>OU343119.1:16827958-17462958 GCA_910594885.2 Bibio marci | reverse complement strand
GCAAATACTTTGAATAAAAAATGCTCTACCGTTACTTTCAAATAAATGTGTTTTTCTCACCAAAATATCCCCAAAAACTTAGTTCTGTAACCGAATAATTATGGATACTAAAATTGCAAGAATACAAAATTACAAAATTCTGCCAAATAAAATACAACGCTAGGCCAGGATTGTCGAAGATCGGTAAAATCACCACAACAAAAGGACAAAGTAAATCGATTTATGTTACTTTTGTCGGCCCCGTAAAAAACACTGGAAAGTTGATGCTGACATTTTGTCGACCATTTTGTTTTAAAATTGATAAAAATGTTGCTTTAATTGTGTGTCAAAAGCACAATGATTTACAGGCAGGCAGATCGAGACTATAGAAATGATGATAATGTTCAGGTCAACAGCATCTGAATCAATTTTGCTACAGAAAACATTAAAAAAGTATATGATTTTGTGAAAATTTCTCTAACAATTCTGCTAACAAAATGGAAATATAAATTTATCGAATTTTAACTGAATTCAATGAATTGTTTTTACATCACACATTTGTTTTTGCTTCACTATTCAGAGTAAATTTTTCAAATCTCCCAAAAATTTCAAAACACGTGCAACGGCTACATGGAACGAATGAAAACGATCGCTTGAAAAATATTCATGAAACCGTAACGAATGCACCGCCGTTCGTTCCATCAATCACAAAACACCAACCAAATTTTATTCACTTGGTGTTCAAATTGGTGCAAATCGATGTGGTTTTTAGTTTATGAAAATTTATCTATTTTTTTTTTCTAATCCATTGCCCCGTTTTTCTATGGCACAGAGAATTTAATAATTTCCAAATTCTTTTACCACAACAAAAATTGTGCATAATTGAATTAATTTCCAAATTGAAACAAAATTGATTAGTTGTCACCGTTGTCTGTACACAGTACCGTCGACCACACAGATGTGTTGCTTAGAAAATAGCTAAAATTTTTGGATAGGTATACCGTTGGTGACGACACAAAATTGTTTATTTTTTATAAAATAATTTCCAACGAATTCTGATAAATTGCGAAATTAATTGTTGGCGGCCAATGCTATTTAAATTACACCACCACGACGTTAACGAAACGTTAGTAACACAGATCGCACGACTTCTTGCCGTTATTATAAAAAATTTTAAATTAATTTTTCAAACAAAATTTATATTAATTTTTATATCATTTTTATTTTGGTTGCGTATTCTGTTGTAACTGTTGTTTCGTCGTTGTCGTCGTCGTCGTCGTTGTCGTCGTCGTTGTCGTAGTGGTCGTCGTGGTCATCGTCGTACCAGTGATCGTCCTCGTCGTCGTCTGACAGTCTACTGTCTCTTAATTTTTTCTATATTTTTTATTTAATATTATTTTTGAAATAAAATTTTTGTTGTTGTGGGTGGAGATATATTTAAATAATTTTTCACACACCGACACACACACACACACACACACACCGACGACGACGACGACACACATTTTTCTTTCGAAACCTTATGATTACCTAAGAAGAAAAAAAAAAAAAACAACAACAACAACAACAACAATAAAATACAAAGAATAATATTTTGAAATATCGTGTCTCTGTCTAAAAATCGGAGAAAAACGAGAAGAAACAAATGAAAATTTACAGTTGTATTTTATATTTATTTTTATTTTCTGGGTTTTTTTATATATAAATTTTTTTTGTTTTTGGTTAAATTATTATTTATTTATTTTTGTTTTTTTTTTTGTTTTTCTGATAAAAATAAAGATTGGATTGGATGCGCACACTAATTTTTGGGTACACGATGGGGGCGTTAACATACGAAAAAACAAAAACAAAAAAAAAAAAAACACAGAAATTATCTCTATATTTGTGTACAACGGCGACGACGGGGTAACAACGGCTGTAACAGCGCAAAACAACGACATACGATTTTCTTGGCAAAAAGAAAAAGGTGTTATTTTATCGGTAAAAACAACAACAACAACAACAACAACAACAATAAAAAAATATAATAAAAACAAAAACTACTACTAAAAAAATGTTATTAAAACAAAAAAAAATTTATAGAAACATAGCGGGAATGGAAAAACTAACACACACACACACACACACAGACACAGAAAACAGCAACAAATTGAAGAAGAAAAACAATTTTCCAAATATTTTATTATAAATTTTATTTGCTTTCAGATGAAAATGTGTAAGAGATGGGAGTGAGTGAGTGAGTGAATGAGTGAATGAGTGAATGAGTGAGTGAGTCGCACAAGAGTGGGTTAAGAAAATTTACAGTTTAATTTTTTTTTATTTTACAGCTATAAAAAACTATAAATTTTATGTTTTACAATTGGTTTAAATGTGGTGAGAGAGAGTGTTTGTGTGAGTGAGTGTGTGTGTGTGTGTGTGTGTGTGTAAAAGAGTAATCAAAATTAAAATGTAAAAAAATGTGCAGAGATTTGAATTTTAATATGTGGCGCCGCGCAGTAGTAGCAGCACATCTCCTCTGAATATGCAAAACAAAAAACATATAGAAATATAACGGTATTTGTTTCGTTTTCATTTTTCAACTAACTGCAACTGCAACAACAACAACAACAAAAATACCATTAACAAATAATTTCAGTTTAGTTAAATGTTTGCCATTTGCCACGAAGCACATACAATTTTTTTTTAATTTTTTACCGTTATTTAATTTAAAAACCAAAACAAAAAACGGTAACAGTAACAATAAAATAAAAATTTACCTGAATTTGTTGCCAACGTGATTCCAACATAATTTTTATGACTATATCGCCAACCACACACACACATATATACACACACAAACACAAACACAAACACAAACACACACACACACACACACACACACAATTCACATTCACTGCACCAACAAAACAATGATTAATTATTAATTATTTGAAACTAAAAAAAAACACACCAATTGAAAAACGGTAAATAAAAAATAACAGTTATTTTAAATTAAATAAAACACACACACACACACACACACACACACAATTTCATTTGTTTTTTTATTCAATTTTATTTTATTCTATTAATTAATTTTGTGTTTTTTTTTTATTTTTTGTTATTGTATAATTTTTGGCGCCAAAAATAATATTATTTTGTTTTGTTATTTATTTTTAAAATTTTCTTTTGCCATTTACAATTTACTGTTACACAACAACAACAACAACAACAACAACAATAACTGTAATAACTGTAATAACAATAATAACAATAACAATAACAAAAACCAGCGCACCACTAATAACCGAAATTGTTTATTGTTGTTGTAATAACGGGTTATTTTTTCACCGTTACAAATTAATTAATTAATTAATTAATTACGAATTGTGTAAATGTAGGCCAAAAATTAAAAAAAAAAAAACACAACACACACAAAACTGAAATCGGTTTTTTTTTAAATACGCGACAAATTGTAAACCGAAAAAATAAAACCAAAAAAAAATAACGAAAATAATCAGAAATAAAAAATATATTGAACCGCACGATTGCGGTGTATTTTTTCAACTAAATTCAAAATTTTTTTGGAAATATTATTTTAAATTTAAGAATTTGCTGTTGATGGTTTTTTTTGTGTATTTTCTCTCTGTGTTTTTTCGTTTGCGTGTTGTGTCGTCTGTGCTGTGTGTTTGGTGTGTTCGGTGTGTTCGGTGTGTGTGTGTGTGTTCTCTTAAATTCAACAATATTATTTTGGTAAAGAGTGGACGACGTGTGTGTGTGTGTGTGTGTGTGTGTGTGTGACGACTAACTGTACATTATTATTTTATTATATATAAAATTGATATGGTGCTGGTCTGTGTGTGTTTTTTGTTTTGTTAATTGGTGCACACGGTGAAAACGGTGTTATGTTTTACTTTTTATTTTACTGTATTCTACCTACAATTGCAATTTTTACAATCGGAAAACATATGAAAATTTATAGAGGAAATGAAATTGCAGACAAAATTGTGGGTTCCCCCGTTCGGCTGCAAAAAATAAATTAATATAATCCCAAACATTTATTGAAAACGATATTATTCCTATGGCCATGTGAGTTTTTAGTGAACATTCCATTCCGTACAGATTGAATTTTTTACCAATGCATTATTCATCTCGATTGTGTTACACGTTCCATTGAATATTGTTTTATGATTATAAAAATTCTACGGCTTATCGATGGCTAATTACAGTGAAATGTTCTGATATTAAAATCCTTAAAATTTTGAATTTGAATACTGTTTGGCTGCTGCTTCGATTGGATGAGAGAGACGAATTTTTCCAAGTTTGTCATGCATTACATTTAAATTAAATATATTTTGGCTAGATAATGTGGTTGGTTATCGATAATGATCACGTTTAATATCAGTACGGGAAAATTGTCATAATGATCGGAAAATTTTTGTTGATTTCTTTGATTGCAATATATGCATCGGACGGACAGAGTGTATCATTATTTTTGATATTCAATAAAATCGATGATTTTGAAAAACACAAAATATTGCCAATGTAAAATAAAATAGTATTGTTTAATATTTCATTGATTGATGGTGGTGGTGAGCCATCCAACCTCCAGTACTTTGATTCGGCCCCATTTTGCAATGTTTACTTGATAGCCTGGTAGTTAATTTTGTTGTGTAACTCATACGGCTGTCAATTTCATCGATAATATACCTTGGGTAACACTAATTTCACACACACACACACACACACACCAATCGAATGTGAACGGGAAAGTCTAGGAATAGACAATTTGGAACAGGTCACAACAGTCGCCTGTGCTTAACCAAAAAAATAGAAATTCTAATTCGAAACCGAATTTATGTGATAATTATTTGGATATTTATAGATATTAGAATTTCCAAGCATATGTCCTTTGTGTTGGTCTATGTGATCGGTTGGCAACCGCGGGATGTAAAGTTACATGAGATAGACTTGCTGTGTGTGTGTGTGTGTACAAAACTATAGATGCGTAAGAGTCCAATGCGAAATGGTGGCGCTAATAAAGTATTTGATTTCACAAATTGATCATCATCGGTATCGTACAATCGAACGGTATTGATCTTTACTACTCGAATCGAAAGCCACCTATGTTTTAACGTGCATTGACACGTTGTGTTACAATATGGTTTTTTTTGTAATTTATGATTTTAAATTCTATCTTCATTTTCATTTATTTTGAGCTAAATTGAGTCACTAATTGTAGTAAAACAACGGGAAAGCATAAATTGGTGTGTCGGTTAATGAGATTAAGATTAAGGTGAGCTGGCTTCAGTAATGTAATATTACTGCAATTGGGGAGAAGCAAAAAAATTATGAATTGTTGTGAGAGTTGTTCGGATGTGGTACATTGCACACGCAAAAAAAACTATATCATCTGATGTCAGTTGAATATTCCGCACCCGGTTGAACGTCCATCTAATAAAATACCTACCACTACACAAATTATTTCTATTTTAAATTATGTTCCCTTAGAAATCGTACACCGATATTCAAATCAGTTAAAAAATTACCGTTATTTCTTCGATAATTTTCCATCCCAAAAATTTTCATCGCATAATTTCTTAGCCGATGCGAACAATAAATACGACGGTTATAATTGCAGAAAATTTAAAACTGCAACAATAGTGAAATTATCGTATCCATAGGAAAATTTACAATACACTAATTTTTTATATATAAAAATGAACACACACACACACACACACACACACATGATTTACAGAGAGAATTAAATAATAATAATATTGGTGTGAAAATGTGAAGAGAAAAATAGGAGGAGGGATATGTATAAAGAGACTTTTTTTTTGTTACAGCGAGGTGGAGGGGGGGGGGGTTTAAATAAATTATGTGATAAAGAAAAAGTAGTAGTTGCTTACCGAATGTGAAACGAAATGGATGAGAATTGTTGAAGGGGTTTTCCATAGAATAACAGTAAATATTACGTAAAATTACGGTAAATCTGTTTGTTTTATGCATTTTATGGCTAGCGGTAAATCGTTTACGAAATTATTTTGTACCAAAATAGGTACGAATGGGGGGTTTCTTTTTTGTTTGTTAATTAACTGCCCAGAGCGATATTAATTGAAATTGATTAGCTATTTATTGTACCCACTATGTCTGCAAACTTTCATTTTCATCTGATGCCTGACTGCCTGTCGTAAATGTTTGTTGCAGCGATTTTATATAAGCCAAATTCCATAAATACTAATTACTAATACCAATGATCAAAATTAATATATATAAACATTGAAGAATTCCGGAAGAATTGGCCAACAAGAAGAGGAGGCATTCAAAATACATTTCCCTCAAGAATTGGAACAAAAATAAATAAATATATTAAATACTAGACTCGTCCTCGTGCTGTCGTCGTCAAACTATACTGGCCTTACTCGTCCTTCCTTTGCGGCTTCATTATTTATATTGTTTGTGTTGCGATTACGTGTGCCACCACCAATTGTTCAATTGTCTATAGCTAGAAGTCAATATAGGAACTAGATTTCTTAAATGTGAATGTGAATGTGTCATAATAAATGTAATCCTATTTGGAAAACAGAATGTGTTGCTACTACAAACATTGGGATACGACTGGAACAATGATCCACGTTTCGTTGAGTGGCAATTAGTCAATTTTTTAACGGTATACCCAATTATTTTAGATAATTTATAGGATTAAATGAAGCCGATGTGCTGTATTTGTAAATGCAAATTTCAGTATCTGCTAGATTTTGTATTGTATTGGAAAGGTGGAGGTAGCTAGAAAAAATTAGAATTTATCGTGACACCCCATTTAATTCTGGTTCTATTAATAAAAATATTATGCTGAAAATTTTCAAGGCCACTGGTTGTTCATGCCCAGCTTATGCCAAACAATATTAATATTTATCACAAAATCTAAGATTTTTCCATCGGTAGGAATGCCTTAAACACACACACACACTCACACCCACAAGTACTATCTTCGCCGCAATGGAAAGGCTCCCAATCATCACACCAATTCTGGTGGACATAGAATTAATTGCCGGACTCCAGTTCATTAAAACATTAATACCGTACCAAAACCATAATATCAAAAACATTATTCGAAAAATTCAAAATTCCAAATTCTAATGATTTTTTTTTTATTTCCTCAATTGTAAACAGAAAATCCAAAGATTCATTCGTGACAGAAAAAAACCAAAAGCTCTTTTTTTTATTCACCACAACGCAATTCTCATCTCGTTTGAATATCAACTAACCGCATACCCCATTTTTAAATGCGAATTGAATTTTTCACATTAAGAGTCATTGCATTTAAAGATGCTTCACATAAAGCCCATCCACAATCCTCTCGTGCGTGACACAATTTACCGCTAGGTGAGCAGCTGCGTATTGGTGGCGGACGCTAAACATAAAATGAAAGTTTATCAAACGCCATCTGTGACAAAATTTGTTATACTAATACCATTTGAAATATTTTGAAAGTTTGCCTAAAAGTTTACGTGTTTAAATTTTCTTTATAATTTTTATGATTTAAAATTTTTCCCAATGTTTTTGGGATTTTGTTATGATTTTTTTTTTTGTTCTGTGTTCTGATTTCCCGGTGGTATGACGTTTCATGTGAAATGTAAGTAAGTTGGTGTTTTAAAGTAAAAAATCGATTTTTGTGGACGAATTTGTTTTGCAGGTGTGCGAATACGCTTTTTGGGTTGTCCAAATGCATTTTCCAAATGTTTAAATTGGGTTTTTCGCATGAAAAGTTAAATTTTGGGAATGGCAAATCGTTTTTGTTGGTGTGCGAACCGTAGCGTTAGCTGTACTAGTGCGTTTTCCGGGTGTCCGAGTTTGTTTCGCCAGTAAGTAAGTTGATTTTTTAGAGCAGAAGATCGATTTTTGAGAGCGAATTTGTTTTCCAGGTGTGCGAATACGCTTTTTGGGTTGCCCAATTGCATTTTCCAGATGTTTAAATTGGGTTTTTCGCATGAAAAGTTAAATTTTGGGAATGGCAGACCGCGTTAGCTGTACTAGTACGTTTACCAGTTGGCCGAGTTGATTTCACCAGTAATTAATTTAATTTTTTAGAGCAGAAAATCGATTTTTGTGAGTGAATTTGTTTTCCAGGTGTGCGAATATGCTTTTTGGGTTGTCCAAATGCATTTTCCAGATGTTTAAATTGGGTTTTTGGCATGAAAAGTGAAATTTTGGGAATGGCAAACCGTTTTTGTTGGTGTGCGAACCGTCGCGTTAGCTGTACTAGTGCGTTTTTCAGCTGTCCGAGTTTGTTTCGCCAGTAAGTAAGTTGATTTTTTAGAGCAGAAGATCGATTTTTGAGAGCGAATTTGTTTTCCAGGTGTGCGAATACGCTTTTTGGGTTGTTCAAATGCGATTTTCAAATGTTTAAATTGGATTTTTCGCATGAAAAACTAAAATTTTGGGAATGGCAAACCGTTTCTGTTGGTGTGCGAACCGTCGCATTAGCTGTACTAGCGCGTTTTCCGGGTGTCCGAGTTGAGTAAGTTGTAAGTTGATTTTTTAGTGTGGCAGATCGTTTTTGGTGTGTGCGCATTTGTTTTCCAGGTGTGCGAAGATACTTTTTCGGCTACAGGAGTGCGTTTCCCAGGCGTGTGCGAGTTGATATTGCAGGCGTGTAAGTTGATTTTTGAATAGGGAAAGACCGATTTTTGAATGCCAATTTATTTTCCGGTTAATGTGAGATACTTTTTAGATTGCAAGAATGCGAATGGTAGATTTTATTCCTGTGAGTGTACGTAAGGACTTCACACACACACACAAACACACTACAAACTTGTATCACTCCACCTTGCTCAAACTTTAGGCAAATATCAGTTCAATTAATTGATGTGTCTGTGCGTAAATTTGGGGTTTTCAGCAGCGGTTAGTTTATTTAGAAATATTAAAATAACAATTACGTTAATTTTTGGTTACATTATTTCTAAAGGACACACTGACTCTCTCTCCCTCTCTCTCTCTGTCTCTCTCTCAATAGTGGCTATGAACTACTCGTTGACATTTTCCTCAAGTTAATTCGTATATTTTGTGCCCGCCCCCCCCACTTCGATAACAATATAAATGAGAATTGAAATCTGAGACTGAGACTGCGTGACTGCTATTGAGAAACAACAAAATACGATAAAAGACGAGAACAAACGATGGAGTGGTGCAAAATTGATGGGCCAAGTCTTCATTTGAATTTTTGCAAATAACCAAAAAAATATCATTTTTTTTAAAACAGAAAATTTCTTTTTTTTTTTAATAAAATCAAAAATAAAAATTACAAAAACAAAATTGTTTTTAAATTTTTTTATATTAAAAATTTAAAGGTTAACGGTTTTTAGTTTTTTGAAAAAAAAAAATCAAAAAAACCAAAAACAAAAACACAAAATCCTAAACCAAAAATGTTTATAAAATTTCTTAAAATTTAAACGTATCTGTGTGTGTGTGTGTGTGTTTGTGTGTGGTTTTTTTTTACCGTTGCTTAGCAGCGTCTGTGTGTTATATGCAATTTACTTCTTCTTCTCCGCACACACACACACACACACACACACACACACAGTACAGTACGCTACAAAAATAGACTATAATATAAATCAATAGAAATCTTAAAAATTAATTATATTAATTAATTTTTTTAATTAATTATTATTAACAAAATATAATTATAATTTTAGAAAATTTTATTTGTAATTAATTTATTTTTAACCATTTTTTTTTTGTTTTTTTGTTTTTTTTTTTTATATCCCAAACATTATTTTTTATTAATTAATTAATTAATTGTTTTAATTTATTACTTAATTAAACACGCTAACCTATAAAATATATATAAATATAAGTAATTTACTATACACTTTATTTCGTTCTGCGTTTCTCTCTAGATCTCTGCATTCATCTGTCCGGCTCCCATTCGATTGCGTCTCTCACACATTATCCTTGCCCTCAAAAATCACTAACCCCTTCGCCGCCCACCCCGTCCATCCAATGACACTGACACACCACCATTTATTTATTTATTTATTTTTTAATTTTTTTTTTGCACAAAACACTTACAAAAAAAATAAAAATGTATCGATAAAATACTTTGGGCTTAAAAAAAATTATCATAGATTTTCGTCGGTTAAGTAGAAAATTTAAGATAAATTTTTTAATTGTTAAAATATTATAAAAAAAATCAAAAACGTATAAATTCATAAAATATAAAATAATTATGAAATGTTTTACAAGCTACAAAGTTTTTGATGTTGGTCCCCGTTGTCGTTATACGTGATAACCACCACCACCACCACCGCCACCATCGCCACCATTCGCCACCATCGCCACCATCGCCTCCGATGCACAAAAAAATTAACTTAAAAAATGTGATAAATATAATGGGAAAATGTTGACCACAATAAAAACATTATTAAAAATAAGAAAAATCCTTTTAACAGTTGATGTAACCAATAAAATCTGAAAATTATAATATCAAATTTTAAGATTAATCCAATTTTATCAATAACATTAAACATAAATATTTGTCACACACACACGCCGACAGTTCACAATCATCGTTTTTTTGCGGTACTGTACAATATAATATATTTAAAAACCTGTTTTCTATACGTAATTCGGAAAAAAATGCAACCGCAAATTTGTTTCCATTTCCCATCCCGTTTCGATGCGAAGTGAAGTGTATACGACCCCATAAACATAAATATTGTGTGTCAGAATAATAGGATTTTTGGGCAGAAATAATTTTTCCGATTAGTTGGAATAGTCAGGAATAGTGACCAACAAATTCTAGAAACATTTGACAATTTCGTCATTCAATTGAAATGAAAATTGATACGAAGTTCACAATTAATTGTATGGATATGGGAAATGGATTTTTATCTTTAATTTTTGCAGATAATGTGGAATAGTTTCGGTCGAATCAGATTCAAGAAAATAATCTTTAAAATCAATTTAATTTCGACGACAGAACGGAAACTTTTGAATGGGAATTATATATTCGAATTGGAAATACTAAAATTTGAAATTAATGTTTTGGCACAATCGATACACTCGAATCATATTTTCCATACGATCGCGAAATACGGATGGGCAACCAGAAAAATTTGATTAATCCTCAACCTCAATCCTCCAATCCATACGAAATTTATTTAAAATTATTTTGCATTAACAGTTTCAGATTCCTTTTTCAGATAGTTTTTCTGAATTTATTGCTAAAAATTAGACCAATTTCTGTATTCTTTAGCCAATTTTTTTGCATAAATTTTTTCTAATGGAACCTTTACTAAATCAATGGCTTAAGTTCATCTTAACAAATTCTAGAATCAATTCTTATAATTTCAGGATTTAATGATAGAATTCTTAAAAATCTGACAATCTGTAGATTTCGTTTATTTAAAGTTATTTTGCAGTTTACAGTTTCAGATTCCTGGATAGTTTTTCTGAATTTATTGCTAAAAATTAAACCAATTTCTGTATTCTTTAGCCAATTTTTTTGCATAAATTTTTTCTAATGTAACGTCTAACTAAATCAATGGCTTAAGTTCATCTTAACAAATTCTAGAATAAATCCTTATAATTTCAGGATTTAATGATAGAATTCTCAAATATGTGACAATCTGTTGATTTCGTTTCCTAGAGAAAATTAATATTCAAACAGGATAATCGTTCAAAACCCGTTTAGAATAGTTTCTCTTAAAAAATTCCGTTAAACCCTGTAATTTTTGTCATTCCTCATCCCATTTTGATACGATGTTTTATTGCCAAAAAAAAAAAATCAATAGCCCCAGAATAAGATCTGTTTTTGTCTTATCGATCACCTAGGATAGTTGAAAGTTATGTCCATTTCATTGGAGAATCTATCTTTATATATCTCTCTCTCTCTCTCTATCTCTCTCTCACTCTAACCCCGCCCCCATTCCCATTCATACATAAATGAATTTCTAACCGGAAACCAATAAATTACTTACCGATTCCATTTTTTGCGTGCCGACTCAACGGTTGTCAGATCATCTTTAAATAAATACAAACGCATTCCTTTTATATAATAATGAGCATATTCTTTCCAATCAATTGTTTTCATATTGAAACCGAATTGTTCCTGATCGCGTTCGCTTAATTTTTTCCATAAACATTGAACATTATCGTTGGTGAACAGCCATTCGTTGGTACAAAAAAATGAAATTACACTTGAAAATTTATGGATTTTTTTGTACGCCTTTAACAACTGTGGCCGCTGACCCACACAAATGGCCAACGAATCGAATAACATGGCCGGCAATATATGTAAAAATATCATATAAATTTTATTCATCATTGCCGTTTTATGCATGTGAAATGATAAATACCAAATGGCGCTGGAAAATGGATAATCAAAGCCATACGTTATGTTTAATTCGGTGAAGCGGCCCCACGTCAACGGATTCTCCACGGACGACACATAATTGTAAATCGGTATTATTTCATCATTGGTTGCATTATTATTACAGTTATTGTTACAGTTATTATTATCAATATTATTATTATTGTTATTGCTATCGATGGTGGTGCCACCATTATCGACATTATTATTTGTATCATTATCATTATTATCATCATTACTATCATTAATTACATAATTACTGTCATCAACTTTTATATTATTATTATTATTATAATTATTATTAATATTATTAAAATTACTACGACTATTATTATTACAATTGTAAAAATTGGTGGCCACATCCCATGCCGATGCAATCAATGCATTAACTGTCATATCAACGGGTACAATATTTGCTACAATATCTTTATCACAATGCATTGTACGTAGCACACCGGTACCTACACCCGCCACAACACCCGTCGGTCCATACAAATTATCAATCCAACCGACAACCGGTTCTTTTATCGTTGACGTCACAATTGCCGGCCGAAACATACCAATCGGTAAATTATGACAATTTTTACGTATCATTTCTTCGGCCAAAGCTTTGGTGAATGCATACGTATTTGGCCATTTTCCTAAAACTCTGAAATTAAAAACGGTAACGAAAATATTAAAAATGGATTAAATTAAATTATGTTAAATTGAATAGTTTTCGCATTTGTGGCACATTACCACAAAAATTCGTCACTGTGATGTTTTGATTTACCAGATTGAGGAGTATGAAATGAGCCTTTTTTAAAGGAAGCAAATTAAACATTTTTTAGAATAGAAAAATCAATAATATTTTATTCAAAATAACTTCCATCGCTCCGTCTACACATTTTTAACCATCTTTCAGGCAATTTTCGTATACCACGTCGAAAAAATGGTGTTGCTTTGGACGAAAACCGATGATTCAGATTCAGCCAATTTTCAACTTCTTCAGATGTTTTGAAGTGCTGTTCTTTAAAAAGCATGTCCCATCGATGTGAACAAATGGTAGTCGGAAGGCGGCCAAGTCTGGTGAATCGGGCGGGTGTGTGGTAACAGCTCCCATCCCAATCGACTTTATCGTATCCTGAACTGGTTTTGGTTTGTGTGCTGGTGCATTATCATATTGAAAAATTACCTTAACCGGTTTTTTCTTTCTTTCTTTCTGTCCATTCCATGGTCGGTTATCTAATAATGGCATGGTTCAAATCGATTATTTGTTGTTGGGTAGCGAACCGTATTAACAGTTTCCCACCAGGTTTCAAAAGTTCATGATACACCACACCTTCCTGATCCCACCACCAAACACAAAGCATTCTGCTCTTACCGAATCCGAATTTGGTTTTGCAGTCGATGTTGCTGCTTTACCTGGTGTAGTAATCCATGATTTTTTGCGTTTAGGATTCTCAAAATATATCCACTTTTCATCACCACCACGATTCGATGCAGCAAAAAAGACTTCCTTTTGTATCGTTGACGCGTGCAATTCACAAATGGTTTTTCGATTTTCTTGTTGCCTTTCACATCAATTCATGTGGCAACCCATTTTTGCACACACTTTTGAATCTTTCCCATTGCTTTTAAACGATTACAAAATTGTTTTTTTCATCTACATTTAAGGCTTAAGGTAAGTTGTTTTTGAATTTGTGTGTATCATCTTCGTCCAACTTATGCTTGCAATTCTGACTGTCTTTAAACTTTTTTTGGTGGTCTTCCACGTTCTTCATTTCTCAAATCAAAATCTTTGTCTATACTAAATTGTTGAAACCATGTTTTGCATGTTGCTAACGATAGAGCATGATCACCAAAAAGCTTCTACAAGCATTCGTTGAGATTCATCAGCTGCGTTTTACTTTAAATGATAACAAAAAACTAATGATACCCGCAAATCGTTTGTTGAAGGCACAAAATTAGACATTTTTACTTACTTACTTACTCCATGGCGTTACAACCCGGGTGCGGTTTCAGCCTTCTCCAACACGCTTTTCCAACCTGACCTATCCGCAGCCGCAATTTCTTCCAATCCCGAATTTTTAGGATCTTTATATCACAGTTTACTGCATCTAGCCATCTCGCCTTAGGTCTTCCGGCTCTCCTTCTACCCTCCGGTTTACCATTTAACAGTTTTTTTGGCACACGCTCCTCCTCCATGCGTTCTACGTGTCCAAGCCATCTCAATCTATTGATCTTGATTGTTTTGACAATATTTGGTTGACCGTACAACTTGTCTCATTCAAAATTGTATCTTCGCCTCCAACCATTCTGTTCTTTGACGGGACCAAATATGCCACGGAGTACCTTTCGTTCGAGACATTTTTAACACGATAAAATTTTATGTTGTTGTATTACAAATGGAATTTACCACACACTCTGAATGTTGTTGTTGACAGATGTCAAAACAATAAAAAAAAAACATCGCATTAAGACTCTTTCACAATTACTAAAATAAGTACAGCCATTTATTGGCAGCGG
Organism: Bibio marci; assembly: GCA_910594885.2. NCBI lineage: Eukaryota > Metazoa > Arthropoda > Insecta > Diptera > Bibionidae > Bibio > Bibio marci. The sequence goes on along the minus strand of OU343119.1, from coordinate 17,448,110 downwards.
CGGCTCACTTCATACTCCTATATCTGGTATTTATTTGTTGGTGGCGAACAATTCCCACGTAATCATTTAAAAATCGTTTATGAACAAAAAAAATTGGCACTTCAATTGGCGCGGCTCGGGCGGGTAAAAAAAAATTTTTATTTAATCAAAGCCGATTAGTGGCTAAACGGCAGCCACTACTTCCATTAAGCTACGCGATGTACTTGCCAAAAGTTCTATTATATTAAAATGTGGACGATACGAGGACGAATGTAATCCCAAAAAACCGTTAAACTAAATGGTAAAAAAGGTGTTTAAAATAAATAATTTTTTGCAAAATTAAATATTTACGGTAAAAAATTACAGTACATCGCATAAGTATTCAGTACCATTCGTTTTTTTTTTTTTTCTATATAATAGTTTTAAATAATTAATTACTGAATAATTTTGTAAGGAAAACGTAAACCAACGTAAACGTAAACGTTGCCAAATTTATTTAATAATTTAACCTTTTTTCAATTTCATAATTTCATTTTAGGTTAGTTTTTTTTTTTCAAAAAAATTTTGTTATTATTCGAATGTAAAAATTTTAAATTTAAAATTCATCAAAAAAAAACCAATCAATACAGAGAAAACAATTAGTGACAAAAACAAATGAAAAAAAACCAAACAAATAAATAAATAAAACATGACTTAAATTATTTATTTATTTATTTATTTATTTATTTAACACATGTTCATTGATATCAATGTCACATTAAATTATATGTGTGTTTGTGTGTGTACAAGATTGGGTGCGCACGCACGCTATTAACACATATAAACATTTACAATATGTCTCAATGAGTGAGTCTTTGCAATGGGTGTGGACGCACGCGCATATAAGTGTGGAAGGTGGGAAAAAAAAAAGAAATTTGCGCATGATTACAAAAGAAGAAGGTCACGATTAATATTTGTTTTTGCTTATTATTTACCACATGTGAATTAATTATTAAATTTATTGTTAAATAATCACGATTAACCGAACCACCATCGCAAAACAAACAAACAAACAAACAAACAAATAAATATACTTACGTTGGTGTCGCCTCGTCCAATGATTTATCATCTAATTTATCAATTAAACGATTCACATCGTCAAAATGAAATGGATATTTATAAAATTTTTCTTCAATATAATATAAATGACAATTTGAATAGGCTGTTGAAATATGCATCATAACCTTAATTTAATTATTTAGATAATTATTTATTTTATAAAATTTTAAAATGGAAATCAAAAAAATACACATAACCTCAACAGCGAAAAAATTTATATTTTGGGTTTGGTGGACTATAACGACTATAAAAACATCAAATTTTTACACTTACATTTAAATTTTTCATGTGTGTACATAAATTCAGTAATTCTTTTGTGCCATGGACATTTATGTTAATGGCCAAACGTAATTTCTCATCAAAACGTACGGTTGCGGCCGCATGAAATATTATATTAACATTTTCGATTAACGTTTGGCGATCCAATAGTTTTAGACCAAGTCCGGCCACCGCACAATCACCCGGTATCGCCACAATTTTATGACGAAATTTTGGTACCTGTTCACGCACCGTACTGTACACCTACAAAACCGGACAATAAAATATATAACACAACAGCGACAACAACAACAACAACAGCTATAAAACAGAAAAAACCAAAAAAGATGAAACAAACCTGATCGTCAAATATTTCATCGAGTCTGGTGTGAATGTCTTTGCCTTTTTTCGGACGCACCAACATATAAATATTTTCGATGTCCGGACATGAACGTAACAATTTTTCAATTAACATTTTACCCATAAAACCTAAAAAAAATGTTTTTAATTTTAATTTTTTCGGTTAAATTTTATTCTAAAATTTTTTTCTTACCTGTTCCGCCTGTAACTAAAATATTTTTTTTATTATAAAATTCTTGTATTACTGTACGCTCCGCACACTTTTCACGTTGACGTTGTTCCAAAAAACCATTACAATTGGTGTCAATTTCAATGTGACCATTACATTTTAAATTGTCAGTGGTTGGGTAATCAATGCCTCCTCCACCACCATCACCACCACCACCACCACCGCCACCGCCACCATCAACAGTAACACCATTATTAATATTATTATTATTAATATTTTTATAATTAATAAAATTATTATTGGTGGTGTTGTTGTTGTTGTTGTTGTTGTTGTTGTTGTTGTGATTACAATTATTTTTATTAAAATTATTATTGTTCAATTGAAATTTAATTAAACCATTTTTTAAATTTTCGACATTATTTCTGGTTATGATATCCATGGTGTCGTCAATGTTGTTTTGGGTCCGAATAATTATGTGATGTTCTGTAAAGCATAAAAAAAAAACTAATCAATCAATATAAAAAATGAATAAAAATTGAATTTAACGGCGCCCATCAATTTATTATTAATACAATTCGTTGCCATTCGATGGAATGATTGTGCTGTGAATAATAAACGAATAACGGTAATATTTAAAGAATTTCAAATAAAAATAGCGGATTTACTGTACACAATTTGTGGTATGGAATAAAATTGAATAAATTTAAAACAACACCCCACAACACATTGTTGCCACATTTATCTATTTACAATTTATTTATTTATTTATACACTAATTTTGGATTGGACAGACACAGAGCATTTTATTTAGGCATGATTCAAATGTGAATTTCTAAGATCAGTCGATAGAGTTCAAATTATGAGTGCGCAGCAACGCCACCACCAAATTTATAGTTTTTCGACACCATCTTTGTTTTTTTGCGTTTTTCGAGACATGTAAACCAACGGTTTTTTAATAATAATGATCTTTTGTATTCGGGTAACTTCTATAATTTAGAAAAAAAAATGTCTACCCTTCTCCCCCCCCCCCTTCCCACACACACGCCCCGATTAAAATTCATCACTCCGAATATCCACCGTTATGGTGACACACAAAATAACTATTATTACGATTTAACTGTATGGGAATTCGGTAAATAGTTTATGAACGCATTCACATTTATCACAAATTGGGTACGGAGTAGGGTGGTAAGAGATGGGGGCCGCATGGATTGACTAATGAATCGCCCCGATAAATATAATTGTTCCGATTCCGATTTACATTTTTAACAATAAAAATCTTTTATATTCGGGTAACTTCTATAATTTAGAAAAAAAATGTCTATCCTTCTCCCCCCCCTCTTCCCCCACACACACGCCCCGATTAAAATTCTTCACTCCGAATATCCACCGTTATTGTGACACACAAAATAACTATTATTACGATTTAACTGTTCGGTTAATTCGGTAAATAGTTTATGAACGCATTCACATTTATCACAAATTGGGTACGGAGTAGGGTGGTAAGAGATGGGGGCCGCATGGATTGACTAATGAATCGCCCCGATAAATATAATTGTTCCGATTCCGATTTACATTTTTAACAATAAAAATTTTTTATATTCGGGTAACTTCTATAATTTAGAAAAAAAATGTCTATCCTTCTCCCCCCCCTCTTCCCCCACACACACGCCCCGATTAAAATTCTTCACTCCGAATATCCACCGTTATTGTGACACACAAAATAACTATTATTACGATTTAACTGTTCGGTTAATTCGGTAAATAGTTTATGAACGCATTCACATTTATCACAAATTGGGTACGGAGTAGGGTGGTAAGAGATGGGGGCCGCACATGGTTTGACTAATGAATCGCCCCGATAAATAAAATTTGTTCCGATTACGATTTACATTTAAACAAAATAGTGTTAAATAATAGTGTTGCCGTACAGAAATCTCTAGATAAACATTATTTATTTTTTTTGCACACAGTGTTGCCACATTTATTTCGATGTTTTTTTTTTATTTTTACTATAAATTTAAACGACAATCAACCACAACCACAAACAAACAACTAAAATTTTTTTTCAGATTCTGAACTGAAATGTGTGACCAGAACTGTGCCTTATTACACCACGCATTAGAATAAAATACAATTTTGTACACAATTTAAATTGATGACACTTAACATTTTTACATTTAATAACAAAACAACAACAACAACAACAACGGTAACAGTAACAGTAACAGTAACAACAAAAACCATCTAATTAATATTAAGCGAAGCTAAGAATGCGTGTGTGTGTGTGTGTGTGTGTGCATTTATGCAAATTTTATGCACAATTTGTGCGTGGTTTTTGACTTAAATGTATGTGAAAAAATAAATAAATGGGTATGAGAAGAACGAAGAAGGAGGTGGAGGAGGTTGCGGAGAAGAAGAAGTAAATAAAATTTATTATTATTTAGAGGATGATCTTAATTTTTTCTAATTAACCAAATTAAAAATGTTTTTTAAACAAAAAAACGGACAATTTCAATAATTTTTCTACATTTTATTGTTGATTTTTGAAGTGAATTATTGTGTTTGGTTTTGTTTGGTTTGTTTGTGAATGTGCGCGCGCATATTGTGGCTAACACACACGTCTGTACCTCCTCGTAAGTTATTATTTAGTTTTGTTGTAAATATGTTTTTTTATTGTTACAGCCGCGCCTCAAATATACCGTAACCGTTTTGTTTTGTGACCACCGAAAATATAATAAATATTTATTACCGATATTTTATTTGAAACCATTTTAAAACCCATGGATTGATTGCGGATGATCCGGATGGATGGATATCAATTGTTATTCATTTTTTTTCTGTTCACCCAACACACACACACACTCACACACACACACACAATATTTATTAGATTTTTAAAATACCTATATATTTCAAATGGTAAACGGATACCAAAACGGGCAACATTAATTTATTTTAATATTTTTATTATTACAATTGAAAAAGTGAAAAGAAAAATAAAAATACAGTGACTCTTTGTTACACGAAAATAAAAAATTAATAAATAAATAAATTGTAACATTGTAACAAATACAAAAATATTAACGAGAGAGTTCAAAAATTATAAATAAAATAAATACTTTCGTCCGGTAACAGTTTTATTTTTCTATTTTTGACGCAACAAAATTACACACATTTTTCGTTGATTGGATGCAATACAATAACAATAACAACAACTACAACGATGTCAACAACAACTACAACGATGACAATGACGACGACGACAACGACGACGACGACGACGACGCGACGACGACAACGAATTAGAGTGCGATACCAACAAAACAGTTAATTGCATAAGTGTGTTTTTGTAGTTGTTGTTGTTGTTGTTGTTGTCGGCTGTCTGTAATAGTTTTTTTTTAGTTGACAGTGTAAATTGATTAAATTACAACTACACACATATTCATAAATTTGTTTGAGGTTATGTATTTTTTGTGAAAATATTTGATGGGATAGAATAAATGTCAACACACCAACACACACACACACACACACGCCCGCACACGCATCGGTTGTTTAACTGTTAAATAATAATAATAATAATAATAATAATAATAATAGCGGTTAATAACACATAGACAAATATAATAGAATAAATAATTACCGGAAATACTAATTATAATTTGGCAACAATGTAATGTGATGATTTTTTTTGTTACATAATTTTTATTACAATTATTATTACATGGTTTTTAGTGAACATCATGTTATGACAGCGGTGTGTGTGTGTGTGTGTGTGTGGGTACTGGCAGGCAGGGGCTTGTCTTAACCGCATATTGATTTCTTATAGGCTTGGCAGATACGGTCCTCAATCGGTGGGTGTGTGTGTGTAGATAATTTAAAATAAATTGTATGGTTATTGTTTCTTAGTACAGTCTTCAGTTTCTCACTCTCTCTTTCTCTCCTTTTTATCTCTTCGCTAACTCTACGAAATCTTAAGTAAAAACTATAAAAAATACTATAAAAAATTGGCGAATTTCGAACATTACGAAGTGTAAGAAATGCGTACCTAATTGTACACACTACGAGAACCACACTTTTTTTCGTTGTGCCTGTTTTGTTCCCGCCTGAAGTGAACACAGTATGAACTTGTAAGATTTGAGTGACATCAACGCTGACAAAAACCGAAGCGATACTTTTGGTGGTTATGAAACAAACGAATAATAATAGGCGGGAAAAAAAAAAGAAAGGAAGCACTTGCTGAAAATCATTTTAAAAATTCAATAATTTGCGGTTTTTTTTTCCGTTTCATCCATCAATTGTCCTATAAACTATTAATAAATAATTTATATGAAAAATTGGGTCTTACATCACTCCCCCCCCCGTCTTCCCGCTGTCCCTCCTCCGCCAATACATTTTTTTTTGTCTATTATTATTTTCTGAAAAAAAATCCATATTTAATCGGCGCCACTGGAAATACACGAAAAAAAAAAAAAAAATGGCGTATGCGCCATCTTTTCCAACAATTTTCGATAATTAGTCAACAATTCGATAATAATAATTTTCAAATATTTGTGTTTCGAAGCAATGCGTTTGGGTTTGGGTTGGGTGACGCTAGTGTGGGACGCCATTAGTACCGCCGCCTCTGCTATTTTATAATATTTATTTTTTTGGTTTTATTTCTCTCAAAAAATAATCTGGTTTTTTTTTTGAAAAAAAATTACGTTATTTAATATTTTGATTTGTAATTTTTTTATGTTTTTTTTCTGTACGTTACTTTTTTCTACCGCTCCTCCTTATCCGTTAGATAATTAATAGAAAGTTTTTTTTTTTTTTTATGATTTGTTTAAGTTAAGTCTTTTTTTTTGAATGATAACAAAATTTGGAATTGTTTCATTTTGCATTTTTTGTTGGGCGCGTTAATTTACAAATTAGTAATTAATTTTATGTTATTTGTGAGGGGCTTCGGCGAACGAGTGGTAGATGGCACCACTACAATGGTTATTTTTGTAGTAGTGCCGCACACAACAGAAGACAGTTGATGAACTGAAAAATGGATAACGGTAAAAATCAATAGAATTAAATTCCGTTCATTTAATGTGTCACATGGAAAAAATAATTCCGAAATCGAAAACATTGCAACGAGATGTTAAGCGGAAGCTATAACAACAACATTAATACGTTTAATATTCGCACGTTAATCGCCACGATAATATCAGAAAAATTTTAGCATGGACCATGGTAACTACTTTATTAGATCGCGTACATATATGTCTGACATGGCTCATGTAGAATTTCTTAGCGTCAGACACATATGACTGACATGGCGATTAACGTGTTAAGGGTTATGGGTCGGAGGCTTGGTGCACACCGGACACAGAACCAGGAACAATTACTTCGAAAGGTACTGCGTAGCATATTTGGTGCCGGCGTCAAAGAACCGAATGGTTTGCGCAGCGAAAATACAATTTTGAGTTAGACAAATTGGTCAACCAAATTGATTGTCAAAACATCATCAAAATCAATAGATTAATAGATGGATGTTGGACACGTATTATACGCATGGGGGAGAAGCGTGTGCCAAAAAAATGGTTAATCAGAAGGTAGAAGGAGAGCCGAACGGAAGACCTAAGTCGAGATGGCTAGATGTAGTAAACTGTAGTGATATAAAGATCCTTAAAATTCGGGATTGGTATTCCATTATTGACTGCGGATAGATCAGGTTGGATAAGGCTAAAACCTGAGTTATAACGCCATGGAGTAAGTAAATAGGTATGAAAAAAACCTGAACAACAAACACCATCTTTAAAATTAACCGTATCCGATTATATATTATTCAAACTATCCATGCATACCGTACCATACCATACCAACAAAATAAACATAACTTAATAAACCCACGCATGCGTAATACATACTATAATATAATATTTAAGTAATTTATTTATAGTTACACAATTTCTTCTCTTACATTATTATTTATTATTATTTATTATTATTTATTATTACAACAGCGACGCAACAACAACAACAACAACAACAACAACAACAACAACAACATCTATATAATTTAATATATTGTGCGCATACTCTCTCTTAGTACCTATAAATATTTAATATTTTATTTACAATCAGAGCGCCGCGAGCAATAATTTATTAAATGAATATATTTTGTTGCGTTCATGTGAGTCGGTGACCCGTGTGTGTGTGTCTGTGTGTGTGTGTGTGTGTGTGTGTTTTAAGTGGTGGAATATAAGATTGAATGCGGATTATTACATAAATAAAAATAATCCAACTTTCTTTCCATAATTACGAATAAATAAATAAATAAATAAATAAATAAATAAATAAATAATTAAAAATTCTTTCTATCTTTCGTTCATTGATAAGTCGTCAGGTGGGTTTGTGTATTTACCAACTCACTTATACTTGTATTTAATAGTTAGTAACAATGTTGTGTGATACATATGATACGGTCAGATACGAATTTAGGTGGTCACCATCACCAGTAATTAATTAATTAATTAAATAAATATGGACACTATACTGTTTTAACGGGTGAATCAAACTCTACGCCGCGCCTTAAGTGACACCGTCATTTTCGACATCAGCATCAACGGATAAGTACCAGTACCAGTTACAATTCCGTTTTTTTTTAAAAATTTCAAAATAAAATCAAATACAGCACGCCGTGCAAATAAATATATTCAAGATTTTGAGATTTTTTAAAAAAAATGGGCAATTTTTTCTGAAAGAAATATTACATTTTCCAATGCATGTGTGTTCCGGTTGTACATCCAATCAAATTTGTTACAATTTGAAGGGAGACGACGCTGGTTTAATCAACTTAATTTTTAATAAAGTGAACCCATTAGTTTAAGTAGATGGCTGGATTTTTTTTTTGCATTTTTTATATATTATTTCTATAACGAAAACGACGGAATGCGTCTCGAGGTTAATGGAAAAATCTATATCATTTCGTATAATTATATGACTCGCCCCGGTTACATATACGTTCAACCTTTTAAATAGGTGTTCCCAGTTGAATACCGAATTAAATGATGTGATCAATGTGGCCGCAAAAATAGTAGGCCAAATAAACCATACACTGGAAACTGGTGTGTGTGTGTGTGTGTGTGTGGTGGGCAAGACAACAAATTGAAATTTCTTAGTTTGTTATAGTGTCACAGTTGTGTTTACATCTTAAAAAATTTCGTTTTCCCAAAGCCTGGGTGCACTTTTAACAATAGATTTTCAAACCGGACCTACAATTGGCAACGTCAACGTCTTGCAATGCCAAATTGTAATGAACTTAGTAAAACATCGACTACTATTAGTACTACTAACACTCAAATGCACGTGTCATATAACTTTTTTTTTTTAAACTATCAAACGTTGAGTTTCGTATAAAGTTGTGACAGATCATGCCAACTTTCCGAACCACATTTTCCAAATTTTTTAAATATTCAAATTATTATTTTATTTAAAATGACACATTGTGTATAAGTGGTGAAGAAGGCGATGATTAAAATTATTATTTTATTTAAAATGACACATTGTGTATAAGTGGTGAAGGAGGCGATGATTAAAATTCCAGAATCTAAGAAAATACAGTGCACAAAGAATGTCAAAAGCCCTGTAATTGTATGACAAATCAGAAAAACCGTAAAATTTAAGATATGTTTCTTTTCCAATTATGATTTATGAAAGTTTTTGACGTCTACAAACACTATCTACGTTTTAACGTAACAACCAAACCGGTCATTTTTTCACTCCCATAGGCCCAATACTAATTTTAAATCTTTCACATGCAAACTCCAAACTCCCACCACCACCGCCCGCCCCTTAATTACACACCTGCATTTGATCTACTGTCTTAATTAACAATAGAAACTAAATTTCTATGTTATTTTAACTGGAAAAGAAAAAAGTAATACAAATAAAAAATAACAGTTAACGTAACGCTATGTGTGTGTGTGTGTGTGTGTGTACAACAAAATGAATAGAAACGAAATGAATAGAAAGAAATAATGAATGTGTGGTATAGAAGAAAAGCAAAAAAGAAAAGAAAAAAAACGCGTGTGCGCAGAGAACGAGCGAAAGAGTACGGGTCGGCTCCTCACACACAGAGACAGAACGATGCAAGTTATATACGAATTTATGTTATTTATGTTACTTACTTACTTACTTACTTACTTACTAACCCCGTTATTTTGTATACATTTTAAGTGTGTGCGCAATAAATTAAAAACAAAAAAGAAAAAAAAGTGGTTATTATACAATCCGAGAAAAAAAAAAAAATCAAAACGATAATAATTTCCGGTTTTTATGGTCTCCGTTGTTGTTGTTGTTGTTTGTTGTTTTTATTTTTTTTTTATGGTCGATTGGAAATTTCTTTCTTTTCTATTTAAATGGTTTTTGCGCAGGTGTGTGTGTGTGTGTGTGTGTGTTGTTTTTGAATTGATATTTATTATTTTTTTATTATCAAGTGTTATTGTTGTTGTTGTTATTGTTGTTATTGTTGTTGACATAAAAAATCAAAACCAGAGCACACCGTTTTTTTTCTTTCTGTATTTGAATATTTACGGCTCATTATCACTATTATTTAACAGCGTAGCTGGTATGGCTACGCGACTATACCATTAATGGATTGCATTTTGATTGTGTTGATGTTAAATATGATTTGTGGAAGACGAAATGGTTATAATAACCCGCAAAATAATTTAGCTAAGCAATGTAAAAACAGAAGAAAAAAAAAAACAGTTACAGTTTAAGAGACATAACCTAAAAATTCGATTGAAAATATGAATAAATTGTTATTGTTTTCCCCGATACATTGTGTTATCTTCTAATACTACATCCAACCGTTGCACCGCTTGAAGATCCCTGAAATGCTGAAATGTTTACGGTACACTGTCAATCATAAATAATGAGAATTTTCTAATATAATTTGAAACAACTAATCGATTTATTCTGTGTGTGTGTGTGTGTGTGTGTGTGAACGAACCCTAATAAAAACACTGTTAAAATTTCATAACACATTCCGTTGTGGAACGATCGTTTCAATTTACGGATTGCTGGAAACACATTGCCGGTGTAATGATAAAAAAAAAAAATGAATATTGTTGGCCGGCCAACCGTTGGCAGACAGATAATTTATTTGTTAATATTTCTAAACATTAGGAATTATTCCCACCATATTCATTTGACTGAATGTGATCAATACTGTGAATTATTTGAACAATTATCAAACATTAGCATCGCATCGTATTCGAGACGATACTCTCTACTCTATATATTAATTGTGATATTTTACGAATCTTGCGCATAATAACAATTTCAATTTTGTTATCCATTTTTATTTCTATTGCATTTACGAATTATATAATGTGTAGTTAAAAAAACAACATATTCGAATACCAAAAAATTATCAAAAAACAATGCTTTGGATTAACATATAATTTAAAAAATTTGCCCATTATTTGCCCAAAACAAAATTAATCTATGGGATGGATGGTGATCGATCGATCGTACATGAAGAAAAAAAAAAAAACACACACACACACACACACTCAAACACACACTCAATTACACACAAAATGTTTCGATATTGAATATAAAATAATTTATTTATTTTATTATTGTTTTCTAATTTTTAAAATCTTATCACGTCCGAAACAAAAAGAAGGACAACGAAAAAACCAAAACGACATCATTTATATTTTGTAACACTAACCACATAATACAACAACAAACAAATAAACAAAAAAAAAGTATGTCACATTCATTAAGAGTTAATGTAAACAATAATAAAATTATAATAACTCTTCATTTTTTGTTTCTTAGTTAGTTAGAAGAAAGACACACACACACGCACATACACGCACACACACACACACACACATTTTTATTTTATGACAAAAATAAATAAATAAATATTATTTTTTAAAGTATATTAAAATTTTAATCACATAATTCTGTTTTCATTTGAAAATACTTATAGTTTTTTTGTGTTTTCGTTTTTATGTTATTTATAAATTAAATATAATATAAATCGCAACTGCACAGCACCGCACCTCACCCAAGCACGCACGCACCTCTTCCTCATTATAATAAAAAAAAAAAAATTATAATAAATAAAATAAACTCTAAAATACCCCTACCCATCACGCGCCACCACTGTTGCATTTTAAAAAAAAACCATTAAAAACCATTTTGTTATATCATCGACAATGCAGACGAAGCAGAAGAAGAAGCAGAAGAAGAAGAAGAGTTATTTAAATTACATCGTCTGTTTGTTGGGTTATGTTTCTGGTGTTTGTGTGTGTGTGTGTGTGTGTGTGTGGTTATTTGTAACTGTCGTGCAATGGGTTAACAAAATATAATGACAATGAAATAAGAAATTTTGTTTTTAATTCCAATAACAATTCATAAAATTTGTGAAGGCCAAAATGTAATTCATGTCTAATTTGTAGTAATTTAAAACATGAATGTACCCCATTTCTGATATCTATCGTTTGACACATACCCCCCTCGTCCCTACACACACACACACACACACACACACACAAACACGCAATAACTATTCTACTGAATTTGGAAAATATTTTAAAAACTTTTAAATAAAATTACTCTCGAAGTTTACAAATATTTGCCCATTATTGAATTTTTTTTCCTTTTTTGATCCTTAAAGTTGGTTAATTCGGAAAAAAAGCAAATAATAGAAAATTTGGATTAAATACTTTCGGTTTTCACCTTAATTTGGAAAATATTTTAAAAACTTTTAAATAAAATTACTCTCGAAGTTTACAAATATTTACCCATTCCTGGATTTTTTTTTCCTTTTTTTGGTCCTTAAGGTTGGTTAATTCGGAAAAAAACAAAATTATAAAAAATTGGGATGAAATACTTTCGGTTTTCACCTTAATTTGGAAAATATTTTAAAAACTTTTAAATAAAATTACTCTCGAAGTTTACAAATATTTACCAATTCCTGGATTTTTTTTCCTTTTTGATCCTTAAGGTTGGTTGATTAGGAAAAAAAAACAAATAATAGAAAATTGAGATTAAATACTTTCGGTTTTCACCTTAATTTGGAAAATATTTTAAAAACTTCAAAATAAAATTACTCTCGAAGTTTACAAATATTTGCCTATTCTTGGATTTTTCTTATTTTTTTTTATCCTTATGGTCCGGTTAATTTGAAGTGCCGAAGAACAATATCCATGGCATACTGATGGCAATTGAAGGAAACGATACGATTAAGTAAAGCATTATTAAGAACAGTGGTGTAGATGTACTTCTGCTGCTGCTCACAGGTGGCGTTAAATGCACGTATGGAACCGGTACTCTAAAGAAATGAAATTGGAACCTGCGGTTGTCTCTAAACCGTGAAATTGCTGGTGAAATCAACTTAAAAATAATGTAAAAAAAGAGCAGTGTTGCTGTTTGTATCAATTTTTGAATAGGCCACACAATGGCACACATTTTCTAAAAACAATTGAATCATCATTTTTTTTTCAAAGTTATTTAATTTAATTAAAACTATTATATTTTTGTGTTTTTCTGATAAGAGTTTACTGGGTTTTTTTTTCTCTCTTGGTGGTGTTGATTATGTGACGATGGAAATGGAGAAAATAATAAAAAATCTAACACATAATTTTTTTAATTTTACTAATTACAAATTTTAACGCATTTAAAACAACGCAAGACACAAAAGTGAAAGTGATGAATTTGGAATATTTGAAAAGCATAGGAAAAAATACCAATTTTTATCCTATATTTGTTGGTGTTGTTGTTGTTGTTGTTGTTGTTGCTGCTGTTTTGGTCTTTTTTTTTGATTGACACACTGCGGCCTGAGAATGTGTGTGTGAACCTTTTTAAATACTTAATAAATACGATTATGGTTGTGTGTGACGTAAACAAAACAGGGGCACTATGAAGATTCTATTTTAAAAATTGAAATGTTAATGAAAAAGTTATATAGAATTCGTTCACAATTGATTATCTTTATACAACACCAACACACACAATACTTTGAATTCACCGCCAACATCGTCTTTGACCTCTCCTCCAACTTCCCCTTTCACTTCACCTACAAAATCCCATGCGTTATCGTTTCGATTTTGTTAATTATATTCTATGGATATTTTAATAAATTTTCGCTTCAACTACGCGCCGTCAACTTCCCCACTCATAAACAACTTCTCCTATATTTTTACCCTACAATTTAACGAGGTTCCACTAAATTTACGAATTTTTTCAACAAATAATAAGTTATTGTTGGTCAAAAAAACCACCGGCCCATTAAAAATGGATAAATTTGAGATTCGCCAGTTATTCAAAGATTTGAGTGCGGCAGCGAACTTTGAAATAGTTAAGTTCCGTTAAGTGCAATCGTTTGGTTGAAGAACAACCATTTTAATAGTATTAGTTTGCCGCCACTATATTCAGTGCTGCATTTTAGGCTTTAAAAAATTAACAATTATTGTCTGGACGACCGCGATACGATTTCTTGAAAATGGTTTGAAATATTAAATTTTAAGTTCTTAATTATACCAGAAAGAAATTTAGGAAATATTACTGTCTGCAGATTATGCTCGCCGGATACAAATTCTTGAAATTGTTCTGTTCTGTTCTGTTCCCGTAAGAAATTCAGAAGAAAATACAACTGCCTGGAGTTTATGCTCTCCTGATACAAATTCTTAAAAAATTGATCTCAAATACAGAATTTTTGGTTTCTTAATTCCACCCGAAAGAAATTCAGAAGAAAATACAACTGCCTGGAGATTATGCGCGCCGGATACAAAAATCTTGAAATTGTTCTGAAATTCTGAATTTTAAGCTTTTAAATACACAAGAAATTCAGAAAATGCTTGAAATTTATGCTCGCCGGATTAAAAAATCTTGAAATTGTTCAGAAATTCTGACTTTTAAGTACTTAAATACACAAGAAATTCAGAAAATGTCTGAAGTTTATGATCTCCTGATACAAATTCTTAAAAAATTGATCTCAAATACAGAATTTTTGGTTTCTTAATGCCACCCGAAAGAAATTCAGAAGAAAATAAAACTGCCTGAAGATAAAGCTCGACGGATTCAAAATTCTTGAAATTGTTCTGAAATACTGAATTTTAAGCTTTTAAATACACAAGAAATTCACAAAATGCTTGAAATTTATGCGCGCCGGATTCAAAAATCTTGAAATTGTTCAGAAATTCTGACTTTTAAGTACTTAAATACACAAGAAATTCAGAAAATGCCTGAAGTTTATGCGCTCCAGATACAAATTTTTAAAAAGTGGTCTCAAATACAGAATTTTTGGTTTCTTAAATACACCCGAAAGAAATTCAGATGAAAATACAACTGCCTGAAGATTATAAGCGCCGGATTCAAAATTCTTGAAATTTTTCTGAAATACTGAATTTTAAGCTTTTAAATACACAAGAAATTCAGAAAATGCCTGTAGTTTATGAGCGCCGGATTCAAAAATCTTGAAATTGTTCAGAAATTCTGACTTTTAAGTACTTAAATACACAAGGAAAAAAATTCAGAAAATACTACTGCCTCGACATTATGCTCTTCGGATACAAATCGTTGAAAATCTTCTAAAATACTGACTTTTAAACTTTTAAATACCTAAGAAATAAATTCACAAAATATAATTGCCTGAAGATTATTAAAAAAAAAATTCAGAATTTCAGTAAATTTTTAAGGATTTGTATGAGCACGTTTACTGAAATTAGTCCTTCAGCCCCACAAACAAATAAATAAATTAAGAAAATCTTCCACTTCCACACACTTATGCTTAGGCCTTAAACAACATATTCTCAGAATGAATTGTAATGTTGCAACACTTTTCATTATACAATACAATATTATTTGATAAAATTAGAAAATTTTAAATTTTACCGCAAATTAACCGAATGACAATGACAAAAATTTTATTTAATAATATTTGTTAAGTATTTTTAGTAGACACGGCGCCAATGATGCGAACGGGAACAAACAAACAAATACATATTAATATTTTATACTGTCTCGTCGGATGTTGTTGTTGTTGTTGTTGGTGTGGTGTTGGTGTTGGTGTTGGTGTTGGTGTTGGTGTTGATGTTTATTTAAAATGTGTGACAAAAATTGTAATTTGTATGTGGAAAATAAAACGGAATTGTTATTGAAATAATGTGGAAATTTTAAGTGAATGAGACATCGTCGTCGGACCAAACAAACAATTTGTGTTTGTAAATAATTATTGTAAATTAAATAAATTATTAAATAATGTAAAATTTTGTAATAATTACAATATATTTTTTATTTTTGGTTTAAATAAGATTGGTCTTATGGGCGAAGCGTTTGCACACCGCACAGTGCTTCTTTGGTGTCACAGACAGAATTAGAATACCGTATTTTAATTTTTGTCTGATTGGTATTTGTTTGAAATATTGAATGTCAAAATTTTACATTATGTAATTTCACACGACTTATGTAATTTCTGCTGCATAGGGTGGGTGTGTGTGTGTGTGTGTGTGCATGTAATATTTAATTTATAAGTCAGATAACGAACGGATTCACTAATTAATGCCATAAAAATGGAAGGTATGAATTTCAAAATAATTCCAATTCAATAGTATTTAATGCACACACACACACACACACACACACACACAGACCAGATAATTTTCATAAACTTTGTAAACTTTTTGTAATGAACCGTACCGTACCCTAAACGGATTGATTCGATATTCGGAGAAATGGGAAAAAATACATGGAGGTGAAACTAAGTCAATGGTTTTTTTTTTATGGATATTCTGCACTGGGTATCGAAATTGTGCTCCATCTCGATCCAAATGAATTTTTAAGTAAGCTTCATTTTTAATTTTAAATATGCATAAAATTTTAATAATTTACTCGTCACAATACTAAGTGAATCTATGGCTAATTCAATGTAATGGCACAAAATGATTAATTCTAATTAGTTTGTAATTTTTGGTTTGGATTTCTTCCAAAATCAATTTCACTATTTTTTAAATGTTTTTCACAAACATTTATCGTTAAATCGTCTGTGTGTGTGTGTGTGTGTGTGTGTGTGTGTGTGTGTGTGATTTAATAAGGTTGACCAGCCACGATCAGATACGATTTCGATGGGACATCTCGATACAGATATACTACCTGTGCAAATGAACTAAATTCTATAATTTGAACAAATTTCATCTTTTAACCATTAAAATAATAGATAATTTTTGGAAAAAAATATTAGTTTAAATGTGGTAGGAAAATTACCGAAACACTTTCATATTTCTCATCGGAAATTTCGAATGAGATTATTTTGTTTCGTTTACTGTATAAATAAGACCGAATATTAATGGACGTAAGTGTAACCATAAGAGTTTTAATTTCCATGCTCTTTGTGTAGCTAAATTTTAAGTAACCGCAGATTTCGTGTATGTGTGTGTGTGTGTTTGTGTGTGTGTGTGTATCTTTCTATTTGTATGGATTCACATTTTGCCTCATTATGGTCAGATGATACGATGTTTCATGTAACAATTGCGATCACATTAATTTTTGTTTTTGATAATCCCAAGAGATTAATTCTATTTTTTTTTGTTAAGAACCCTGAATTAGGAAAGTAATTGATGCTATTGCAAAGTCAAAACGTTTTGAGTACTGCTGAGGCTAAAAAAATAAAATGTGATAATTTCTAATAAATTCATCTGGCAACACTTAGTGTTAGTATTTGTGTTTTGCCAAGGCCAACCCTTTAAGTAGCAACTCTTGTATTGCTTAAGTATGAGTACTTTTATGTGGGAATTTCCAGTATAGAAATTGTTAGATTTCATCTGGCAATACTTAATGTTTTGCCAAGGCCAACCATATAAGTAGCAACTCTTGTATTGCTTAAGTATGAGTACTTTTATGTGGAAATTTCCAGTATAAAAATTGTTAGATTTCATCTGGCAATACTTAGTGTTTTGCCAAGGCCAACCATATAAGTAGCAACTCTTGTATTGCTTAAGTATGAGTACTTTTATGCGGAAATTTCCAGTATAGAAATTGTTAGATTTCATCTGGCAATACTTAATGTTTTGCCAAGGCCAACCACATAAGTAACAACTCTTGTATTGCATAATTTTGAGTACTTTTATGCGGAAATTTCCAGTATAGAAATTGTTAGATTTCATCTGGCAATACTTAGTGTTTTGCCAAGACCAACCATATAAGTAGCAACTCTTGTATTGCATAAGTTTGAGTACTTTTATGTGGAAATTTCCATTATAGAAATTGTTAGATTTCATCTGGCAATACTTAGTACATTGCCAAGGCCAAAAATATAAGTAGCAACTCTTGTATTGCATAAGTTTTTTAAATGTTTATGAAGATACTGAGAATAGAGTCACACACACACACACACCACGTAATCCATCACATACGAATATTTACACTATCCATAATTACGACGGATATTTTGGTCATCGATCGATCGATCGAATCAATGTACGAATAATATTTTCCATCACTGTGTTTTTTCTTTTGTTTTTGTTGTGCATTTATTTTTAAGACAAAACCATAAAAATAACAACAAAAACAAAAAAAACAAATATGTGAGTGACCCACAAAAAACAAAAAACGGAAATTATAAAAACAGATATTTTTCCAAACATTTTGTGGTGCGGTGCGCACACACACACACACACACACACACACACACACACACAAAACGCACATCAATAATTTAAATAAATAACGTTACAAAAAAATATTAATGACGGTCAGGTTTTTGGTGTTAGTAAAAATGTTACAGTTACACTTAAAAGGAAAGAAAAAAAAAAATTCACTGTCCCACATAAATTGTTTTTTTTTGTGGAAGAAGACGTGCGCGCACATTCCTTAAAAATTCCACAATTCACTCTCTTTAGTTAATAGTTAGTTTTTATTTCCATCTCTATTCCACATTTTATTTCTTTCTTTCTTTCTCCCTTTCTTTTTTTCAACGACGACGACGATTTATTTTTTTTTAATTTTATCATTATTTTCTGTCTTTCTTTTGTTTTAGTTTTTCTCGAAAAAAAATCATTTAAAAACAAACAATTAATTTTGTCACAAAAATAAATCAAAAGAGTTTAGTGCCGCGAAATTTCATTAACAAAAATAAGCGACGAAATATTTTTCAGTGAAAAAATTCGTGCTTCTTTTTTATGTTTTTTTTCGTTTTAACTTTCGATTCCATTTTTAAATTTTCGTAATTTTTTAAATTAAAAAATAAAGGAAACCAAACAAATGAACGACGAGTAAAAATTGGAAAACAAAAAACTAACCTTTTGATTGTTTCTGTTAATTATTAATTAAATTAATTAATTATTTTTAATTGTAAAAAGAGACTCTCATCACCCAAAAACACAAACACAAAAAACCACTAAAACAATAATTATTTCGTTTTCTTAATTTCTGGTTTTTTTTTGCTTAATTAAAATAACAAAATTTTTCGTGTTTAATTTCACTCACTTTAACTGCACAACACCACAAAAAAAATTAAACAAAAATTATATAATTTCAAATTAAAATTAAATAAAATTATAAAATTAAAACTGGCGCGTTTAACGTTCAAACTTTATTAATAGTTATTTCGTTATTTTGTTATTTTGTGGTATGTCTGTCTGTGTGTGTGTGTGTGTGTGTCTGTGTGTGTTTGTTTGTGTTTATGTTTTCAATGTTTTTTTTGTTCATTGGTAATTTTAAAATTTTCTGTATTGTTAATGCGAGCGCGCAATCGCAACCAAAACAATTTTTGTTCTTTTCCCGTTCGCGTACCGTACCGTAATAAAATGAAATTAAATATTAAATATTTTATTTATAATAATAATTGTGATCGGTAACATTTATAAAAAATTATAATGTACAACACACACACACACACACACACACACGCACATGCGCACACATCACACATGTCTATCAATTTTGCTTTCTTTGCCTTCCTTGTGTTTTCGACCAAAAGAAAAATGTATTTTTGATGCGTTTCTTTGTTGTTGTTGTTGGTTTTTTTTTGTTTTCAATTTAAATATGGGGACTTGGCAGATTAGTGGGGCGGCAGAGGGGGGGGGGGGGTAAGGGGGACAAGCAGAGGTATTTGATTTGAGTAGAGAAGAATAGCTGGAACCACACAGAGATCGTTAGGTGAATGACGATTGATATAATACAATTAATTATTTTCTTTGAATTTCTTTCTTTGGTGCGGCTGCGTATTTGTATTTATATGTTAATTTTCTCTCGTATCTCTCTCGCGGCTGTGCTTACATAGGGTAACATAATTCAATGTTGGTTTTTTTTTCTTGAATGTTAATATGTTTTTTTTTGGGTATCGCAATCAATTCAATGACACACAGTTAGCATTAGTTTGATTATTATTATATTCTTATGTTAAAGATATTCAGCTCCGTGGCATATTTGGTCCCGCCGTCATCAGAACAGAATGGTTGGAGGCGAAGATACAATTTTTGGAATTAGACAAGTTGTACGCGGTCAACCAAATTGATTGTCAAAACAATCAAGATCAATAGATTGAGAACGGCTGTTGGACACGTAGAACGTGCATGGAGGAGGAGCGTGTGCCAAAAAAACCGGTTAAATAGTAAACCAGAGGGTAGAAGGAGAGCCGGAAGACCTAAGGCAAGATGGCTAGATGCAGTAAACAGTGAAATAAAGATCCTAAAAATTCGGGATTGGACAGTGCGGATAGGTCAGGTTGGAAAAGCGTGTGTTGGAGAAGGCTAAAACCGCACCCGGGTTGTAACCGGCCATGGAGTAAGTAAGTAAAGATATTCAGCACATACTCAAACCAGTTGCACCATTTAACTCTGTGCGAAACAAAAAGTGGACTAAGAAATCGTAATTCTAATATGCAATCGGAACGAAAAACAATTGATTGTGCGTTGACGTACGGTCAAAAAACTATAAAACATTAAGATTTACTTAACACCATTTGCTTAGTTGTGTGCGTTAGTCATTTTAATGCATGTTTCACGTCCCCATTGGATATGTATGCAAAAATAAGTTCCGTTTTTTATTTTTTAAATTACCCATTACCATTAAATTGCCATCGATCGGACACCATTTATGAAATCCATGTCCAAAGATGTAGTGGTCTATTTTGAAACAATTCATTCGTCAATGAATTTATTGATTTTATAACATTTAAATTGTGCATTTTGACTGCTACTGTGATCGGAATAAATAATAATCCGATGGTGTAATCTGCTATTTTACAATAAATAGATTTGAACGAGGCATTTGCCATTGTGTTCGCATCAATGGCTACCATCCAATAATTACAATAAATTATTAAAAAAAAAAAACTATTCCTCACACCATTGAACAAACGTCGACAAATTGACTTACATTTTTAAATTACAGTGTGAAACTATTGGACAATAAAATTTTTTTAAATGCCCAAAATTAGTTCACTTTACCCTACACAAAACACACCAAAACAATATTTATTTAATGTTAAAATTACGCTACTCTCCTCCACATTACATTCCTTCTAACATTTGTATTTATTGTAATACTTATGATGCTTAAAGTTACTTACTTAGTTTTGTTAGTTAATGATTATGCAACTTTGATTCTACGGCGCATAATATATTAATTTAATTTAATTTATGTACTTTTTTTTGTTTTCAATAATAATAAAACTCAATAAATTATTGTGTTGGATTCATAAAATCATTAATTTCTATATTCATTAAATAAATTCAGATAATAATTTAAATTGGTGTGGCCATGCGAAATGTGTGTGTGTGTGTGACGATGGATTTAATTGGTTGGTATCGTACGAAAGATGGTTTTAAAATAGGAAAGCAATCGAACAATATATTTAACTTTTCCTGAGATAATTTTAAGAAACTCGAAAGGGATATTTTTTTAGCAAAATTGTTCATCTCAGTCGGGTACGACGTATGGCGCAAATTGAACAGAAACTCTAATTTCGCAAACGCAAGAAGAACATTTTAAGTGTTCAACCAGAACAATATTTTGAAAAGTTAATCATGGCGGACGACACCTTCCATATATAAAAGTGATTTTAATGGTGGATTAAACAGGATCAAAAGACTTACAAGAGGGACCTTATGAATTGGATGGTTTCGAACAACAACTTTCATAGGAAAAAGAATTTAACGGATGGCGGAATTGAACAGAAATTAATTTATTTTTTTTTTGAGGTCAGACGGAATAATTGAATGACCTTACCAAGAGGATATTTTACGGAAATTAGAAATTATGCGAGATCTTTTATATGACATAATTAATAAGAATTAATGATCATGGAGGTATCAAAAACCATGCAGTGATAGAGAATGGAATCAGTGAATTGAACAGAAATTAAATTTTAATGATCCAAAGAATTTCTAGCATTTTATAAAATGGATATTTTACGGAAATTATTAAGGACGACACATTATTTCAAAGCGAATTTAACGGGAAAGTGAACAGATATTAAATTTTAAGGGTTAACAGTATTTCAATGCACTTATAAAGAGGATATTTTAAAGAAATTATTAAGGACGACACATTATTTCAAAAAGAATTTAACGGGAAACTGAACAGATATTAAATTTTTAGGGTTAACAGTATTTCAATGCACTTACAAAGAGGATATTTTAAGGAAATTATTAAGGACGACACATTATTTCAAAGCGAATTTAACGGGAAAGTGAACAGATATTAAATTTTAAGGGTTAACAGTATTTCAATGCCGTTACAAAGAGGATATTTTAAGGAAATTATTAATGCAATATATTATTTCAAAGAGAATTTAACGGGAAACTGAATAGACGTTTAATTTTAAGGGTTAAAAATATTTTAATGACGTTACAAATAGGATATTTTAAGGAAATTATTAATGCAATCATTATTTCAAAAAGAATTTAACGGGAAACTGAATAGACGTTTAATTTTAAGGGTTAATAATATTTCAATGCCGTTACAAAGAGGATATTTTAAGGAAATTATTAATGCAATATATTATTTCAAAGAGAATTTAACGGGAAACTGAACAGAAGTTAAATTTTAAGGGTTAACAGTATTTCAATGCCGTTACAAAGAGGATATTTTAAGGAAATTATTAATGCAATACATTATTTCATAAAGAATTTAACGGGGAATAGAACAGAAATTAAATTTTTAGGATCAAAATCCTAATCCAAAATCAAAAAAATTTATCCGACCTTATAATAAGGACATTTTAACGAAATTAGTCTCTGTGCCGCAGTTAAATCAGTCAAATAGATCAGGAATATTTCTAGAACCCATTGAAAAAGTGTTCAAAGTGTTGTTAATTGTCAACGGGCATCTGATTGTGCTATGTTATTGATCATCTGCGATGAAAATCCTATTCATAATTCCCAAAAAAAATGTTAAAAATACAAAAAAAATCCAAATCCAAATGAATGCCCTTGGCACGAGGGGGGAACAAAAAAAATTCCAATTGCTGTTACATATCGTTTTTTCTTTCTTCCCATTTCGCGTACACATTCAAATGTTCGTTGTTGTTGTTGTTGTTGTTACTTTATTTTATTTCTTTTATATACCAATTTCATGTGCGCGGTCAATTTATTTATAGTTTTGTTCGTATTGTTAAATTTTGTCGTCTGTCTGTTAATTTAAAATACAATCAATTTTTTTCCGGATCGCATTCTCCAGCACAGCCAATATTGTTGCTGTTGCTGTTGTTGTTGTTTATAATAATTAATATTGTTCCGTCAGTATTTTATTGTTTGTTTAATAAACAATTGAACAATTGAATGTTAATTCCAATTTTCTAAGCAAATTTTAATGTTACATGGAAAAAATGAAGGACTTTAATCGAATTGTAAACACAATATTTTTGTGTTGCTAATGCAAAAAATATTATTATTCTTAAAATTAATTTCTGGTATTTTGATAATGTTTTTTTTTGCAAATAATTATTTGTGTATTGCGACGATGATGACGACGATGACGACGACGACGACAACGACGACGACGACGACAACGTTCGTGTATATTTTTGTCGATTTTGCAATTTGAATATTAATTTATCATTTTTATTTTCAATCGAACACAGTTCAATGGAAATATTATTACGTGCGAAAAATTCCTAATCAATTGTTAATTGTTATTTTGATTTTTAAGTTATGAATTTTAAATGGGATTTTTTTTTTTTGTCGCCAATACTTTGTCAGAATTGTTGATTAATTTTTTTTATAATTTTGATTTTGAAATGATATTTATTTTATTTTTGTATTTTAACCAGTCCCAATTGTTTAAAAATTCTAATTTGAATTAAGAAATAATAATGTGGCTCCAATTTGTCGTCAGTATTTTTATGTTTATGATTACACAATAAAGAGGAGAGCTAGGGAATGTGAAAGCGTCTGTCAGATCAACCAATTTCATATTTAAACTTTGTCAAAAACTATTGCTAGACATTTGTTGCTTGGTGGTGATGGTGGTGTCCGAATAAGATTTGTTAAAATAATTGGCATTTGATAACAACCAAAAAGGATGCCAAACTTATAATTTCTATATTGGTTCCATAAAATATACTATTACTTCTGCAGCGGCTACGATTGCGTCCTTCGATATAAACTTTTTGAACTTATTTTAACTATACTTTTCGATGAGTTTCCAGTATTGTGTACCATTTGCTAACGTGACTGGCCGTGTCATTATATTGCAGTGCTGTGCAGACTGCAAACACAAGAAATGTTCAAACGATAGACTTGATTTCTTCTTCATTGTCATATCAATGACCAGCCACTTTGAAAACGGATCTCTCAAAAATCTCTTTTTTCAGTAATTGAAGATTTTTTGCTATCATTTTAAGTCAACGCATAGGCATTACTGTGTAATTTATTGGCTAATACTGCTAGGCCATATATCAATTCTACATTAAATAGATATTCAAGCTCAAGTTTAAGTCATTCGATTTATCGCACCTTATGCAAATGACTTAAAATATCTGTTTAAAAATAAAATGCGCTTAGCAAAGTTTCAATTTTTTTTAGGTTGGCTTGGTTAACAGTGCTGCGCTCCGCGGATTGTTCAATTTTTGGTATACAAAAAGTGAATTAACCAATAATGATTATAACCGAATTGTGTGGAGGTGTCTGCTGGATGCGTATAATTCGTCGACATAAAGACGATGAAAGATTTTTATTCATAGGTTCAATTTTATTTTGGAAGTAATCGCATTGTTGTAACTAGTTTTCTTCTGACAGATTATTGCAAAATACACATAGAAAATGTTAGAGTATCGGAAAAACAGGTTTTGCGTCCAAAATGGTTTGTTGAATAATTGGTAACAACCAAAAATTGATTCTGATACAATTTCAAATAAATTAATTTTTTATTATCTTGTATCTTTTATCCGACGCAGTAATTCATCGTAATTCCTCATTATAATTTCACACTTCTGAATATCTAAATCACATTGACACAGACCCATTGAATTGGTGATAAAACATCAGCATCAGCATAACTGCTTTTCCATGATTAGCTTCATTTCTAATTTCATTTTCATTACGATGCCGTTTTGGTGAAATTGTGTAAGTCTAATCGTTCCACTTACAATTACCATCCATTTTTTTTGGGACACTTTGACATAACAGAATATGTCAAATTGTCATAAAAGGAAAAAAAATTACCGTTGATCGATTTCGTATTTTTATATGGAATTCATTGATTCGTATTATTTGTAAAAGCATCAAATGCATCATTTTTACAACAATTACAATTGCACAATGTTACGTGATCGTGTGTGTGTGTGTGTGTGTGTGTGACAAGTAAACGGAGAGATCGTAAGAAATCTATGTTACACAACAACACATTGTTAAAATTTATGTGTGCGTGATCGCGTGATACCAACCACAACAACTAAATAAATAAATGGAATTTAGATAAATAGCAACAACAACAACAAGATCTCTTACCTAATTACTGGAAAATTGGTGTTGGAATGAAACGAGCGCGACGGACAGTCTAAGTGTAGAAATTGAACTGAAGTTAAATAATTCATTTTTCCTCATTATTGTTCCACCCAATTATTTTATTACAACATTTGTATTCCATTTTGTTATGTGTTACATAAACAATGTGTTAATTATCTGTAAACAAATAAATACACACGCGCACGCGCACACAATACACACAATCAAGTTTTATTATTACAAATGTGTGCAATAAAGGAAAAAAAATATGCAATTGCATTTTAGTATCTGGAGAAAGTCAATGACCATTTCATTTTTACAAAACAACATTTTAACAATTGTGTGGAGAAAGAAATTAATATATGGCTTCAGTGGCATTGTTTTACTACGTACAACCTGTTGCAGAAAACTTTCACGTTACACCATTTCAACGAATTCATCTATTTTCTCTACGATCCGGATAACTTTAAATTCAGTCAGCAATTTCACATTGTTATTGTAAAGGTTAGTCGTTTTGTGGTGCCACCACAATCAATTCAAACGGATGAATTGAAGGTTCAAATGTGTACGATAAGTTGTCCACCATCATTACCATTTTGTTGGTGAATCATATTTTCAAAAAAAAATATTGAAATAGATCTGAAATGGAAAATAATAAGTGATATGATAAAGTGACTAATTAGTAATTGAACTGAACCCACCATTGTTCTGTAATAGCTTGTAACACATAATTGATCAATTTCTTTCCAACTCAATTTTATACCACTATAAAATCGTTTCAATTTTGACATTTATTCCATAGTAAATATGTCAAAGTTAATGGTTACAGCGAACATATTGTATTTGAGTGTAATACACAACGTCATCTATCGATAATTCGACCGTTGTTCGTTGCCGTTGTGTGTGTGTGTGTTTACAATGGACACATTTTGAAAAATTCATAATTCATTTAAACATTAAAAGTGTGTTCATCGCTGGCTGGTGGTTAACAGTGTATTGTTGCAAATGGCGTGGCTCTTCGCAAATCTACAATGGTTTGTATGTGAAATAATAAAATAAATAACGGTACATATGTAATCTAACCCATAACAAGTTTTCTAAGTGTTAAATAAATAAATACCAACAACAACAACAACAGTTACATTATTAAAAATTATAATTTGCCTTATTATTGTTACGCAACGCGACGTGCACATATTTATTGTGCAAAAATATTGCGACTATATAATATTCATGTTTTGGTTGTTGTTGTCGTTGTTGTTGTTGTTGTTGTTTGTGGTTATGTCATTATTGGTATAAAATATTTAATATGTAATTATTTATAAAATAATATAAAATTATATCCTGGTGTTAAAAATGAATTGTTACCTAATCGTATCGAAACGTATTATTGTGTGCAAGAGATTTATAACGTTTCCTGGACACACACAACAATTTTTGTGATTTTAGTTTTGCTAGCAGCAACTTTCCATTCCATTAATTATTGTTAAAATACCGTTATTGCGTAAATTGTCTGATAATAATTAATAACGCTTTTGTCGTCTCATTCGTGTTCCGGTGACATATCGAATTGTGGGCGAATTGAACGGAACCATTTTTCCGTTCTCACATAGAAAATTTATTTATTTATGCAAAAGCTTTGCCAAAGAGATTTCCCCTTGAAAATTTTCCATTATTTTAATTTTATGTCATCTTGTGGAGAGTGGAGGAGTTAAGTTTTTGGAAAAGTTTATTCGAAATTTTCAGTTTTTTATGAAAAAAAGTTTCCATAAATTTTTTTTAAAACTTTGGTTTTATTTTAATTGTTGCCACACATCCACATAAGTTCCATGGATTTTTTCGTGGATTCCTATTACATTTATCGAAAATGTATCCGAACGGAGTTTTGCTCTCTTGGTGTAATATATTTTAAATAGTTACTTCAAATCCATTGGGTTCTAATTTGCCGGAAAAATATACCTATTGAGATTGTAAAATTTTTAGACCCTAATCGCAGCAAACTATGGGCATTGAAGAAAAGAGATTTTTATAAAAAAGCGTTAAGAACAGGGGGTGGAGAGGGGGGAGGGGATAGGGGAAAATACACATTAGACAATCTGATTTGTTTTGGCTTAATACATGCGCTGTGAATCCACTTTGGAGGTGGTTTACTTCGGTACAGGGAAATAAATAAATTTAATTACACTAGAATGAAACCAGGCGACGGCAATGATTAGATGAGAATAGCTATTTTTTGCCTAAATCATTTGTCACACAAAGTTTAAATCGGGTGGTTACAATTCGATCGATTCGCTCTCACCTTTGTGATTGTGGCTGCTGGTAAGGGTACATTTTTGTCTGCATCCAATGGAAGCAAAAATATATATATGCCGCCAGATCTAATAAAAAAAATGGTGGTAGACCATCGGAACGCAATTTGTCAAGAACATGAGTAAATTTACGGAAATTAAATTAACTATTTAGATAATCTGCAGGAAATGCTGTTCGCAGCTAATGAATCTTTAGAAAATTCTTTTGGTAATTTTAAAGTGGTCCTTTCCCGCATCTGCATTTGAAATGAATTGGAATTCTATCCGATAAATGGAAAACAGCATTTCGCATGGTTCCGGTTCGAACAAGTAGAAAGTATAAAATTTACTGAATTCCATCGCGTTAAAAACTGAAACGCATATGTGTTTCGATTGACCTTGAAAACAGAGATTCTGTGACAGGTAAACTTGTTTGTTTGTCACCGTATTAACCGCAGCACAGTGCACTGGGTGAAGGGTGAATTTAATCATTTTCTTTGCATTCCAGTAACATAAAAACCAATGCGACCATATATTACTTACCATCATCACCACAATTTTTGTTGGTCAACCTTATCTATAGCCATCACTAACACCATATAACCAAATGCTGCTCCTGCTCCTGTCACAATATATACCATGAATTTTTCGTTTGTTTTGTTACACATCCATTCCAGTACATAGAAAGAAATATCCGCAAAAAATCTTTATCTATATGATCCATACACTGTCCACACAGTGTTGCTAGTTTCGATAAAATTCAGATGAATTGTCAGCACACAAACCTAACCTAAAATTCAAATGGAATATACGTATTTGATTAGAAAAAAATGTACAATTGATTTAAACGTTATGTTTCGGATAGTTTCACTGCATTGGATTTGACGATTATGTCACACACACGACCCACAAATTATCCACCACATTTATTTTTATTTTTTTGAATTTATTCTCAGTGGCCATTCACTGCCAATTTTAATACGCATAAAAATTTATGCTATCCGGAATTTTAGTTCCCATAATTATTATATAATAGCAATAATTTTCATATCAAATGAATAGAGCATTTTAAAACCTCTATTTTTCCACTTCTATATATTGTATTTACTATTTATGCTGTTCAATACGGTGGCTAATAATAATAATAATAAAATATATAGCACAAATTACGGAAATTAATAAAATCCAATTATGCTAAAAAAAAAAAAAGAAGTTAAATAAACAAGAAAAAAAAAAAAAAAACAAACCAGTTTCAGTTCGTTGACACATCGCACAAACAATACTTTCATCAACACTCAGCCGCACACACATAATAAAATACAATAAAATCAATTGAATTTAATACAAATAACCTATATTTTTTCTTGAAATAACAACAACAACAAACGAAAAAATGGTAGTAGTAAAACCACCTTAATTTCAATGAATATTAATTAGCAATTTTATATCATTTTTTTAGGTTATCTTTTGCCATCCAATAAAAATTATCAGCACTTTTTTGTCGCGGAAACACACATCGAAAATCTATTTTTATTAAATGCAAAGAAATTGAAAAAAATTCGAATATATCGATTTTTATGTTTCATTCTTTGTTGTACAATTTGGTGTTTGTGTGTGTGTGTGTGTGTATGTGTTTGTATGTTTTCGAAGAAAAAAAAAAAAATGAGGCCAAAAATATATTCCAATAAAAATGGAATCGTTAATAAAACCGGATTGTCGCCCCCTATCGCACATCAAACAGGCGGCCAAAAATACCATCACACAAAACAATATTTATTTATTTCAATATTTATAGATTATGAACATTTCTATGGATGCATTTAATTTTGTTTTTTTTTCTTGTAATTATGCAAACATTCCACAATACAAAATACAAAAACACTAATTCCAATCAAATGCGCATGCACTTTACATAGTACCCATCGTTATGATAAAATTGCGACACTTTAAAGAAACAATATATATACACACACACACACCCACACCGACCGACCGACCGATCGACACACAAGGCCAACAACAAAATACCACTTATATAAATTACCTTTATTGTGTAATTTATGTGAAATTATGAAAATAGAATACTTATAGAAAACAACAACAATAATTCGATGTATCTGTCTGTGTACATGAAAATATTGTATAATGTGGAATTAGGGTGACTAAAACTGTAAAATATTCCGTTAAAAGAAACTCTACGCTATGCAAAAGCATTGGTTTTTTTATTTTTTGGCTATGAACACCTCCTAACTGTGCAATCGAAACACAGCAACAAAAAATGGGCGTATATTAAAAAAAATGGTTATTCGTATTTTTGTCTTTTATATGAGAATGTGATTCGCGTCGGCCACACAAAATTATTCGTTTTTCATCATCCGAATTTTCCCCTCCAAATAATGAATTTCATTTAAATGCACAAAAATTAGACCGTTCGTCGTCAGAGCACAGTTTATGTGGACAATTTTGTGCTATTCAAAAGCAACTTAGAAAGAGAAAAATTGTAATTGTTAGCTTGGGGGGGGGGGGGGGGGGGGGTATAGGCTCATCGAAAAAAAAACCAGGGTCAAACAATTATATTGTAATTGTGAAAGTAATAATGAATTTTTCTAATTTCCAAACTATGTGCACACCGTGCCGCACTCACAGTTTATCAAAAACACCCAATTTTTTTCATACTAAAGAATTTGAGTGAGGTTAATTTTTGCACATGGATGCATTTTTTCAGTAGCATATTTTTGTTAGTTTCATTTTTGATTTTAATAAATTTGCTAATAACACACACACACACACACTCACACACACGCACACACACACACTTCAAACTAGGCGTTGTTATTATAGAGAAATAATAAATACTGTTACCAATAAGTTCTTGGATCCTTCAAAATAATACAGTTTCTACTTAAATTCCTGTTTTTTTCTAAATTCATGTCTGAAATCGTTTCCAAAAACACGAATTAATAATCAAATTATTCTTATATTAATGCCCCGAAATGTTTCTATGGTCCGTGAAAACCAAGGTCCCTCAACTCAATTGTGTTTTCTGTCCTTTATTGTGGCACGCCACAAATACTTACGAATAGCGGCGATCTCGGTGGGTAAAGCCCTGCCCCCGAAATTATTCTAGAACAAATTTTCCTTGAAAATTGTACGTAACAAAAACTGATTCCTTCATCATTTTTTAAATTCATCTCTGCTTTTTATTTATTACATAATTTTTTTTCAAATATATTTATGTTTTTATGTTATTATTTTATACGAGGACCGGATGACGTGGGCGCAACGTTAAATATTACACAATGTTTGAATTGTTGCAATGCTTTGGACAGCAAACAATGGCCGTGGAGTGTTATGGCCGGCAAAAAGAAAATGTGTATGTCAGCGATGTGATCACAATTTTGTGTTGTTGATATAAGCCATTCTGTTCCATGTGACAGTAACATTTTTATAATGGATATAATCTACCTCGTTCACAAATGCCGTCCACCGGTTGTTGGCACAGATTACAAAGGGAGGGGGGGCTTGTGTTATTGAAATTTTAACCATTGCGAGACTTTAAAAATAAATTAATGGCGTTGTGTTAAGTTAAGTTCTGTGCAATGGATTGTGCTGGGTGAATTTTTCTTTAAGTCGGTGAGTAATCCATGTGTGGATTTTTTTTAAGGCGTTTTTGCGGTTGTAATACATTGAACTTGTTGGGCAATCGCCCAGGTTGTGCTATGCTACGATCCGCAACACTGATTGGTGGTCGTCATCCACCTCACCGCAACGAAACCCCTGAATGTTGTGCATCGTTGAGATTGAGAAATCTGCAGAACGAACGTTTTTTGTGGTTATTTAAATGTCGCTTCTAAAGTAATCCATAACCCACCCCTCCCCCTCCCACATTACCTTAAAATTTAGTCAGCAAATGTACATCATTTTAGTTTCCAAATAATTGAGTTATTTCGATTTTTTTGTTGTTATTATCCACATTATCAATCCACCCCCGGTCGTATAATGAAAATAAAAACATATACAAAATCAGATGTTTCCATATGGCTGTGTGTGTGTGTGTGTGTATGCTTGTTTAAGGGTGATTTTATATATATTTGTATACCCAATGGGACCGGTATGTATGTTTCGTTCAGCGATGGCATTGGTGGTACGCGTACTTTGTCCCCAGCTGAATTGATCGGCGATGGAGATTCACCATGGAATCGGATTCGATAAGTTTTTTGTCTTGGATTCAGAATGGATGTACATTTCATTTGTTCTGGATGGATGGATTAGTTTTTCATGTATACTTGTACTCTATCAATTCAGGAGGTTTCACAACACCATCGAAAACCTCGATATAAGCGGAGCGGCAGCATTAACTTCAAGCGCCGTGGAAATGCAGCTCTAGCCAACATAACATGATCTTTGTGGCTCACAACTTTCAAAAACCATAACAGTAAAGGGAAATTTTATGTGCTGCTTGCCGAACACGGATAACCTCTGTAAATTTTCATAGCCATCCAATCCAATATCTCCGATTAATTGTTTTTGAACTTTATCGAAATTCTTTAACAAATTTCTCGTTGAAAGCTACTGCCGCCGGGTGCTTGTTTAAACTTGTTTAACACAAATTTTCCTGTGATAGTTGTCTGGTCAGAAGTTGAGTTGCCGACACACGACATATGTGCATAACGTCTGTAGCATAGGTGTTTGTGAACGATTCGATCGACTACGCCCTCAGACACGTTACGGTTTGTCTCGTGACTACTCTCAATTCATCTTTTTCACGATTTTCGTCAACGTTTGATCGTTGTTTGAATAAATTGTATAGTTTTAATAGTGTCCGAATCCTCTCTTCTAATGCTTTTTACATTTTACAAACAAATTGCTCATCGGATGCTTTCAATTCAAGGTGAACATTAACCGTAACCGCTAATGATCGGGCACTATACAAAAAAATTGGGAAATTCTTTGGTGAATATTTTTATTGAATCAGTTGATGAAATTGGCCGCCGGTGAATTCATCCATGAACAATATTTATGTATACATTTATTTTCAGGTAATTGGAACCATTACATACAAATCGTCCCCACTGGGTTTTTGTTAAATTTGTTCAATATAAATTTTACAATTTTTACCTCTGCCCGTGTGTGTGTGTGTGTGTAGGTGTAGTATAACCATTTTATCTGCATCAAACTGACACACACACACACACACACACAGCACTCTATCATTATCCTTATTTGTGGGTGGATGTGTGTGTGTGTGTGTGTATATTTACAAAAAAAATGAAAATATATTTTGTGTGGAAAATCGGAAAAACTAAAACTTTTAGAAACAGTTTCATTTAAAGTGTCGTCGTTTTGTGTTGTTCACTTCATTTTATCTATCACAACCCAACAAATTATTTTTTATTATTTTCCGACGGACGGATTAGAATTAGAAATAAATAGAAAAAAAAACTAAAATAAAATAAATAAATATTTTTAAAACCGATTTTAAATTAAAAATTAAATCAAAAAAGTATTGTATTTTTTTCCATTTTAAATAATTTTAAAAAAAAATTAAATATAATTTTTTCCCCCAAAAATTATATAATTTTCTTAAAGAAAAATCTGTAAACGAAGTGAAATTAATTAATTAATTTTTTTTTTTTCCAAACCCCTTAAGGCCCTTAAGGAATTTTTACTGAACCAACAAAAGTGAAGGAAAATGACAAATAATACGCATCAAATCCAATGGCATAGGATTTATTTATTGCTCATTATTTTAGGAATATTTATTGGAAGTAAGTACCACTTCGTAATTAATAATTAATCTTTAGTTATTGTGTGTGTGTGTGTGTGTGCGTTTTATTTGTGGGGGTGAGGTGTGTGGAGGTGATGAAACTAATAATAACAAAAGACAAAAAAAACATAAAGTGATCTATTTTTAAACCCACCTCGCCTCCCCTCCTCCCCCCGGAACACAACAATAAAGTGGAAAGACAAAAAACACGAACTATTACATAATACAATTTTTTTCTAATAAACAGTTAACTATTTATACAATGTTTTATCGTCCCCCTTAAGCCTACCGCTCCTCCATCCTCCATCACCCCCCCGTCCCCCCATTTACAACCTACTAAATCGTCGATACACTTGTAATCGTTTATTTTTAATATTATAAAAATAAAACCTAATCAATAATTTGTACCTGCATTCGACGAATAAATGGAAGGGGTTGAATGTGTTGAAATAGGTGATGGCAGGGTATGGGGATGAGGCGGGTGAGAAAGTGGAAAAAAAAAAAAATTGAAAAAACGTCGCTATGTTAATTTTTTTCGTTGTATAATCAATGGGAAAAGAAAAACAAATTTTCTTAACCCGTAACGAACGAGCGCGCATTTTTCTAGAACGATGACCCGTAGGGACGACGGATTTTTAAGAAATTAAATATTTAAATGCGATTTTTTTTAAGAATATTTGCAATGTCGCTAGTTTATGGCGACAGTCGTTCACTAAGGGTTAAATTGATATTTTATTTTTTCCAAGAATAACCACACCACTTTTCCTTTATTATTATCAAAATTTCATCCGTGTATTTCCGTGTAATTTAAACTAGAACAATAAATAATAGCATCGTTTGACAGACACTCAACCCTTTCGGCTGCTACTCACACACACACACACACTACGTAATTTTTTCGGCTGTGTGATAGTAACGAGCAACGGTTGCGGTAAATACTTGATAAAAATCCATTAGAGTCAATCTTATTTATCGGTAATCACCCACTCTCCCCACATTCCCTCTAACAACCCCCCACCCCCCACCCCCCCCCAGCACGTAAAAGTGTAATTAAAATACATGTCGTGATTTAGTGTTTTGATTTTTGTTTGTTGGTAAAATGCCAACAACAACAAAAATTGATTACATAATCGTTTTAATTTTTTTCCAAACTCTTGCGAAATGATGGTGGAGATTGGAGATTGGTGGAAAATATATGAAAATGATGTGTTACATGATTTGGGTCAAGGTTAATTGGTTTTATTTTTCAATTTTTCTCCTCCCCCTCCCCCCCCCCCCCCCCATTGATTTCGGTCAATAAGATAACACACACACACACACACAAAGCCAAACACACTTTGGTGTCCATTTTCATATTCCAATTGTTATGGGCGGACGGACGGATGGATGGACAGGGTGTTAGTAACGGCGAGCGTTACGTTGTCCATATATGATCGGTACGACGTTTCATTATTTCTGTCTGTCAATTATAGAAGATCAATTTTATTGTGGTTTTGAAAAACGGTGTAGGAATGAAAAGTTTTTTCGTATATGTTAAAGGGGATTACAAAAATATTGGATCAAATTGTACCTTGTACGGAAAATAAATTAATAAAATACATTGAAAATATATTGTTTCTACGGCGATAGTGAGAACACTTCGATAACAACACTGATACCGACGGCAAATCCTTGTATTCGGTATTCGATTTAGAGATGTACAGCGACACCAGGTGTTATCCTATCCCGTTTACAACGGGGGGGGGGGCAAAATACAATAACCATCGTCATCGTGAAACTTCATTGTGAAACAAAGGAACGGTAAAAATAACCAAAGGCGGAGGAGTAAAAAATATATCCGCAACGAAAATTAATAACAAGTGAGACTTATTCCAATGCTCGTTTTTAAGTGTTGGCATTAAATTTGACAAATTAACGTTAATTCAAATGGTGTACGGTGTACGGAGAGGGAGGGGCATAAGGCATAAATTTGTTAATTTCTATAGAATAACTCATCTCTATTTTGAGGCCACATCCAAAAAATTGATAAATTTTGTCAGACCATCCGTCCGATTGTATAAAACTTTCCATATTATCGCGTTCATGTTTGCGTACACTTCGGCCGAATAACATAGTCGCCACCGCATTTCATCTGTCTAACTGAGCCGGGTATAGTTGGTTGAATGCGGTAGATATAGTTGGGGTGCAGCTGCACAATAAATTTAGTTGTAGTATTGCCCGATGCAAAACAAAAAGAGTACTTCGCTTTCGTGTATTTTAACGGTTATTTTAAAGAAACCATTTTTAGCGGTTCGGTTTTGTTCGGATTGTACCTATCCGAAGACACAGTACAGGCACTATTTTGTCGCACACACACGCCACTGCACTACCGAAACTGTTTTCATGTTTTTGTTGTCATTTTTTGTTTTGGCTGGTGTAGCGCCAAAGAACGATCAGGTAAAGCCAGTAAATACAACCAATTTTGCGGTAAATGTAAACGTCATTCTTCGGTGTTGTGGGTGTGTGGAAAATTAATGTTTTTTTTTTTTAAAATAAACACACACACACACACACACACACACACACACACAAAACGGGAGGATTTTATTATTGTTTTAATCAAATTAAAATAATAATAATCCATTAGCGGATTAGAGACGATTTAAATGTATATTTTTGAAGAGAAAATATCCGATTTAATATATTTACAGTTAAACCTCTGCAACCATGTATTTTCTTATGTATAGAATATTTAACACTCCGCACAGTGATTGTTTGTTTGTTGTGAATGTTACTGGCATTTATATTGCAGCGTCTCTATCTGTCTCTCTCTCTCTCTCTCTCTCTATCTGTCTCTGTGCTTTCTGTCACATACTTACTTACTTACTTACTTACTCCATGGCGTTACAACCCGGGTGCGGTTTTAGCCTTCTCCAACACGCTTTTCCAACCTGACCCATCCTCAGTTAATGTCTTCCAATCCCGAATTTTTAGGATCTTTATAATCACAGTTTACTTACAGTCACATATGCAATTTAAAATATGAAATCAAGTTTAGAAGACGTTCTCTATTTGGATTTGCATGGTATGGATTCTTTTAAGGTTTTCTTCATCGGTGTCCATATCGAAACGTTTGTGAAATTCAGTTTCGTGTTCTCCTCCCCCCCCCCCCCCCCCCCACATTCCAATTACAATTGATTGAATTTATTTTTGATTTAAAAATTTTCTATTAACTATTTTCTCTATTCGCCGCATTGTGTGTGTAGCATCAGCAGCTGTATTATGTTATGATTGTAATAGCAAATATGATCCAAGATGTGGTGATCCATTTGATTCATATTCATTGGGACAAATTAATTGTAGTAAAACAGAACATTTAGAACATTTACGTGACGTTGAGCCAACATTGTGTCGTAAAATAACACAAAAAAGTAAGTGAAAAATAAAAATAGAATATTTTTTTGCAAAAATTTTATGAAAAAAAATAAACTAATTATATTTTTTTTGTTTATTCAAACACACACACACACACACACACACACACACACACACACACACACTTAAACACTTTTACACATATACATTAATAATAGTTTTTGGTAAAATACATGTTATCCGAGGCTGTGGCTATTTAAAAGACGATCGGGTGAATAAAGAATGTTTAAAACGTTCTGGTACACATGAAGTGCAAACATTATTTTGTTCATGTACATCGGATTTTTGTAATGCGGCCACCACCATCACCACCACCACCATCGTTGACAAACAACAACATTTATTATTCATTGGTTTGTCCATAATATTTGTATTTATTTATCAACAACAACAACAACATTAATAACGTCAAACTTAAAACAAAAAAAAAATGTGTGTGTGTGCGCAGAGAGTCGACTAATAAACAGCACGACGTTCGCCGCCACCCATACAAAGTAACAAAGTAACAGTAATTATTATTATATTGAAATTGAATAACGGTTTTAATTAATTTTTAAAAAAATTACAATATAACAATTAGGTTCGAGTGTTAAGAGAGAGAGAACAACGTTAACGTTAAAATTATAATAGAAAAAAAACTGCCCGCTCTCTCTTAACATCCATTTTATTAAACAAATTAATTAAGTTTTTAAATGTTTTCCCTTTCCCTGCCCCGCTCCCCGCCACCACCTCCCGCCCAATTTAAGTAAATTATTATAATTATTATTGAAAAAAAAAATCTATTTTTTGTTTTCTCTTAGCGAATTTTATTAAAAAATTAGTTAAATTTTATTTTAATTTTTAAATCACACACAACACACACACACACACACACACACACACACACACACATAAACACAAAACAACAAACCAATTAAAATCGTTTTAAATTTAAATTTTAGTATTACATATTTTAACAATAAATTTATATATAAATATAATTTAAATTCATACGTATCACACGCAAGCGCAAGCTTAAAAAAAAAAAAAAAAAATTCTAATTTAAATAGTGCGCATGCGAAACACACTATTTTGTAGACAGTATTTGTTAAAAGGGTACTAAACATATTACTATTTAATATATTTAATTAATATTATTATTATAATTATTATTATATTCATAAATATTACCGTTACATATAAGAATGAGGGGCGAGAGAGAGAGAGAGTGTGTGTGTGTGTGTGTGTGTGTATGTGGTAAAATTAAATGAAAAAACCAACAATAAACTATAACGAAATAACGGAATAATTAGATGACAATTATAAAACAATTACATTTATATACTATTTAACTTATTTATTATATAATAACTACTACTACTAATACTACTAATA
This sequence comes from Bibio marci, assembly GCA_910594885.2. Taxonomy (NCBI): domain Eukaryota; kingdom Metazoa; phylum Arthropoda; class Insecta; order Diptera; family Bibionidae; genus Bibio; species Bibio marci. The sequence goes on along the minus strand of OU343119.1, from coordinate 17,409,458 downwards.
CTACTACTACTACTAATACAAAAATATATATATAAATATAATATAAAATTATATTACAATACATACATAAATAAATTAGTGTATTAATTAGGTAGTTGCGCATATCAGTTTTATAGGAATAATTTGTTTTAATTATTTTAATACCGTTATATTATACACATCGACATACAACACACAACAATAATTACATTTTCATCCTTTCCATCCATTTTGTTTTGTGATCACCACCATCACCACCACCACCTCCACCACCACCACCACCACCACCACTAACAGACACACACAAACACACACACACACACAATCATATCGACAACGAAATTAATAATTTTAAAATATATTTTAGTTAATTTAAAATTCTAGGATTACGAAATTGTTAAGTTAAGTCATGTTTAACTAATTACTATAATCAATTTGTAAGTGTGTGTTTGTGTTTGTGTGTGTAAATAAGTTTGTCTCTCTGTTGAAGAGTGTTTGTGTGTGTCGTCTGTATGAGTGTGGGTATGTATGTTTGGTATTGTAAAGAAAAAGACAACATATAATATAATTGAGAAAAAAGATCATCCACATGACATTTCGATTTTTTGACATATTGACCGCCATCATTGTTAATATTAATTTCATTTGTTTACATTTTGTATTTGTTTTACCGCCAATCCAATAATGTTAAGGTCAAAACATACCGTAGCCGTGAGTGACGGGTCCTTTTTTCGTTGAATTAAGAAGCAAAGCATTTTGTATATCGGAAACACAATGGACGGTGTTCTTTTGTTTACTTGCGTTAAAAAAGGGATAGCAACAAAAAAATAGAAATTTATTGTATTTTCAAGAAGTTTTTTTTTTTGGCAATTGATAAGAATTAAAATGTCAAAAAATGTCCCATTGTTAACGGCAGTATGTTGATCATTTTTTTGCGGGTACTAAAAAACGGTCCGTCACTCACGGCACGTATTTTTTAGGCCTTTACAAACTGTTTTTTTTTTTTTAATTAATGACATATTACCTCTAACTAACGTCCGATCAATTTTCAATCAATTTGATTTGACATAAACATCAAAGCAAAGCCTAAATTCAATAATTACAAATTGATAGCAACATCATTTAGTCACTTTCGATTATCGAACCCATTTTGTAAATGCAATGCATGTGGAAAAATTTGTTAAATGTCATTTAACGTTTTGTGTCCGGCCAGGCCATTTTGTCTTTCGACAAAATATGCGGTGCGGTGCGATTCTTATCAGCAGATCATAAAAGATGTGTCTAAATTTAATAAATATTCGATCATTTTCCCCGCACCCCCTAATGCAAAACTCCATTTCCGTTCTGATTTCGGCCCAAGCCTTAGAAATGTTCTTGATTGAATTCGTCTAATGTGTAATGTAAACTATAAGTTTTGCTTCTATTTCGGGCTGATCCGATCCGATTGTTTGTTGTGAGCAGTGTTCAATTAATATTGACAAATTGTTAGGTTTTAGCTGGATGAAATGTCCTTGGAACATTTGCACACCGTTCCTAGAAAATGTATAGAATTTCAAGCATTTCATAATTAAAACATTTGTGCATGAAAATGATGTTGATCGAAGTCTATCGAAGTTGTTATTCATCATTTTCTAATCCCCAATTTTTACTATAACTGCGATGGATTGGATAAAATGTTCTTGAATATTTGCACACCGTTCCTAGAAAATATCGAATTTCTAAATTTCATAATTAAAACATTTGAAGTCGTTATTCATCATTTTCTAATCGCCAATTTTTACTATAACTTCGATGGTTTGGTTAAAATGTCCTTGAATATTTGCACACCGTTTCTAGAAACTATGAAATTTCTAAATTTCATGATTAAAACATTTAAAGTCTTTATTCACCATTTTCTATCCCCAATTTTTACTATGATTTCGATGGATTGGATAAAATGTTCTTGGAACATTTGCCCACCGTTCCTAGAAAATGTATAGAATTTCAAAAATTTCATAATTAAAACATTTGTGCATGAAAATGTTGTGGATCAAAGTCGATCAAAGTCGTTATTCATCATTTTCTAATCCCCAATTTTTACTATAACTTCAATGGATTGCATAGCCGAAGTTCATACCATTGTTTTGTCGAAGGTGCCGAGAAAAATGTTTCTGAACACCGTTCCTAGAAAATATAGAATTTCAAAAATTTCCTAATTAAAACATTTGTCCATGAAAATGAATGTTGATCGAAGTCGATCGAAGTCGTCATTCACCATTTCCTGGAAAAATAGACTAAGATCATAAATTATAAAAATTTGCAAAAAATCGCTAAATGGAATTTGTTATTTAACTTTTAGTTTAAGTCATCGATTTGTCGTCGATTTCATCATATTTCAAATTTAAATTTCCCAATGAAAGTTGAATTTTTGAATTTCGAAATTCATTGGCAAAGCCGTCAATGATTATGATTTACCCATTGATCGGTTCTAGATCGATAATGACTTAACAATAATTAATTTTCAATTTTTCAATAGGGGACCGAAAATTACTTATGAAATCGTTCTGTTTTATTGGGTGCGGCGGGGCTCTAACAGTTATTCAAAATTATAGTTTTTTTACAAATTTTACCCACACACGTATAACATGTATAAAATGAAGTTGGTTACAATTTTTTACAATTTTCTTCGGTAAAAAAACGTAACATTTTACGGATGTAAATTTAATTCAAATAATTAATTAATTTATTATTTAAAATTTATTACTATTAAATTGATTGAACAAATATAAATAAATATGGTATTGTTGCGACGAATGATGTGACAGTGCGCACTCGCACACAACTTACATACATTATTTCATATCAATACATTGACGTCATCATACAACTTTAACGTATTGAGGGTTAGGTATAGTTTTTTTTTCATGTTTGCCATTCTCGACACAATAATGCGAATATCAATATTTACAATTACTTAATTATTTTATTTTATATCGTAAGATGAATTTCTTATAAAATGTGTGTGTGTGTGTGTGTGTGTTTGTGTGTTTGTGAGTGTTTGTGTGCATTGCTTGCGCATTTTTAATATTTACACTTGTAAAACACGTACGTACATGAACAAACAAAAATAATTGTTATTTATTTTTTGCATATTAGTTTTTATTTTGTTGATTTTGTGTGTGGCGGTGTGTGTGTGTGTGTGTGTGTGTGAGTGTGTGCAAGATGAAAAAAAACTGAAAAAACACTTTAATTTTTATAATAATTGTGTGCATTACGTGACAATGAAATGCAAAGTCATCGTATTTTAGTTATATAGTCAACTGTTCGTTGATGATCATGATGATTGATCATGATGATGATGATGATGATGGGCAAATCAATCAATAATAAAAAATTACAAGTTCTTTGCTAACACTCTAATATTTTGTTGTTGAAGAAGATTAAATGTGTGTGAAATGATGCAATACATTGGATTTTTCCTGTTGTTGTTAGGATTGTTGAGTGGTACGGACGGTGTCACTTGAGTTCATTGAGTTTACATTTATTTCTTATTCTCTGAATATCGTATTTGCTGGATATTTCATTTTTGTGCGAATCATGGCAGTAAAATAGTGACAGATTGTTTCACTTTTAACTTTTGCAAAGTTAGGTACGCAAAATTCCCATTTCTTCGCTCCCATAAAATTATTGCCAATATATTTATTTATAATTTTAATATTACAATTTTAAAACACTTTAGTATTGTTTTCGGGGACTGTTCAAAGCGGCGGCGGCATCAATGCATGGGTATCATTTTCGTTACCATTTTAAATCCATACGCTCATTCATTCTTTTGGCGACAATTAAAATTGGATATCATTTTCACAACTGTGCACTGTGAAAATCTATTGTCATGCATTTCTATTGACCCGATGTTAACATCTTAGAATTTGGTTTATCGTTTCCAATAAATAAATAAATCGTCGAACCTTTATCATTTATAATTTAGTCACGATTTAAATAACTTAGAAGATGTCGATAACTTAAATCCGATACTCAAACATTCCTCGGTCGCAATTTTACCAAACTTAAAATACTGAATTCCTGTTGGATACGGCTGATTTCAGTCGGTCGGAATGATTTTAATTCCTTTAAAATTTGCTTTTCATTTATTTGAGTGTGATCATATGTTCACGATCACATACACTGACCGTTTTTCCGTATCCACAAACATGTCAACATCAGTCGAACAATTGTTTGATATGGATTTTATCGTTTGGATGTATTATCTGACAAATATTTGACGCGTCCATCAATTGGAATAATTTCTGAACAACAAATTGTTTTCAAACAGAACAGTTAGGTATTCTGATGTGTCTTAGGCAATCGCTCAACAGTGGGTGGGTTATGTGTACCACTTTAAATGTATTACTTATAGAATCTTAGGATTCAGTCAGTTTTTCGGTACTCAGGGCATTGGAATGAAATTGGGAACCGGCAGAGCAGTGTGTGTGATCATACAAAAATGATAGCGTAAGTCACAGTAATATTTGTGTTTGCGCCAATAAAAAAAAAGCGATTGACTGCGACGGAACGGAATTGCAATTATCGGAATATGGGGAATTAAATTTAATTCATTGGAATGATTATATTATTTTAGTTTCAGTGTGATTTTTCACAATTGGGTGGCCACCACGACGCTCTAATAATTACAGGAAATTCATTTTCCCATCATTAAACAAACATCTTAATCATTTATAGTAAATTGAGGTAGCGCATTAACAATAATTCACTTTATACATGCCGCTGCGGGCCCCGACTTTAATATTATACAAAAATATTTTCGACTCAATTGGAGAAGTGTCCCATTCTATGGGTTTTTTTTTACAAATGAATTTCCCTCATTATTATAAATATTACAGAGTAAGTGATGCGGCTGCAAATAACTGTTTTACATTTTTCGAGCCATTCTAAATTTTCTTAGTCCCGCACAACATTTATCTCGGATTAATTGGTTAACAACCACCACCACCACAGCGCAGCACGCATATGTGTATTATTTTGAGTGATTCTACACCACAATTGACACACAGTCGTTGGTGACAACGACTGTAGATTTAAGAGTTTTTAATGGGAGATTAGCCTAAAGTGGGTGGAGGTGGGTCTAACGTAATCCTTTGTTCTGTTTCTCGTCCACAAACACCGTCTCCGCCTCAGAGTTTTTTACATTCTACACATCAAAACAATCATTTTTCGGCAAACATTGGAAAAAAGAAATGGTGGCGAATCGGGTGGAGCGATAGAAAATAAAAATTATCAAATCCCAATCAGCATTTTGTCGGCACATTCAAATAATTGTATCGATTAAACGTAAATTTTTTTCAATTATTTATTGATCAAATAAACACAACACAAGAAAAAAAAGGTTAAAACCAACGGATGATTAATAAATTTTAATGTTTACACATAAATTGGTTTAAGTATTTATTTTACAGAAATTACGTAATCCAAATATAAATCTCACACAAAAAACAGTCGCATTGTAAATAAAAATTTCACATATTAATGTGATATTATTTATAATGAAAAAACAAATAAATAATTTAATTATCTCTCTCTCTCTCTCTCTGTCTGTCTGTCTGTCTCTCTTCTTATTAACACATTAAAGGCGGAAGTCATAGTACTACAATTTATCTCGACTGTAGCTTAAAGGCGGGAGTCATAGTAATACGATTTATCTCGACTGTAGCTTAAAGGCAGGCGTCGTATTAGTACGGTTTGCAACGACATTACGCAATCCGTGCACCACTTTACATTTGTATTTATATATGTTTTGTTTGTGTTTGAAGCTGTTGTCTCGGTTGTTTAAATTCTACTTACAGAAAAATTTTGAAATTCTTCAAAATTCGGTTTCACGGCAAAAATAAAGATGCAGACGATTTGTGTCTGACATTGATGGCCGCCGCCGAAAGAGAGGAGTTAGATATTGATAATAATGATTTATTGACGATAATGATATAGTGATAGTTGCATACCAGACCTGTAAGAAGGACCCGAGTTTTTGCCACTACCGATTAGCGACGCTGAAAGTGAAAATGATGATTATGAAAAATAAATTATACATCAATGGACTGAAATTAAAACCATAGAACGGAGACGGAGAGGTGGTCGCCGCATTATCTAGCATACTATCGTTAAGATCCCACCGCCGCCTTTAATGTGTTAATAATCCTAAAATGTATAATTTATAAAGTCAATTGTGACCGGTCACCTTTTATTTTATCATTTTTATCATTTCAAAACAAAATTTATTTTTGGTCGAATGAAACAATAAATTATAAATAATAATTGTTAATTGTTGATCATGACGATTAACATCAAACATAAATGTGTTATTTATATTAATTTGCATCTTAAACAACAACGACAACACCAACAACAACAACAACAACAACATTGACAATGACAACGACACCAAAATCCAACCAATCGATAAATAAATAAATAACAATTATTTAAAATCATTTATTTTCAATTGAAAATAGTTGTTAATAAAAACGTGTAATTTGTAAATATTAAAAAATATCGTTTTGTTTGTGTGTGTGTGTGTGTGTGTGTGTGTGTGTGTGTGTGTGTGTGTTGTTATTCTATTGCTAAACAAATAATTGTTAATAGTTTTTAATTATTATTATATAAAATAGAAAGAATTTCATTTATTTTTCGATAAATTTAAGTTAGAGGTTGAGCGTCAAAAGTTTTCAAATTTATTGAAATTAAAAAATTAATATTATTTATTTGATTCAACCGATTTTTATATCATTAAAACTAAACATTTATTCATACAAACAAACACACACACACACACCCACTTAGACACTCACACACATAACACCAATAACAGGGTTAGTCAAAATAATAATTTATTTGAAATTACAAAATCAAAAATAATGCTCATGTGCGATGATATCAAAAGGGGGGGGGGGGGGGGGGGGAAATTAAAAAAAAAAAAAAAAATGGACAAAATGATTGAAGTTAAAAGTTTTGTCTAAATTTGTTACCTGGGAATGTGTATATTTAAAAAATAAAAAAAAAACAAAATTCCTTCTTTTATTCATTTCATATCCTCTATCTTCATCCTTTCTATCTCTCTTTCTCTCTCTTTCTCTCTCTCTCTCTCTCTATCTCTTTCTCTGTCTTTCTCTATCCATTTCCAAAGCCCTCCATTTTTTTTGTTTTTTTGTATAAATTCCCCCCTTTTAAATACGAAAAACATTTATTTACTAAAAATATAAATTTAATTTTTAATAAATATTTAATTTTATTTTACAAATATTTAAGAAATACAAAAAAAACTGAACAATGTGATAATAAAAATCAATAAAAAAAATTCTCATTGGCGATGACTAATATAAAAATGTGACACAAATATTAAATAAATATTTTTTGTTAAAATTAAAAATATTAAAAATATTAAAAATATTTATTTTAATTAAAAAAAAATAATAAAATAATAAAATAATAAAATAATTATAAATTAAAAAAATCAAAACACAAAACAAAATCAAATAAATATCTTATGAAACGACGACGTACAGACACGTACAACAAAAAAAACAAATTAATTAAATATATTTTAATTGTTAAAACATAACCTAAAAAAATTCTAAATTAAATTTTGTATAAAAATATGGAGACACACGGGATGTCGCTCGTCGTGATGGACATAATGTAACCGATATTAATATTATTATTATTATTATTATTATTATTATTAAAATATTATTAGCCATAGACTTTATTTATATTCTCGATATATATTTAATTGTATTAAAATAAAAAAAAAATTAAAACACCAATTATTAAATTAAACAAAAATTTGAATAAGCAATAAAATATTAGCGTTTTTTGACGACGCTGACACTAGAACTTATGAACCTTATGATTACAATATATTATTTATTATTAATTCTGATCGAAAACTGAAAGTCATATCAATTATTATTGACAAATAAAACAAATAAAAAAAACACACACACACACACACACACACACACACACACAAATATATATGTAAAAAAAACAATTAATTAAAATCAATTCAAATCCAACTGCACGGCCATGATGCGATTTATGTACGACCATAATTTGTTTATTGGGTACATAAGAAAATCAGAACAAAGCGTAAATATAATAAAATTTTTTCTGATAATTTTACTTGTTTGCTCCTCCCCTTTCGCACGCTCAAGCACCACCCTATCGATAAATGGATACCGTTATATTTTCGTATAATCCAAAATTATTAAAAATATATTATTAAAAATGGAAATATTTACCGTTTAGTTTTGAATGAAAATTAAAAATGGTGTCGCGTCACACCACCACACACCGCAAGTGTGTCTCTTTCATTTCGTAAGCTTTAAATTTAATACTTTAGAAATGTACAGTGGAAAATTGGGTACATCACGTATACAAAAAAAAAAACACACACACACACACACACGATGATTTTAATGCGCAATTAAATTAAGGTGCACATTATGTAAAAAAACGTATTTCATTTACACTTGCACTGTACAAAATACGGGGGGGGGGGGGGGGGGCGCCACTCATTTCGAGAGAATTTACCGTGCTCTATTTTATTTTGTGGTGGTGTTATGCGAAAGCGGAAACCGAATAAATATTTAAATAATCAAAACTATTGATTTTTAGGCTATCGTTGTTGGCTTTCTTCCTTCCTCCTGTTTGACACACACGGTTTGGTTTTTGTTTTTTTCACATTGCGCAAACCATAAACGAAATGGATTTTAAAACCCGTTTATTTTCCAATTCACATAGCCTTGCCACACACAAAACTAACCATTAACCACCATTAAACGAAACACTTAATCTATCTATAGTTAAAATTCGACTTTATTTCAATGGGTTTGTTGTGTCACACACAAAACTAACCATTAACCACCATTAAACGAAACACTTAATCTATCTATAGTTAAAATTCGACTTTATTTCAATGGGTTTGTTGTGTCACACACAAAACTAACCATTAACCACCATTAAACGAAACACTTAATCTATCTATAGTTAAAATTCGACTTTATTTCAATGGGTTTGTTTGTTGTGTCAATCGACGAGAAAAGGTTTTAAAATTAAAAAATACTCCCAACAAATAAAAAGCTTTTTGGGCGACTGGGCTATAACTTTAATTTAAAATTAATTCTTTGGCCCCCCGCCCCCCGCTCTTTTCCAATTATCCGAACACCAACCAATTATGTATTCCAACAATCGAAAAAAAACCAATAAATAAATAAATATTAAAATTGTTTTTAATTAAAATTAAAATTGAAATAAAAAATTAAAATAAAAAATTAAAATTAAAATTAAAAAAAAAAACCCCCAGAATTTATTTAATTTAATTTCTTAAAATTTTTTATATTGATTATATTTAACAATAATTATCATATCATTTCCAAATATATATATATCATTAAATTATTTAATTAATATTTTATTATTATTATTAATATTATAATTATTAAAATATGATAAAAAAATTAAATATAAAATAAAAAAATATATTTATTATTAAAATAAAATAAAAATAAATATAAAAATAATTAAAAAATAATTAAAAAATAAAAATATTTTTAGATATGTTAAAAATATATAAATATTTAATAATATATATTAAAAATAAATTAATAAATTAATAAATTAATAAATTAATTAAAATTAGTAACGAAACCCAAAATAGTGATGGTAAAATAAATAGATTATTTAAAAGGAAAAAACACTGCGAGCTTTTCTCATCCGGCCCTCTTTTTTTTTTTTCTATTCTAATTAATTAATTAATTAATTAATTTTTTATTATTTTTTTAATTTAATTTTTTAATTTAATTTTCCATTAAAAATTTCCTGTATCCCTTTTTTTTTTCAAAATTTTATTTCTCTCACTTATTTTTAATAGTTATTTTGTTAGTTTTTATTAACCTATAAAATAATTAATAAATTAAAATTAAGAAATTTTAAATTTTAAGCTTATTTTTTAGACAAATGAAATAAAAATATATATTATATTAAAAAAAAAAATTAAAATTAAATTTAAATTTTTAGAAGAAATAATATAAAATTAATAATTAGATAATTTTTTTAGAAAACTTTTTTTTCCCAAAAAATAAAATATAAATTTTTAATAAATAAATAAATAAATAAATAAATAAATAAATAAATAAATAAATAAATATATAACAAAAGCTTTGTGTGATGATGCGCGCGCATACTCTTATGATATGAGTGTTTAATTAAAAAAAAATTAAAATCAAATTAAAATCGAATTATATATTTATCTCTTTCTTTCCATTCTTTTGTTTTCCATTTCCAAAACATTTAATATTGTTGTTGTTGTTGTTGTTGTCGGTCATCGTCGGTCGTCGTCGGTGTACCACATAATTTAACATTTAAAAAAACCAATTTAATTAAAAATTAGTATTCAATTAAATTAATTTTAGATTAAATTTGTTTTAATTAAAACAGTTTTCAGTTAAATAATAATTTCTTTATTATATTTAAAAATAGTCACTGTTTTTACCCCAATTAAACCGGTTTTTAATGTTGATTCTAATGTTAACGAATTAATTCTTGAGACAAAAAAAAAAATATTAATATTTAAAAAACAACAACAACAATTATTAATTAAATTAAAATAGAAAACCATTTTTTTTATTATTTTATTTAATTAATCCGTCCTCTAACAAACTATATATTATTATTAAATCACACACACACACACACACACCTACCCACACTACACCACACACACACACACACACACACCACACACAAAAATAAATTTAAATTAAATTAAATAAATTTGTTAATTATTATTAAAAATGTATTGTAAATCAAAAAAAAAAACCAAAAAAATTTTAAATTAAATTTTAATAATATTTTAGATTTTAACAAAATTTAATTAATAAATATTATTAAAATTAATACAGAATTATAAATATAATACAAAAAAAAAAATGCCTTTTATTCTAAATTTGCATAGAAAATTAATTAATTAAAAAATTAATTAAAAAATTAATTAAAAGTTAATTAAAATTAATTTTAAAAAATTAAAGAAAAAAGTTTTTAATTAAAATTAATTAATTAAATAAAATTAATTAATTTTAATTAAATTAAATAATATATTTATTGTATATCAAAAAAATCACAAAAAACGCTATAAAAATTCTAAATTCTAAATTCAAAATTTTGAATTGAAAAACCAAACAACAAAAAAAATTCTAAATAAAAAAGAACAAAAAAAAGCTTTGCTAATTAATATAAAATTAATTAATTAATTAATTAATTAATTTAATAAAATAATAAAATTATATATTGACACGACACAAAAAAAAAATAATTAAAAAAAATTAAAAAATTAAGAAATTAAAAACCAATAAAACCCCCCCCCCCCCCCGCCCCCACTCCCTTTCCCCCTCACACAGCAATTAAAAAATTAAAACTAAACTACTATAACAATGAAATTAATAATTAATTTCTTAAAAAAAAATTAAAATTTTAAATTAATTATAAAATTGTGTTTCGAATATAAAATAAAATTACAAGAAAACAAAAAAAACCGCCCCGATAATATTTACCGTTTTATTTATTTATTTCCATTGTCGTCGTCGCCGCCTCCGCCGCCGCCATTTTAAACCATATTAAAATTTTGCGTAAGCTTTTTTTTTCCATGTTACACTGTTATTTTTGTGGTGACTCTTTTAATATTGCATCGGATTTTATTTGGACTCAACAGCATTCGTGGAATTTAAAAAAACCAAAAAAAAGCGCCATCTTCTTCTAACAGTATCTGGAGTAAAATATTTTCACCTATTGCGCAAGATTTTTATCAGCCAATATGGGCAATTATAACTTTGTGCCAAACTACGCCACCGTATGTTTTTTGTGCTTCGTTTGAAAAACTCATCATCATCATCATCATATTATCGTCGTTTTTCAATTGTTTGCGGCCATCGAAGGATTGCCTCTTCGAATGGATACTTCTTTAGCCAAAGCAAGTGATGTGATCATAGCAGTGAATCAGTCCGTAAACTTCACATGCGTATAACGTAAATCGTAGCTGTAATGTTGCAATCAAAAATACTCAATACTTTTTTGGTAGTTATTAAAAGTTACTTTAACGCAAAAAAATTGTTGTAGCTGTAGCCGGAGACATTCACCGAGTTCAGTGCTTTGCATTTACATTATGTGGGTTAACATCCATCAACACCGCATAGGATTTTTGTTTGTCTGTGTGTGTGGGAGCATAAGACAGTAAACACTTGGAATGGCGAAAGAACATCGGAAATGTTACGTACGGGACCACATGATGTACGCAATATAAATTTACTCTTACGTATTCTACACTTATGAACCGCCTAACTGTGTTTTTAAACTTGGAATGAAACCCATTTTGGTGGCAATTGATTACATATGATAATTGTGGTACATATTGCGTTTCTGAAGCGATGACTACTTGACTCGTCCAATATTTCGGTGGGTCTGGTCGATTTAGAATAAAGATTATATGAACAGATTTTGTGCCAATTCAACAACAGTCCATCGAATAAATATTGTTGTCCGAAATTGAACACCGGTGGTACCACTGTAGCGAGGTGTTTTGATATAACGACCATTTAAAGTACAAATACACACACACACACACACACACCGTTGTTTTTATTTATGCTCGGCAAAAAAATCAATGAGTCGCACGTTTCATGGTTTCTGTGTATTTGGCGAACATAAAAATCTGTAGGAAAATGTATTTACCGGAATTTTTCTATCGCATGAAAATTTGTGTATTGTAAACACATAAATAGCGCATGCGTTAGTATAAAATAAATATGAAAATATATTAGGTTGTCAACTATCTCCCTTCCGCCTTTTTGCTCTTTATTCAATGCTTTATAAAAAGTGTTACAGTAATCGGATTTAGTTCAAATATGCGCCGTTTTGTTCGATAATCTGTTTCCATCTAGACTGCAACTTCATAATACCTCCCTCGTAGAAGCCCCCCTCCTTATTTGCGAAGAACTCGGACAGCCACTTTTCACAAGCCTCTTTTGAGATCAACTTTACACCACCAAGGGCGTTCGCCATGGACAGGAACAGGTGGTAATCACTTGGCGCTATGTCCGGGCTATATGGTGGATGCGATAAAACCTCCCATCCGAGCTCCCGTAGCTTCTGACGAGTCATCAACGAAGTGTGTGGTCTGGCGTTGTCCTGGTGGAACACTACACCCTTCCTTTTGGCCAATTCTGGACGCTTCTGGTCGATCGCCTGCTTCAAGCGGTCCAGTTGTTCGCAGTAGATGGTAGAATTAAGCGTCTGGCCATATGGGAGCAGCTCATAGTGGATGATTCCCTTCCAATCCCACCAAACACACAGCAAAACCTTCCTGGCCGTCAATCCCGGCTTGGCCACTGTTTGGGACGATTCACCGGCCTGCGACCACGACCGTTTTCGCTTGATATTGTCGTATGTGATCCATTTTTCGTCGCCAGTCACCATCCGCTTCAAGAATGGGTCGAGTTCGTTCCGTTTCAGCAGCATTTCGCAAATGGAAATTCGGTCCATTAGATTTTTCACTGTTAATTCATGTGGCACCCAAACATCAAGCTTTTTTTTGTATCCAGCCTTCTGCAGATGGTTTAAAATGGTTTGGTGACTAACTCCCATCTCCTGCGCGATGTCACGAGATGCCACATGCCGGTCTAACTCGATGTATTCCATGATTTGATCGGTATTTGTCGTCACAGGTCTTCCGCCGGCTGGCTTATCCATGGTGTCGTTTTCACCGGCTCTGAATCGTCGAAACCATTCCTCCGCGGTTCGAAGTGATAGAGTACCATCCCCCAAAACACCATTAATCTCACGGAACGTTTCTCTAGCGGATTTGCCTTTAACGAAGGAAAACTTTAAAATAGCGCGAATTTCGGCGTTAGTGAACTCCATGTTTACACGTCTATAACTGTTGAACGCAATATCCAAACTAATCATACATAGCGTCGTTTTGTTTGTTATGTCAAGAGCTTTCAAATTATGTACAGTGTTGCCAGATAAGAGCTCTGTAGCGCTTTGTACATAGCCGCGAAATTAAAAAGACAAAAAGGCGGAAGGGAGATATTTGACAACCTTATATATATAAATAAATGTGTGTGTGTGTGTGTGTTAGTCTACAATACTCCCACATAATGAATAATTTATTATTCGATTGGGATTCCATAAATTGAAATGGCAAATATTATTATTTCCACTATTTTTTAGGTATAAATAAATTGTAAACACATAAATTGCGCATGCGTTAGTATAAAAAATAAATATGAAAATATATATAAATAAATATGTGTGTGTGTGTGTGTGTGTGTGTGTGTGTGTGTATGTGTGTGTTAGTCTACGATACTCCCACATAAAGAATAATTTATTATACGATTGGGATTCCATAAATTTAAAAGGCAAATATTATTATTTCCACTATATTTTATGTAAAAATAAATTGTAAACACACAAATTGCGCATGCGTTAGTATAAAATAAATAATAATATATATTTGTATTTATTAATGTGTGTGTGTGTGTTAGTCTACAATACTCCCACATAAATAATAATTTATTATTCGATTAGGATTCCATAAATTGAAATGGCAAATATTCATTTTTCGATATTATTTTGCATGAAAATTTTCGTTGTGTTTCAGAATGGTTTGTTTGTGTGGAAAATTCATGGGTGTGTGTGTGTGTGTGTGTGTGAGAATAACGAAAATGAATATGTTTATGGTGGCGGCTAACAAATGAATGAACTGTGCTATTTCTCGTTTCTCGTATCCATACACAGTGTGGGTCGTTTTAATTAATTTAGCAATTTCAATTTAAAAAATTGCACCAACTATTGAAAGTTGGCCGCATTAAAAAAATACATTTTTTCTCTTCACACAAACGCCGGCCAACTTCATGAAAATTCGGTCAACTTAACAATTTACAAAACCAATTTCGGTGCCAGTACAAATGTGTTGAAAAATTGGTGATGCTAATGATTTTAGTGTGTCTCAACGACATGTTTTAGAATTGGTGGTTTTTTCGCACTTCAAAAGATTTAAATTGATAACACGCCAAGACCGCCAGAACGTCCAGAATTTAAAAATTGTGAGAATATTGTTTGATAAATTAAGTACCACCCTGGACACAATATGTTCAAGTTAGACCCGAATATTTTTCAAAAAAAAAAATATGAATAAATTTTCGATGAAAAAACAATGCGGTTGTTTAAACGGTACACTCTGTAAATTTTACGTATGCGATTGTAAATACAAAAACATTCATTTCCTCTCAAAATACAAATACATTCGAACAATAACATGAGAAATAAATTGTATACCGGCGGCCTGATATTATATTAAATACATTTTTACCTTCTATTCGCATCATTCGGGCTCAGTACACACAGTCGATCAGAGGCAATCCGAGGCATGCGGTGTACACTGCCATTTCGCTGATTCATTTCGCTCATTCACGTACTAAACAATCATATTTTTATGATTTTGTGTGTGGACACGGTCGAGCAAAAAATAAAAACTAATTACAAAATCATTGTGACAAACATTTTAGTGCTAAAATAATTCGAATAAAAACCGCTACCCATGTTTTTAGACGAGTTTCATTCCATTTCCATACCAACACATATTTTTTTGTGCTATTATGACGCAAAATTGTGCTAAAAAGTATAGGGATTTCATAAACTATTGCAAGTATTATTCGCTGTTCAGCATTAAACACATAATAATTTTTCTGTGTTATGTGAATCGTTTCATATATTTTGTATAAAATGGTATAGAATTTATTGTGTGTGTGTGTGTGTGTGCAAATAAGGGATGTAAATACAGCGAGGGAATAACTGATAGAGTGTGTGTGTATAAAAATAAAAACATAAACATAAATTTTCTATTCAAAATTGCCTGGTTAGATATTGTACTGCGGCAGCACATCGAATATGAAAATTATTGTGTAAAGATTCTTTGATGGAGAATTTTAATTTTAAAAATAGGAAAACGTAAATATTAACACATTTTTTCGCTATTTTCACCCAATAAAATCGCATAACAAAACTATTTTATTATTTTGTAAAATAAGCCGACCATAGAACAATCGCTAAATGAGCTATTCGTATTAGGAGTTCATAAATTAATTCGCTATTTTCATAATATTATTGTTGAACAGAAAAGAAATTTTCTTGCTGTCACACAAACACACACGGGCGAAACAAAAAATCATCTATAAATTGCCACCCACCAAGAGAATTTATTGTTGTGTGTGTGTGTGTGTGGTGGCTGGCGGTGACAAGGGATGGTGCCGCTATGAATGCGGTGAAAGCTTATAGACTCTGTGATTTTGTCAAATAATAATAATAATAATAATGATTATTATTATTATTTCTGTTCGCCTGGCACAATCACACACACATTTTCTATGTATAGACGTAAAACGATGTCGAAATGTGTGGGTGTGTGTGTGTGAAGTGGATGGATATGAAATTGAAGAGTCATTTTCTGTAAAAATATAACTAAAAAAATTGCGTTTACGAAGATATGAATTTTTACCATTTAACATCGTCCCACCCATCTCCCCATTCATTTCGAGTTGTTGATATTTTTAAATTTATGGCAAAATAAATAAATAAATAATTACACCAATACTAACAACCAATTATTATCAATACACACGCACACACACATTATTAGAATAATAATAAATTATAAATTATTTATAACTAAAATATTAGGCAAACATGGCAATCGGCACGGTATCATTGGAAATTGTTGGAAAACAGAAAATGTGAAATTGTGTACGCGAACGAAAATTGTATGGGAATGAGCGCTTTTCGGTGTTCTATGTGCTTTTAGTTACTTCGCCAATAAAATTTCACTGTGAAAGGGAAAGTAAAATGAAATTTCAATCATTGGGATTCCATAAACGACCGATTTTCCTCAAGTATATTTTCTTTGATATTAAATTTGAAAATAATAATTTTTCGCCTGGTTATAAAGTTGTTGTTGGTGTTGTGTGAGCAAGGGATGTGCCGGCTGTGGGTAGTAAATAATAGATACAGTGCTTTTGTGTATTTGCAGGGTGGTTTAGTTATTTTAGAAAATCTCAATCAAATGGTTCTTGTTTATGCGATTTTGTTGGCTGACCCACCCCGTGGCCCTTAAATACATAAAAATATTTTGTACTTGTGCTTTTATCGTTAAATTCCTTTTACTTTTTCAAATTTGAACTGCGTAACGGAAAGTAAAATGAAATTTGTATCATTGGGATTCCATAAATGACCGTTTTTCAGCAAGTATATTTTGTTTCCTATTAAATTGGCAATAATAATTTTCCGCCTTTTACGGCCGTTTATTAAGTGTGTGTGTGTGTGTGTGTGTGTGAAACGAATCATTTCATAGTATAAATTTGATTGTGTGTGTACGAAAGATGTGAATGCAGTGCTTTCGTTTGTACATAAGATGATGCGCGTGCGTGTATGAAAATAAAAACATCCATTTTCCATTTGATCAGTTTCACATTTTCACATTGTTATTGTGCGGCCATTAAATATTAAAATTTCTTTGAAGAAAATTTCTATATACAAACGAGCACCTTAATTTTCTCATTTTTTAACCCATTTAGAAAAGCATTTTCTTTAGAATTACCTCATGTCTCTCAAATGGCACATGAAAATATTATTATTTTCTTCTTGTTATAAATGGAAAAGTGGAAAAATAAATAAATATATTACCAACACCAACGAATTCCATTGTAACATCCGGCTACAAATATATACTCACCACCACCAAGATAATAATAATTTCCAGTGGCGGTGGTCTTGTCTATTTGTATTCAATGCCACCACCGAATGTGTTTGAAATTAATACAGGGCCAAAGCGAGAGTGTCAGTTTTGTGTAGGTAAAAATAAATTGTAGGGGTGTGAAAATTTCGAAAATTAAACTGAAAAATATACTTAAAAGTTCTGCCGGATAATTTCGTGTTTGGAATGATGACAAATCGGGAAAGACTAATTTAGAATTAATTTTATTGGGTTGCCTGGCGCTGAGGTTAACAGATATTCTAACGTTTCATTATCATTTTATTAAAATAGTAAATTTCTCTGTCAAAGGATTTGAAATAATTCCGGCAAATGATTTCCCCACAAAATGGGACAAATGTGAACATATCGGATTTGAGGTGGCACAAATTTAGTAATTCATAAATGTTCACCAGACGCCATTGAAAATACAAATACACACACACACACAAACCGTTTTCTATTTATGTTTTTATGTTGGGAAAAATCAATGATTGGCACGTTTCATAGTTCCAAGTAATTGGCGAACATAATTTATTTGCTATATTTTTCTCTATTAACAATACGAAATCGGAAAATAACAGAGGGAAATTTGTGGGTAAAAAATAAGGAAACATTGTAAACACGCATGCGTCTACTTTTGTATAAAAACCGTCTTTCTACCACAATAAAACCCTAAATTGTATCCCCAAACAAAGGGTAATTTATTATTTCATTGGGATTCCATAAATTTCATTGAAAATATTCATTTTTCGGTATTATTTTGCATGAAAATTGTTGTTCTTTTGGGAATTATTTCCGTGTGGTGCACACACAATTTTCCATATTATAGAATTTGTGGTGTGTGTGAGAATAAGGGATGTGAATGTTGACGGTGGTAACTGGTAGTTGCTGTGCTTTTGTACACAGAGTGGTACAGTTTTGATATAAATTCTTCAGTCATGCCCTGATCCACCCTGTTCCTGTGTATATGGAAAATATTGTTCGCATGTATTTGCTTTCGCCTTTCCAAAATTGTACTGCGTTAGGGCAAAAAAAATTATACTTCTACAATGGGGATTCCATAAACGACCGTTTCTCATCAAGTACATTTTCTAATTATCTTCATTTGTAAAAATAAATAATAATAAATTTCCCGCTTTGAATTGCAAAGAATCATAGCGAAATATTCATTATTGAATTTGTTGTTGTGAAAATATAAGGGTTGTAAACGGCGAGGCGGGTGGTTGATGAATGCAGTGCTTGTGCTAGTGTTTCGTTTATACATAATTTTTCCATCTCCATTTCATTGTTAGCCACAGAATGCTGTGAGAAATAATATTTTCCTTTCGTTTAGTTTATCTCCAATGGGGGTTTGTAAATATTGTACACATTCGGTGATTTTATTATTTATTTCTGCCTGATATAAAATCATTTTTCAGCTGTGTACCTCAGTCGGTATACACAATCGCAGCGAAGTGGATGTACATCGCTGTAATAGAAAAATATTTTACGCCGACGTATTTTTAACTGCCCATGTTATGTTAAGCTAACCCTTTCGAAACAGTCATTTATATTTTTCCATACAAGAGCACATCTTTGCGACCGTAAATTGAAAGCAATTAGTTCCTTTTCCGATTTCCAAGATTCATCCGAATGTTTTATCAATCTGTTCATCTGATCGCGTCTGGTCATGATGGACAAACCAAGTAATTTTATGTACAGAATCCATTCCAATACAATTGAATTCAAATGATATTTGGTTATAAATCAGAATTAGGCACACAACAAAACCCATTTGTTGTAGCCGAATAATAATGTAGGACATTCTGGCGCAGAAATATGCTAACGAATATTAGGATTTCATAAATTATTGCAAGTATTATTTTGTACATAATTAGTTTCACAGCAAAATTTTCTTTCTTATGTACACAAACACACGCACACACACACACACACACACACGTACAAATAAAATCATAGCTATTGAGCAACATGTAATATTTAGCATGGACCGACCGCCCACCCGCACAGTATTCAAGTCGTACACAAATTCGTGTGCGATATGTGAAATTTATCATTTGTGCGGTAGATACGGAAAATCGTTTATGTTATCCTATTCTTGAACGGGATACGGTTAGTGCAAAAAAAAACTAATTGCTGCTTACTGTACCCAATTCCTTTTGTCCCGCTGCGATAATCTACTTTAATTTTAAAGTTATTGTATTTAACTCTCGATTCTACTTTAATTCACATACATTTTCAAATAATATTTTTTAAACATTCCCGGTTTTATGTATTTGATAAAATTACATATTTATTATGGTCCACCACCCGCCGCCACCAAAATGTGTCTTATTGAATACTTTGCACACCAAACAAAACCTATTCGAGCAGCTGTTATATTTTATTTCCGCGTTCATCTATTAAGGCAACATAAAATCGGTTGGGTAAAAGAAAATGCTCGAATTGAAAATGTGTAAGATTTTCTGATGTTAAAATTTATGTATTTTTACATAACACAGAGGTCGCATAGGGTACGGGGTCCGACTGATGGGCACACAAACACACACATATTCATTCATCGTTTGGTGTTTGCGATAAGCATCGAAATGAAATGAAAAACAACACAATAAAATTTCCTTTAAATGGTTTTCGAATTTTCCGGCAAATTTCATACAAAAATAATTCGTTTCGTTTTGGCAATTTCATTTTCGCTATAATAAAATATAAAATTTAAATTAATATGTATTTGCCGCTGGCCGCGAGTGCACACTATTTACCCTACACTCGATTTTCATCCCTTATAAAATACATTGAAAACGGAACCCCTAAATTCACACAATCATGATTTGTTTGATGAAATATATTATAGTATTGGAAAATAATCAATGATTCCATTAGGAGAGCAGAAGTTAAAAGAAGTGATTGCAAAATAAAAATTTGTTGTTTTTGTAATTTTTCCCGATGTCGTCACATTCCCACGTAAATGCAATGTATTGAAAAGACGTGAAAGTTTAATGACCGGCACCCTGCTCCGATGACGTACACAAATATATTACTAAAATATTGATTTTTCTCCTATTCTCTTGGTGTCGCTGCGATAAGACCGAGACGCGATGATGATAATAAATTTTTCAATTTGTACAGAATTGTTGGGAAAAGGGATGGAACTGCAATGAATATCATATTATTTTTGTATAATGGGGTGTGTGTGTGGGTGTTTGTGTGTGTTTGCCGCTTGAATATAATGAAAATATAGAAAATTTTCATGTACCAAATTTTTCTTTCTTGTATTTATGTTCACCTATTTAAAATATCCTCCATGTTTCTAAATGTTGTTGCTTTATTTTGGTCACTCATTTGTATCGTCGCTGCGAATAATATGTTCTGGGAAACTGATATTAAAATCTAATGTTTTTGTATAATATAAGCAAAATTGTATCGGTGCAAATAGGTTTTAATTAATATTTAAAAAGAACTAAAATTTTATTGTACGTTTTTTTTTGGGGCTGGTTGACATTATTTTCCCTTGGCTCATGTCCACCTATTTTACAATTCACACACACACAATTTACTGTTACATTTTTATCTTAATTCCCTCCTCTTAGTTGCCATTCGATTAGGACTTCATAAATTCTCAATTTTTCACAATTTCATAGCAAGTATATTTTTGGTGGTGTGTTTTCAAAAAATGATTCTATGTCTCGGTCGGTATATGTGTATCGAAGACAGACAAAAAGGAAATTGGTGGTGCAAACGGGGGGGTGGGGGTTGAGGGTTGTATATACATAATAAAAGGGAAATTGATGAAATGGGCGTGTACGTAATAGGGAAAAAATATATACAAATTTTCCTTATGTACTTTTTGCATTTTATAATTTTCACACATAACCAGCAGCCCCAAAATACCAGTTTATTATGGAATCCTAATTTCAATTTAATTTCCCCTAAAGATAGGAAAGTGTATATAAACATTTTTTTAGAGAATGTAGTGACCATTGTAAAAAACGATGATGGACATTCTTTCGTAGCCAGCTGCTATCCGTTGTGAGGGATACTGGAAAAATTTCGGGAAAATATATTTATATTGCGCTGTGTGTGTGTTTTGTGCGGTTACCTTGCACCATTTGATGGGTGGCAATCACTTGTGTTTGAGATTCTGATAAAAATTGAATTCTAAATTAATAGTAAAAACGTTGGCTGTTACTTCGATGTTATTCTCGATGGTATCTAACAATCCATGTGCATGTTGCGATTGAGTTAATTTAAATTTATATTTCCAAATCCATTTGGTTATACTCTTCGATAATGTTCACGGAATAATCTTTCAATTAAGTGTTACTCTCAAATTGAATCACATGACATCGATAGGAAAATTTCAGTACAATCAAGAAACAAGGAATGGACAAAACGGTGTGTACATTGATTTGAATTTCAATGATCCAGAACAATATTCTGCCATTGGTTCGAGGTGGTGGAGGGTTGGTATGGAGTTAGGAACCATTAGGAATTAGAGTGGTAATTATTTTGCCATTGGTTCGAGGTGGGTGGGGGGGTGGTATGGAGTTAGCAACCATTAGGAATTAGAGTGGTAATTATTTTGCCATTGGTTCGAGGTGGAGAGGGGGGGGGGTTGTATGGAGTTAGGAACAATTAGGAATTAGAGTGGTAATTATTTTGCCATTGGTTCGAGGTGGGGGTGGAGGATGGTATGGAGTTAGCAACCATTAGGAATTAGAGTGGTAATTATTTTGCGTAGCATAAGTGGTGAACTGAGTGAAGGCATAAATTAGTTACGTCATACTTTAATTTTCGCAACAATTTTCCAGAAACTTTCAAAGTAACCCAAACACGATATATTCGTTTATATTGAGAATATATATAATATCAATGTAAATCCACGTACAAACACACACACACACACAGTCACATATACAGGGTGTTGCATGTAAAACGAAACAAAGATAAGATATTGAATTTTTAAATTTTTTTATATTTGAAAAATTTTTACTTTAGAGCCAAATAATTTAGACACTTGTTTAAAGAATTTATTTACTGATCAACAGCAGCCATAACTACAATCACTTATTTGTGTAATTGTTAGCAAGTGGCTGTCATTTCAAAACATAACGGTAAATTATTTCTTGTTAAACACTTCGAGAGGACTATTAATTGCAGAAGTTACAGAGTTCAGTGGCGACTTCACCGCTCAGATTTTTTCATCGATTATGTGTATTGGGTTGGGTGTGTGTGTGTGTGTATATGGGTTCATAAAATCCACCGTTATACTTTGACATACACATTTATTTCATTTACGTCATTTATTATCCGACTGTTCCGTGCCACTTGAAACACGCTGTAGAAAATAAAATATATTCGTGCCCTCATAAAAGAAATTATAAGGAAATAAATAAATATTTAAATTACTCACCAACACTATTTTAATCTAGGTCATAGCCATTCTTATTTGGTCAACTTCCTTGTACATCGATCAGGCCACCATAATTTGTTATTCCGATTTTTAATTTTCACAATACAAATGAGTGTTTTGTTGGAAATGTGTACAATTAATAAGAAATTATATTGTAATACGCATGCGCCCGTATTATACCATAAAATACAATAATTATATAATTGTTTTTGTTTTATCCTATGCACGACGCACACATCAAACGTGCGACACCAACACAACCGACAATTTTGATATTTCATTGGGATTCCATAAAATGTTACAAGTATTTTTTCTGAACAAAGAATTTCAATATGGGTTACGGTTAAAAATATCCATAACACGCAGTTGTTGTTGGTGTTGTTTGGGTAAATAAGGGATGTGAAACTGTAGCTGTGCTTGGGATGCTGTAATTTTTTATTTATTTATATAGAGAAAATAACATCGGCGCATAATATCCATTTCCACATTCACGCGATACACATCCCCCGATTCGATGTGTGTGCGTTTGTGGGTGTGTGTGTGTGTTAATATTTATATATAGAAATTTATGTACCGTAAGACTGGGTGAGTTGCGACCACTTTTCGTAACACACACACACACACAAATTAAAATGAAAAAAGGGTATAAAGAGAATACGTTCACAATACCGCCATCATATTTGTGTACAATTTATTTGTGAACTTTTTCTATACCCAATCTCTGTTTTCATCTTTTTATGGCGTATCTGGCGATCATAACGGCAGCACATGAATACAATAGAAAATTACACTGAACTTATAACAACTCACCCGATGTTACGGTATCCTTTGCCGCCCATACTCATACACAAATCGTATATCCTGTACTGTCGTCGATACACAGACGCAAAAACACCTCGTATCATTTTTTGCATAGAAAATATACTTGCTAAGAAATGGTGAGAATTGAAAAAATTTATGATTGCCTAATCGGATGGTTTCTAAGAGGAGGCCTTTAGTGTTAAAAAATTCATTGTGTTAATTTGATACTTTGTAATAGTAAAAGTAAGTAACTAAATTTCAAAACACCGCCTCTATGAAATGACAAAACATGGAAACAAGGGTTAACGGTGTGTACGTATGAGAAAGATAAATTCAAATTTGCCCATATTTCATTCATCTAATACAATTTATCCCTTGCTTTACGTAATCCAAGTGGTGCGATGTGTGTCATTAGTCATTATAAGCGTTAAAGATGGAACACCTTCGTTTAGTGGCCGTACCAATTAATGCGTATTCTTGTGTATGACTGGGTGAGTGTGTGTGTGTGTTTATTTACAGTATTTGAACATTTTACTAAATTTTTAAGCACAAATATATCCATTTTTTATTGTCACAATTTTTATCGAAATAATTATTGTATGGCAAAGAAATTGAGGACGTCGCTATACACAAACGGATACTTTTTTGTCCTAAAATGTACTGTGGGCTATCTTTCGTTAGTAGATAGTTGTATTTTATTTTTTCTTTTAGGATATTACTGATTAGGTTACCATAAATACAAGAAAGAAAAATTTGGTACATGAAAATTTTCTATATTTTCTTTATATTCAAGCGGCAAACACATACACACACACACCCACACACACACCCCATTATACAAAAATAATATGATATTCATTGCAGTTCCATCCCTTTTCCCAACAATTCTGTACAAATGAAAAATTTATTATCATCATCGCGTCTCGGTCTTATCGCAGCGACACCAAGAGAATAGGAGAAAAATCAATATTTTAGTAATATATTTTTGTACGTCATCGGAGCAGGGTGCCGGTCATTAAACTTTCACGTCTTTTCAATACATTGCATTTACGTGGGAATGTGACGACATCGGGAAAAATTACAAAAACAACAAATTTTTATTTTGCAATCACTTCTTTTAACTTCTGCTCTCCTAATGGAATCATTGATTATTTTCCAATACTATAATATATTTCATCAAACAAATCATGATTGTGTGAATTTAGGGGTTCCGTTTTCAATGTATTTTATAAGGGATGAAAATCGAGTGTAGGGTAAATAGTGTGCACTCGCGGCCAGCGGCAAATACATATTAATTTAAGTTTTATATTTTATTATAGCGAAAATGAAATTGCCAAAACGAAACGAATTATTTTTGTATGAAATTTACCGGAAAATTCGAAAACCATTTAAAGGAAATTTTATTGAGTTGTTTTTCATTTTATTTCGATGCTAATCGCAAACACCAAACGATGAATGAATGTGTGTGTGTTTGTGTGCCCATCAGTCGGACCCCGTACCCTATGCGGCCTCTGTGTTATGTAAAAACACATAAATTTTAACATCAGAAAATCTTACACATTTTTTCAATTCGAGCATTTTCTTTTACCCAACCGATTTTATGTTGCCTTAATAGATGAACGCGGAAATAAAATATAACAGCTGCTCGAATAGGTTTTGTTTGGTGTGCAAAGTATTCAATAAGACACATTTTGGTGGCGGCGGGTGGTGGACCATAATAAATATGTAATTTTATCAAATACATGGAACCGGGAATGTTTAATAAATATTATTTGAAAATGTATGTGAATTAAAGTAGAATCGAGAGTTAAATACAATAACTTTAAAATTAAAGTAGATTATCGCAGCGGGACAAAAGGAATTGGGTACAGTAAGCAGCAATTAGTTTTTTTTTGCACTAACCGTATCCCGTTCAAGAATAGGATAACATAAACGATTTTCCGTATCTACCGCACAAATGATAAATTTTACATTTCGCACACGAATTTGTATACGACTTGAATACTGTGCGGGTGGGTGGTCGGTCCATGCTAAATATTACATGTTGCCCAATAGCTATGATTTTATTTGTACTTGTGTGTGTGTGTGTGTGTCTGTGTTTGTGTACATAAGAAAGAAAATTTTGCTGTGAAACTAATTATGTATAAAATAATACTTGCAATAATTTATGAAATCCTAATATTCGTTAGCATATTTCTGCGCCAGAATGTCCTACAATATTATTCGGCTACAACAAATGGGTTTTGTTGTGTGCCTAATTCTGATTTATAACCAAATATCATTTGAATTCAATTGTATTGGAATGGATTCTGTACATAAAATTACTTGATTTGTCCATCATGGCCAGACGCGATCAGATGAACAGATTGATAAAACATTCGGATGAATCTTGGAAATCGGAAAAGGAACTAATTGCTTTCAATTTACGGTCGCAAAGTTGTGCTCTTGTATGGAAAAATATAAATGACTGTTTCGAAAGGGTTAGCTTAACATAAAATGGGCAGTTAAAAATACGTCGGCGTAAAATATTTTTCTAATACTGCGATGTACATCCACTTCGCTGCGATTGTGTATACCGACTGAGGTACACAGCTGAAAAATGATTTTATATCAGGCAGAAATAAATAATAAAATCACCGAATGTGTACAATTTATGTAAAATTATGTATAAACGAAACACTAGCACAAGCACTGCATTCATCAACCACCACCCTCGCCGTTTACAACCCTTATATTTTCACAACAACAAATTCAATAATAAATATTTCGCTATGATTCTTTGCAATTCAAAGCGGGAAATTTATTATTATTTATTTTTATAAATGAAGATAATTAGAAAATGTACTTGATGAGAAACGGTCGTTTATGGAATCCCCATTGTAGAAGTATAATTTTTTTTTGCCCTAACGCAGTACAATTTTGGAAAGGCGAAAGCAAATACATGCGAACAATATTTTCCATATACACAGGAACAGGGTGGATCATGCCCTGACTGAAGAATTTATATCAAAACTATACCACTCTGTGTACAAAAGCACAGTATCTTTCAGTTACCACCGTCAACAATCACATCCCTTATTCTCACACACACACCACAAATTCTATAATATGGAAAATTGTGTGTGCACCACACGGAAGTAATTCCCAAAAGAACAACAATTTTCATGCAAAATAATACCGAAAAATGAATATTTTCAATGAATTTTATGGAATCCCAATGAAATAATAAATTACCCTTTGTTTGGGGATACAATTTAGGGTTTTATTGTGGTAGAAAGACGGTTTTTATACAAAAGTAGACGCATGCGTGTTTTCAATGTTTCCTTATTTTTTACCCACAAATTTCCCTCTGTTATTTTCCGATTTCGTATTGTTAATAGAGAAAAATATAGCAAATAAATTATGTTCGCCAATTACTTGGAACTATGAAACGTGCCAATCATTGATTTTTTCCAACATAAAAACATAAATAGAAAACGGTGTGTGTGTATTTGTATTTTCAATGGCGTCTGGTGAACATTTATGAATTACTAAATTTGTGCCACCTCAAATCCGATATGTTCACATTTGTCCCATTTTGTGGGGAAATCATTTGCCGGAATTATTTCAAATCCTTTGACAGAGAAATTTACTATTTTAATAAAATGATAATGAAACGTTAGAATATCTGTTAACCTCAGCGCCAGGCAATCCAATAAAATTAATTCTAAATTAGTCTTTCCCGATTTGTCATTATTCCAAATACGAAATTATCCGACAGAACTTTTAAGTATATTTTTCAGTTTAATTTTAGAAGTTTTTACACCCCATTTTTACCTACACAAAACTGACACTCTCGCTTTGGCCCTGTATTAATTTCAAACACATTCGGTGACGGCATTGAATACAAATAGACAAGACCACCGCCACTGGAAATTATTATTATCTTGGTGGTGGTGAGTATTTATTTGTAGCCGTATGTTACAATAGACTTCGTTGGTGTTGGTAATATATTTATTTATTTTTCCACTTTTCCATTTATAACAAGAAGAAAATAATAATATTTTCATGTGCCATTCGAGACACATGAGATAATTCTAAAGAAAATGCTTTAATAAATGGGTGTAAAAATGAGAAAATTAAGGTGCCCGTTTGTACATAGAAATTTTCCTCAAAGAAATTTTAATATTTAATGGTCGCACAATAACAATGTGAAAATGTGAAACTGATCAAATGGAAAATGGATGTTTTTATTTTCATACACGCACGCGCATCATCTTATGTACAAACGAAAGCACTGCATTCACATCTTTCCTATACACACAATCAAATTTATACTAAGAAATTTCAGCTATGATTCGTTTCAAACACACACACACACGGAAATAAAAGGCGGAAAATTATTATTGTAAATTTAATAACAAACAAAATATACTTGCTGAAAAACGGTCATTTATGGAATCCCAATGATACAAATTTCATTTTACTTTCCGTTACGCAGTTCAAATTTGAAAAAGTAAAAGGAATTTAACGATAAAAGCACAAGTACAAAATATTTTTATGTATTTAAGGGCCACGGGGTGGGTCAGCCAACAAAATCGCATAAACAAGAACCATTTGATTGAGATTTTCTAAAATAACTAAACCACCCTGCAAATACACAAAAGCACTGTATCTATTATTTACTACCCACAGCTGGCACATCCCTTGCTCGCACAACACCAACAACAACTTCATTACCAGGCGAAAAATTATTATTTTCAAATTTAATATCAAAGAAAATATACTTGAGGAAAATCGGTCGTTTATGGAATCCCAATGATTGAAATTTCATTTTACTTTCCCTTTCACAGTGAAATTTTATTGGCGAAGTAACTAAAAGCACATAGAACACCGAAAAGCGCTCATTCCCATTCAATTTTCCTTCGCGTACACAATTTCACATTTTCTGTTTTCCAACAATTTCCAATGATACCGTGCCGATTGCCATGTTTGCCTAATATTTTAGTTATAAATAATTTATAATTTATTATTATTATTCTAATAATGTGTGTGTGCGTGTGTATTGAAAATAATTGGTTGTTAGTATTGGTGTAATTATTTATTTATTTATTTTGCCATAAATTTAAAAATATCAACAACTCGAAATGAATGGGGAGATGGGTGGGACGATGTTAAATGGTAAAAATTCATATCTTCGTAAACGTAATTTTTTTAGTTATATTTTTACAGAAAATGACTCTTCAATTTCATATCCATCCACTTCACACACACACACCCACACATTTCGACATCGTTTTACGTCTATACATAGAAAATGTGTGTGTGAATGTGCCAGGCGAACAGAAATAATAATAATAATCATTATTATTATTATTATTATTTGACAAAATCACAGAGTCTATAAGCTTTCACCGCATTCATAGGGGCACCATCCCTTGTCACCGCCAGCCACCACACAACAAATAAATTTTCTTGGTGGGTGGCAATTTATAGATGATTTTTTGTTTCGCCCGTGTGTGTTTGTGTGACAGCATGAAAATTTCTTTTCTGTTCAACAATAATATTATGAAAATAGCGAATTAATTTATGAACTCCTAATACGAATAGCACACTTAGTTATAGTGCTATATCTTTAAATATACAAATATAATTCAGGTCACCGCACACACACACACACACACACACACACACAAATTTATCTATTTTCTACATGAGAATATATTTTCGTGTACAGATTTTCTTATGATTTTTCCTTAAACAAACACATATTAAAATTGGGATTTATGCAGGGGTAATTTTGTGTCGAAATGCATATAGTAGGACTTGTTACTACAAAATCAGATTGGACGAAATTTTTCAGTACTCCCTAATTTTTTAAAAGTTTATTTACCCTTTTAACCATTTTATGGATTCTTTCTTTGTCTTAGTTTCTTGTAAACTGTTGAAAGTGGAAATTTTACGGTGTCAAGTGCCGCACAGGATTTATGCCATTCATCGACACAGCACAGTACTACCGTAACAAAATATGTGGCTACATTTTACCCATTTCCTTTCAATGCGATGATGACAGTAATTTTACTTTAAATGGAAAATTTTGCAGGCGAAACGCATTTAAAATTGTGAAAGTAAAAAATAACAAATTTTTTCAAATTTTTTCAAATTTTTATAATTTTTGCCGAATTTATATATTTTAATTTCCCATAAAATTTACAAAAACAAAATTTTCACAAAACACAAACGGAAATTTACGAAATTTTTTCATTAATTTTTTCCTATTTTTTTAATAAATTTTCACAAATAAATTCGGATATTTTCTTTTGTATTTCTGTACGTAACGATTTGAGTAGTCCACTTCAATATGGTATCGATCCTTGACGGACACCAAATAGTCGACAATTTCATGAGCATCTTTGCGACACGCCAGTGCAAATGGTGAATAACCGTCGCCAGATATATGATTCAAATTAATCGAATTTGTGGTCAGCAAATATTTAACAATGCTGATATTGTTGACATTAGAACAGGCACTGTGAAATGCATTACGATCCAACCAATCACATTTATTTATCTCAATTTTACTGTTGCCGCACAAAAATTTCACAATGTCCATACTCGAATAGTAGCAGGCCAATTGTAATGGATTTTGTTTATATTCATTTACACGATTGACATCGGCACCCTGTTCCACCAAAAATCGACACACTTTAGCGCTATTAAATTCCGCACAAATATGTAAAATTAATGGATTTTGAAAAATTCGATTATAAAAATCCATTGCATTTTTGATGGCGAACAGCATCAGGTCAAGTTCATCGCTTTGGCACAACCATATGATAAATTGACCGGTCGGAAATTTATTCAGTAAAATTATTAAAATATCATAATTTTGAGTTTCAATGGTTGCACAAAATAACAGTACATTATCGTAACCATCCTGGATTTGTTGGTTGCCGTTGGCATCGGCACCGGCGGCTGTCACCAATTCGTTGACCAACGCAATATCATTTCGGTGAATTGCTATTTTAATTGTTTCTATAAATTCGTCGGACATTTGATTTTTATTTTCCATGGTTCCAGGTTAATTTATTATCGGGCACAGTTTAAACAAACAAAAAAACTATAGATAAAAATATAAAAACCGTTAAAACTGAAATAACGTTATTTAAAATAAAAATAAGACTTAAAATACTAAAAACACGAATTATTTAATTTTTTTTTAATTCACTTACACAAAAAGTGACTATTTCTATTTGTCATTTAGAGGTTATTGAGCTATTTACGGGGCCAAACACATCGACGATTAGAAGTACTGTCCAAAAAACTACTAATACTAAAAGAAACAAAGTTTATTTATACTATGGCGAAAGAGATTTAAGTTCTTAAAACATGTGTCCCATACACACACACACACACACACACACATTATATACTAAATTCAATACCTTCTGTCCGGCAAATAGCCGGGAAGGGTTGGATAAGAAAAAAGATGATAAACATTTTGATTTAGTTTTACACAAAAATGTGGGCCGCATGGTGTTTATTGGATAAATCATCTACCCATCCGCCGCCCTAATTGGCTCTTCAATTACAATCCTATTTATATAAAAGTTAAGACAAAAGGAATGAAAATTTCAATAATCAAAGTTTTGTGAATTTTTGGAAAAAAATTTAGTATTAAAAATTGAAACCCAGAGGCGAATGGAAATGATTTTCAAAGTTTTTATCCCATCATTAATCCAATCCCAACCAATACGAGTCTATAATAACAGTCGTAACCGATTATTACATAAAAAAATCTTGAACCTCACTCACACACAGAGTTTTAAAATTTTTGTTTAACATAGAGTTAAAACGTCGGCCCACTGTATTTATTTACCATCAGCTAGAAATTGAAAATAATTTTATAAAAAACCGGTTCGCCTCAAAAATTGTACAAGTTTCATTCATTGTTTCCACATCACCTGTCATCATTAAGCTCATGCATGAATCCAATAAACCTGAAATTGTGTGTGTTTACTTAAATTTTATATATTTTAGGGCATGCAAAATTTTTGAATGACAAATGACACTCGAATGCAGTGCATTTGGTGCCATGACTTTTAGCACATTTTTATACACTCACTCAGTGGTGTAATAGTAACAATTAATAGCATTCAGCCGGCACGAGTGATACACTGTATCGTGTTCAAATGCGCTGACTCATCGGCAGCCACTCGACTCCATTAATATAACTTTCACTTTTAGTGATATCGGTGCGGCCACAGTCACATGTATTGTGAAACAAATCGGTGGCACAAAATTTTTGAATTTAATAACATTCGGCGTTAACTTTGACTACGAATTGTACACACACACACACACACACACACACACACACATCTAGCGATGCCAATTTAAAATGTATTATTTTTCTACCAAAAAAGGGGCGTTTTTTTAAAAGATTTTTCGAGACAAACGTTGCGTTGAAAGAGACACCGAATGCGTCAACATAAGTTTTGGCCACTGCGCGACGATTGTGTGAATGAAAGAATTGTATTTTATTTTAATTGCAAAAATTAATAAAAATATATATTTTAATTAGCTGATTATGAAAATAAACAAAATATGGCAAAACAATTTCATTCCACAAATTGAAATGTTACAACATTAAAATGGCAAAAAATGAATACAAAATACACAAAACAATTTTAAACGAATAAAAATTAATTACTAATTTTAATTTAAACATTTTTTTAAAAAATTTAAAGAACTAATTTTTTTTTACAATTAATTATTAATTTTTTTTTTTTTTTTTTTAATTATTACGGTTTTTTTTTATATCAGTTTTTTGTGGTGATAAGGGAACCCATCTTTTTCTATACATTCTAGAAAATTCCATTTCGGGTGGAATTGGTGTCGCACCCAGTGCTCCATGTTCTATTATTGGCACTGCTGTTGATCCATCAACAACGTTCCCTTTTTTCTTATCACCTGGTTTTGTTTCCACCATTTGGAATTACAATTTTACGTGCAACTTCTACAACCGGGCGAAACGTTTTTCGTCGTCTGTTGAATGATGCGACAGATTGAAATAAAGAAAAAAATAAATTATTAATTATTAAATTAAAAAAATTAACCGTTAATTCAAGTTTAAAACAAATCGTTTTAAATTGATCTGTCGCTCTCACGTGACATCGAATCGAATAGAAAAATGCACCCATTGTCCCAGAAATAATGCGATTAATAAGTGAACGCACTGAGAAACACACAAATCGCAGAATTATTAATGGTTTGTGTCGTACCAGAGAAAAAAAAAGACACTTTTAATGGAATTGCAGGTGGCGCACCATCTATTGACAAAAAAACGGTGTCGGCAAGGTGTACCAAAGGGTATGTGCCAAAAATGTATAATAACGTTTGCCACATTAACGAAGCGCCGACCAATTGCTCACATAAAGTGTATCGAAAAATGCATTTATCACTGATTTTCTAACTAAAAAGGGGTGCATTTTAACCAGAATTCACCTGCTACGACGACTATCGTCTTATGCCCAAACTACATTTGCCGATGGAAATAGAACAGCAACGTATGGCTTGACATTGAAGCGACGTCGACAGCGATCTGTGTGTGTCCAATCGATAAAGATAAACTTAAATTGATGCATTTGACAGCGTGCGCAAAATCGTTGTACTGTGAAGCCGAAGGAAACTACATCTTTGTTCTGTTTGCACTGAAACACAGGTCCATGCCTGTTTTGACAAAAATCACATTATATTTATTCGCCTATCACTTCCTAAATATGTACATCGATTTGTGCACACGGCTTCAACACCACTCATTTAATCTCATTAGTTTTTTTGGGACCTAGGGTGCGACCAAAAAAAGTTTCCATACCAATTTGTATGTATTGCTAATAATTTTTCAATTACTTTTGTCGCAACCTAATTTAATTTTGATTCCAAAAACAAAACGAAAAGCGTCGATTTTTGGCGGAACCCTCAATGATGTGATCAGCACACAATGTCCAAAGGTAAACGTACGTTTACGGTACATACGTTCGCCCAACACATTCAATTTATATTTTGTTCTACACCACAAAATTCCATTGGCTTTTATTATTATGTATTGGATCGAATGCGGCGAAATGGCGGCGAAATGGCGACGACCAGCGCTTGGGTAGCCCCGGCGTACAAATTTACACAATAAAATGTTTACACAAAAATTTGAGAAAAATGCAAAACTCCATATCTATTGCGGGCCAAATATTCAATATGATACTCGGTGTTCGGTGTTAATTGTCGTCGGCGGGGGCGCCATTGCGTCACCATCAAACAATACTGTGAAAAAATTAGGTTATGTATGTAAAAATTTAAAATAATCAAAACAAATTACAAAGAAAGAAAAATAATGTTTTTATTAATTAATTTTTAATACACAAAATTAAAAAAAATAAAGCAACAACACTAACACCAACGATTATTCTTTGTTCTCTTTTTGCGACGGCGACCTGGGCGTTATTACCAATTTCACCATTTCGTCCAATGGAATTGTTTCATTTTTTGGTTTCTTTGATGCTTCGGCTAATGGGTCTTCGTCTGGTGCCACCTTATTATACATTTTATATGCATTGTTGCAAATTTCTTTAAGCGTTTTTGGTTCATACAATTTTCGTTTATTCATTTTTTTTTAAGGCCGCAAGTATTTTTTTTTTTATTGAAAATGAACCGTTATTCAACGTTAACAACGACGACGACGACGACAACAGCGACACCAACCAGCGAACCAACAATTTTATATGAATTACAAACAACAAATGAATTGCAACACATATTTGTTTGTACTTTTAAAGGCGGGGTCAGCAAAAAGCGATGGCCGCTACAAACATATCGATCTTGTGTGTGTGTGTGTGTGTGTGTGTGTGTGTGTGTGATTGAGTGTGATTTGACTGTTGTTTGATATTTGAGAAGAGAGATATTTTTATTATTTATAGACGAATAGAAATTAATTAATTAAAAAATTATTTTAAATAAGTTACCGATAAATAATCAATTAATTATTTTACACATACCAAACATAAACTTAGCGTGGATTGAAATCAATAGGTGGCGGCTTAATATTAATAATTATAAAGTTATATTTTGTATCGTTTGGTTTGTTTCAATTTGTCCTGCGCCGACACACAACTCATGATTTTTAACATCGCCATTTGAAGAACAAAAAATACGGTCACACAAAAGAAAAAAATTTTAAAAATAAACCAAATGGAAACCAAAAAAAAACGGCAGAGGTTATGTTTCATGTATTTTAATTTTTTTTTATTACTTACAATACCGACGCCAACAAAAAACTGAAACAAAAACTTAACCATAAAAATGTGTATGTAAAAATTAAATTTATAAAATTAATTACTATTCTATTCAATTCCAAATTTTTAGTTTAATCTAAATTTTATAATTTTATTCGTTTCGGAAACAGATCACAATTTTCCCTTTTGAATGCCTGAATGTGTCGATTGTTTTCGTCCACATTTATATTGTACGTATCTTTAACGTCCAACAGATGTGCAACCGTTTCACGAACATTCCACATACATGCCGTTGCAAATGCTGAATTACCGTCTATGTCCAGTGCATTTATGGTGATCGAAGTGTCCAATAGAAATTTCATAATATCAAAATTTTTGAATGCAAAACATGAATAATGAAATGCATTTCTATGGAGCGCATCCATTTTACATAAATCCAATGCCTTGTGATCGTACAATAATTTTACAATTGCAATGTTTCCATGCAGACAGGCGATGTGCAATGGCGTCAATCCATGTTCATTGGATTGATTGACATTGGCGCCCGCCCCCATTAAAAATCGACACACATTGACGCTATTAAATGTTGCACAAATATGCAATACCTTATTCTCGAACGTTTTTTGCTTAATCTGATCATGACTAAGGACAAATATTTTTACCATTTCAAGGTCATTAAAGCGACACATCCACTGTATCCAATTGTTAATGGTGAATTTTTGGATAAACAGTAAAATGATTTGGCCATATCGTTTTGCAATTGCCATTTTCAAAAGATACAAATTACATGCCGGTGAATTGAAGTCGTTAACGTTAGCGATTAGTTCGTTCACCTGGTGCACATCATTCTCCTTTATGGCCTCAAACATTTTATAATACAAACGTTTTTTGTAATTTAAATTTTCCATTTTAATTGAGTTTTTTTTTTTTTTTTTTTTTTTTTTTCAAAAAATAACCGTTATTCACGTTAAAATAGCCGCACAGCAAAGGGCAGGACGACGAACACGAATGACTGCCTGTCTTACGCTAAGGTCGACAATCTATTACCAAAACTATGTGTTGGAAAAAATAAATTTGGGATTGTGATTTGATTGTGTGACGAACGCAAAAAACTTGTGAAACAGAGAATATTATTTGAATGTGAAGAGAAATTAATTTAATATTTTTTAATGTTATGGTTGACCGATAAGTAATCAATTATTTAATTTTAATTTTTTTTTTGTCACTGTGTTTGTTTACCTTTTAACCAATTCTTAAACATACTGTCGGACATCCACGAGAACTAGTATGTCGGGTCGTCTACAACATGTGCTGAAAGTGCTTCATATAATACAAAACATGAGATCCACTCTAATTCACCAAAACTTAATGTAATGACTCCGAAAAAAATTGTCCCACACACACATTTCGTTTAATATTTTAAACCATAATGAAGTTCGTACACAGGGATTCGATGATTTTAATTTAGCAACTTTGCACTTTTAATTCATTTAAATGCTTCACAATAACTTTCTGCTGCTATCTGTTTGTGTGCGGTAAAATGTGAGTCACAATTATTTATGCTACTCACATTCGTTTATGGTACAACAACAGAAAAATGAAAGATAGATAGAGCCAGTGTGGGTGTTTACGCTCTGACTAATAAACAAATGGAGTTGACTAAGTGGCTAACGTCGTACACAAAAATTGTTCAAATATGCATCGTAAATTTTGATGATTTAAAAAAGTGCTGTGTCATCCATCCGTCCATTGTCCCGCGCCTCGCACCTAAAATATCATTAAAATACTGTTAATTGTTACAAAAATTCGAGGTTAAATTAAATTCTATAATTTTTGTAATAAAATTTCAATTGTAAATTTTGTTCGCTTTTAATTTAATAAAAATTATTTAAATAAATTACAAAAATTTTTACTAAATTACAACTACATTTGAACAATTAAAAATTTACTGATCACACACACACACACACACGAAAATTTTACATTAAAAATAAATTAAAGAATTAAAATTTCTATAATTAAAATTAAAAATCTATTTTCGATTCTGTTTCAATTGAAATAAATACGGACATTCCATTTGAAATTGTCGATAAAATTATTTCTTTTCGTTTACATTTAAATCGAATGCATTTCGGATTGTTTTGCTGATGCTGTACAACGTGTTCAGCATTAAATGCACAATCATTTTGAAATTGCTGTGTAACCAAATGTATCTTTTTGAATAGCCGTTAACAGTACTTTAACAATGACCGGGCCAGCATTACGTTTGCAAGCCTTATTTCTGTTCTTTCGTCAAACCATTCGTTTTATTTATCGCAATGGTTGTGGCACCACACAATAATTTCACAATTTTAAATATTTTGCTACGTTGGCTACGTACAGTTTCACTATTATTTATCACATTTACATCAGCCCCTTGTGCCAGCAAGTATTCACAAATTTTTACACTGTTAAATCTTAAAGCGCCGATCCATAACAGTGAATGAGCCGCATTTAAAAGGACATCCTTAAAATGGACAGTATTGTTGGCACAAAATTCGATGACCTAAAACTTATCGCTGGCACAAAAATATACCATAAATTCATGAATCGAATTGTTCTTACATAATAATTTTAATAGTTCATTATTATTTTTATCGATTGATGGCAATCAAGGGAAGCCTAAAAGTATCATAATTTTCCATTTGAATTCCATTGTTCGATAACAATTTGTCTAATTTATAAATCTCTTCAATCGTTACAGATTTCTCTTAAAATCATTTCATTCATTTTATTTTCATGCATTTCGAATAATGTACAGAAAAAGTAAAAATTAAAGTTTAAAATTTAAAATTTTATAATTTTTTTTTCCATAAATATGCAACGCATTTACAAATTACAATTAATTAATTAATTAATTAACCGTTATGCAATAGAACAAAGCAAAACTATTGTTACTTAAAAATGAAATAATTTTAACATTTAAAATATGGGCGGACGGTTCAACGATCTGGCGCGCAATACGATGAAAACCGAACGAATCTACGACGGTTTGAATTTCGGCAGAGAAGAGTGCTATCGGATTGGGGAAATTAAAATTTAAAAAAGAGTAGAAACCGATAGAATAAATTGGGCGTACTGATAAGTAATCAATTCTCATTTTATTCTCATTCTCGGTTGTTGTTTAAAAAACGACAATTTTAGGTTTAAACATAGCGAATAGAAATTATAATAATTTTTGAAATATGGTTTTTTTATCGAAATGGGTTCCAGTTAATAGTCAGCGTTTGGCGGCACGATCAACTAAGGCAACACACAACGATTTCTTCATCGCCTGCGTCGTCACTGCTGGAACATCATCATAAAACACTCCTTTTTTGGCATTGTTTTCACTTTTGGGAATAGAAAATAGTGAAGGATCAGGTGAATTGTAGAGGAGGGTGGCTGATGCGAAATTGATAGCACAATAACTGGAATACAAAACACACACACACACACACTCAATAATAAAAAAAATGGCAATAAAATTATAAATTGGAAGAAAAAAAGAGTTATTTATTTTATTTTAATTTTGGTACAATTCGTAACGATTCATTTTATATTCATGAATGTATTCATCATTTTCATTTACATTTAAATTCAGTTCAACTTTTTCCGACAGCAAATAGTCCACAATGT
Organism: Bibio marci; assembly: GCA_910594885.2. NCBI lineage: Eukaryota > Metazoa > Arthropoda > Insecta > Diptera > Bibionidae > Bibio > Bibio marci. Next base: position 17,370,493 of record OU343119.1, on the reverse strand, counting down.
CATGGCAATTGTAACGACATGCATACGAAAATGCGCTACAACCAAATTCATCAAGTAAATTGACATCAATCGAAGCATTTATCAAAATTTTTACAATATCTAGATTGCTTTCATCCCAACAAGCAATATGTAATGCACTTACTTGCATAACATCACTTCGATTTATTTCAATGTTATTGCTTCGGCAAAGTAATTTAACTATTTCCGTATTCGAATAATAGCAGGCGGTGTGCAGTGGATTCACTTTTGTTGATCCATTTTTATTGTACATTGCATCGGCTTCGTGTTCCATCAAATACTCACAAACACGTATGCTATTAAATGTAGCACACACATCCAAAAAATGCTGGTATTCATCTAACATTATTCGTTTAAATTTTCCATTATATTCAACGGAAAATTTCATGCATTCAATGTCATCGTATTGACACAGGGCGTCAATGAATAGTTCAATGGGAAATTTATCAAATAAAATTTCTAATATCTCATTGCTTTTATTTCGAATCGCCACCTCAAACAGAGCGAAAACATCAACTTCATGTAAATTCATTTGTTCTTGATCGGTTGTTACTTCTTTCAATTTGCTCGCATCTTCATCGAACACAGCTCTAATTAACATTTTACGCATTTGCATATCCATAATTTTTTAATTGTTTCGAATTAATTTCTAGAATTTTTTCAAATTAAGAAAAAAATTAAAAAAATAACACCGTTATTCGTTTAACAAAAGCAAAACTATTTTAAACCAATCAGACGACGACACATAAAACGACTATCTATCACTTCTAAATGGACAACGATCTAATGCGATAATGGTGTGAGTGGTGTGTGTGTGTGTGTGTGTGTGAGTAAGGAATTGCAAGTCATTAAAAAAATTCTATTGAAATGGAAAAGAACGAAATAAAAATTTTTTAAGGGGAAATTTCAATTTTTAAATTTCAACAAGGTGAAATTGCGGTGAATTTAAGGTGTCCGATAAGTAAACAATTATTTTATTCTTATTCAATATATTATTTTTCTCCGAAACAATTATCTGATTAATCTGGGTCTTTTTCGATGCATATGAAACAGAGAATAGATATGACTCCGGGGGGCCAGTATTACTGGAAACATTTTAATAAACAATAGCCTTTATTGATTTATTGTTGCCGGAATGTTCTAATCTAATCTATACCACAAATTTATTAAATCTTTGATAATACGGAATCAAGAGTTTGGGTCGACAACTTTTTAAAACATTACCATCAAAATTTCTACGAATACACATTAAAATGGCGGGCAATTGATTAATACTAATTTTTCTAATTATTTATTAATTTATTATTTATGTTCTGGTAACTACAAATTTATTAATATTTTTTAAAAAATTGTGTGTAACAAATACAAAATAATACACACACACAAACAAAAAATATTTAAAAAAATTAATGTTAATTAAATTAGAAAAAAATACTGAACAAATTGTAGTTAAATTAATTAATGTTTCGTTCATAAAATATTGAAACATTTACTTAAACACCTAAACAAAACTGTTACTTAAATACTAATTATAATTTATATTGAATATTAATTGTTATTAATTATTATTAATTAATCCCCGAATTATCGTTTTCTTACGTTTTATAACAATTAATTTAAAACTTTAAACTCAAACAAAATGACAAAATATATTACTTAAAATCTAAATTTTTTTTAATATTAATTAAATATTTTCTAATTATTTTTTAATTTTTATTAACTAATTTAATATAAGTAATTGTTGATATCAATTTTAAAATAAGTCCGGATGCTTTCGTTTATATTCTCGGACTTTTTCATCCTTTTCGTCAATTGATAAATTTATTAACGCTCTTATGCTTAACATAAACTCGATAATTTTATGGGCATATTTCGAGCATGCGTTTGAGAACGCAGTGCATCCAAATCTATCAATCAAATTTACGTTTATCTTCGCATTTATTAAAATTTTGACAATTTCTAAATTTTTATCGCTTAGACATGCAATGTGCAGTGCCGTTTCTTTCCTATAATTAATTTCGTTGATATCAATGAAATCACACCGGCACAACAATCTTAATATTTCGACGTGCGACCAAAAACTTGCCGTATGTAATACATTCCAAATGGATGCAATTGGTTGAGTGGCGTCATCCTTGTGTAGTATTAAAAACCTACACACATTCACACTGTTATAGGTCGCACAAATTTCCAATAAGTTTCGATAATTGTTCAAAATTTTACGTTCAAAAGTAGCACTAAATTGAATGGAAAAATTTATGAGTATCATATCATCTCTTTCACACAGTATCGTAATAAATTGTTCAACAAAAAATTTATTATATAAAATTCCCAAAACCGCATCGTTATCCTTTCTAATTGCCAACACAAATAGGTAATGAACTTGTACATCCATCATTGGAATTTTTTCATTTATCAATTCGTTTAATTTTTCAATATCATCTTCGTCTATGGCAATTGCCAATTTATTAAGTCTATGAAGTGACTCCATAGTATAATTTCGGGATTGTAATAAAATTTAAATATTTAATTATATAAATTTTGAAACCGTTATTTATCGATTAAAAAAATCAAAACGTCTAGAACTTTATATAATATAAATAAGTTTGACTACGGGCTGTGTTTCACATAATGTGCGCGATCAACGCGGCTAGAGTGCTGTTGAACTAATAAAATTGAAATCAATTTTAAATTTTGTATCTGCGTTCGCAACAGAACAGTTAATTTAGGTTACTCTTTGGGAGGGGTAAAAATTATTTTAAAAATTTTAATTTATTTTATTTTAATTTAATTATTCATATTTTTTGTTGTTAGGGTTTACCGATAAGTAAACAATTATTTTATTTTTATTCGACACATAAAACACGTAAAAATTGAAGGAGAATTTTTTATATTTGAGAAAATAATTGAACAGTTATTCTTCAATTAATAAATTTCTATTAAAATAATTCTCGTATATTAAACCAATCAGAAGGCGACACATAAAACAAATAAAAATTAAAGGAGAATTTTTTATATTTGAGAAAATAATTGAACAGTTATTCTTCAATTAATAAATTTCTATTAAAATAATTCTCGTATATTAAACCAATCAGAAGACGACACATAAAATCGTGTGTGTGTCCGATAAGTAAACAATTATTTTATTGTCATCCAATATATTAATTTTATGCATTTGATCATGGTCTCTATCACAACGTTAAAGAAATTATTTTTAAAATTTTAATTTATTTTATTTTAATTTAATTATTCATATTTTTTGTTGTTAGGGTTACCGATAAGTAAACAATTATTTTATTTTTATTCAATTATTTTTCGGGTTTTAGTTTTGGTGGGAAACGAAACACTTTTTCAAATGACCACCAAATTCATGCGCAATCGGTTACAGACACATTAAAATGTCTCAATTTTAGTGACCGTAAGAAAACCATTAAAATTTTGGATAATATTGATGCAGCATTAACACCATATTCATTAAAATTACAAATTAATTCCAAAATTATCGATATCGATGAGTGCTGACACGGTACATGTACATCCACCAAATTACCAGCCGCTGGTTGGGTTGCCTGCCACTCTTTTATGATTTATCAATATTTGCCATCAGAATAGTATCGTTTAAAAACTATTTACGCTACATTTGATTCATTCAATTGTGGCGGTGGGATTGTTCTTATTCTAATAATTTAACAAAAAAAAACCAAATTAATCTTTATTCCGAAATTAAAAATAATTATTATTAAATCATCGGGTGAATTATTTTTTGAAATTTAACTGTTCCAAACCAAAAAAAAAAAAAAATCTATTTATACATTTGAGTTATGCACTCAGGCGTGCGCCTTAATCCCTTGTAATTACTTTGCCAATTTACTTAAAGAATGTTAGCATAAAATAAAATCACGTCGCAGTTTCATGTGCCAACAAAATGTTTCGGTTTGTGATCAAACAAAAGCGCGGGAAAATTGGTATAAAAATTAAACGAAGCCAATTGGTACCATTACGATCGGTACTATTCGTCGATCTTTTATTACGTTGGTTCACGTACTGTGTTTCCGTTCTGTTTCACCAGATTGTTTCCACCACGCAACTTTATGTGTCCGTGCCCATGATGCTGCTGAAACTGTTTTGAATTGTTGCACACAATACCTTCCACTATGCGTGCCAACAAATTTCCTCCAATCTGTACGCTCGAATGCATCAATGCAATTTGGCAAACAAATATTTGTTAAAAAAACACAAAAAAATTTTCTATTTGATACAAATTATAATTAAAAATTTTTTTATTAAATTATTAACAATAAATTTTGTTTAAAAATTACATAAATTTACCATTTTTTCTAATTTTAAAATTGCAAATATACAAACTTTTAATTTTTAATACACACACACAATTCTATGAAAATGAACAAATTAATTAATTTAATTAATTAATTTTTCAAATAAATACGGATACTCCATTTTGTACTGAATAACTTGTTCATGTTCCTCGTCTACAATTAAATCCAATTCATCTCTATAGGTCAACAGATACTCGACAATTTCATGGGCTCGCCGTTGGCACGCATTCGAAAATGCGGTGTCGCCAAATCTATCGACTAAATTTACATCAATCGCAGCATTTATCAACACTTCGACGATGTCAACATTTTCACCATGTTTGCAAGCAATGTGCAATGCACTTTCTTGAAATAAATTCGTTTCATTTATATCGAAAATATTGGCTTGGCAAATGCTTGCCACTATTCTAATTCGACAATAATCACAGGCTAAATGAAGTGCAGTCGCTTCGGTATCAATTACATGATATGAGTCACGTATGAGGTTTGTCATATACTCACATATATCGGCTGCATTAAATATAGCACAAATTTGTAATGGCACCTGATAATTATTTAAAATTCTCTGTTTAAATTCGGCATTCTTTATAACACAAAATTCCATCATTTCAACTTTATTATTTGCACATAAACTGTTAATCAATTGATCCATTGAAAGTCTATTAAATAAAATTTCTAAAATTACATAGTTTATAGGTGTGTCTCGTAATACTAAATCAAACAGTAGAAAAACATCATAATCATTCATAAATGTTGGCGTATTGGTTAGTTCAATCAATGCTTCAACATTGCCGTCGCTTACCGCGTTGGCAATCATTTTTCGTTTCTGCAAAACATTCATATCGTAATTTGTAATTTGAAGTTCTCGTACTTTCTCAATTAACCGTTATTCAATTAGTACAATTTTTTTTTAATGTAAAAGAATTTACTAGAATTTAACCAATTAGAAGGCGACACATAAAATGACTACTCGTCGCACTTCTTAAATGCGATGCACAATGAAAAATTATTAAAAAAAAAAAAAATTGATTGAAGAGAAGAGAAAGGAATACATTATTTTTTTGGTTTTTTTTTGGTGGGAGAAATTTAACTTTATGCATTCTTTTTAAATAAAAATTAATTTGAATTTTGTATTATCATTGTCACCGATAAGTAATCAATTATTTTTTATTGTTGTCTGCATACACAGTGATATTTGTCGATATTTAGAAATGATAACATTGAAATCGTAGGTTTTATCACCATTTACACACACACACACACACACACACACACACACACACACAGATCATAAACCGTTGATTGAAATTACCGTTGAATTCTATATTTTTTAAACGTATTAGTGGGCTAGATAAGGGCATAAAAACACTGCAGACGCAAACAAAAATATGTGTAAACTATTACGTTGAACGTATAAATTTAAACACAATTCCGTTCCGAAAGCTGTTCTACTAAAAATTTTGAACGCAACGACGACCATTTGTGTTAATTTAATTTTAGATGACCCAAATTAAAGTCATATTATAATCAAATTAGATCCACGTCACCACACAACACTGACTACTCATCAATTAGGCTAAATTCCATTTCAGCATTTCATTGGAATACTTATTGCAATAGCTAAACACATGAACCAAAAATTTACCATTCCAACGAAATGGAATACAGGCGATTAATCTTTGATGTCAACGAGTTTTCGCTGAGATTTAATGCATTGGTTAATTTACTAAATAAAATTTCTAATATTTTCATACATTCCATTCCAAATAGCCAATGTAAGGTCACAATCTTCATAATTCACTTTATACGCAGTCCATTTTTAGTGCATTAAATTTTACCATATCGTTACAAAATATTTGTTTCTGCAAATCATTTTAAATTTCTGCATATCCATGAACATCATAAAATTTTGTAAAATAATTGAAGGGAAATTTTTATATTTGAGAAAATAATTGAACAGTTATTATTCGATTAATAAATTTCTATTAAAATAATTCTCGTATATTAAACCAATCAGAAGGCGACACATAAAACAAATAAAAATTGAAGGAGAATTTTCCATATTTGAGAAAATAATTGAACAATTATTCTTCAATTAATAAATTTCTATTAAAATAATTCTCGTATATTAAACCAATCAGAAGGCGACACATAAAACACATAAAAATTGAAGGAGAATTTTCCATATTTGAGAAAATAATTGAACAGTTATTCTTCAATTTATAAATTTCTATTAAAATAATTCTCGTATATTAAACCAATCAGAAGGCGACACATAAAATCGTGTGTGTGTAAAAATTGGTAATTGCAAATCGTAAAAAAATTCTATTGAAATTAGAGAGAACGAAATTAAAAATTTTTTTTGATGGGAGAAATTTGTATTTTCAAAATTATTATTCGATAAAATGGCGGCGTATTTAAGGTGTCCGATAAGTAAATAATTATTTTATTGTCATCCAATATATTAATTTTACGCATTTGATCGTGGTCTCTATCACAACGTTATCGATCTCATGAATTTTTATTAATTTAATTTATTTGTCGTTAAGAAAAGTTATGCAAAATTCAAAACGATATGTCAAAAAAATGCTTTTGAACGTACGTCGGCCATTTGATGGACATGGACATTCGATTTGATTTATTTTTTATCATCATTAGAAAAATACTGTTTTCTGTTTTGTTCATCTCATTTAATTTTTTATTATAATTTAAAATTAATTTTTTGGAAAAACAAAAATTACATAAATTTAATAAAAAAAAATTTGGAAATTGCATTTATAAAAAAATTTTTGAATACACACACACACACCGCACACACACACACACACACACACACACACACACACACACACACACGTTGTATACATATTAAATAAAATTTCAATTAAAATTTAAATTAAAATTATAAAATTTTGCGAAAAATGGCACATCATCGATAAATTTTAGTTTTTATTTCGAAATAATTTCCGACGTTTACGCATATATTTGCGTACGTATTGATTACGTTTATTTACTATTAAATTTAATGGATCTTTGTTGGCCAATAAATATCTGACGATGGCATGGGCTACGATCATACAGGCATTAGAAAACGCTGTGTCACCGTATTTATCAACCATATTTATGTTAATCGAAGCATTTAATAGAATTTTAACAATAGGCAAATTTTTTCCATTACAACATGCAATATGTAAAGCAGTTTCATGCAATTCATTAGTTTGATTTATATTAATTTTACCGCTTTCACAAAGCAGTGCCACCATTTCACAATTCAAACGCATACACGCTTCGTGCAGTACAATAACATCGGTTTCCACAATTTCATTTGCATCGGTTTGCATCAGTTCCAACAGGTACACACACACACACCTGTACACTATTATGTTGAACACACAATCGTAAACAATAATAATCATAATTAATAAAAATTTTATGTTTAAATTCGGCATTATGTGCAACGGAAAACTTAATGCTTTAAACTCCGTCAATTTTATAACATCTTGATTGGTAATCGCTTCGGCCATCATTTTACACTTTTCCATTTCCATGATTTTATAATTTTATTTAAAAAAAACTACCATAAATTTTGTGGTACCGTTTGAATCCAAATTAAAAAATTTAAACTATTTATGAGACCGGCAATCAGGCGAACAAACGGCAGCAATGCGACTGTGCGACCGTCCGCAATGCGGTCTTATGCGATCAATGTAAATTATAAAATTATAATTTTAAAATGCAACAAACAACATTTAACCACAAGGTACGAGAATTGAACATGGTACGGGTACTTCACCAAAAAATATTTCAATATCGCAATAATCTGTTTTTTTTTGGATTGAAACTCTTGACTGTCGGGAGCCAAGTTCTTCCTTTGTAAACGACGTTTATACTTTTAATAATTACATAAAATCAAATGTTTGATTTCATCTTCCAGTGTACACGGTGTACGGCTGAAACGAAATAAAGAGGAGATTATAGTTATAGTGGGCGGAAAAAATAAAACCATTCAATTAATTCATATTTTCGTAAAAATTTTATAAATTTTAAATTTAAATTATTGAACATAAATTAACATCGTTTTTTGTTTTTTTTTTTTTGGAAAATTGCTGTACTTTTAAAAAAATTTGAATACACACACACACATACACACACACAGACACACACAGGCAAACAATTTTTAACAACAAAAAAAATTTAAAACTAAAATTCCTTAATTTCGAAATAATTCCGGATAATCGAATTTATAATATTTAATGAATGGCGTACTTTGATCGATAATTAAATTTAATTTCACTCTGACTGACCACAAATATTTTACAATTTCATGAGCTTTCATTGTACAGGCGTTGCCGAATGCGGTGTCACCGAATTCGTCAACTAAATTTACATCAATCAATGGACTGCTAAGCAACATTTTAACAATATCAAGATTATTTGATTTGCGGCAAGCAACATGCAATGCACTTTGTTTTATGCAATCGATTTTATTTACATCAATTTTGTGGGCACCACAAAGTATTCGGACAATTTCCGGGCATGAATGTTCACACGCCACATGAAGTGGTGTATGCAATTCACCGTAAGCGGCTTCATTCACATCGGCTCCTTGTTTTATTAAGTATTTGCATACCTTAACGCTGCCATATTCGGCACAAATGTGCAATGGATTTTTACTTAAAATTCGTCTTTTTATCGGTACATTTTCGAAGCACATGCGGAACGATTTAAGTCCATCATTTTTACATGTCATATTAATAAATGTACTAATTGGCAGAATTTTAACTAAAGTTATTAATACCTTTTTATTGCCCGTATCGATGGCTAATACCAACAATTTTTGAGCACTTAGATATTTTGGTGCGGCTATCGATACAGCCACTAACGTTGACATTTGTTCTAATTTAGTAATTTTTTCATTCACTATAGCCTCTTCAAAGTCTTCAAAAATCGGATAATCCATTTGAATTTTTTTCAAATATTTATTTGGTTTTTTCCTTTCTTTTTATTTGCCCGCTAAAACCGTTATTTTTTGAATTAACAAATTAAAAAAAAAAATATTTTCTATTTTTTAAACCAATCACACAACCGCACATAAAATTGTGTATGGCCTTCAATTAGTACAAAAAATTGAGTGGACGACGGTCAACGATCTGATGTGTGTGTGTGTGTGTGTGTGCGATGCGTGAGATAATGAGAGGCCGAAATGAGAAGCCGTTGATTTGAAAAGTTTCGTTTTTTATTTATCGGAAATGTGTGATGCAAAGCGATAATAGTCCGATAAGTAATCAATTATGGAACAGCAACTTGTTTTTTTGTCATCGTTTTGTACCAGAAAATGATGATTTTTGGGGAAATTAAATTAAATTTTTGTTTTCATTTGAAGAATTGTTCTGCAGAGTCGCGAGGCATATCTGGTGATAGCATGCTCTAGCTACAGCAGAAGCAATATGCAAACGGATAGTTTCAACGGTTCTGAGATAATGATTTTGATGTGAGAAATAATGAAGGTGGAGGAGGAAGAGGACCACCAAAAAATTTTTAAGGCGCTGAATTGCAAGCAATATATTGTAGGATTAAGATGACACCGTTAATCAAAAGTAAATGGCAAAAATGTTAAATGTTGAACGACAAACAATTTGCTGACCGTTGCCGAAAGCTATGTGAGAAAGATTCAAAAGTTTGGAAAATGGGTGTCACATGAATTGAATGCAGGACAGATGGAAAACCGAAAACACACTTGTTAAATTTTGTTTGAATTGTCAATGGCACTGAAAAATGGATTTATTTTAAGAATCCTCTAAATGGAAAAATATCATGGGTAAATCCAGGACAACCATCAATAGCGATTGCAAAACCAAATCGTTTCGGCCGGAAGACGAAGATGCTCTGTGTATGCTGGTGTACCTCAAGCTCCCATAAACCTGGTGAAACTGTACACCTGATATAATGCGAAACATGAGATCCACTGTCTATTTTTGGCAGTCACAACATGTAAATCACATGTTTATTCATCGTTTATGGTATCAATTGGTGACGTATACCAACCGTTTCACATGTAATACACCAAACCTTAATGTAACGACCCAGGAAAATTCTCCCACACATCGCTTTCAATTTTAAACCATAATGACGTTCGTACACAGGGATTCGCTGATTTTAATTTAGCAACTCTGCACTTTTAAGTCATTTAAATGCTTCACAATAACTTTCTGCTGCTATCTGTTTGTGTGCGATAAAATGTGAGTCACAATTATTTATGCTACTCACATTCGTTTATGGTACAACAACAACAACAACAACAACAGAAAAATGAAAGATAGATAGAGCCAGTGTGGGTGTTTACGCTCTGACTAATAAACAAATGGAGTTGACTAAGTGGCTAACGTCGTACACAAAAATTGTTCAAATATCCATCGTAAATTTTGATGATTTAAAAAAGTGCTGTGTAATCCATTCGGTCCTCGTCCCGTGCCTCGCACCTAAAATATCATTAAAATACTGTTAATTGTTACAAAAATTCGAGGTTAAATTAAATTCTATAATTTTTGTAATAAAATTTCAATTGTAAATTTTGTTCGTTTTTAATTTAATAAAAATTATTTAAATAAATTACAAAAATTTTTACTAAATTACAACTACATTTAAACAATTAAAAATTTACTGATCACACACACACACACAAATTTTACATTAAAAATAAATTAAAGAATTAAAATTTCTATAATTAAAATTAAAAATCTATTTTCGATTCTGTTTCAATTGAAATAAATACGGACATTCCATTTGAAATTGTCGATAAAATAATTTCTTTTCGTTTACATTTAAATCGAATGCATTTCGGATTGCTTTGCTGATGCTGTACAACGTGTTCAGCATTAAATGCACAATCATTTTGAAATTGCTGTGTAACCAAATGTGTCTTTTTGAATAGTCGTTAACAGTACTTTAACAATGACCGGGCCAGCATTACGTTTGCAAGCCTTATTTCTGTTCTTTCGTCAAACCATTGGTTTTATTTATCGCAATGGTTGTGGCACCACACAATAATTTCCATCAGCTCCTTGTGCCAGCAAGTATTCACAAATTTTTACACTGTTAAATCTTAAAGCGCCGACCCATAACAGTGAATGAGCCGCATTTAAAAGGACATCCTTAAAATGGACAGTATTGTTGGCACAAAATTCGATGACCTAAAACTTATCGCTGGCACAAAAATATACCATAAATTCATGAATCGAATAGTTCTTAAATAATAATTTTAATATTTCATTATTATTTTTATCGATTGATGGCAATCAAGGGAAGCCTAAAAGTATCATAATTTTCCATTTGAATTCCATTGTTCGATAACAATTTGTCTAATTTATAAATCTCTTCAATCGTTACAGATTTCTCTTAAAATCATTTCATTCATTTTATTTTCATGCATTTCGAATAATGTACAGAAAAAGTAAAAATTAAAGTTTTAAATTTAAAATTTTATAATTTTTTTTTCCATAAATATGCTACGCATTTACAAATTACAATTAATTAATTAATTAATTAACCGTTATGCAATAGAACAAAGCAAAACTATTGTTACTTAAAAATGAAATAATTTTAACATTTAAAATATGGGCGGACGGTTCAACGATCTGGCGCGCAATACGATGAAAACCGAACGAATCTACGACGGTTTGAATTTCGGCAGAGAAGAGTGCTATCGGATTGGGGAAATTAAAATTTAAAAAAGAGTAGAAACCGATAGAATAAATTGGGCGTACTGATAAGTAATCAATTCTCATTTTATTCTCATTCTCGGTTGTTGTTTAAATAACGACAATTTTAGGTTTGAACATAGCGAATAGAAATTATAATAATTTTTGAAATATGGTTTTTTTTTATCGAAATAGGTTCCAGTTGACTTAATAGTCAGCGTTTGGCAGCACGATCAACTAACACAACATACAACGATTTTGTTTTCATGACAGTCGTAACAATGTTCTTCATCGCCTGCGTCGTCACTGCTGGAACATCATCATAAAACGCTACTTTTTTGGCATTATTTTCAGTTTTGGGAATAGAAAATAGTCACACGGTGATGAATTAGGTGAATTGTGTAGGAGGGTGACTGATGAGAGAGACCCTATTTACAGTTTATTGAACTTCTGGCACAAATTCGTTTGTAAAAAATAGCTTTTGAATCGTTGAAAGTTATCAATTTATGTCTGGATTCTTAACTTAACACAATTTCTATGGTTTTTGGCTCACCATTTGACCTCCATTCCAGCAGACTGACGCTTAGTTTTAGGATCTTATTTCATCATCCATTATATTATATACTAAATTCATCAACCAATCTGCTCAAACGTTCATCGGAAGCAATGATTTCGCATGGACTTTTTCCACCAATTCAGTACGATTTTTAGGTTCTGGACGTCGTCGTCTGTTCTTGGTCTGTTATCATTTAAATTTTTACCGCCATTTTTGATACACCAATCATAAACCATAAACAATTTTTCGACAATTTGTAAGTCCCTAATTCCATTTTTAATACAACATTTAATATTTGCTCAACTTTGATCAAATTGTGCATTTTTAACGACACAAGGCCCAAAACCAATACGGAACAAAATTTCCCATCATCCATTTTGAAATGATACGATTTTTATTGAACGTTTTGAGGTTATGTTTTATTTATTTCATTTAAAAATGCAATTAATTTTTTATTTATGAATTCTTTGCGATAACAAATTTTATTTAAATTTCACATTTCTTCGAAATTGATTGCACAATAATTGGAATACAAAACACACACACACACACTCAATAATAAAAAAAATGGCAATAAAATTATAAATTGGAAGAAAAAAAGAGTTATTTATTTTATTTTAATTTTGGTACAATTCGTAACGATTCATTTTATATTCATGAATGTATTCATCATTTTCATTTACATTTAAATTCAGTTCAACTTTTTCCGACAGCAAATAGTCCACAATGTCATGGCAATTGTAACGACATGCATACGAAAATGCGCTACAACCAAATTCATCAAGTAAATTGACATCAATCGAAGCATTTATCAAAATTTTTACAATATCTAGATTTCTATCATCCCAACAAGCAATATGTAATGCACTTATTTGCATAACATCACTTCGATTTATTTCAATGTTATTGCTTCGGCAAAGTAATTTAACTATTTCCGTATTCGAATAATAGCAGGCGGTGTGCAGTGGATTCACTTTTGTTGATCCATTTTTATTGTACATTGCATCGGCTTCGTGTTCCATCAAATACTCACAAACACGTATGCTATTAAATGTAGCACACACATCCAAAAAATGCTGGTATTCATCTAACATTATTCGTTTAAATTTTCCATTATATTCAACGGAAAATTTCATGCATTCAATGTCATCGTATTGACACAGGGCGTCAATGAATAGTTCAATGGGAAATTTATCAAATAAAATTTCTAATATCTCATTGCTTTTATTTCGAATCGCCACCTCAAACAGAGCGAAAACATCAACTTCATGTAAATTCATTTGTTCTTGATCGGTTGTTACTTCTTTCAATTTGCTCGCATCTTCATCGAACACAGCTCTAATTAACATTTTACGCATTTGCATATCCATAATTTTTTAATTGTTTCGAATTAATTTCTAGAATTTTTTCAAATTAAGAAAAAAATTAAAAAAATAACGCCGTTATTCGTTTAACAAAAGCAAAACTATTTTAAACCAATCAAACGACGACACATAAAACGACTATCTATCACTTCTAAATGGACAACGATCCAATGCGATAATGGTGTGTGTGGTGTGTGTGTGTGTGTGTGTGTGTGTGTGTGTGTGTGTGAGTAAGGAATTGCAAGTCATTAAAAAAATTCTATTGAAATGGAAAAGAACGAAATAAAAATTTTTTAAGGGGAAATTTCAATTTTTAAATTTCAACAAGGTGAAATTGCGGTGAATTTAAGGTGTCCGATAAGTAAACAATTATTTTATTCTTATTCAATATATTATTTTTCTCCGAAACAATTATCTGATTAATCTGGGTCTTTTTCGATGCATATGAAACAGAGAATAGATATGACTCCGGGGGGCCAGTATTACTGGAAACATTTTAATAAACAATAGCCTTTATTGATTTATTGTTGCCGGAATGTTCTAATCTAATCTATACCACAAATTTATTAAATCTTTGATAATACGGAATCAAGAGTTTGGGTCGACAACTTTTTAAAACATTACCATCAAAATTTCTACGAATACACATTAAAATGGCGGGCAATTGATTAATACTAATTTTTCTAATTATTTATTAATTTATTATTTATGTTCTGGTAACTACAAATTTATTAATATTTTTTAAAAAATTGTGTGTAACAAATACAAAATAATACACACACACAAACAAAAAATTTTTAAAAAAATTAATGTTAATTAAATTGGAAAAAAATACTGAACAAATTGTTGTTAAATTAATTAATGTTTCGTTCATAAAATATTGAAACATTTACTTAAGCACCAGAAACAATACTGTTACTTAAATACTAATTAAAATATATATTTATAATTAATTGTTATTAATTATTAATAATTAATCATCGAATTATCGTTTTCCTAAATTTGACAACAATTAATTTAAAACTTAAAAAATTGTAACAAAATATATTACTTAAAATCTAAATGTTTAATTAAATATTTAATGATTATTTTTTAATTTTTATTAATTAATTTAGTATAAGTAATTGTTGATATCAAGTTTTAAAAATAAGTCCAGAAGATTCTGTTTATATTCTCGAACTTTTCCTTCCTTTTCGTTTATTGTTAAATTTATTGCACCTTTAATTGATAGTAAATATTTCACAATATCGTGTGAATTTGTTGAGCTTAGCCTTTGAGAATGCCGTACACCCAAACCTATCTATCAAATTTTTTTATCAATCTTAGCATTTTATAATAATATATTATCCATTTCGACGAGGTTATCATTTTTTGGAAAGCAATATGCAACGCACTTGCGTTTTTTTATTATTGATTTCATTTAATACATTGAAATTGTAATTGGAAAATAATTTCAATGTGTGACCCAAAACAAAACAGGCTGTGTGTGAAGTTGAGTGCATTTTTTTGGAATTGGTTCCGTGGCATTCATGTTCTATTAAATACTCACAAATTTCGATACTTTTATATGTTGAATTGATTTTTGAAACATATAAAAATCGTTCATTTCACACATTATTTTTGGAAATTGGTCACCATAAAATTTTTTCAAATAAAATTTTTAATACATTATCTTTTCGAAGAGCCGACACCAAAAATGTAATGAACTTGGATATATTCGACATTGAAATCTTTTCATCTATTTCGATTTCGTTTAATTTTTCAACATCATTTGTGTCTATACGGCAATTTTAATCATATCAAACCTTTGAAGTTGCTCCATAGTAAAGTTTCGGAATTGTAATAAAATTTAAATAATTAATTATTTGAACCGTTATTTTATCGATTAAAAATTAAAAAAGTTCTAGAACTTTATATAAAAATAAATAAATTTGACTACGGGCTATGTTTCACATCGTATGCGCGATCAACGCGGCTAGAGTGCTATCGAACTAATAAAATTGAAATGATTTTAAAATTTTGTTTCTGCGTTCGCAACAGAGCAGTTAGTTTAGGTAACTCTTTGGGAGGGGTAAAAATGGAATTATTTTTTAAATTTTAATTTATTTTATTTTAATTTAATTATTCATATTTTTTTTTGTTGAGGTTACCGATAAGTAAACAATTATTTTATTTTCATTCAATATTTTAAAATTGAAAAAAAAAATGTTTGGTTTAAGTTTTAAGTTTTTGTATTAAATGTTGCCAAATCGATTTGCGACTGTGTGTGAATTAAAATTGAGTGCACATTTTTATTGTAATGATTCGGAACCAAATATAATAAAAAATATCGCTGATGATCAGTTTAACCCGAGCACAGGTAGCTACAAATGTGTTACTCTGTACCATCAATAAAAAAACTTAAAAAATTATATGTCGAAAGGTTGACTGATTGGAGAAGTTTCAAGAACAATTTCTTGTTATAAAATCTTCCAATTCACGGGCACTCATTCTTATATTATGTATAACGCAAACAATATCAGTTGCTGGTGAGTTAAAAGTAACTCACTAAAAGTAGCTAAAAGTAGCCTCTATTAATTATTTATTTATAATGAAGTCAATGGTCGCCCACTTGAATCCCAAGTGTTGCAAACAATTACTATTATTTACCACCCAAAATCGGAAACTCCATCCATGTTTTGATAACATTCGGGAGCAAAATAAATAAAAGATTGAGACACTATGACCAGGCTCCACTCCACTTCACTCCATTATACAGTGAAAAATTTTGGTAAAACTAAAATAAAATTAAAAACATAAATTCAAATTTTTCTAATACATTTAATTTAATATTTTTAATTATTAATTAATTAACTATTAATGGAATAGTTGCCAGAACATAAATTTGTTAATATTTTTTAATATTTAATTAAATTAAAAATATTGTGCGTAACAAATACAAAATAATACACACACACAACGAAACAAATAATTTTTAAAAAAATTAATGTTAATTAACTGGAAAAAAAAATACTGAACAAATGTGTTGTTCAATTAATAATTAATGTTTGCGTCATAAAAATATTGAAACATTTACTTAAGCGCCAAAAACAAAACTGTTACTTAAATACTAATTATAATTTATATTGAATATTAATTGTCATTATTAAATTCGGGGATTATAATTCCTATACATTTTACAACAATTAATTTAAAACTTTAAACTCTAACAAAATAATAGAATATATTACTTAAAATCTAAATGTTTAATTAAATATTTTGTAATTATTTTTTAATTTTATATAATTTTTTTTAATTTTTATAATTTTTTCAAATATTTATTATTATTTGTATCAATTTCTAAATAAATCCGGATGATTCTGTTTATAGGCTCGTACATGCTCATCCGTTTCGTTTATTATTAAGTGTATTAAATTTTTAACGCTCAACAAAAATTCGATGATTGTGTGCGCATTCTTGGAGCATGCGTTTGAAAATGCCGTGCATCCGAATTTATCTATCAAATTTACGTTTATCTTCGCATTTATTAAAATTTTGACAATTTCCACATTATCGTCGCTTTGACATGCAATGTGCAGTGCAGTTTCATTTTTATGATTTAATTCATTTATTTTTATGAATTTACTGATACAAAATAATTTTAAAATTTCGAGGTGGGACCAGAAGCACGCTGTGTGAAGTAGATTCCATGGGCTTGGAAATGGTTTCCTAACTTCACCCATAAGATCTAACAAATAGCTACACATGTCGATACTATTATACGTCGCACATATATCCAGATGGTAGCGGTAATTGTTTAACATTTTTTGTTTGAAATTTTTACTAAAATCAATGGAAAATTGTATGAGCGTTACGTCATCTCTTTCACACAGTATCGAAATAAATTGGTCAACACAAAATTTGTCATATAAAATTTTCAATATTTTGTCATCATTTTTTCGTATTGCCGACACAAAAATAAAATGCACTTGTACATCCAACATTGGAACTTTTTCATTTATCATTTCGTTTAAGGTTTTAATATCTTTTTCGTCTATGGCCAGTGCCATCTTATTAACCCTTAGAAAATTATACATTTTATAATTTTTGGAAAATTACTAAAAAAATTATATATTTAATTATACAACTTTTAAACCGTTATCGTTATCGATTAAAAATTAAAAAGTCTAGAACTTTAAATAAAATAAATAGATTTGACTATGGGTTATGGTTCACTTCGTGTGCGCGATCAACGCGGCTACAGTGCTGTCGAACTAATAAAATTGAAATCAATTTTAAATTTTGTATCTGCGTTCGCAACAGAACAGTTAGTTTAGGTAACTCTTTGGGAGGGGTAAAAATGGAATTATTTTTTAAATTTTAATATATTTTATTTTAATTTAATTATTCATATTTTTTTTTGTTGAGGTTACCGATAAGTAATAACTGGTTTCCAACGAAATAGAATACAGGCGATTAATCTTTGATTTTGATAAACAATTTGTATAATTCGCTGCGTGGTCAACTAGTTTTCGCTGAGATTTAATGCATTGGTTAATTTACTAAATAAAATTTCTAATATTTTCATACATTCCATTCCAAATAGCCAATGTAAGATCACAATCTTCATAATTCACTTTATACGCAGTCCATTTTTAGTGCATTTAATTTTACCATATCGTTACAAAATATTAGTTTCTGCAAATCATTTTAAATTTCTGCATATCCATGAACATCATAAAATTTTGTAAAATAATTGAAGGGGAATTTTTTATATTTGAGAAAATAATTGAACAGTTATTATTCGATTAATAAATTGATATTAAAATAATTCTCGTATATTAAACCAATCAGAAGGCGACACATAAAACAAATAAAAATTAAAGGAGAATTTTCCATATTTGAGAAAATAATTGAACGGTTATTATTCAATTAATAAATTTCTATTAAAATAATTCTCGTATATTAAACCAATCAGAAGGCGACACATAAAACAAATAAAAATTGAAGGAGAATTTTTTATATTTGAGAAAATAATTGAACAATTATTATTCAATTAATAAATTTCTATTAAAATAATTCTCGTATATTAAACCAATCAGAAAGCGACACATAAAACAAATAAAAATTAAAGGAGAATTTTCCATATTTGAGAAAATAATTGAACGGTTATTCTTCAATTAATAAATTTCTATTAAAATAATTCTCGTATATTTAACCAATCAGAAGGCGACACATAAAACAAATAAAAATTGAAGGAGAATTTTTTATATTTGAGAAAATAATTGAACAATTATTATTCAATTAATAAATTTATATAAAAATAATTCTCGTATATTAAACCAATCAGAAAGCGACACATAAAACACATAAAAATTAAAGGAGAATTTTTTATATTTCAGAAAATAATTGAACAGTTATTCTTCAATTAATAAATTTCCATTAAAATAATTCTCGTATATTAAACCAATCAGAAGGCGACACATAAACACGTAAAAATTAAAGGAGAATTTTTCATATTTGAGAAAATAATTGAACAATTATTCTTCAATTAATAAATTTCTATTAAAATAACTCTCGTATATTAAACCAATTAGAAGGCGACACATAAAACATCTCATCGCTTCTAAATGGCCACCGATCTTATGCGATAATTGTGTGTGTGTGTGTGTGTGTGTGTGTGTGTGCGTAAAGAATTGATAATTGCAAATCATTAAAAATTTCTATTGAAAGTGGAGATGACGAAAGAAATAATTTATTAAATAATAACAGTAAGAATGAAAAATTACTCTCCGCCGATCGCCTGCCTATACCAAAATAAAACAAAAATTTTTATTCTCTTTTACCCATTTACAATTAGAAATCTTTTTTCGTGCGTGCCCGTGCATTTGCAATTCACATTTCTGTTGTAACGCATCGTATCGTATCCCATCGCACCAGTAAATCGTTGACCATTGACGACGACGCAGTTCATTTTGGCATGGTGTCGTGCTTTATTTGATTGGTTACCAGCCACCAGCCAACAAATAAATATATTAATTTTTTTTTTTTCACATTTTTGTTACTTGAATAACGGTTTTTTTATTTTAATTATTGTTCTATTGTTCAGCGATTGGTTCAATTAGAAGAAAAAGAAGTTCGAGAAGTTAATTGCATAATCAAAGAAAATTAATATTAAAAACAAAATATGTTTTATGGGAATCATACGATGCTTGCAGCAGCGGTAGTATCGAACGATGCGCAACAATTGAAAAGACTGTTCATTGAAGATATGGTTATGGATGATGAAAATATTTATCTACTGTTCGCAGAGGCACTGAAAAATAAAAATGATGAAATTTTAGGGATTTTAATGAATCAATTTTCGACGCGAAAATTCGTGAAAGGTGTGTGTCGACGTCAACACATTGATCAGTTTCAGTTTGCCATCGAATATAATGCCGAATTGAAACGAAAAGTTTTATATAATTATAAT
Organism: Bibio marci; assembly: GCA_910594885.2. Classification (NCBI taxonomy): domain Eukaryota; kingdom Metazoa; phylum Arthropoda; class Insecta; order Diptera; family Bibionidae; genus Bibio; species Bibio marci. Next base: position 17,350,067 of record OU343119.1, on the reverse strand, counting down.
GATTTGTTTTATTATTGTGTTAAATATAATTGTATACGTATTTGTGAGTACGCACTGCGGCTGATCATGATTGGCCAGCAACAAATTAAAATCGAGTTTTTGACACTGTATGAGGCCGGCAGTCTTAAGCGCACGGAAATAGTGAAATTATTTTATGAATTAGGTAAAATTGATATAAATGCATGTGATTTGTTAAATTTAAATCTATTACATATTGCGTGCCAGCTTAATGATAACCTGGAGTTTGTTAAATTTCTGTTAAATACTACGATTGATGTCAATTTGGTTCACGCAACTGGTAGCACACCATTTGGTATGGCTTGCCATTTTGAAGTCCATGACAGTGTACGGTATTTATTATCCGTAAAAGATGAATTTAATTTAATTATAAATGAAAAGGAAAATGACGTTAAAGTATATAAACGTAAATATCCCGACGTATTCCGAAAAAAATTTTGATAAAAAATTTTGTATTTTTTAATTTTAATTAGATTTTAAAATAGTATTAATTAATAATATTTTTAATTTTTAATTTGTATTTGTATTAAATTTTAAAAATTGTTTAAAAATTTTAATGTCTTAATTTATTTAACTTTTGTTTTAATCATAAAATGTATTGTTAATGATCGCAATGTAATACAGAAAATTGTAATTAATTAATTGTTGCAATATAAAAGATAATCTCTTTAATTGTTTTTAATTAATGTGGTTTTTTTGTTATATGATTCCAATCGATGACATGACGTCGAATAATCGAGAAAAAAATACATTTACTAATACGTTGCGTATACACATTTGATGGCAGCAACACAAGGCGTCTGACGTCTGTACGATGTCAGAGCTATGACTGTGTGCGATATGTCGTCGGCCACCATATCATTTTACTCAGCATTTATCTAATGTGGGACATATCTCAACATTATCTGATCTGGTGGACATCATGGGATGTCATTCCAGCATCTTCGTACCCAACATGTCCATATGTGACATATCATAATTGTTCCAGAAATGTCACGTACACATCACACATAAGGATGGATTAGCGGTCCCAGTAATTGCAAAACAGAAAAAAAAAAGTTTAATGCAATTTAATAATGGAAAGGGTAAAACAATTTGTATCGATAACATGGACACTGCCATTGCACCGTTTTTTATTAATTGACACAAAAAAAATGATCATAAAATTTATGTCATGTGATGTGGAGTCGGCCACCGATCGGTCGGTCGGTCAGACAGCTGTGCACACGACGGATTTATTTTTTTTTCCAATAACCCTGTCACTTAGATTAGCCATCGGTATACAATTCATATTGTTCGCATCCAATTATAGCCATCCTAAATCGTACTAAATGGTACATTATCTGGATATATGGATTGGAATCCATAAACTTAAAGAACATCCGCATCAGCGATTTGCTTATACGCCAAAATGAAAATGATCGGATTTTTTAAATCGCGATTCATAACTGGTGATTGTCCGCGTTATGGTGTGATTACAAATGATTGTTTACACAACCATTGTAAATCGAAAACATCTACAGCACAGATATGTATCAAAAGAAGGTTATGTGTTAACAGTTTTGGTGTTGGTGTGGTGGGCTGACAAAGGCTATGTTTGGCTCTGCCACCCAACCAAACGTGAACACGTCAGAAATGTGTTTACAACGACTAACCAAAATGAAGAGCGACGCAATAAAAGTATGGCGTCCGGAAAAATTGTATTGTAAATGGAGAAAAGGCAACACACCGGACAACAAACGACACACGATTTTTAGTAACTTGTTAGAAACAAAAAAAGAAATTGTATTTGCAGCTGCGTTACGAAGACTTTTTTTACACAGATTACCAGATTTATTTCGACGAAGAGTCGCAAAACTTCTTGCGGTATGGTCAAACTTTCAAGGACCAGACGCAAAAGTTTTAATAAAAAAAAAATTTTTTTTTTTTTTTTAATTCTTTCAACCAACCAGCTCCACCCACCACACACCCGCCCCCCACCAATTAAACAAAACCGATTTCCGTCTATATACATTATTTTATTTATAAAATAATAAGCAAAAACCTTTCATTTTATTACACATCAATATTGGTATTGGTTACAGCTACTAAAAATTTAATTAATTTAAATTTAAATGTTTTTCTTAATTTTTTATAGAATTGCGAATACAAGAAAAAAAAAAAAAATTTACAAAACACACGCATACAATTAAACAATTATAAAAGAAAAAAAAAAATATTAAAAAATTACTAATTAACAAAATTAATAATTAACAAATTATTATTAATTAAAAAATTAACAATTTTTTTAAAATAACCCATGAAACAAAAAAATACTTTATTCTAATTTTTTATTATAATTTTAAATTGTTTCACTTTCTCTCGCACTCTCCCACCGCTGCTCTCTCTCTCTCTCTCTCTCTCTCTCTCTCTTTCTCTCTGTCGCTTACACACATAAAATTTATAAAAAAAAACTGATGAAATCAAAAAAAAAATTTGTAAATAAAAATAATTAATTTTTAAATTTTTTTCATCGATTATTTAAATTTTTTAAATAAATCGGGACATTTCGTTTTATATTTACGAATGTATTCATTATTTCTATCGACTTTTAATTTCAATTTAATTTGTTGTGTCGCCAAACAGTTCACAATGTCGTCAGCATTTTTCATACACGCTGTCACTAATGCCGTTCTATTGTATTCGTCCACTAAATTTACATCAATCGATTTATTTGACAATAACACTTTAACGATTTCAATGTTATTCGATTCGCATGCGTAATGCAATGCCGTCTTGTTTAACAAATTTTGTTGATTTATTTCGATTGTGGGGGCCGCACACAGTAACCGAACAATTGCAATGGTTTTATGTTCACAGGCCACAAACAATGGAAATTTTTGGTGACTCATTTCATTTACATCCGTTCCCTTATCGATTAAGTATTTACAAATTTTTACACTATTACATTCAGCACATAAATGTAATGGATGCCAAGCGATTAATGGATTCTGTTGTTCAAACATTGGATTTTTGTCTATACAAAATTGTACGTATTGCAAGTTATCGCTTTCAAATAATTTTTTCATAAATTTTATGATATTATTCGGAAATTTATTAAATAAAAGTTTTAACATCACTTGATTTTGTTGTTTTATTACTAGCCAATACAATTCTTCAACTTTAACAGCCGTAATTGATATCGTTTCCAACATAAGCTTATCAAATTTCAAAAAATCTTCATTGACTATAGCCACTTTGAGCCGTTCAAACCAACCCATTATTAGTTTTTTTTTTTGTTTTTATTTTGCGTGCCGTTCGTTAAATTTCTTAAATATTCTTCTTTGGGTGAATGAAAACAAAAAAAGAAAATACCGTTATTCAATAAAATTAAGTTAAAAAAAAAATATAAAATAAATTATATGGTTTTTGAGAACAAAAAATTAAATGAAAACGCAACACCCGCAACACACACACACACACAATTTTTCTATTTATTTTAAAAATAATGCTGTCGGCATTTTAATCTCTTACACCGGCGATGGCTACAATGCGAATGTTGCGAGGAATGTGAAATTTGGTTTTTTTTTTTTGGTAAATGATCGTCAATCAAAATTTATTGTCTACAAAAATGGAGAGCGAAAGAGAATGGTTTAATGGGTGAGGCGGGGGTTGGGCCCGAAATTAATTAAATTTAATTGAATGTTTGAATTATTTTCGTTTCTGTTATTAAAATTGGGTGTTATTTAATTTTTTTTGGTGAATAATTTAATTAGACAATATACGACGAATCTGGGTATTTAATTAAGTTTTGCAAAAATAATTATTAATACCATTGGGTTTCAGGACACTGAGATCGATTTTCCCGAATTGTGTGAGCAAAATTCTACTGTGCATCGCTACACAGTGTGTTATTTAAATAAACGTAATTTTCATCGATGTCGGCGTTGTGAAGTGGCTGCTTCGATAACATCATAATAAAATGCTCCTTTCATGATGGCCAGGTTTTCTGTTTTGTGGACAAAAAATTGTCTTACGGTGCGACGGATCACATGGAAACAGTGTGACTGATGAGAATTAAATTATCAGCCAATATTAAAATAAATTTTGTGATTATCAATTTAAACGAGAAATTTTTATTTAGGAATTGTTCTTAAAATCCTACATTAAATTATATAATAATTATATATGAAATTTGATTAAGACGTGGCCAAATTCATTGGGTGCCAAGCGGCTAGTTAAGATAACTTTTCTGACTATCAATTTACCAGAATTTTTATTACGAACTGTCCCTAAATAATCCAATTATGAATCGACCAATAAAATTTCGCCTTGAAATTTGATTGAGACGTGGCCAAATTCATTGGGTGCCAAGCGGCTGGTCCAGGTAACTTTTCTGACTATCAATTTACCAGAATTTCTTTACGAACTGTTTTTAAAAATCCTTCTATAAAACTACCAATAAAATTTCGCCTTGAAATTTGATTGAGACGTGGTCAAATTCACCAGATTCCAGAAAACTAATCAAGATACGATTAATTTCCCAGACAGACACATCCACCACAAACAATCAATTCAACATTATTATTTCATTTATTTTTATTTCTTTTTGGGATTAAAAATTATAATTTTTATCCATTTTCGTAAAATTTCACTTATTTTTTATTTCTCTTCTATTTATTATAAAATAAATTTTATTGTTCACCTAATTTTATACTATATTTTCTTTGCTTCTTGCTGCTGCCATCTAACATTGAGCACAAAAATGACGCTGGACGTCAAAAATAATGTCCAAAAATTTTCCATTTTGATTTTTATGACAGCAATTTGACATTTTTATTATTTTAATTGCACAACCTCACAAAATTAAATTTAGTTAAGCATTTTATTTTTTTATTTTAAATTGTATATTAAATTATAAATTAAATATAAAAATAAGTGAAACAAATAAATATTAAGTAATTAATTTAAGTATAGAAATAATTTATTTGTTGGAAAATTACGTGAACGAGTGTGTGTTTGTGTGTGCGTTTGTGTACACGGAAAAGAATTAAAGTACAATGTAAAAAACATGTTACAGAAAATTGTTTTGTTTTAATCCTATTAACATTTATTTTTTAATTGTTTATTTTCCCGGTCCTTTTCCACCGGTTGGGGTTTTTCCATTTTTTATTTATTATAATAATAATATTAGTATTTTTAATTGATCAACAACAACAACAACAACAACGCGAATAAAACACAAAACTCAATTTACCGCAAATGTAAATTTCACGTGTAGGTGGAAAAATAAAGTAAGAGATTATGTTTTTAATATTTAAATAAAAGTGTGTTGTTTTAAGATTTTATATTGGCTTTATTGGCCGACCCGCATAATTTTTGACACCAAAACAATTAATATCGATAAATTTGGAATCTAGCAATCAATATCAGACACATTTTGCGTTTATTAAGCACATCAACAACAACAACAACAACAACAACAACAACAACAACAACAAATATAAAAAGTAAAGAATTTCTAATGTCACCAATATATTCAAATTTATTAAAATGCAATAATACAATTAAAAATTGCCTATTAACATCATTTTATATTTTTTTCCAATAACCCTGTCACTTAGATTAGCCATCGGTATACAATTCATATTGTTCGCATCCAATTATAGCCATCCAAAATCGTACTAAATGGTACATTATCTGGATATATGGATTGGAATCCATTAACTTAAAGAACATCCGCATCAGCGATTTGCTTATACGCCAAAATGAAAATGATCGAATTTTTTAAATCGCGATTCATAATTGGTGATTGTCCGCGTTATGGTTTACACAACCATTGTAAATCGAAAACATCTACAGCACAGATATGTATAAAAAGAAGGTTATGTGTTAACAGTTTTGGTGTTGGTGTGTTGGGCTAACAATGGCTATTTTTGGCTCTGCCAACCAACCAAACGTGAACACGTCAGAAATGTGTTTACAACAACCAATCAAATTGAAGGGCGACGCAATAAAAGTATGGCGTCCGGAAAAATAGTATTGTAAATTAAATTATTTTATTTATAAAATAATAAGCAAAAACCCTTCATTTTATTACACATCAATATTGGTATTGGTTACACCTACTAAAAATTTAATTAATTTAAATTTAAATGTTTTTCTTAATTTTTTTTATAGAATTGCGAATACAAGAAAAAAAAAAAAAATTTACAAAACACACGCATACAATTAAACAATTATAAAAAAAAAAAAAAAATATTAAAAAATTACTAATTAACAAAATTAATAATTAACAAATTATTATTAATTAAAAAATTAACAATTTTTTTAAAATAACCCATGAAACAAAAAAATACTTTATTCTAATTTTTTATTATAATTTTAAATTGTTTCACTTTCTCCCGCACTCTCCCACTGCTGCTCTCTCTCTCTCTTTCTCTCTGTCGCTTACACACATAAAATTTATAAAAAAAACTGATAATTTTTAAATTTTTTTCATCGATTATTTAAATTTTTTAAATAAATCGGGACATTTCGTTTTATATTTACGAATGTATTCATTATTTCTATCGACTTTTAATTTCAATTTAATTTGTTGTGTCGCCAAACAGTTCACAATGTCGTCAGCATTTTTCATACACGCTGTCACTAATGCCGTTCTATTGTATTCGTCCACTAAATTTACATCAATCGATTTATTTGACAATAACACTTTAACGATTTCAATGTTATTCGATTCGCATGCGTAATGCAATGCCGTCTTGTTTAACAAATTTTGTTGATTTATTTCGATTGTGGGGGCCGCACACAGTAACCGAACAATTGCAATGGTTTTATGTTCACAGGCCACAAACAATGGAAATTTTTGGTGACTCATTTCATTTACATCCGTTCCCTTATCGATTAAGTATTTACAAATTTTTACACTATTACATTCAGCACATAAATGTAATGGATGCCAAGCGATTAATGGATTCTGTTGTTCAAACATTGGATTTTTGTCTATACAAAATTGTACGTATTGCAAGTTATCGCTTTCAAATAATTTTTTCATAAATTTTATGATATTATTCGGAAATTTATTAAATAAAAGTTTTAACATCACTTGATTTTGTTGTTTTATTACTAGCCAATACAATTCTTCAACTTTAACAGCCGTAATTGATATCGTTTCCAACATAAGCTTATCAAATTTCAAAAAATCTTCATTGACTATAGTCACTTTGAGCCGTTCAAACCAACCCATTATTAGTTTTTTTTTTTGTTTTTATTTTGCGTGCCGTTCGTTAAATTTCTTAAATATTCTTCTTTGGGTGAATGAAAACAAAAAAAGAAAATACCGTTATTCAATAAAATTAAGTTAAAAAATAAATATAAAATAAATTATATGGTTTTTGAGAACAAAAAATTAAAGCAATTTGACATTTTTATTATTTTAATTGCACAACCTCACAAAATTAAATTTAGTTAAGCATTTTATTTTTTTATTTTAAATTGTATATTAAATTATAAATTAAATATAAAAATAAGTGAAACAAATAAATATTAAGTAATTAATTTAAGTATAGAAATAATTTATTTGTTGGAAAATTACGTGAACGAGTGTGTGTTTGTGTGTGCGTTTGTGTACACGGAAAAGAATTAAAGTACAATGTAAAAAACATGTTACAGAAAATTGTTTTGTTTTAATCCTATTAACATTTATTTTTTAATTGTTTATTTTCCCGGTCCTTTTCCACCGGATGAGGTTTTTCCATTTTTTATTTATTATAATAATAATATTAGTATTTTTAATTGATCAACAACAACAACAACAACGCGAATAAAACACAAAACTCAATTTACCGCAAATGTAAATTTCACGTGTAGGTGGAAAAATAAAGTAAGAGATTATGTTTTTAATATTTAAATAAAAGTGTGTTGTTTTAAGATTTTATATTGGCTTTATTGGCCGACCCGCATAATTTTTGACACCAAAACAATTAATATCGATAAATTTGGAATCTAGCAATCAATATCAGACACATTTTGCGTTTATTAAGCACATCAACAACAACAACAACAACAACAACAACAACAACAAATATAAAAAGTAAAGAATTTCTAATGTCACCAATATATTCAAATTTATTAAAATGCAATAATACAATTAAAAATTGCCTATTAACATCATTTTATATTTTTTTCCAATAACCCTGTCACTTAGATTAGCCATCGGTATACAATTCATATTGTTCGCATCCAATTATAGCCATCCAAAATCGTACTAAATGGTACATTATCTGGATATATGGATTGGAATCCATTAACTTAAAGAACATCCGCATCAGCGATTTGCTTATACGCCAAAATGAAAATGATCGAATTTTTTAAATCGCGATTCATAATTGGTGATTGTCCGCGTTATGGTTTACACAACCATTGTAAATCGAAAACATCTACAGCACAGATATGTATAAAAAGAAGGTTATGTGTTAACAGTTTTGGTGTTGGTGTGTTGGGCTAACAATGGCTATTTTTGGCTCTGCCAACCAACCAAACGTGAACACGTCAGAAATGCCAATACAATTCTTCAACTTTAACAGCCGTAGTTGATATCGTTTCCAACATAAGCTTATCAAATTTCAAAAAATCTTCATTGACTATAGCCACTTTGAGCCGTTCAAACCAACCCATTATTAGTTTTTTTATTTGTTTTTATTTTGCGTGCCGTTCGTTAAATTTCTTAAATATTCTTCTTTGGGTGAATGAAAACAAAAAAAGAAAATACCGTTATTCAATAAAATTAAGTTAAAAAAAAAATATAAAATAAATTATATGGTTTTTGAGAACAAAAAATTAAATGAAAACGCAACCACCCGCAACACACACACACACAATTTTTCTATTTATTTTAAAAATAATGCTGTCGGAATTTTAATGTCTTACACCGGCGATGGCTACAATGCGAATGTTGCGAGAAATGTGAAATTTGGTTTTTTTTTTTTTGGTAAATGATCGTCAATCAAAATTTATTGTCTACAAAAATGGAGAGCGAAAGAGAATGGTTTAATGGGTGAGGCGGGGGTTGCGCCCGAAATTAATTAAATTTAATTGAATGTTTCACCGATAAGTTCACACAATTATTTTCGTTTCTGTTATTAAAATTGGGTGTTATTTAATTTTTTTGGTGAATACTTTAATTAGACAATATACGACGAATCTGGGTATTTAATTAAGTTTTACAAAAATAATTGTTAATACCATTGCGTTTCAGGACACTGAGATCGATTTTCCCGAATTGTGTGAGCAAAATTCTACTGTGCATCGCTACACAGTGTGTTATTTAAATAACGCTAATTTTCATCGCTGACGGCGTTGTGAAGTGGCTGCTTCGATAACATCATAAGAAAATGCTCCTTTCATGATGGCCAGGTTTTCTGTTTTGTGGACAAAAAATTGTCTTACGGTGCGACGGATCACATGGAAACTGCGTGACTGATGAGAATTAAATTATCAGCAAATATTAAAATAAATTTTGTGGTTATCAATTTAAACCAGAAATTTTTATTTCGGAATTGTTCTTAAAATCCTACAATAAATGTACCAATAAAATTTCGCGTTGAAATTTGATTGTGACGTGGCCAAATTCATTGGGTGCCAAGCGGCTAGTTAAGATAACTTTTCTGACTATCAATTTACCAGAATTTTTATTACGAAATGTCTCTAAATAATTCTATTATGAATCGACCAATAAAATTTCGCCTTGAAATTTGATTGAGAAGTGGCCAAATTCATTTGGTTCCAAGCGGCTGGTCCAGGTAACTTTACTGACTATCAATTTACCAGAATTTCTTTACGAACTGTTTTTAAAAATCCTTCTATAAAACTACCAATAAAATTTCGCCTTGAAATTTGATTGAGACGTGGTCAAATTCACCAGATTCCAGAAAACTAATCAAGATAAGATTCATTCCCAGACAGACACATCCACCACAAACAATCAATTCAACTTTATTATTCCATTTTTTTTTTATTTTTTTTTTGGGATTAAAAACTATAATTTTTATCCATTTTCGTAAAATTTCACTTATTTTTTATTTCTCTTCTATTTATTATAAAATAAATTTTATTGTTCACCTAATTTTATACTATATTTTCTTTGCTTCTTGCTGCTGCCATCTAACATTGAGCACAAAAATGACGCTGGACGTCAAAAATAATGTCCAAAAATTTTCCATTTTGATTTTTATGACAGCAATTTGACATTTTTATTATTTTAATTGCACAACCTCACAAAATTAAATTTAGTTAAGCATTTTATTTTTTTATTTTAAATTGTATATTAAATTATAAATTAAATATAAAAATAAGTGAAACAAATAAATATTAAGTAATTAATTTAAGTATAGAAATAATTTATTTGTTGGAAAATTACGTGAACGAGTGTGTGTTTGTGTGTGCGTTTGTGTACACGGAAAAGAATTAAAGTACAATGTAAAAAACATGTTACAGAAAATTGTTTTGTTTTAATCCTATTAACATTTATTTATTAATTGTTTATTTTCCCGGTCCTTTTCCACCGGTTGAGGTTTTTCCATTTTTTATTTATTATAATAATAATATTAGTATTTTTAATTGATCAACAACAACAACAACAACGCGAATAAAACACAAAACTCAATTTACCGCAAATGTAAATTTCACGTGTAGGTGGAAAAATAAAATAAGAGATTATGTTTTTAATATTTAAATAAAAGTGTGTTGTTTTAAGATTTTATATTGGCTTTATTGGCCGACCCGCATAATTTTTGACACCGAAACAATTAATATCGATAAATTTGGAATCTAGAAATCAATATCAGACACATTTTGCGTTTATTAAGCACATCAACAACAACAACAACAACAACAACAACAACAACAACAACAACAACAACAACAACAACAACAACAACAACATAACAACACCACCGCAACAAATATAAAAAGTAAAGAATTTCTAATGTCACCAATATATTCAAATTTATTAAAATGCAATAATACAATTAAAAATTGCCTATTAACATCATTTTCATTATCATCATCATTATCGTCATCATCATCATCGGCATCGACATCAGCAACATCTAACTTAATTGCAACTATATTAAATGGAAAATTGAAATTAAAAATATTATCACCCATTGTAAGAAATATAATAGAACGAAATTTCAGTCGTACACAAGTCGCAATGTCGTCAAGAAGTGGTATTGAATCAGTTGTTAATAATAATAATAATAATAATAATAATAATAATCGTGTACTTTCAATACAAAGTCATGTCGTTCATGGATATGTTGGCAATAAAAGTGCAATATTTCCATTACAAGTAAGTTGAAAATTATTATAAATTAATTAATTAATTTTGTTTACATTCTTAATTATCTTTAATTATTTTTAAATTGTCTCAAATTGTTGCTTATTATTATTTGTTTTTGTCTTATTTTTCCAAAACAAATTGATAAACGAATAAATTGTTAATTGTTTGATTTAAATTTTGTTTTCTATTTTATTTTTGGCTGTGCCGTTAATAGATTTTTATTATTATTAATTAATTATTAATTCCTATGGCCGTACAATTTTCAATTCAATTGTTTGTCTACATTTAGCCACACAATTCACATTCACAATATTCATGATGATGTTGTGGTATCCGTTGCGGTCACCGGACACACATTTTAAATTTTAGTAAATTCAAATTTTTAAGCCCACGATGTTTGTGTGTGCGTGTGTGTAAATCAACTACGAATCAATGTATAGCTTTCGGTTACAATTTTATTCCATCAATCTGACAGCCCCAACTATTCGCATTCTAAATACCAATGAAAATCTTTTGTTGCAGAAACAATTGTTAACAATTTCATTACATTTACTGGTCGGACTGGACTGGTGATGATGGTAATGATTAATAATCAAAATTTGTTGAAATAACATCCGGTTCAATTGTATTTATTTGAATGTTTTCATTGGCGAGTTTAAAGCCTACGGTTTTTATTTTTCCGCAAAAAAAAAAAAACGACGACGACTTCCATTAATGATTCAAAATTTTTTAGGGAAGTAAAAAAAAACTCCACTGACCCTTTGCTGATTTGAATAATAAATACATTCCCAGTTTTCCAGATTCTTTCATCTTTTGCTATTGATTTTTTGAAATCATGTAATTAATTGTTAACTACTAGTAAAAACGTTGCGATGGTGAACCATTTGAGGGGGACGCGCAGACGGAGTGGGTGCATAGTAGTCAATTTATCCATTTGGTCAACAATGGATCTTTGTGAATGGCAAAATACTTTAGTTTCATATCATACCGACACCACATCACCTCATCGGGTGATTCATTCATTCTATCATTCAATTGATTTTTTTGAAACCTTTACTCGTGGCCAATGCTTTCCTTTTCATCAATGGATTTATTTTCTATCGACCGGTTATGAATTGATCCAGAACAAAATGGATCATCACAATTCACCAAAACCTTATAATTTGATATTTAAAATTTTCAAAATTCTTTTGTTCAAATTTAGAAATATTTGTCCTTGTTTTTGAAACAAAACATTTTAGCTCGAGAAAAAATATTGTTTATGTCGTGTCTGTGTGTGTGTGTCGTACCGTAAAATTGTAATTAGTATTAAAAATCATCATTTTTTAAACCACTTGAGGTATATTTGTAATTGAAAATGTGTTATCTAATAAGATTATTTCATTGTATTATTTGGTAATGGATGGCGGTGGGGATGAGTCGACTAATATTTCAGGGTGTGCGAAATTTTGATGGCAATAAGAAAACAGTAGGTTCACAGTTGGATTATTTTGCGTCGAAAATAATACATATATAAAATTTTCGACTAATCGGTACGAAGTTACACGTAAATAATCAAATTTTTAATCACACCATGTTTTTGCAACCCAACTACGTTCAATATCTCAATAATTAATTAATTAATCGATTTTAAATTTTTTTCCAATACACTATCCGCATACCGGATAGTCTTTAATTTTGACGTTAAGATAAAAGACAATTCGGGCATTTGGGGTTATCCAGATACGTACAGAAATGTTGACAATTAGTTTAATTTACCAGATGTGATGGAGTACAGATGTGACGCCAACTTTTGGACAAAGTTTGGTGACGCAAATTTTTATTAAAAGATGAATTGGCAGCGGTGAGCCCCATAATGGTGCCGCCACATTTTCCAAACTTTTAAATCCATTGGATTTCTATTTATGACGTTGCCATAAAGAAAAAGTCTATGCAATTGTGATTAATTAACGTAAAGATTTAATTCAGCGTATTGAAGATTGTATGCAAGACCGTTGCCACAAGTAACAGCAAAACACTTATAAGATTGATTCGGCGCATTGAAAAGCTTTGTTGTCTATTCTAGCCGAAGCAACATATTTTCAGACTTTGTTTTGTTTAAACCTGGTGGTGATACGCGTGCGTGAGATTGTTTGTGTGTGTGTGTGTGTGTGTGTGTGTACGTAAATTCGAAGTCGAATCGGCCAAAAATTTTATATATAATATTTACGACACAAAATCACCCATAGAATCTAGTGTTTTTTTTTCGTATTGCCGTCAAAATTTGGGACACCCTGTACAATATAATTAAATGTTAAACATTGCTATTTGTAAAATATTGCCATTTATTATATTTAAAATGATGATTATTCATTTCATGATTGTTGCCATTCCGATTAATGAATGTATGTAATTCTGAAAATGTTTAATTAGTTCATTATCATAATAAAACCATAAATTTTTTGTACTTTATCTAGACACAATAAAAACAACAACTTTAATATTTTATTATTATTATTATTTGTTGTTGTTGTTGCTACTCACATTTGTAAAATTAATAAATTGGTATTAAAAATGATAATTGTACGTGTTTGTTTCTTACTTTACAGTAACAGTAACTATTTCACAATCAGTTGTGTGCTCGTTTGAATGTATGTCAATCGATTGCAAATAACCCACTGCATTACATACACGCGCTCACAACGAAATCATATTATATTGTTGCTTAAATCATATTATATTGTTACTTAAAACAGTGTAACGATGTAATTTTAATATGGTAACAAATAAATAAATAACAAAATTAATAGCACGCTTCGTTGACTTTATACACATGCCATTCGAAATGATCGGTTAAAAAAGGTATATAGGGTAATAAGAAATTCCGTACGGCATGCAACAACACCATGCCAAATAATTCCAATGAAATACACACTATTTAATTTGTTAAGTTATGTAAGAATTTCATGTAATTTTTATACTTATTATTTTTCTGAGTGTATGTGATACTAAATTTTACTTAGCATTCACGATTCATAGCTGACAGTCACCGCTAGAGCCACATCAACCGTTCTCCGTGTTTTAGCCAGCCGTTAGCTATTACTTAACAGGACCGGTTTGCTATTGTAGCCACTCAATAATATTTTTCTGTGGCACCGATCTTTTAAATTCCATCGATATCTCTGTGATAAAGTGATGTGTATCTCTCCTCATTTGTTTGAAGCTTCTATCTCATTATCTGAACTCAATGCGATCATTCGCCAGTAAATCGACAACAATAAAATATCTCTTGTTTCTGCATTTTTTTTTTTGTAAATTTGGTCACTCGACGACACAACGTGTAGTTCCCAAATCTGTACAGATATTTACGGTGTTCATCGGGTCTATAACTAAGTTTTGGGGATATTTTGGTAAGAAGAACACAATTATTTGAAAGTACAAAGGTAAATTATATTTTAATTCAAAGTATTTGCCATCGGCAGCTACAAACATTTTGATCATCTTTGTGGCAAATATTATGGATTACCTCATAGAAGCGCAGAACTTCTTAGTTTTTGAACCAAGGCTAAGGTACGACTTCCCAGCCAAGTGCTTTTATCGTGTTTCTTTGATCGCGGTCTTGCAACATGTGGTCTAGCATTATCATGCTGTGCAGAATCACACGGTCATATCTGTTGACATATTCTGGTCGTTTTTTGATGCAATGCTCGACTCAATTTGATTAATTGCTCTCGGTAACGTTCAGCAGTGATCCCGGTTTGTCCCGGTTTAAGCAGCTCATAGTACACTACACCAAGCATTGGTCCCACCCAGATACACAGCATAATCTTAGGACATGATGAATATTGCTTTTTAGTGTCGATGGACCTGGTTCACTTGTCTTCACCCAAACGTTTTGAATATAAAAGGTGGATTCAACTACTTCAATAGCGAAGTATTGCCACTTCACACATTGCGTACAAGCAATACTACTTACGACACCTATCAGATTATCCCCTTAGGACTTACATACGGATCCAATAATTAATGTTTAACGTAAAAATTGTTGAAACTGGATTAGGCTCTCTCATTATATTCTTCAATGTCATTATAAAACTGTTTCGAAATTTGATTCCGGTATATCAAAGTGAACTCATTCGCCGGATTTTGGTATGTATGTGCCAAAGCGATACAACCTTTTTATGGTCATCGGTCGGCACACAGTTCTCTATTTACATTTGCAAAAAGTGATCGATAAAATACTATTCCATATCAGATGATTTGAATGGATGCAAATCAATAATTATCGTTAATTTTACTGTTTCTTGGTTAATCAATAAAATGTCCGACCATAGTCACGTTGAAAATCATCGGCAGCCCAAGTCAATATCATCTATTTTTAGATTAACAAAAACTGGGGGTGTGTGTGAGTCCAAAAAAATCCCTAAAAAAATTCATACATAATTTTTTAATTCATATGAAGAGACAAGTGCCCGTAGTTCAAAAATTTCAAATTTCAATTTATTGACAAAATTTTTGAATTAATTAATTGTTAACAATTTAATTTTTTTTTTCCTTTTAGGTACTCGGTTTCGAAGTAGACGCCATCAATTCCGTACAATTTTGTAATCATACAAAATATAATGTGACCAGAGGTCAAGTGCTAAGCAACAAGGATTTGGGTAAATATAAATAATTTGAAATTTTAAATTAATATTTTATGAAAACCAATTTTTTTGTAGCCGATGTATTCGATGGTCTTAAATCAAATGGACTATTAAATATTTATTCACATTTATTAACCGGATACGTGGGCAACGATTCATTTTTACAAGAAATTGGAAAAATTGTTAAAACATTACGTGAAGTTAATCCAAATTTAATTTATGGTTTGTATATTTTGTGGTCCATATTAAATGTGTTGTTAAATTTGTTAAAAATTAAGAGAATTAATTGGCTCGTCGGAGATAAATAAAATGATAACTAAAAGTCATTGCATTCAGTAGCGATGGACGATAATTGAATGAAATTATTATTAAAGTCGATTAGATATATAATGGGACTATATCACGATAGCGAGATATAAGCTTTGGCAATTAACGGACTATAACGGACGTCAACAATTGTTTCAATATAAATTGGAAATAAATAGATTATGGGTGTGCCACAACGTAGTGTACCACAATTGAAGGCAACGAATGCTTTAGACAATTATTTATTGCATTTTCTTTGTATTGCTATCGAATCAGATCGAATGGCATCAAAGTTTTCAAAATTTTCGAATTTATTTTCTAATAATTATTTTTTCTTCATATAATTAATAATTTGAAAATTTTGCGCGGCACCTTCAATGTACCGGTTCAACAAAATTATGGTAATATGGATTCAATTAATAATTTCGTCATTCATATAATTAATACAAATTCCATTAAAATTGGTGAACCTTTTGGTATAAATAAAAACAATTACAAAGATAATAATCGATAATTCAATGGCAATCAACATTTCCCTTTTTTCCTGGATCAGATTTTCAAGAAATTTTTCAAAATTTATAGTTAATTCTAATCCAATTTTAGATTAAATTTTAATATATTTTATAATCGCATTATCGGGGAATAGTTTCTATTCAATTTCTATCTGAAAGTGGTATTCGGGGCAATATTAAGGAGCAGATTTTCCGAAAAAATTTTAACTAATTTTTGTATTCAATTTTAATCAAATTTGCAATGAACTAAAATGGAATTATCGGAGAATAGTTTCTAATAAATTTCTATGTGAAATCGATGCTATGGACTTTTATGTTGATTGACTATCGATTTCATAGAATTTCAGTTCATTTAATTCCATTACAAACACACACACACACAGCCATACCAAAAGTTAACCAAATTGGATGAAAATCTAAAAATTTCAAAATATGGTCCTTGAAACTACCGAACGAATGAGTATCGATTTTCATAGGAGTTTTCGTATAACAAATCATATGATTCCAATCAACAGCTACATCTAAAATATTAGTTGATAAGAATTAATTGAAACGTTCAATGTTCAGAATTCAGAATTTCGGGCAGAAAATCTAAATATTTTAAAATTTCCAAAACGGTCCTCAAATTTCCATTGTGTGTGTTTTTATTTAATTTTCTATATATAAATCCTATCACATATGGTTCTGGAGAACTTTCATAATCTAAAGACGTTTTCCAGAATTTGTGTAATCGACTAAAGAAACAGTAGTTTTGGTTTTTATTTCCATGAATTTATCGTTTCCGATTTCCAAAAACGATATTCATTTTTATAGAAGAAAACACATTTTTTATTTCAAATGGTTAAAAGTCGAGTATTTTTATTGAATTTTTGTAATTAGATTTAAAATATTTAGGAATGTATGAATAGGTTTTTTAATGGAATTTATTATTAGAATATTACAATCACCCCAGAATCACAGATTAGATTCCAGGAATCTGATAAT
This sequence comes from Bibio marci, assembly GCA_910594885.2. Classification (NCBI taxonomy): domain Eukaryota; kingdom Metazoa; phylum Arthropoda; class Insecta; order Diptera; family Bibionidae; genus Bibio; species Bibio marci. The sequence goes on along the minus strand of OU343119.1, from coordinate 17,332,299 downwards.
TTTTCAGTAGTTTTTTAATCAATTTTTAGATAAAATTTTTGGAATTTACATTTCCAATAGGATTATTCGAATAATTTAAGTTATTGTGATCAGATCAGGTGGCCAGAGGTAATTCCAGAAACCATTCATTTTCCGGTCATTTCTTTATCAATTTTGATAAAATTAGTAGCGGATTAGGAACGATTTGCAAAACGATTACGTTAACAATTTCAATGAAATGCCTAGAAAATCGCATCAGAATCACGAAGCATAACTAAAAATTGTGTGTACGATCATTGTGCCAGGCGTACAAAATATATATATTGACATTCTTTCGTTGGTTCGTGGGGTCGTTGGAGGCGGACACGTGCACCATAGCGTCAAATAATTTCCATATACCTATCGCAAAGTTAATAGCTAATTGTAAACTTATATTTTGTTTTTCCGTTGTAATTTTAGTGTGCGATCCGGTGTTGGGCGATAATGGTGTAATGTATGTGCCCAAAAATTTAATACCAATTTATTGTAATGAAATTATACCGTTAGCCGATATTTGTACGCCCAACCAATACGAAATGGAATTGTTGACGGGCAAATCGATTCGTAGTCGGGCCGATGTTTGGACGGCTATGGATTGGTTCCATAATAAAGGTGTTAAAACGGTTGTTGTGTCGTCCACCGATTTAGGAACAAATGATACATTATTATCATTTTTAAGTTCTACCAATGGTAATTTTGGAAAAAGTGGAAGAAATTGGGTCTCTTATTAATTAATTAATTGATCTCTATTTTTTTCTCATTCAGGTAAAAATGAACCCATTAAATTATCGATAGAAATTCCAAAACAAGGACAACATATAAATTTTACTGGGACTGGTGATTTATTTGCAGCATTATTTTTAGCTCACAGTACAACATCAAATAGTTTACAAACAGCATTAGAAAAAACAATTGCCAGTTTACAGTCGGTCATTCGAAATACATTGAATTCAATGTCTGCAGGTATTATCGATATGAGATTATAAATTTTGTTGGTAGCTGTGAAATGGTTGTGTCGTTATGGTTGTGGCTGTGTTGTTATGGAAAAATTTAATTAATTTTTTAAATTTTCAGCGATGTCATATGTCATTTTCAATGTCGTATGTGATTGTGAACGAAACATGATGTGTGTGACATGGATTGATTATTTCTGGTGTGGTTTCACCTATTTTGGATCATCCGTTCTGCTGGCGATGTTATGAATCCGATTCTAATTGATTAAATTACGTTTTTCATCGCATATAATTCGAACAATAATCATCATCATCATCATCATTATCTACAGCATGCACTACATGAAAATGTCGACAAGAAGTTTGAACAAGGAATTCACAGAATCCACAACTGAAAAGTTTCCGTCTAATTCATATTTTCATATTTCACTTGTGATACGAACCGGGAAACCCGGCATTCTCTTCGGTAATTTGAATAACAATGGACTGTTCCATTCATTACCATTAATTGCACTGCAATTCTTATAGATTGTTTTTTAAATTAGTATACCAAAAAATATTGGAAGGGACACCTGTTCCGTATATTTAATTAAATTAATCGCTCGGGAATCACATTCAATTTTTGCCCCAAATATGTTTTAATTCAAAAAAACATTTGGCTGATAAAATGCCATTAATTTATTAAATTGAATACTTTAAAAGTTTGGCTTAAATGCGATAGTAAAAAATGGGATATTCGATCCGATCGTCTAACGATAACATTTACTATTCCCGATAACATTTCCTTCTCAACTATTCGTATCTTCCTTTATTATATCGGTTTTTAGTATTCCTATGAATCCCATTTTTCGCATAATCTCCTCACTTTTTACCATTGGTGGAATTTCCTACTTTTCATATGTCAACCGTGGACTATCATGGGCACCCATTATTTTTATAGAACTTAACATTTTTGATTAATATATATCTTAAGTATTCCATTGATTGCAAATATAACTATTTTAATTTCATGTGACATCAATGGATCGGTAAATATTTCCAACTTAATCTGCAAAACTATATATTCTTCTATCGCATTAACTATTCCAGACCCAATAAATTAGTTGCCTTGCCCTTAGTCAACGCAGTTTTCTCTTTTAATTGTTTCGTTAATGTGAAATTGCTACCATCAGCTTGGGTTGGGTTTTAATTTATTTTTTTTGTACTCTCCAGCAGTCGACTATCTTTGGAATTGTTTAAATCCACTGGTGAGCCGCGTGTGTCTGGTCAGTGTGTGTGTGTGTGTGTATGTGTTAATTAAAATATGACTTAGCTGTGAATGTTTGTAAAATATATATTTATTTTATTTTTTCTCCGATTATTAATTAAAATGAATTAAATAAAAACTATTTATTTTACAGAAATTCGAAACAGAAAAGATATTTCGCCACAACACATTGAATTGAAATTAATTCAAAGTAAATTGGATTTAGAAAATCCTAAAGTGGAATTATTTACAATAAAGGAATAAAAACTAATATTTTAATTTTTAATTACGAAATAAGAATTAAGAAAAACTTAATATAATAATATTTAGTGATCCGAGGTATAGCTTCAAAATTAGTTAAATCATAAATTGTAGTAATAATTAGATCGGTTCATAGGATTAGCAAATTTTATCAGTTTCTTATATTTTAATGTTATTTCTTTTATTTTAATGTTACTCATAGGAAAATGTGTGTGTGTGTTTTTAAAAAATCGCAATTTTAAAATTTAAAAAAAATAGATTACTTAACGGGCGCCATCCAAAGACCAATGCCCTACCCGCGCAATCGGTTAACACATTAAAAAGATACTTAATTGGTGCGGTTTGTGTCATAGAAAGGGAATAATTTAATCGTAACGATAGGCTATTTTCTATTAATCATAAAAATATTAGAATTTTATAGTTTTAAATTTTTGTACTTAAGCCGCAACATTAGGGACTTCGTCTGCTACTAATTCGACGCCGAATTCGATCATTCACGATCTCTAGTTGGTCAAATAATGATTAAATTCATAATGTTAATGTAACTGCGCATGCTTTCATTATAATTTATTTTTATATTATTAATTGAAGGATTTGGACCAGTTTATGATTAGGTTTTTTTTCTGGCATTTCAAAAATAATGGTTCAGTAATTAAAAATCGTGTGGAAAAAATCCGATGTAATCATTCACTGTGAGAATATTGAGCGATGAATTAAGTACACCAGTAAGTATGTTAAGACACTACTTGGGGACGATTTTAACACATTAGAAACCAGCTGTTTTGACGCTAACACATCCTCACCTCACCCAACAATTAAAAAGAACAGTGTGAATGAATATTTGACTTATCAAAAAATGGATTTTCGTTCGCACAGTGTGACTCCAATATTTTTTGTTGTCAATAGTAAAAACGATGCCGATGAAGGGACAGTTTTATGATATTGTTGCGTACAACAAATTGCCGTTACCCACACAAATGAAAATCTATCAATCTATAAGCATTTGCAGTAGTTATAACGGGTGGGTGGTAAAACAATTGAGTCCTATTTTTTTTCAACCTAAAATTGCGATTAATTAAATGACACACAACGATTTTATTTAGTATTTAATTTATAGGAAAATTTTTAGTAAAATATACAACAACATTATTTTTAATTAATTGCGTACACAAAATGCGTATGCAAATTATTATTATTATATCGTGCGTTAATAATAGATAAATTTTATGGTATCGGCTGGCAAAGCAACGTATTTTAATACAGTGTTTGTCGGCGAAACGGAATGCGAAGACGTAACATCGTTTGTATTAGCTACTAATTACAATTTATGTAGTGTGAATCGAAACCCTAACAAAACAGTTGTAACAGTTTGATGACATTTTGCGTCAGCGGAAGCCAACACAGATTAAGTTTTAGATGGTATAAAAGATTCACAGGATGCACAACGAAATGGTTTAAATAAGTGATGATGAAGTTTTATTGAAATTCCTATCGTTCCAAAAAGCGTTGTAACTTTGGCTACACATTTAACGAACTGTTATGAACCGGAATTGGCAATGGTTTTGTTCGGCGGTAGTTCGGTCGACACTGTAACACATAAATCAATTAGTAGCTGCTAACAAATGGTGTTACCGGTTCTGTGTTAAATTTATAAAGTCATTCGCATTCGTTTTGGGGACCGACAAACGATTAGCAAACACACGCGCAACAAAAACGGGGAACGGAAGACAATAAAATAGTTGAATTTTTTTTTTAAATTTAAATTTATATCAAAAAAATTATGTTGTATAATTTTTGAAAATTAATTAATTAATTATAAACTAATTAAATAAATAAATAAATAAATATTTTATTAAATTAATTGTTAATTTTTTGTAGTTTTGAGTAGCGCGCCGCAACAAGTTGATTGATAATTTTTTAAATTTTCATGTAAAATATATTGTAATTTGACTTAATTTTTAGTCACCGATCCGATTTGAAACTAATTAACTTTTCACAAAAATTATTTCACAGTTATCACATACGATTTTTGAAGACTAATTCACATAATAATAAACTGAAAAAATAAACCGGGAACCGGGGTTGATACTTGCATTTTTGGCCTAATAATGAAATATTTATTATTGGATTTTAAATTATTCTCCATGAAGATTTTTATTTAAAGTTTTACTAAGCGCTGTAACCAATTTTTTTCCACTCCTAAATAGGCGCCACCCAAATAATCACGTTGAACGATACAACAACTGCTTCTTACTGCCTGGCATATTATAACCCAGGTGCGGTTTTAGCCTTCACCAACACGCTTCACAAACCCAACCCATCCGCAGCCGCAATATCTTCCAAACCCGAATTTTAAGGATCTTTATATCACAGTTTACTGCATCTAGCCATCTAGCCTTAGATCTTCTGCGGCCTGCTTTCTACCTTCTGAATTACCGTTCAACAGTTTTTTTGGCACACATTTCTCCTCCATGCCACCGAGTACCTTTCATTCAAAAGTCCAAAGTAATTGTTCCTGGTTCTGTGTCCGGTGCACCAAGCCTCCGATCCATACGTTATAATATTGGACGTATAAATGTTGTTGTTATAGGTTGCACTAAGGATCTGGGTGTAAAGTTTTCGATTGGAATTGTTTTTTTAGCCCGTAATAACAACTGTTACCAGTTTCTACCCTGAATTTCCTACGTATTTCCTCTTCAATATCATTTTCCACATTTATCAACGATCCTACACGCTAAACTATTGACTATTTCAAAATTGTAGTTCCAAAATTAACTGAGTTTTTAACTCAAATTTCTGTGGTATTCGGTGCCACCATATATTTTGTTTTGTTTGCATTCACTTTGACAAATAGACCATCGATGCCTCCACACATTGTGTAACGATTCGAAAGCATCCCTTACAGTCACCTCATATTCCGACCCATCATGTCTGTCTCATCAGCATACGCGAATAATGGTCCTGATTTTTTAAAAATTATCAATATTTTCGAACCTCACTGCCGTCACCGCAGTGTAATATTAATTGTAGTAGTGTTGATAATGTGGATTGTCACTTTTTTGTGTAGTCCATCAATCGTCTCAAAGTGATCAGATTATTTTACCTCCGATTCGTACTTGTTACTTCACATTTTCAAATGCCATGGCCAGCAAATCTATCTGGTTTTTTTTTGCAATACCAAACTCTTCCATAATTTTCCATAACTTTGACGTATCGACGCTCCATTCGATATATGCCGCTTTGAAATCAACAAACAAATTGTGTGTATCAACACACATTTCCAAGATCTGCCGTATACTAAATATTTCATCAGATATCGATCTCCTCGATAAAGTTATTCCTCTGTAGTTGTTACAATCTAATGGGTCACCTGTTTTTGTACAATGAACAAATAATACCATCCATTCTCACTCATCTGGCACCTCGTTCATTATTCCAAATCTTTACAATTAGCTCGTGCCATTTTGATACCATAATGCATCATCTACCATATTTAAAGATATTCACCTGGGGTAAGCTATCAGATTCGCAGGCGATTTACTATTCTTGAGCTTCTGCATAACATTTTTTACTTCGTGTATTGATGGTTTTATTAGCTATAAATTGCTGGGCAGTTTGAAATTGCACATCTGTCACAGTATTCACTGACGTGTTCACATTTAATAGGTTTTTTAATGTACTCGGGCCATCGTACGAGGTACCTTTCCTCCGGCACCATAACCTGACCATCTTTGTCATTGCACAAAAACGGTTGTTGATTGTATCCGTTGCGAAAACGATTGACATTCCCGTACAATCTTCTATTATCGTTGTTCCTGTTGACCTTTTCCGTTTCGACGTAAACCCTTCGTTCCAGTTCTTGTTTTTTGGTAAGCAATCAATTTACGCTCAAATTCACGTCATTTGTACAAATGCGTTCATCAATCGGATTAAAAGCAATTACTGAATTTCTTGCTTTACCAAAAACTACGAAACCGGTTCCAAACTCCCCGTCTTTCACTGCAATCGAAGTGCTACTATGAAATTTGAATCCTTTTCCTTTCAATAAATTTTTTCAGGACCACCTAATTTCTAGGATTGGCTGTTATTGCCAATTTGGCTTTTCTCAGTAAGTGCTCTTAAAGCATCTTGTCGTAACAAAGTTCTAACATTCAATGATGCAAGTTTTAAATCATTGTCCTTAAATTTTCGTTGTCCCATTTAACCCGTCCGATCGGCGGCCGTGTCTTGGAATTCATAACCGGTTGTTTTTCCGAAGTTCGTCGTTAACCATACGACCAAACCTACTTAACTATTTTGTAAATTCGTAGGGAATTTACAGGCGTATATCACCTCTGCCGCCGAATGCAATTATATTGGCGCCGCTTCAATTGAAATTAATTTTTTGTATAGCAAACTGCACTAAATATTTGTACTTGGAATGGAAAAAATTCGGAGAATTAATTAATTATTTTTGTGTTCCAAAAGAGAACTCACTTATATCCAACTGCAAAAATATTATAGAGTGGCAAACTATTGGGGAGTGCGGGGGGTTTGGTTCAAATGTTATAAATTTTATTAAAAAAACCATGTATTTGTAAACCGTACACAGGAGCACCGTATCACGCCGTCAGAATGAGATTTCGTCCAAAAAACTAGTATTTGTCGAATACTGTGTAAAAATGTCATTAAATTCGGTGTGTAAAACGGAGCACGTCGTTGTAATGATAATTTCAATAACACACAACATTTTTCGTTGAACTGGAAAAAAAGTTATAATTCCGTTTTCCACAGATAAACTGCAAACCGATATGCTGCAATGAAATAAATTCATCAGATTTTTTTAGCGAAAGGATGCCTCACCGTGCTTGGTTTTAGCGGGCACCACAAATTCACATCTTATGTATTATTCACACTCTTGGTTGACATGGTGTAGTACGAATTTTTTTTATTGATGACCACATAAAGTCACACACTCAATAATGGGACACCTTTTAGTTCACACACTGTACAATATTTTTATTTTGAATTGAAAAAAAATGAAAAAGTAAATAGGAAAAATCGTACAAAAAATAAACCAGATGTTAATGTTGTGCGTATGACCTTGGCACACAATTTTCGACGCCCACCCGAAAATACGTTTTCAAATATTGTAGTAAAATGTATTTTATTTCCTGGTGCCGCGATTAGGCGATCATAACTTTCTCACATATAATATTATTTTGTTGAATATAAATTTTGGAAAATTTTATATTTAAATTTTTCTTTACACTACAGCCAATACACTTTGACTACTCGACCACTAAGTGACTACAACTACACTAACAGAATTTCCACGATATGTATTGGGATACCATAAATTGTTATTCTTTAGCAAGTATTATTATTTGTGTACGGAAAATTTTCACTTTTATTCTTTCTTTGTGTGTGTGTGTGTTTGTGTGTGGTGGGTGGCATTCTATTTTCAATGTTTGATGTTGCGAGCGCATGTGCTTGTGTATACGTGTGTGTGTGTGTGTGAGTATAGAAAAAATATAGAAATATTTCATGTACAAAAATAAACACAAAACATTTTCTTTTCTCAGTCCGGTTAGACTTAGTTGTTACGGAACGATTGAACAAGACGGAGCGTCCACATGCAAAAGACAAAAATACTATACAGGTCAGCTGTTTGTTCGTTGAATGCATAGTATAAAACTACATTTATAATCGTAATTTACAAACATTTCATGGTAATCAGTGAAGAATTTGTCACATTTCGAATTTTTGTTTGGAAACTAGATTTTTTAATAGAAATTTTTTAACGAATTTCCATAATAATTTATAAGAAAAATGACTAGAAAATACGTGAAACTGGTTAACAAATAAATAACGGTAAAAAATTTAAACAATTTACAGTAATATCCGAATTAACCGTAATGCAAATAATGATCGAATTCGAGCGATGTTCTACGTTACCGAAATTCGGCTCAAAAATAATCGTATCGAGCAGCTTCTATATTTTAACAAATTTATTTAATAGATTTATAGTGTGGCGTCAAGCCCCATCGACTGTAGCCCAATGAATAGTCAAGAGCAGATTTCGCCATTCGTACATCGCATTAACAAAAGGTCACCGGTACTAAAAAAATATTTTAGTTTAATAATAAAAATTGGTTATTTATACAAAACAATAATATAATATAGAAAAAAAACACCCACACGAACAAAAAGTCGCGTTCATCATCATCAACGCGCTCCGTTGTGTTTGGTTGGGAAAATTTTCAATGATAAATTTAAGACAAATTAAATATTTTAAAAATCTTTATGAAATCCTAATGAAATTCCTTACAAGTTTTGATTGCAAAAAAAAATATTTTACCAATTCTTGGCACCCAAGCAGAGCAGCCACCGATAACATTAACCGAAGCGTTACATTTATTTACAATCGAATTTATATTTATTTAAATTCATTAGGTTTTTGCTAAAATTGATAAAAGATCATGGAACACATAAAATTTCTCTGATTGGGATATTACCGGCAACGAGACACATACACGACACATTTTAACCGAATGTATAGTATAATTTATAATTTTATTAGGATTCCAGAACAGAGTGAAACAAATTTTTTACGAATTCAAAAAAAATGTTTTACTTCAATATTAAAGTGGACGCGGCAGAATGACAGCAAAATTGAATGGTGGATGCTGTACTTTTATGTCATTCATGTTAGGATGACTGGAAAGTTTTTGGTCAAAACAAATTCTATGCTGTTTCATCCAAAATTGACAAAACTGTTAATCGTTGTTAATCGGATGACGAATTTATCGGTCCGATTGGTTATGTATGTGTGCGCACAAATTCTGGATGAGATGTTGAAAAGAAAAAATCCGTTTTGAACACCGTTACAAGCGACGCTGCTCGATATCGTGCTAATATATAGTGCCGAATTGAAAAGAGCATGTGGATTCGATAGGAATACAGAATCATTCGCAGAAAGATGTGAAGGAGTTGCGGTGAGTTAACCAAAAATATTGTATATATATAAAAACAATTGAAATCATTTCGCTCGGCCATTTATTTCACACACACACACACACACACACTATACACTAGAACTTTTTGGCCAACCCAAAATTTATAATATGTTAATATTTTTAACTCTCTTCAATGTATACCGGCTACAACTTGTTGAGCCAATCATTCACTCACACAACGTTATATTCGAATACAATACCAATAGAAAATTTGTGTGGATATCGAGTGAAATGAAATTTGAAGGAAATTTTTCATCTTAATTATTTTTTATTTTCATTTTGTGCTTGTGTGTGTGCTTGTGTGAATATGAATTTATAAATAAACATAGATAAAATGATGGTGGGTGTGTAGTTCATTTAAAACACAATGTTTTTCTGGTCCATAGTACAGAAATGAAATAGCGGGCGATAATGTCGTTCGCTCTATTATCATATTGTAGGACATTTACAGAGAAAGTATATGGTTTAGGTTATACGTACCTAACCGTCGTCCGGGGCGGCGGTGTGATGTGTTCAGGTTATATTTGCATACCCGAAAACCTGAACTGCAAAACGACTTTTTTCTTTTTTTTTGACCGCCGCCTCCAAGATTTTATACTTAAAATTCAATACAGCCATGATAAGATACAACCACTCTACATCTAAAGTGGATAGATCACTTGGTGTACGATTACCATAGGATTTGCCTCCGAGACTGGTTACTTTTAGACCACGGCACGCACATATTTCTCAATTACACAATCAAATGAAAACGAAAATGTTTTTGTTTTTGTAAAAAAAAAATTTTAATTTTTTTAATATTGTTTTCATATTTTCACACATGCTCGCGCATCATCTAATCAGTCATAAGTCGTTGTGTGTTAACCAATACATCAATTTAGTTACACATAAATATAAATTCTAATTTTACAAAAATACAACGTTCCACAAATACATAAATGTGGAGGCGCCGGCAGAAAGGGAAATTTTTATTTAAAGAAAATAATAAAAATTCATTTTATAATCAAGAAATTTTTAATTTATGATCGCCTAATAAACGGGCAGAACATTGGGCTGTCGTAGTGACATCACATCACACATATTCAATAAAATATGCATATGTATTGTTAGTATTTGAGACTAACTTAAAATAATGTGTGGGTGAGTGGGTGTGTATGTTCAGATATTGTTGATCTTTGAGTGGCGCCGTCCAACATCATATTTTCAAAGATATTCGTATTTTTTTTGTTCCATAAAATTTCCCATGTAAATAGTTGTGATTTAAAACCGAGTAAATTTTACGATTGATAATATCTTTGACGCTATATACCACGGCGTTACTGAGTGAGTAGTACGATTTATAGATTGGTGTGTTAGTCCATCAATCCTTATCGCCTTTGTCAAATGCTATTAAAACAGAAAAAAATTTCAAAAATATCGTACGGAAACACTTTGAATTTTTTTTTTATTATCTGGATCACATTCGAATGGGTAAATGGGAAAAAAATTGGGTGATACAATAAAACTTTACGTTCCATATTCAGACGAAATAATAATAGCAACATCATGTATTTTTTACTTTACACCTACACAAAAATTGAAAATGAAAATTTATTGTAAATGGATATAATTTTTTTGTTATTTATAAGCGAAACCGTGTCTATGACAACACAATTTACATTCATTTACTTTCACCCACACCCATTCGCATTCGGCATCATCACAAATTAATTGTGTATTTACCATTGAATTCTAATAATAAATAAACTACAACAAAATCCGAACGGGCACAAAATATGATCCTAACGAAAATTTACACACAATCAAAATTTATGATTGCCTAATAGCTTCATTTACATTATTGTGACGCATTGAGAATGATGTCGCTTTATCATGTGTGTGTGTGTGTGTGTGTGTCAAGTTAATTACTGTAATGTGACTACTGATACCACTTCAGATACATAAAAATATATTGTAATTATATAAAATTTTCATATGAAAACGCCAAAAAAAACGCCTTAATTTCACATATATTTCCATCATTTACTACAAAATAAAAATACCATTAAAATTTGGATATCAAAATATTGAGGAAAATCAGAATTTTCATATCAGTGGAACATTCATTTTCGCTTATCCAATAGAAAAAACTATATGAATAAAAATAGTAAAGGAAAATTAATATCTGTGTGAATATGAATGAATGTAAGGAACAAAACACACACACACACACACGCGCACACAGAAATTATGCGATCCGGATATTTCACAGGTGTAGGCGAAAGTGTAAGTGAAAGTCAGTGAAAGTTTGTGTAGGCATCATAAAATACGGATATATATTTGAGTGTGAATTCAAAATACCATCATTGAAATACGGTTACCCATCCACATAGCCTCTGTCCGAAACCATTTCGTTGCAGGCAAACCGAATTAACACACGACACTCTATTTTGGTTAAATCTTACACTCAATTTGGTTAAAAATTACGTATGTAATAAGCACAAGAAATTTGAATCGGTTTTATGTTTTTTCGTCGGCTCTTACAAACCAAATTTTTTTCCAGTTACTAAAGTCTTAAGCTATCAACTGCAAAAGTTAAAATTTAATTTATAAAATTTAACTATAATAAAAATTCAATAAAATTACAAAATTCAAAATATTTATTTGCAAACAACAAATTGTTTTGTATAATTTTTAGTCAATAAACAATATAAATTTTAATTATAATTCCGCGACAAATAATTGGATCAATGATCCGAACAATTATTAATTTGTTCGTTAAATTACATTTTTTATATGTTCGATTATTTTACTATAGAATTCGAATTTAAATCAATCAATTGACGTGACATTTATTGTCCGCCAGAAATGTTGTCATCGTTAAAGTTTATTATCTAGAATTTTATGATAAGTTTTCACGTCATTTTATTGGTCCGTTGTGTGGATGTAAATATTATAATATTTTTGAAATTTTTTGAAATTGCTCGTAAAATGTCAATTAATCATTTGATCGTTTTACTATTCCTTATCGCATTCACTGGATGTCTTATCGGAATCAATATCTGCAGCATTGGTTTGAATGTTATTATTATTCATAATTCGCGATTCACACAATCCACTTGGACCCGGTTGATTTTCATTGGAAAGTGATCTCTTGACATTTGAATGACTTTTGTTTTTGTGAGTCTTTACATGATAGAAACTTTTAATTGCTCCCGAACACATTGGGCATGGAAACAGATTGTGCACAAATGTGATATGTCGACTTAAACTGGATTTTAGTTTATATCGTTTCTCACATTTGGTACATTTGTGTTTCTTAATATCGGTATGAATTAATTTGTGTAGCATTAACCCCGCCCGTTGTTTAAATGATTTTGAACATATAGCACATTTATATGTTTTTTCTGCGTTATGTATTTGTTTGTGTATTTTTAATTCCTGCAGTCGTTTAAATGATTTCGAACATATATTACATTTATGTGTTTTCTCTGCGTTATGTATTTTTTTGTGTTGTATTAATCCCATAAACTGTTTAAATGATTTCGAACATAAATCACATTTATATGTTTTCTCTGCGTTATGTATTTGTTTATGTATTTTTAACCCCCGCATTTGTTTAAATGATTTCGAACATATATCACATTTATGTGTTTTTTCTGCGTTATGTATTTTTTTGTGTTGTATTAATCCCATAAACTGTTTAAATGATTTCGAACATAAATCACATTTATATGTATTCTCTACGTTATGTATTTGTTTGTGTTTTTTTAACCCCAGCATTTGTTTAAATGATTTCGAACATATATCACATTTATATGTTTTCTCTGCGTTATGTATTTGCATATGGCTTCGTAAATTTGCCAACTTTGAACATTTTTTCTCACATTTGGTACATTTGTGCAATTTTCCACTATGTACTGTCATATGATCAATCAACTCTTGTTTTCGTAAATATTTACGACAACAAATATCACATTCAAAATTCTTTTCACCTCTATGAATTTTCATATGTTGAATTAAGTTATCTTTCCTCGACATTATTTTCGCACAAATTCTACACGTTCGTTTGCACACCATTTGATGATCATTTAAATTTTGTTTCGTTGTAAAAGTTCCATTACAAATATTACATTTTAACAAATGTTCGTCAGTTGTTAAATTTGGCTTTGGTTTTTGTTCCATTTTTAAAATACGTTTCTTTTTCACTGGTTGATTTTGAACAAATTATATTGAATTTTCGAGTAATTTCTCCGAAAAATAATATTTTAATTAAAACAATCTCTCTTTAATCTCTCGCTTAAAAACTAAAAATAACGTCCGTTCACTTTGAATATTATTTTATAACTGCCATTGATGAAATGTTTCAGATACGCAAGGAGTAATAAAGAAAAATATTGGTGTTACCAGATTTATAATAAAATTTCGATAATTTTCGACTGTATTGTCACATAAATAAAAATATATAATCTGACATTTTTAGTGAATGTAAATCGTCAATGTGGTCAATTTATTACCAATGATTGGTATTTTTAAATTGTGATCAGTTTTTGACGAGTCAATAGTTGTCATATGTTGTACAATACTACAAGTCGCAGTCCGTCAAATATTGAAAACTAAGTGTTACATGTAAGATTTGTTTTGACAGCTACAGCTGTTTATGGATGACACCTGCCGGCTATGCTATGCCCTAACACCGCAGCTTTTGTTTATTCATTATTGGCATTGCAGTCGTTAAATATATTTGTTCATAACTACTGTACATGAAATTCCAGTGACAGAATACCGCAAGGAGGTGGTAAATAGGACTTTAGAATATTACAAGTCATAGATATTACCTATTATTTGTATAACACTTGTTCAGTACACGTGTGCATATGCCATTCTGCTGTCAACTGATGCTGTGTACATAATAACAACAAATTTCGGGCAGACGGTTTACACTTCGTCCTTCTTACGTACGAATACACTATAGAGAAAAGAAAATGCTATAAATTGGAAAACATTTGGTGGAAAAACTACACAGTTATATTAAACAGAACAATCAACACTAACGATTGTGATAAATTTGAGCTAGACTCATATCCGATATATAAATTATTGATGTGTCACCGAGTGTCATAACAAAGTTATATTAGCAGTTTTTTTCGTACTTTACGATTTGTTCTCGAGTAATGGTACACCGAAATTTCCACCATTGTGACGACGTACAGCAGTTGAGCTTCGTTTTTCTTAATTACAGCTATTCCAATATTATCAAGATGTATTTTGATGTAGCAATAGAATGTGGTGCGATAACGAGTAAGACGATTAGTAACTATTACTATCACTTTGTGGGACATTTTGACATTTTTTATATATAGAATATGTCAAATAGTCCCAACAAAAGTAAAAATTGGTATATTTACTATAATCTAATCTAGTATTCACTATCGACACAATCTCTCCCTCTCTCTCTCTCTCTCTCTCTTTCTCTCTCTCTCTCCATCTTATTTATTAAACGTAAACTTCACATTATATTACAAAATGTCATCTGAATAGGTTTTTATAATTGTATAAAATAAAATGTACACTTTTCTTCTAAAATGTGCTCGTATATTGTTGTTGTTGTTATTATGAAAATATTTTCTTAACATTATGGAATGTGATTATGTTATCGCAATAGATGGATGAGGAAAAAAAAAATGAATGTGACACAGATTAATTGTTATCCTGCGCAATATCATACAAATAACAATAAACAAACTGGCTAAATCACCATACAGGATTCCATCCCAGATTTTATTAAGTTAGAGATCGGTGGATTCAGTTTAGTTCACAAAAAATTTTTAATTACCATCATATATGTCAAATTTGTACGACTCAAACTATACAACAACGACATAAAGTTTGTAAAAATTGTGAAACAAATCTAAACAATTCACAGACGATAGAATTTTCGCATTGGGTAATACTTTTTCGATAAATAAAATTAAATGTTAAATAAAATTGTGCGAATACAAATTCCGCAGACACATCATTTTTTGGTTTTGTATAAAATAATAATTTTTTTTTTTTTCCGGTGACCTTCATAGTGTCGACCTTTTGCGGGGGCCATCCATTTTAAAATACTTATTGATGGAATAAAAAAGAAACAAAAAATTAGGTTATGTTATGTTTAAATTTTATTATTTATAATAAAGAGACATATTTATGAAAACCTAAAAACACTCATGAAATAAAATTTAATTTTTAATCATCGGAGTCGACATCAATACAATCATCTGGATTCACAAATAAATTTGGATGTTCTTGAGCGTACTTTTTAATATGTGGATTGGCAAAATCAACTAATATATTGTATACATCTTTGTGCTGTATTAGGTATTCAACTACGGTAAAAGAATTACCTTTACACGCTTCGGCCAATGGTGTATTACCATAAAGATTGACTAAATTTCTATCCAAATCATTTTCGCCTAATAGATATTCAACATATTCTAAATTACCATTGGCACATGCATAATGAAATTGATTGTAATTTTTTTTTTTTCCATAAACATATTCACACAATTCTTTCGCAAAGTCATATTTTTTCAATGACAATGAATGATCAATGACATTTTCATTTGCATCAATTCCTAATTCTATAAAATACATACACATAATAAGGCTGTCACAATTTATACAAGTTTCAAACGGCGATTCCTTCTTTATAATTCTCGAATCATTGCAAATGGCGATGTCCACAATTTGAAAAGATTCCAGTTTGCATGCTAATTCAAATAAATTTTTAGGATTCAATTCAGTTATTAAAAAACGTAATATGACATCATCTTTAACTGTAGCTGCAAGTTGTACAAGTAACAAAATATCGATATTTTTCCCGTGAAATTGTACGAAGCTTTTTTTTAGTTTTTTTACCCTATCAATATCTCGTTCGACTATGGCTTTAATCATTTCAATAAAGCAATTAAGTTTTTCCGTGGCTTGTGGTGATTCCATTATAATTATATTTGCTCGAAACCGTTATTTAAATTAAAATCAAAAAATAAAAAAAAAATCCAATCAAACTTCGAAAACGATGATTGCAACTCGTTCACTTAAAGGTCAGCGCTCTACTGACTAAACTCGCTGCATACGTACACAATTCTATGATATGCAAATGGGATGATATGATGCTAAATGTATTTAAAATATGATTTAAAATGGTGGCGAGAGAGAGAGAGAGAGAGAGAGAGAGAGAGAGGGGGGGCGAAGAGAGTATAATTTTAAAATGTCATCGCGGATGCGTAAATAAAATTCAAAAATTGTGTGATCACGCGATGTGATACCAATAAATAATCAATTCATTTGCGGTGGTGTGCTCATATTGATAACGAAATGACATCTATATGGAGGCGATGAATTAAAGATGTTCGAGCACATGTGCACATGTGACTTTATATTTTCAATTTTCAATTTGAAGTGCAATACTACAAGTTTCAAGTAGTAGACGCGTGTGTCAATCCATCTCAACATAGCTTACTTTGATACGAATAATTCGTAATAACAATTAATTAAATAAATGTTTAAATGATAATAAAATTAATTAATTATTTAATGGTAACACATCGTGCAATTTTCTATTTACAAAAACACATCCATCGCGTTGACATTTCTATTCTCTCATATGGATAAAAATTTTTATGGTAAAACCAGATTGCCGCTGCACGTGCTGTGTTCCGCTGCGCCGTCAAATAGTCAACAATAGGTTGAGATTAGACTGAAAAAACTTTCGAATTTCAATGACAAATATTGGCTAGATGCAATGTACTGTGATATTCGGGTCGTTAAAATTAACGTTAGCTGCAGATAGGTTGGGTTGAAGGAACGTGTGACAGAAGGCTAAAATCGCACCTGGGTGCTTTTAATGCCGCTGTTTGATTAACATTATATGTTTCCTTAGCAAATAATAAAAGTGGTACATTTATTCAAAGTATGCTCCATCGGGACACCATAAACTTTACCCATATTTTAGGCAATTTACAAATCAAGCGAGCGTCAAGTCCACCCGGATTTACCCAATACTTTTCTACGCTTAGGATTCTCACAGTAAATCCATTTTTCCATCACCATTATTTACTTTTAGCCTTTCCCCCAAAATGTAGCACAATTATAAATGTGTTCGAAAAGTATTGCCGTTATAACGAAAATTCAAAAATAGTTTGACTAAAAAGTGTAGCCAAAAATAGTTTAGATTTTAACAGGACTAATAAATTTACACATTATTCCTGCCACAAAATACAGTTTTTCGTACACGCTACGTTCACACCACAAATTCGATTACTTTCTAATTTCAAAATCGTTGTAAAAAAATCGAATCTATCTGACGAAAATATCCTATTTTTTAAATTAAAATTAATTAAAATTATTAAAATTCGATGCGCCACAAAAAATATTACAAATGCGATTAGAGATTTTGTAACAGCGTCAAATTGTGGTGCTACCATTAGACATGTAACGGATGACAAATGATACAACTTCGCCACACCTCAATTGTTTTCTGACAATGTACTGTATAATTAAAAGAGCACATTTTAACCAATTAAATTCTCTTCGCCGCTTACACACATACGTCGTAAATTGTACAGTTCATTTGATCCGCTCAATTCGGCATAGTAGTGGTGGAGTAGTTGTAGTAGTAGTATTAGTAGTAGTGTTAGTAATATCCATAGTGTTGTGTCGTTCCCTGATTGGTTTAAAAAAAAAAGTTTCTAATATATATAAAATTGCCAAAAAAAAATACTATAAAAACTTACATTTTTATTTAAATTATAATGAATGATAATCAGCTGATGATGGTGATGATGATTAGAAAATCTATAGCCGATAATAATATTGGTGAGATAAATGAATTAATCAAAAATGGAGATGTACACATTTATAGTGATGAGGCAGCAAAACTAATGCGGGCGGCAGTCTGTACACGTCACTATCACATATTTACCATTTTACTTAGAAAATTTTCAACCGAACAGTTTTTCTATCGAATATTTAAAAATGATGAAATGACTTACATGCAAATGCTGTTCGCAAATGTTCCCGAACTTAAAGATATAATTTTTAAGATTTATTTACCGTTACACATTTGTAACGCCCGATTTTGTAAATTCTTGTTGGCAAACGGAGCCAATGTAAATATGGCCCGGATAATCGATGGATGTACTGCACTTCATTCGGCCTGTGAATATGCAATGGTTGATAGTGTGAAAATACTTTGTGGCCACAGTGCGATTCAAATAAATGCACAAAATTTTTCGCTTGAAAGTGCATTGCATTTGGCTTGCAAAAATAATTGCGGTCTTAAAATTGTTAAAATTCTGTTGAATGTGGCTGCGATAGATGTAAATTTAGTGGACGCATCCGGTGAAACAGCATTCTCATATGCTTGTTCGAACAATGCCCACGAAATTGTTGAGCACATGTTTTACAGAAAACATCGATTGAATTTAAACGATGATGAAACCAATCAACATATTCGAAAATATAAAATGGAATTTCCGTTGTTACCCCGATTTTATGGGTAATGTGTAAAATTTAAAATCATAAAATTAGTAATTTTAATTAGATTTTTTATTAGATTTTATTTATTTATTGAATTTTCTGAATAACTTGGAGGAAGTATTTTGTAAATTTTTAATTTTTGTACAAAGATTTTTCGCATAAAATACACGAGAATCGTAAAAAAATGTAAATTTTTGTAATTTTTGATTTTAAATTATTTTAATTGAGCTGGAACAAAATTTTCCTGTGTGTGGTGTTTATTTGAAAGCTGTCCAATCGATAATTTGAAATTGTATTGAGTGTAACGCCTATAATTTTGAACCGCAATAATTGTAATCGGAATCGAGATAAACTGTCGTTTCGTTGTGTTAAGAATGGTCGGCATACTGTTATGGATCGAATGAGTCCAGCAAAGAGAAAAACCATTAAAATGGCTGTAAATATTCAACGATGTGTCCTACTTCTTCACGTATGAACATAATGTTGCTCCCTATCCCCCCCCTCGCCACCCTCCCACTAATATAGAAAAATCCTAACAATAGCATTTTGTGAGTATGATTTTTGACAACGATGCGTTGGCTACCGTCCGGCTCACAGCTTCTGTAGAGATGAGTGGCGTGGTCCAGTCGTCCGCAGCACATTATGAAAATCAAAATCGTACCACACAACAAACAAAAATTGCTTGCCATTGTTTCACACAGATTTGATAGCATTTTTTTAAGAGATGTTGCTCGACTTTTTCACATTTAAAAATGAATATCATCGTAATTTCTTGTTAAATTTGTTTGGATTCAAAAGAAGCAGAGTGAGGGAGAAAGAGAGCGAGAGACAGTGTTCCAAAATGGAACTTTAAAAAATTAATGACATAACATAGGATCAACAAATATGTGGATGACGATGCCTAGACATTTCCTATAATATTTTTGATTGGTGGTGGTGTGGCAATCTTCTTGAGGAATGTTTGTGTGGTGGTTAATTTGATTCTGTTCCAATAAAATCTGAATGGTTGTGGTTCACCGGTAACGCAGACAGCTATTAGCAACCGCACTTGTGTAACGAATGCAATTTTTTATTATTGATGGTGTTAATTGTGAAATTTGTGTTTGTGTGTCTCCGTGATTTATATTCTCGGTCCACATTATCCACATTATTCAATTTAATGTTAACCATACCATTGGCATACATTTAACGTTTAATCACTCTTTTTTAGCCTATTTACGCTGATGCCATTACATAAAATACACACATGGACATTTTTCGCAGCCCATTTTAATTGACGAATAATTCTGATTGGCGGCTGCTAATAAATACTGCGATACGATACTGCGAAATCGATGGTATATTTAATAAAATTTAAGGTTTAATTAAAATTAAATTTTATGATAATATAATTAATTGATTATTTACCGGTAACACATAACACAATTTTTTAATTTCACACACACACACACATTTATCGATGACATTTTAAAATTAATAGAATGTAATCTCTCTTTCTCTCGCTCTCTAGCTCTGCGTTCGCTATATTTCGCCCGCCAATCATTCATTTTACATTCATTTCAATAGTTTTTTTTATGTACATTAATTGAATTATCACGAACACCGTGCAGATCGTTGACCTATAATCATCGAACAAATGCAGTAGTCAGTGTACCACATTGTTTGCCTGATTAATTCGTTCTATTTGAGTTACGGTTAAATTCTAATATTATTATTGTTAATCAAAGTTTTATAATTATGCAAATAGCGAGTAAGTTGAATGACTGGTATTGTGTATTGATTGGAAAATATATAAAACATTACAATGGGTTTAAGATCAATGAATTACTGAAATTAGATATAGAAATAACGGATGACATGGCCACATACTTGTACAAGCGTGCAATTCGCGAACGACGTTTTGAGATCTTAAAGATTTTTTTGGGCAAATTTTCGGTTACCAATTTGATGTATGTATTGTGTTGCGACAATGATTTCGATTGTACAAAATTGCTGCTCCGTAAAGTGCCAATTTTTAAAGATATATTGTCAAAGGTTTATGTACCGTTACATCTTTGTAATGCCCGCTTTTGTAAGTTCATGTTAAAACATGGAGCCAATGCAAACATGACCAATGCAACAGATGGATGCACTGCACTTCATTCGGCTTGTGAATATGGACAAATTGAAAATGTGAAGACGATTTGTCGTGCCGGTAAAATTGAAATAAATAAAATTAATAATTTAAATGATAGCGCATTACATTTGGCCTGCAAAAATAATTCTGATATTGGTTTGGTTAAAATTCTATTGAAGGTTGCTACAATTGATGTAAACTTAGTGAATGCATCCGGTGAAACAGCATTTTCGTATGCGTGTTGGAACAATGCTCACGATATTGTTGTGTACATGTTATCGAAAAGGGATAGATTGAATTTAAATGTAGATGATAGCAATGAATTTATTCGAAAATATAAAAACGATAATCTCGAATTATGGCAGCCGTTAAAAAAACGTAAAATTAAATAAATAAAATTTATTTTGCTAATTTTAACTTTTTGATTTTGGTCAATTTTGTTCGAGTATAATCAAATCAAATTTTTAAAAATAAAAAAATGTAAAACTTATCAATTGTAAAAATGTATTTTAAAATTTTTAATACATGTATTTGATGTAATAAGGAGTAGTTTAATTTGACTGGATTACAGGTGGTTTTATATTAAGTTGGGCTGTAGTTTTTATTTTAAAACTTTTTTCACATGGCAATGACATACAAAGCGACATTTCCATAGCCGATCTTTGGATATTATTTTCACCATATTGTCGTATCCATAATTCATTAATTCACTATGCGTATTGCATATGTTTGGATTGGTTTGAACATTATAAGGTCCGCACCTAATCCTAAGTCCATTTAAATATTCATACAGAGTTCAAGTGTGAACACACACTTTGTACCAAAACCTGGTCATATTTTTGATATTATTCAATGGGATTGGAAATGAGAATGTGTGTTTGTGTGTGTGTGATTTTATATTCAATTGTTCAATTGTTGCCTGTGCGTCAAACAAATCTGAGGTTTGGTATGCATGGGCATACCTAACGTGGGCAATGAACAAAAAATCGCTTTGCCCAACCGCTTTGGCAATGGACCTAAAAATAAACAAATACCAAAATTACCAATCACCAAAATCCGAAAAAAAAAGGGAAAATAGTTTGAACAAATGTTTTTTTAAAAATAGTAAAATATCAAAATTAAATTAATTTTTTTTTGCAACCAAAAACTTTAATTAAATAATAAAATTATTTTTTTTTACGATAAAAATCAAAGTTTAAATAGTAAAATTAATTTTTTTATGGCAAAAATCAAAGTTTAAATAGTAAAATTAATTTTTTTTATGACACAAATCAAAGTTTAAATAGTAAAATTATTTTTTTTTACGATAAAAATCAAAGTTTAAATAGTAAAATTAATTTTTTATGGCAAAAATCAAAGTTTAAATAGTAAAATTAATTTTTTTTCGGCAAAAATCAAAGTTTAAATAGTAAAATTAATTTTTTTTATGACACAAATCAAAGTTTAAATAGTAAAAATCAAAGTTTAAATAGTAAAATTAATTTTTTATGGCAAAAATCAAAGTTTAAATAGTAAAATTAATTTTTTTTATGACACAAATCAAAGTTTAAATAATAAAATTAATACTTTTATGACAAAAATCAAAGTTTAAATAGTAAAATTAATCTTTTTATGACAAAAATCAAAGTTTAAATAGTAAAATTAATTTTTTTATGACAAAAATCAAAGTTTAAATAATAAAATTAATACTTTTCTGACAAAAATCGAAAATTTAAATAATAAAATTAATATTTTTATGACAAAAATCAAAGTTTAAATAATAAAATTAATACTTTTCTGACAAAAATCGAAAATTTAAATAATAAAATTAATACTTTTATAACAAAAAACTTAATTTAAGTAATAAAATTAATTTTTTTATGACAAAAATCTGAATTTATAAAACAAAATTTAATATTTTTATGACACAAATCAAAGTTTAAATAGTAAAGTTAATTTTTTTTCGGCAAAAATCAAAGTTTAAATAATAAAATTAATATTTTTATAACAAAAACCTTAATTTAAATAATAAAATTAATATTTTTATGACAAAAAAACTTTAATTAATTAATAAAATACATTTTTTTTTTTTTTTTAGACAAAAAAACTTAAATTAAATAATAAAATTATTTCTGTTGTGACAACAAAACTTAAATAAAATAATAAAATACATTGGTTTTTTGGTGTTTTTATGACAAGAGACTCTAAAATTATAAATAAATAATTTAATTTATATTTATGACAAAAATCAAAATTTAAAAAATTAATATAATTTTTACATCTTTACGTAAATTTTTAACAATTATTTATTATTTAAATAATAACTTTTGGTATTATTATAGCTTAAAAAATTACTTAATAGCCTAATTTCATCAAACCGCTAATTTTGATTACCATAACATAGTCGGCTATTATTATTATTATTATTATTGTTAACGTAAAACATTGGTGTGCTATGCATTTGAATCCTCTACAACGTTATTATCCATCGATTCACAACAGTACATTGATTTCAAATGTTTTCTACTTATTTCATCTACAATTAGCAACGGATGGGACATTAATTCATCCACAATCTGGTAAGAATTCGTTTGACAAGCATAACGTAATGGTGTTTCACCTAATGTACCGGTTGCATTTACATTAGCCCCTTTACTGATTAATAGTTTAACAATATCAAGATTTTCATCTTTGTAACATGCAAAGTGCAGCGGAGTAATGTCACAGGTATCAGTTGTGTCTACTTTAATG
The DNA here is from genome assembly GCA_910594885.2 of Bibio marci. Classification (NCBI taxonomy): domain Eukaryota; kingdom Metazoa; phylum Arthropoda; class Insecta; order Diptera; family Bibionidae; genus Bibio; species Bibio marci. Next base: position 17,308,473 of record OU343119.1, on the reverse strand, counting down.
TCCGGTCGGGCACAAAGTAATTGTACAATTTCAAATCTTGAATAAATGCATGCGACATGCAATGCGGTGAAACCAGTCAGTGGATGGTATTTATTTATGTTTGTTACACGTTTTATTAAAAACTTACAAATTTTTGGACATGGAAATTGAGCACCAAAATACAACAGCTTTACAAATATTAATCCAGGATTTTCATTAAGTATTGCTTTCAATCCAACTAAATTATCCGATCTGCAAGCATCGATTATTGGGTTTGGTTTGACGAAAACAGAAATACCATACAAATTGTCACACATTTTACACTATTTTGTGTATTCTATTTTTTAGAAAATATAAAAATTTTGAATTCCGATTGTATTCTATCGGCTACGATGACGTTCCACTGATCCCAATGATAATCCTAAGTCGATCAAAAAATGAGAAGAAAAAATCGAACACTGAAATTAATTATTATTTTGGTAAATACTTTTTCGAATATCAAAAATTAATGATATGAAAATTTGTGTGCAGCAAAAAGTGATGAAATTTAATAAAAAAATTATGTGTGTGTGTGTGTGTGGTGGTAAGAAAGCTAAGTCAAACATATTTTTTCATTTTCAAACCATAACTTTTAACCAAATTAGTTTCACTTGTTCGATACGAAAAATATATTGTAAAACAATAATTATTGATTCATAATTAATTTAAAATTACAAATAAATAATTGACTACGAAATAATTAATATTATTATAAAAAATTAACTATTATAAAAACTCACCTCGTCCTCTTTTCTTACACAAATCGAACACTGGTGCACCAGACTCTGCACTGATGTCAGGTGACAGATAAAATATCAACAAAAATATTTAATATACCACCGTGCACTGCTGCTGGTGGTAATGAAATATATCCGTCTTGATTACTCTCACAAAAAATTCGTATCTTAAAAGTATATCGGTTACTAATCTACCACACACACACACACACACACATACACACATATATATAATGTGGGCCTGTGTTTATACGCACAACGCACCGTCGAGTTAATCAATTGTTAAGTTGTCATTGTAGGCAAAATAGCGCGATAATAAAAAAATATTCAAAATAAATTAATGTTTTTTGTTTTCAAACATATTTTACAGTACAGGGGGGGGGAGGGTGGGTGATCAATGATCAACAAAAAAAATAGAAGGATAATTTTCTCAAAAAATTAATCTGTGAGTAAAAATTGAGTGAGAGAAGAGTCTTGAGTTGTTTAAAACTATTCAAGCATTTATACTATGCCCAAAATGGTAATGGATATGACAATGGACGACTTAAACTTAAACATTTATCGTATTTCTTTGACCCATTCTGACAAGTTCGATGTGTGTTTTTTCACTCACATACACCACCACTTGTTTGTATATCGCTAGGAACAATTTGTCCGTACTTTGAAAAATGTGGAAAATTTGGGTGGAAAAGATATATTGGAATTTGTCCAAAGAATGCCCATAGATTTTTCACATAATATAACACTATTTTATTTAGATCAATTGAAATAATTTGAATTCCCAATCCAGGGTAATATTTTCAACATATATCCGTCGGTATTGTATTCATATTTTATTTCACCAATTATCCAAAACATAAGGGTTCAAATTTTTTTATAAATTTCGCTTATCCCTTTTACACACATAATCCTCACTCCATCGAATTTATTTTCATAATTTTTAAAACAACCAGCAACCCGAAAATCGATATAGTTCCGAGGAATTTTGTAATCCACGGTTATTTTCTTCTTAATTACAGCCACAAAATTTGCACAATCGATGAAATTTTTTGTGATCGTTCTGGCAACATCGTCACATTCCGTGCCCATAGAACTTCTGGTCTGTGTCGGTTAAAAAAAACTAAATGAAACTGCGCATCATCGTCATTTATTCTGCTGATACGGCCAATTGGGGGGTATTACTTGCCCAAAAAACATGTGTACAATTCAAAGATATTTTTGTCAAAATCCGTGGATCAGCGCTCACAAAAAATATGAATATAAATTCGATGGACAATTCTGTGGAATGATAGCAACGAGAAATATAATTCTAAGAAGAATCCATAGAAATTATCATCGAAAATATACGAACATTTTTTATAAAATCATTCCATCGTCAAGGGTTGTACTGATCGTCTGAAATTCCAGCGGACAAGAAATCCATAGATATTTCCTCGGATTGAAACGACAAATTACACGGACAGTGTTACTAGGCTATGGGCCGACTGGTTCTTTATTCAACAAAGTGTGACACCGATTTGTCGATTTTGTGTTAAAAATTTTATTTATTTACTTACTCCATGGCGCTATATAGGCCGGGTGAGATTTTAGCCTTCTTCAACACGCTTCTCCAACCTGGCCACCTGTCAGCAACCGCAATGTCTTCCAATCCCGAATTTTAATTATCTTTATATCACAGTTTACTGTATCTAACCATCTCGAATTAGGTCTTTCGCGCGGCTCTCCTTCTACCTTCTGCGTTACCATTCAACCGGTTTTTTCGGCACACGCTTCTCCTCGATGCGTATAATACGTTTCCAACAGCCATCTTAATCTATTGATTTTTATTGTTTTGACAATCAATTTGATTGGCCGTAAAATTTGTCTAATTCCACAAAAATTGTATCGTTGCCTCCAACCATTCTGTCATTTGACGGCGACACCAAATATGCCACGTAGTACCTTTCGAAATAATTGTTCCTGGTTCTGTGTCCGGTGCACCAAACCTCCGATCCATACGTTATAATATTGGACTTATTAATGTTGTGAGTTATAGCTGGTGCACTAACGATCTCGTTTTAAAAGTTTTCGATTGGAATTGTTTTTTTGTAGCCCGTAATAACATCTGTTTGCCAGTTGCTACGCTGCGACGAATTTCTTCGTCAACACCATTTTCTACATTTATCAACGATCCTAAGTACATGCGAAACTATTAATTATTTCAAAATTTTAGTCTCCACGTTAACTGAGTTTGATCTCGAATTTCTGTTACCATCATATGCTTTGTTTTGTCTGCATTCACTCGGAGATCTAGACCCGATGACTCCATTGTGTATTCGTAAGCAATCTTAACACAATCTTAAGCAAGATTCGAAAGCATTCCTTAACAGTCACCGCATATTCCAACCGATTATGTTTATATCATCCGGCTGCGTTAATAATCGAAAAAATCGAGACAACCTATTAATAATGCGATGGTTGTCGGCGTTGCAAATTTATTTTAAGGTTATGTAGCACCAACAGTGTTAAATTTTGAAATTACATTGTGTTTTGGCAAACAAATACAATATTTTATATTTCAATTCCCATTTTTTGTTATAACCTCATAATTTTTGTTCGTACATTTGTTAAAAATTATGTTCCTAATTATTCACCGAATTAAATTTATTGTACCCGTTTTTTTTTGTGCCCGATCACAAGCAATTTTTATGAAACACAAAATTTTTGATACAAAATAATACATTTCGTCTATATTTTCCATTAAAATATATTTTAAATTTCAGATTATGCTATTAGTTTTTGGCGAACACATAATTTTTTCCATGTGATGTAACAGAAACTGAAACAAATGACAATTACCGAATTTTATATGTGCACACGGCCCATACACAAATCCATAACTATGCCGGCATGGAAATGTCATACGACGGCGTAAACACGCCCACTGTATGTTATCTATTGTATGTATTATAAAAAATTTCTCAACAATCGTATCCAACAGTCAGTGTGTGTGTGTGTGTGTGTGTGTGTGTGTGTGTGTGTACACAGTGATTAAACTGATGTGAATGTGTGAATTTATAAAATCGGCAGTCGTTGATTTGATTATTAAAAGAAAAAATTAAATAAAATAAATAAATTTGTGTTTTTGTCATTTATTTGTTAATCTTAATATTGATTTTTAATAAACTTAAAATCAATTCGCATCGATTACAATTACAATATGGCCGATGAAACAATTGAATGTGAAAATTTTAATGCAATCGAAAAATGTATAATAGATAATAATGTGGATGCATTAAAAGAATTGATAAAAACCGATTTACCCATTTACAATTGTATGGCAACAACGTTGTTGGAAATGGCCATCGATGGCAAACGTTTTGAAATACTAAACATTTTATTGCGAACCATTCCAATTGAACATTTTTTTTTTATGTTGTGCTACGACAACAAATCGGATCAATTGAATGTGTTGTTTAGAAATGTGACCGATTTTAAGCAGATAATTTCCGAAGTGTATTTGCCAATGGAATTGTGTGATGCCGGTTTTTGTAGGTATTTGGTGCGCAAAGGTGCCAACATTAATATGGTAAGATCATCGGATGGATGTACATCATTGCACTCCGCCTGTTTATATGAACATATTGAAAATGTTAAAGTACTTTGTGACCTCAGTACAATCGATGTGAATATGCAAAATTTTTCGCTTGAAAGTCCATTGATTTTGGTGTGCAAAAATAATTGTGATTTGGAAATTGTTAAGGTGTTGTTGAGTGTGGCCGAAATCGATGTAAATCTGGTGGATGCAGCCGGTGAAACAGCATTTTCGTATGCGTGTGCCAGCGGTGCACACGACATTGTTGAATACATGTTGGCCAAAAAATGTGCATTGAATTTAATCGTTGATGATGGCAATCAATATGTGCGAAAGTATATGGTGGACAATGCCGAATTGTGGCAGGCATTAAAAAAACGTAAAACATTAAACAAAATATAAAAATATTATTTAATACATTTTTTTTTTTTTTGGGAATAGATTTAAGTGGGTTTTTGTTTTGTTTTTTTTTGTTTGTATTCCTATCCAAAATTGTTTTTTTTTTTGTTCCTCCACATTCCACATAATTTGAAAATATGTAATTTTATCAATTTTTTTCATACACACCCGAAAAAGTTTAATGTTTTAAATAAAATAATTTAATTTTTATCACAAATAAAATATAATTTAAATTTTTTCTCGATTTTTTTTCCCACCATTTCCCAACACAGTTTATACGAACATTGCAAATTGGATAATTGGAATGGTTCGAGAAAAATGCATGAGTCATAGCGGCCGGAAAATATTAAAATTATTTGAAAAAATTTGATTGCCTTTTAATTTCCGATTGAGGTAAACCCAATATATAATTTATTTGCATAATGTAGTTAAGCGGATGTATCAGTACTATCGGACTATCTTATTTTCTCGTCACTTCAGATGCGCATACAAATTTAAACATTTATGGTTCCCAAAACTTAATACATTTACATACAAAAAGATGTTGTATTTGTTTGTATGGTACAACAAAAAAACAAGAGCAGTCGTAAATACAACTAAGAATAGAATATGACTTAAATATGGTATTTATTTTTTTTTGGGTTCAGTTCAAGGTTCTTTGCCACAGAGAGATATGCAAACTTAACATGTGTGTGAATACAAGTAAGTGACTAGCGATTAGGTATTATATTTTTCTGTTTTAATATTATTAGTATTTGTGTGTGTGTGTGTGTGTTTGCATGTGCCGTCGGTGTGTTTTAGTAATATTATTAGTTAAAATAAATTAGTATGTAATCGCCGTATGGTTTAAATATACACCAAATAACAACAACAATAGCATTTATTTATTATTTGCTTACGAAAAAAAATTGATAATAGAGAAATTATTATTAAAATTAATCCGATGTACGGCATAGAATAGAATAGAAAATGTGTAATTCCATTATTATTTCAATTGTGAGAGTGAGTTTTAATAAATTGAATTGTAAAAATTTGGAAATAAAATATTGTTTTCATTTGGAAATAAAATTCTTTATTCAAATGGTGATTGTGTGTGCTATTGTTCTGGTGTGTGGCATAAGAAAAATTCTTAATTTTGTTGCTAACAATGTGTGCCATACAACAACAGATTAGTGATCCGTGATTTTAACTGAATAAATCTGTTTGTTTGGCCAACCAGTTAATGTGAATTGTTTTGTAAAGCAATTGTGAATAAAAATACTAATCCGAAAGATTAAAGTAATGCAGGAGTACAGTAACAGCAGAAATAAATTCATTGGAATTGTTAGGTAGCCAACTAAAAAATCGTAATTCCTATTTGGAACTGCAAAAGTGAAATAAGACCGAGTATCAAACACCAACAAATTCCGTCACAAATTTCTTTCTTTGGTTTTTTTTTGCAAATATTCCTCTACAAATAAATAAATTCCATTGTCTGAACAAATTTTCGGTGTGATTATCAGAAATAAATATTTATTTTTCTGTTTGCAGGTTTGTTGGTGGTTGGCGTAACGTCAAAGCAAAACAGAATCCAGCACCAATATTTTGGTTTGTTCAGACAATGGAATTTATTTATTTGTGTTCAACAAAGTTTTGTTGTAATAAATTCGGAACCAGTTTTGTTTTATACATCACAACGTTAGCCTAACGTTATCTTTAACAATACTTTAACAAATAGGTAAAATTTATTTAATTAAAAGCACAACACAAAATTATACAAAATAGGTATTTTTCAGAACATCGATTCCGATGATGAAGTGGATAAACCTAAAACTATATATTTTTATTGAATGGATTGTAAATCGATTGGTTCATTTAGAATTTAAAAGCCACAAACTTCTGCTGGAATATTGTCACAAAATTACCAAAGATACATGTTGTCCGTAAATTTTTCTATATTACAAAAACGATTTTTATGTGAAATTTTTGTTTATCATTTTTATTTCAGATATAAAATAAATAAATACCGCGGGAATAGCTGCTGCGCTGATGATGATGTGGAATGAATGATGTGTAGATAATTTAACACAACATAAAAAATTGATGCAATTAAATTGGATCCAATGGATACAAAGTTATAGACGGCGATACAAAAAGGTATGGTCTTTTTTTGTCTGTGTTTTTTGAACATATTAAATAGTAAAAAAATAAAACTTTTTTGTAGACCAAATCGATCAATAAATCATCCGATACATCAAAATTATTTATATGAACCAACCAAAAATTACCAACCACATCATAGAAATATTATTCGGAGGAGTTAAACACCCAACATTATAATGACCATCTCAACCATAAGGTTTTTGTGCTTTAATGTGTAACGGAGTACGAACGAATGCTGCAGTCGAATTTATTCTTTGTGATTGACATTAAAATAATGAATTTAATTGATTTTAGCATTATCAAAATTATGAAGATGGACCAAAAATTACCAACCACTTCATACAAATATTATTCGATGAAGCTACACACCCAACAATTTAATGATCATCTCAGCTATAAGATTTATGTGGATTAATGTGTAATGAAGTACGAACGAATGTTGTAGTTGAATATTATTCTTTGATTGATATTAAAATAATGAATTTAATTGATTTTAGCATTATCAAAATTACGTATATGGACCAAAAATTACCAACCACTTCATACAAATATTATTCGATGGAGCTACACACCCAACAATTTAATGATCATCTCAGCTATAAGATTTATGTGAATTAATGTGTAACGAAGTACGAACGAATGTTGTAGTTGAATATTATTCTTTGATTGATATTAAAATAATGAATTTAATTGATTTTAGCATTATCAAAATTATGAAGGTGGACCAAAAATTACCAACCACTTCATACAAATATTATTCGATGGCGATACACACCCAACATTTTAATGATCATCTCAACTATAAGGTTTATGTGGATTAATGTGTAACGGAGTACGAACGAATGCTGCAGTCTAATTTATTCTTTGTGATTGATATTAAAATAATGAATGTAATTGATTTTTGCATCATCAAAATTACGTATATGGACCAAAAATTACCAACCACTTCATACAAATATTATTCGATGGAGCTACACACCCAACAATTTAATGATCATCTCAGCTATAAGATTTATGTGAATTAATGTGTAACGAAGTACGAACGAATGTTGTAGTTGAATATTATTCTTTGATTGATATTAAAATAATGAATTTAATTGATTTTAGCATTATCAAAATTATGAAGGTGGACCAAAAATTACCAACCACTTCATACAAATATTATTCGATGGCGATACACACCCAACATTTTAATGATCATCTCAACTATAAGATTTATGTGGATTTATGTGTAATGAAGTACGAACGAATGTTGTAGTTGAATATTATTCTTTGATTGATATTAAAATAATGAATTTAATTGATTTTAGCATCATCAAAATTACGTATATGGACCAAAAATTACCAACCACTTCTTACAAATATTATTCGATGGAGCTACACACCCAACAATTTAATGATCATCTCAACTATAAGATTTATGTGGATTTATGTGTAATGAAGTACGAACGAATGTTGTAGTTGAATATTATTCTTTGATTGATATTAAAATAATGAATTTAATTGATTTTAGCATTATCAAAATTATGAAGATGGACCAAAAATTACCAACCACTTCATACAAATATTATTCGATGGAGCTACACACCCAACATTTTAATGATCATCTCAACTATAAGGTTTATGTGGATTAATGTGTAACGGAGTACGAACGAATGCTGCAGTCGAATTCATTCTTTGTGATTGATATTAAAATAATGAATGTAATTGATTTTGGCATCATCAAAATTACGTATATGGACCAAAAATTACCAACCACTTCTTACAAATATTATTCGATGGAGCTACACACCCAACAATTTAATGATCATCTCAACTATAAGATTTATGTGGATTAATGTGTAATGAAGTACGAACGAATGTTGTAGTTGAATATTATTCTTTGATTGATATTAAAATAATGAATTTAATTGATTTTAGCATTATCAAAATTACGTATATGGACCAAAAATTACCAACCACTTCATACAAATATTATTCGATGGAGCTACACACCCAACAATTTAATGATCATCTTAACTATAAGATTTATGTGGATTAATGTGTAACGGAGTACGAACGAATGTTGCAGTCGAATATTATTCTTTGATTGATATTAAAATAATGAATTTAATTGATTTTAGCATTATCAAAATTACGTATATGGACCAAAAATTACCAACCACTTCATACAAATATTATTCGATGGAGCTACACACCCAACAATTTAATGATCATCTTAACTATAAGATTTATGTGGATTAATGTGTAACGGAGTACGAACGAATGTTGCAGTCGAATTCATTCTTTGTGATTGATATTAAAATAATGAATGTAATTGATTTTGGCATCATCAAAATTACGTATATGGACCAAAAATTACCAACCACTTCTTACAAATATTATTCGATGGAGCTACACACCCAACAATTTAATGATCATCTCAACTATAAGATTTATGTGGATTAATGTGTAATGAAGTACGAACGAATGTTGTAGTTGAATATTATTCTTTGATTGATATTAAAATAATGAATTTAATTGATTTTAGCATTATCAAAATTACGTATATGGACCAAAAATTACCAACCACTTCATACAAATATTATTCGATGGAGCTACACACCCAACAATTTAATGATCATCTTAACTATAAGATTTATGTGGATTAATGTGTAACGGAGTACGAACGAATGTTGCAGTCGAATTCATTCTTTGTGATTGATATTAAAATAATGAATGTAATTGATTTTGGCATCATCAAAATTACGTATATGGACCAAAAATTACCAACCACTTCTTACAAATATTATTCGATGGAGCTACACACCCAACAATTTAATGATCATCTCAACTATAAGATTTATGTGGATTAATGTGTAATGAAGTACGAACGAATGTTGTAGTTGAATATTATTCTTTGATTGATATTAAAATAATGAATTTAATTGATTTTAGCATTATCAAAATTACGTATATGGACCAAAAATTACCAACCACTTCATACAAATATTATTCGATGGAGCTACACACCCAACAATTTAATGATCATCTTAACTATAAGATTTATGTGGATTAATGTGTAACGGAGTACGAACGAATGTTGCAGTCGAATTCATTCTTTGTGATTGATATTAAAATAATGAATGTAATTGATTTTGGCATCATCAAAATTACGTATATGGACCAAAAATTACCAACCACTTCTTACAAATATTATTCGATGGAGCTACACACCCAACAATTTAATGATCATCTCAACTATAAGATTTATGTGGATTTATGTGTAATGAAGTACGAACGAATGTTGTAGTTGAATATTATTCTTTGATTGATATTAAAATAATGAATTTAATTGATTTTAGCATTATCAAAATTATGAAGATGGACCAAAAATTACCAACCACTTCATACAAATATTATTCGATGGAGCTACACACCCAACATTTTAATGATCATCTCAACTATAAGGTTTATGTGGATTAATGTGTAACGGAGTACGAACGAATGCTGCAGTCGAATTCATTCTTTGTGATTGATATTAAAATAATGAATGTAATTGATTTTGGCATCATCAAAATTACGTATATGGACCAAAAATTACCAACCACTTCTTACAAATATTATTCGATGGAGCTACACACCCAACAATTTAATGATCATCTCAACTATAAGATTTATGTGGATTAATGTGTAATGAAGTACGAACGAATGTTGTAGTTGAATATTATTCTTTGATTGATATTAAAATAATGAATTTAATTGATTTTAGCATTATCAAAATTACGTATATGGACCAAAAATTACCAACCACTTCATACAAATATTATTCGATGGAGCTACACACCCAACAATTTAATGATCATCTCAACTATAAGATTTATGTGGATTAATGTGTAACGGAGTACGAACGAATGTTGCAGTCGAATTCATTCTTTGTGATTGATATTAAAATAATGAATGTAATTGATTTTTGCATCATCAAAATTATTTATATGGACCAACCAAAAATTACCAACCACATCATAGAAATATTATTCGATGGCGATACACACCCAACATTTTAATGATCATCTCAACCATAAGGTTTATGTGGATTAATGTGTAACGGCGTACGAACGAATGCTGCAGTCGAATTCATTCTTTGTGATTGATATTAAAATAATGAATATAATTGATTTTTGCATCATCAAAATTACGTATATGGACCAAAAATTACCAACCACTTCTTACAAATATTATTCGATGGAGCTACACACCCAACAATTTAATGATCATCTCAACTATAAGATTTATGTGGATTTATGTGTAATGAAGTACGAACGAATGTTGTAGTTGAATATTATTCTTTGATTGATATTAAAATAATGAATTTAATTGATTTTAGCATTATCAAAATTATGAAGATGGACCAAAAATTACCAACCACTTCATACAAATATTATTCGATGGAGCTACACACCCAACATTTTAATGATCATCTCAACTATAAGGTTTATGTGGATTAATGTGTAACGGAGTACGAACGAATGCTGCAGTCGAATTCATTCTTTGTGATTGATATTAAAATAATGAATGTAATTGATTTTGGCATCATCAAAATTACGTATATGGACCAAAAATTACCAACCACTTCTTACAAATATTATTCGATGGAGCTACACACCCAACAATTTAATGATCATCTCAACTATAAGATTTATGTGGATTAATGTGTAATGAAGTACGAACGAATGTTGTAGTTGAATATTATTCTTTGATTGATATTAAAATAATGAATTTAATTGATTTTAGCATTATCAAAATTACGTATATGGACCAAAAATTACCAACCACTTCATACAAATATTATTCGATGGAGCTACACACCCAACAATTTAATGATCATCTTAACTATAAGATTTATGTGGATTAATGTGTAACGGAGTACGAACGAATGTTGCAGTCGAATTCATTCTTTGTGATTGATATTAAAATAATGAATGTAATTGATTTTTGCATCATCAAAATTATTTATATGGACCAACCAAAAATTACCAACCACATCATAGAAATATTATTCGATGGCGATACACACCCAACATTTTAATGATCATCTCAACCATAAGGTTTATGTGGATTAATGTGTAACGGCGTACGAACGAATGCTGCAGTCGAATTCATTCTTTGTGATTGATATTAAAATAATGAATATAATTGATTTTTGCATCATCAAAATTACGTATATGGACCAAAAATTACCAACCACTTCTTACAAATATTATTCGATGGAGCTACACACCCAACAATTTAATGATCATCTCAACTATAAGATTTATGTGGATTTATGTGTAATGAAGTACGAACGAATGTTGTAGTTGAATATTATTCTTTGATTGATATTAAAATAATGAATTTAATTGATTTTAGCATTATCAAAATTATGAAGATGGACCAAAAATTACCAACCACTTCATACAAATATTATTCGATGGAGCTACACACCCAACATTTTAATGATCATCTCAACTATAAGGTTTATGTGGATTAATGTGTAACGGAGTACGAACGAATGCTGCAGTCTAATTTATTCTTTGTGATTGATATTAAAATAATGAATGTAATTGATTTTTGCATCATCAAAATTACGTATATGGACCAAAAATTACCAACCACTTCTTACAAATATTATTCGATGGAGCTACACACCCAACAATTTAATGATCATCTCAACTATAAGATTTATGTGGATTTATGTGTAATGAAGTACGAACGAATGTTGTAGTTGAATATTATTCTTTGATTGATATTAAAATAATGAATGTAATTGATTTTAGCATTATCAAAATTATGAAGATGGACCAAAAATTACCAACCACTTCATACAAATATTATTCGATGGAGCTACACACCCAACATTTTAATGATCATCTCAACTATAAGGTTTATGTGGATTAATGTGTAACGGAGTACGAACGAATGCTGCAGTCGAATTCATTCTTTGTGATTGATATTAAAATAATGAATGTAATTGATTTTGGCATCATCAAAATTACGTATATGGACCAAAAATTACCAACCACTTCTTACAAATATTATTCGATGGAGCTACACACCCAACAATTTAATGATCATCTCAACTATAAGATTTATGTGGATTAATGTGTAATGAAGTACGAACGAATGTTGTAGTTGAATATTATTCTTTGATTGATATTAAAATAATGAATTTAATTGATTTTAGCATTATCAAAATTACGTATATGGACCAAAAATTACCAACCACTTCATACAAATATTATTCGATGGAGCTACACACCCAACAATTTAATGATCATCTCAACTATAAGATTTATGTGGATTAATGTGTAACGGAGTACGAACGAATGTTGCAGTCGAATTCATTCTTTGTGATTGATATTAAAATAATGAATGTAATTGATTTTTGCATCATCAAAATTATTTATATGGACCAACCAAAAATTACCAACCACATCATAGAAATATTATTCGATGGCGATACACACCCAACATTTTAATGATCATCTCAACCATAAGGTTTATGTGGATTAATGTGTAACGGCGTACGAACGAATGCTGCAGTCGAATTCATTCTTTGTGATTGATATTAAAATAATGAATATAATTGATTTTTGCATCATCAAAATTACGTATATGGACCAAAAATTACCAACCACTTCTTACAAATATTATTCGATGGAGCTACACACCCAACAATTTAATGATCATCTCAACTATAAGATTTATGTGGATTTATGTGTAATGAAGTACGAACGAATGTTGTAGTTGAATATTATTCTTTGATTGATATTAAAATAATGAATTTAATTGATTTTAGCATTATCAAAATTATGAAGATGGACCAAAAATTACCAACCACTTCATACAAATATTATTCGATGGAGCTACACACCCAACATTTTAATGATCATCTCAACTATAAGGTTTATGTGGATTAATGTGTAACGGAGTACGAACGAATGCTGCAGTCTAATTTATTCTTTGTGATTGATATTAAAATAATGAATGTAATTGATTTTTGCATCATCAAAATTACGTATATGGACCAAAAATTACCAACCACTTCTTACAAATATTATTCGATGGAGCTACACACCCAACAATTTAATGATCATCTCAACTATAAGATTTATGTGGATTTATGTGTAATGAAGTACGAACGAATGTTGTAGTTGAATATTATTCTTTGATTGATATTAAAATAATGAATTTAATTGATTTTAGCATTATCAAAATTATGAAGATGGACCAAAAATTACCAACCACTTCATACAAATATTATTCGATGGAGCTACACACCCAACATTTTAATGATCATCTCAACTATAAGGTTTATGTGGATTAATGTGTAACGGAGTACGAACGAATGCTGCAGTCTAATTTATTCTTTGTGATTGATATTAAAATAATGAATGTAATTGATTTTTGCATCATCAAAATTACGTATATGGACCAAAAATTACCAACCACTTCTTACAAATATTATTCGATGGAGCTACACACCCAACAATTTAATGATCATCTCAACTATAAGATTTATGTGGATTTATGTGTAATGAAGTACGAACGAATGTTGTAGTTGAATATTATTCTTTGATTGATATTAAAATAATGAATTTAATTGATTTTAGCATTATCAAAATTATGAAGATGGACCAAAAATTACCAACCACTTCATACAAATATTATTCGATGGAGCTACACACCCAACATTTTAATGATCATCTCAACTATAAGGTTTATGTGGATTAATGTGTAACGGAGTACGAACGAATGCTGCAGTCTAATTTATTCTTTGTGATTGATATTAAAATAATGAATGTAATTGATTTTTGCATCATCAAAATTACGTATGTGGACCAAAAATTACCAACCACTTCTTACAAATATTATTCGATGGAGCTACACACCCAACAATTTAATGATCATCTCAACTATAAGATTTATGTGGATTTATGTGTAATGAAGTACGAACGAATGTTGTAGTTGAATATTATTCTTTGATTGATATTAAAATAATGAATTTAATTGATTTTAGCATTATCAAAATTATGAAGATGGACCAAAAATTACCAACCACTTCATACAAATATTATTCGATGGAGCTACACACCCAACATTTTAATGATCATCTCAACTATAAGGTTTATGTGGATTAATGTGTAACGGAGTACGAACGAATGCTGCAGTCGAATTCATTCTTTGTGATTGATATTAAAATAATGAATGTAATTGATTTTGGCATCATCAAAATTACGTATATGGACCAAAAATTACCAACCACTTCTTACAAATATTATTCGATGGAGCTACACACCCAACAATTTAATGATCATCTCAACTATAAGATTTATGTGGATTAATGTGTAATGAAGTACGAACGAATATTGTAGTTGAATATTATTCTTTGATTGATATTAAAATAATGAATTTAATTGATTTTAGCATTATCAAAATTACGTATATGGACCAAAAATTACCAACCACTTCATACAAATATTATTCGATGGAGCTACACACCCAACAATTTAATGATCATCTCAACTATAAGATTTATGTGGATTAATGTGTAACGGAGTACGAACGAATGTTGCAGTCGAATTCATTCTTTGTGATTGATATTAAAATAATGAATGTAATTGATTTTTGCATCATCAAAATTATTTATATGGACCAACCAAAAATTACCAACCACATCATAGAAATATTATTCGATGGCGATACACACCCAACATTTTAATGATCATCTCAACCATAAGGTTTATGTGGATTAATGTGTAACGGCGTACGAACGAATGCTGCAGTCGAATTCATTCTTTGTGATTGATATTAAAATAATGAATATAATTGATTTTTGCATCATCAAAATTATGAAGATGAACCAAAAATTACCAACCACCTCATACAAATATTATTCGATGACGATACACACCCAACAATTTAATGATCATCTCAACTATAAGATTTATGTGGATTAATGTAATGAAGTACGAACGAATGCTGCAGCCAAATATATTTTTTAATTGATGATAGAACGATTTTGGTAGCGATTTAATTGGTTCAAATCGATTTGGATGAATAGCTGTAGGATAATAATAGTGTAATTAAATTTTGACTCTCACCATAACAACCCCATTACATTGCAGAACCATAGGTAACATTAATTTATTGTTAAACTTGAGTGAAATTCTTTCGAAAATATAATATTAAAAAATTGTGTTTAATTTTAGGCCATACAAAAATATTAACCAATATAACAAATTATTACATCCAATGAATTTGCAATATTAACCGGAACCACATCAAGAATATATGAAATTCAATTAAAATCATTATTGATCATGTCCAAATAGATTTATATAGAAAAAAAACTTATGGCATGACAACAGAAATCCAGATCCAGATCATAAAATATGGCACATTAGATTTTAAGAAACTAATTATTATAAAAAAACTTGACCTAATCATGTTGATTGGAATAGTTAAAGTCATTAAGATAATGTATGGTATATTTTAAGGATCAAATGTAAACAAATGTTAGAAGCAATAATGTGAACAGAGATGGTTCTCTAGTATGAGACTTAAATTAATTATTAAAAAGCATATGCGATAAATAAAGGTATTGAACACCTGGTCTAAAAAATTATCCTTAAACAAAATATAAATTCTAAATTTATTGAAAAAGGATATTTTCCGATTTTCCAAGAAAGAATGTAATTCGAAATGGATCCAATTTTACTCGAACATTACTTAATCCAAATGCCAACAACAAATTTGTACATCAAAATTTTTACCTAACCATTTTATCTTTGTAAATGTCGATTAAAATTTGAACAAAAAGTGAGTGAGAATGTTTGAACATTATTTACCACCAAAATATTGATTATTTATGAGTAAATCCATTACCAAAAATTT
This sequence comes from Bibio marci, assembly GCA_910594885.2. Lineage (NCBI taxonomy): Eukaryota > Metazoa > Arthropoda > Insecta > Diptera > Bibionidae > Bibio > Bibio marci. Next base: position 17,291,688 of record OU343119.1, on the reverse strand, counting down.
ACCAAATTTTAAGTTAATTACGTGTAAAAATAGAAAAAATTCTTTCGTTACCATAAGCAAACGTTAACACATTAAGTGCATTTTATTCCATACAATCGGTCATAGAACACAGAACTTATGTTGCCCGTCTGGATTGAATGAGAAATATTAAAATGGGTGTTTACAATGTAATTTTGAGTTAATTTCTTATGATTATGGGAGCAAATCATTGGTATTTAATAATATAAATAAATATTGATCCCATGGGTAATGTGTAAAAATGGGAAAACCTCATTAAATAATACCGATCATGTTCGGTGAAAAAAGCCGGGATGCATAAAGCAGAACACAAAATTAGGTTTTAAAAAATTCGATTTCATAATAATTTCGATAACAGCAGCAAATCATTTGAAAATGTGTCTATTGTGATTGGCCGAAATCCGTAACCTATGACTGTGTCTTATTCAACTTAGCAGATCACAAGGTGACGATATAATATTCGGAAAAATACCACTTTTTAATGATTTATCATTGCATAAAATCGAACGGAGCAAGGGTAATGCAAACATTGATTTAAAATAACCAAAGGAATACCATCACGACGTCCTGAAGGAGTAATAAATTTTTTACATTTCATGCAGTTAAATCAACATTTGTTGAGCACAAAGAAATGTACACCAATAAGCGCATACTCGCCCCGTCACTAAATAAACGGTATTATGTACAAGTAAGGATTGTAAAGTGATGATGGTATTCTGATTCCATAATTAGATACTGATCATCTGGTGGTCATGCGCTTCCGTTCCTCTTTTATTTTATTTATTTTTTTTCCCGCTTACACATGATTTTTTCGGAACCGGAATAATAAAAATAATAAAATTTTATTTCTGACAAATTTATTTATTTTAGGAATTCCTAAAAAAAATTTGGAAATTTTAAATACATTTTTTTGGAACAAATAAACGAATACCTAAACTTTGTTTTCAAAAAACTACAAAATTGATTTGAATTATGAATTAAAGTTAATGTTTTCAATCAAATTTGTTGATGCCGGTACCAGTGGTAGCCACAAATAAATCGGGACGCTCAATTTTATATTTGCTAACATATACATTTGTTGCGTCCACAATTATGGCCGGATGTTTCAACAATGCTTCAACAGTCGCATCGGCTCTAAAGTAACAGGCATAGGTGAGTGGTGTAAAGTTTCGGTAATCCATCAAATTAACGTTGGCACCCTTATCGATGAGTAATTGTACAATCTCAATATTGTTTTTGTTAAAGCATGCCTTATGCAATGCCGTTCGACCACATACATCGATTGCATTTATTGTCGTATCGGAGCGGCTACAAATTAATTTCACCATTTCCAAATTTGAGGTTATACATGCTTTCTGTAGTAATGTGGTACCAAAACCAGATGGATTTGGAATATTTACATCAATTATATGGTCCAACAAATACTTACAAATTGGCGGACGCACATATCTAGCACAATTATATAATAGTTCAACGTAATCAGGCGTTGTATTGCTTTCAAATTTTAATATTGTAAGCCAATCCAAATCATGTTGCTGACACGCAATTACCATTTTTTTATAAACACGACAATAGGAACTCATTTTTGTTCAACTTTATATGGATTCCGTTGATAAAATAAAATTTTATTTATTGGTTGAGGACACGTGGCACGTTGGTTAAAAAGTTGATGATAAATTAATATTGTGGTGGTGGTGGTGGTGGTGTTGGTGGTGGTGTTGGTGTCGGTGTTGGTGGTGGTGACTGACTGTGATGTTGAATCGATCGATGAATAATAAATGAAGAATGTCTGAATATTAAATGATTAAAAAAAATGTGATTTGACGTGGCACTGCCAGCAATGCATAAATTACAATTGCTTGAAGTTATTTACATTTACACTGCATTCTAATGCAAAATTTCATTGGAAAATTTATTATTGTCAGAGCCCATCTTAGGCAGCCTTATAGCCTCTGCATTTCATTTTGAAATTTAGCTGGAAAACTGTTGGAAAATTATTGGTAAATGCTAAATTTTTGACAGTCAAATTATGGTGTACATGTGTCAAGTCTTTAGTATTAACACAAAATTTTCACTGCATTCTAATGCAAAATTTCATTGGAAAATTTATTATTGTCAGAGCCCATCTTAGGCAGCCTTATAGCCTCTGCATTTCATTTTGAAATTTAGCTGGAAAACTGTTGGAAAACTGTTGGTAAATGCTAAATTTTTGACAGTCAAATTATGGTGTACATGTGTCAAGTCTTTCGTATTAACACAAAATTTTCACTGCATTCCAATGCAGAATTTCATTGGAAAATTTATTATTGTCAGAGCCCATCTTAGGCAGCCTTATAGCCTCTGCATTTCATTTTGAAATTTAGCTGGAAAACTGTTGGAAAACTGTTGGTAAATGCTAAATTTTTGACAGTCAAATTATGGTGTACATGTGTCAAGTCTTTCGTATTAACACAAAATTTTCACTGCATTCCAATGCAAAATTTCATTGGAAAATTTATTATTGTCAGAGCCCATCTTAGGCAGCCTTATAGCCTCTGCATTTCATTTTGAAATTTAACTGGAAAACTGTTGGTAAATGCTAAATTTTTGACAGTCAAATTATGGTGTACATGTGTCAAGTCTTTAGTATTAACACAAAATTTTCACTGCATTCTAATGCAAAATTTCATTGGAAAATTTATTATTGTCAGAGCCCATCTTAGGCAGCCTTATAGCCTCTGCATTTCATTTTGAAATTTAGCTGGAAAACTGTTGGAAAACTGTTGGTAAATGCTAAATTTTTGACAGTCAAATTATGGTGTACATGTGTCAAGTCTTTCGTATTAACACAAAATTTTCACTGCATTCCAATGCAAAATTTCATTGGAAAATTTATTATTGTCAGAGCCCATCTTAGGCAGCCTTATAGCCTCTGCATTTCATTTTGAAATTTAGCTGGAAAACTGTTGGAAAACTGTTGGTAAATGCAAAATTTTTGACAGTCAAATTATGGTGTACATGTGTCAAGTCTTTAGTATTAACACAAAATTTATCGAAAGGGGAATCAATTGCTATCGATGACACATTTTATTGTATATTTTTGCACACTTCATGTACAATCAGTGAGTGGCACAAAACACGCGAAAGATTTGTATGTTGTTGTTGTTGTTGTTGGGTGTGTGATAAAATTTTTAAATTCTTTGTATTCCAAATTTTTAAGCAAAAATTTATTAAACGTAATTTTAATATGAACGATAAAATGGTTGAACGTGAAAATTTTAATAAAATCAAAAAATGTATAAAATATAATAATGTTGTGGAAGTAAAAGATTTGTTGAAGGACGATGAACGAATTACAACCAACCGGATGGCAACCAGGCTATTGCTAATGGCAATCGATGCCAAACGTTTTGAAATATTAAATATTTTATTTGTAAACATTCCACTTGAACTGTTTCTTATTAAATTGTGTTCTGGTAATAATTCAGAACACTTAAATTTGTTGTTGAAAAATGTGCCTGCATTTAAACAGATAATTACCGAAGTTTATTTACCGATGGCACTGTGTAGCCTCGAATTTTGTAAGCACTTACTGGACAACGGAGCCACGGCAAATGTGGCAAATGTAATTGATGGTTGTACGGCACTTCATGATGCCGTTGAATATTTACAAATTGAAAATGTACGGTTAATTTGTAGCCAAAGTGACATTGACATAAATAAACAAAATTTTGCGTATGAAAGTGCATTGCATGTCGCATGCAAATATAATTGTGGTCTTGAGATGGTCAAAGTGTTGCTGAATGTTACCACAATTAATGTGAATTTATTGGATGCAACCGGTGCAACAGCATTTTCATATGCGTGTGCAAACAGTGCTCATGACATTGTCGAGTACATGTTGTACCGAAGACGTGAACTACATTTAATTGTTGATGTCGACCAGCAACAGATTCGCAACTATATTTTGGAATATCCCGAATTGTGCCCGACCTTGAAGAAACGTAAAATTTAAAATCGAACAACAAATAAATGAAATGAATTAAAAATTTTTAAGTTTTCTAAAAATTGTGTTTGTTTTGGTTTCGTACATAAAATGTTTTTTATTTTTTTTGAAATATGTATTTTTTAATTTTTAAATTTTTTAATTTATAATTTATAATTTATAATTTTGTTATTAATTAAACCAAAAAGTTTATGTTGTAACCATTTTTTTTTCTGCCTTTTTTTCATTGTTTACTTTCCTTTCGGATCGTCACAATATTTTCTTGCAATGCCGGAGGGCAGTGGGATAATGAAAGAAAACATTCAAATAAATTTATGGGTCATGGTCAGACAGAAATGCTAAGAATACGATTTAGTTCAAGAGTCAAGATTCTTAATTTTATAAATAGTTGTAGGCAGTTCAATATTACAATATAAATATTAACTAACCAAATGATGTTCAATGCAATATTTACCATTTCAATTGATAAGATTTTTGCCATTCTTGAGCATTTATGTTCGCCTTTTGGTTTACGTTTGCACTTTATATTTCATACGAGGGCAACGACAACGGAGTAAGTTGCCTGACAGCTTTTATGTTTCACTAAACGGATTGTTGTGTTGCTTTGCTAATGGTACACTGCACATTAGACTATCACCTTCACAAAATACATTTAGTCACAAATCCAAATTTTGTTGCTAAAATTGCAGGCGAAGAATCGGTACGTGGGTCACCACACTTATGTGAATTGGCCACAATGAACGGATCATAATATATTTGGGTCTATAACTGGGAATATTTTGGTAAGAAAAACACATTTATTTGAAAGTAACGGGACATTATATTTTATTCAAAGTATTTGCCATCGGAAGCTACAACCATTTTGATCATCTCTATGGCAAATATTATGGATTCACCTCTTAGAAGATGAACTTCTTAGATTTTCAGAGCAATCCATGATTGCAGTCATTTTTTCAAATCTTCGTATGAATTGAACCGCTGTGCTTTTTCTGGGCTGACTGCATCGACCGGAACAAATGGTAGTCTGACGGAGCAATGTCTGGTGAATATGGTGGATGGGATAGGACTTCCCAGCCAAGTACTTCTAACGTTTCTTTGACCGGTTTTGGTTTTGCAACATGTGGTCTATCATTACCATGCTGCAGAATCATACGGTTATGTCTGTTGGTTGTTTTTGATGCAATGATCGGCTCAATTGGATTAATTGCTCTCGGTAACGTTCAGCACTGATGGTTTGTACCGGTTTTTAGCAGCTCATAGTACACTACACGAAACATTGGGCCCACCAGATACACAACATAATCTTAGACAACGATGAATATTGGGTTTTGGTGTCGATGGACCTGGTTCACCTGTCTTCACCCATTATAATTTATGCAACCATCAAAAATTGGCTTGATGACGAATGGATTGCCTCAAAAAAACGCCGACGAGAGGCCATCCCGAAAATTGCCTAAATGATGGCCGAATGTTTTAGCCTCACATGGATCTAGTTTTTATTTGAGGTAAAAAAATTACAATTTATATTTTTTCCATTTTTTCTCTATAATTTTAATCAAAAATTCAAAATTCATTGAATGGAAAACAATTTAATAATTAGAAAAATATTTTAAGCAAATTTTTTTTAATTTATTTCTTTCCAATTTTAGTGTCGACAATATTTTAGGATAATCCAATTTATAGTTTCGAACATGTTCATTGGCTGCATCAACAACTAATCGTTTGAATCTATGTGTGTCTCTTTGCTAACAAGTACTTTACAATGTTACAATGAGCATTATTCGAACATGTATACGAACTAGCTTATTCCTTTCCACCCAATGCACCCACCAGATTTACATCACAATCGAAGCAAAACTTTCAGTAGAACTTTAACAGTATCAAGGACACAATTTGCAAACCAACTGCAATGCATTTTCATTTGGAAAAATTTTATTTATTAATTTCAATCGCACCAAGACTGCAAAAAAGTAACTTCACAATTGGTGTATGTGTGGAAATTTACACGCACAGTGTAGTGACAATCATTTCCACATCTTGGTGTTACTTGTCACAATTACATTGACACCATTTTTCAGTCTGTATCCTGTCCGTAAAATTTTCACATTATATTCCGTCGTTTCAATCCGATGAAATATCTATGGATTTCTTGTCCGCTGGAATTTATAAAAAATTTCCTTCGATTATCCGCGTATATTTTCGAGATGATAATTTCTATGGATTCTCCTTAGAATTATATTTCTCGTTGCTATCATTCCACAGAATTGTCCATCGAATTTATATTCATATTTTTTGTGAGCGAAGATTCACGAATTTTGACAAAAATATCTTTGAATTGTACACATGTACTTTGGGCAAGTATAATATCCGTTGTCCATTGTTCGTATTAGCAGAATAAATTTTCTTATGATGATGATGCCAAATCATGGTTTAAATCAGTTTTTTTAACCGATACAGACCAGAAATTCTATGAGCACGGAATGTGAAGATTCTGCCCGAATGATGGCAACAAAAATCCATCGATTGTGCACAATTGTTTTTGGTAACATACAAGAAATAGAAACCGCTAACAAAATCCATGAAAAGTCTTACAAAATTCCTAGGAAATATATTAATTTGGAGTTGCTGGTTGTTTTAAACATTATGAAAATAAATTCGAAGGAGTGAGGATCATGTGTCTGAAACAGATAAGAGAAATACATAAAAATTTTGAACCTCTCTGTTTTTGGATAATTGGTATATTATAAATTATGAAAACAATACCGGCGGACATATGTTTGAAATATTACGTTGACTTGAATCCAAATTATTTCAATTGATCTAAATAAAATACTGTGATATTAAATGGAAAATCTATGGACAAATTCTAATATTTCTTTTCCATCGTAAATATGTGGATTGTTTGCAACGCAAATTTTTCCTCATTTTTCAAAGTACAGACAAATTGTTGGTAGGTAACTTACAAAAAGCTTGGTATCCGGAATTTATCGAAAACATTTTCAATGACCATCGGAAAATTATTACTCTAATTGTGGCACAACAGTATACACAGTAAAAAATGTTTAATTAAAATTGTTAGTATTTCAAAAGCGCCATTCACTTTCGGCCGACACAATGTACTGTGATTTTGGCTTATCATCAACAACATCATTATACATCTCTTCTTTAATCAATTCTTTCGCGGCCACCACACGCTACTCATAATAATTACCTTTAAAAATTATACGTTTCTTAAAAACTATTCTATTTATGATCATTGCGTTTACTTACCCGATTTTGTGTTATCCAATGATTTTAAAATTTATATATATAAAATATAAAATGTTGATGGATGGTCCGTGTAAGATTAAATACTTACTCTCCAGCCCATACAAAAATGTTCTGTCTCCATATATTGTATATAGCAAAGAATCTTGACTCTTGACTTAAAAACCAATATATTCATTTGCTTTTACTGCTTCTCTACACTACAAACAAATACAAAATGTAAATGTATTAGTTTGGGAACCAAAAATGTTAAAGTAATGGCATCTTAAGAGATACAAAAATAAGATAGTCCACTAGTACACCAGGTTAATAACAAGATTAGGTCAATAAATTATTCCACTTTTAAAATGCAATTGTAAAATAAAATTCAATCAAATAACCTTTACTCTTCCGTGGATCCGTCAGCATCGTCCATGACTCATGAATTTGGTCGGTATGTTCCGATTATCATGCCGGCCTCGGAGGTTGACAGAAAATAACGATTACAATTTTATATGAAACATAAACTTTTTTCGTTTAATTAAATTCAAAATGTGTAAAATTTTATGAACGAATACAATTTCGGATCGAAAACAATTTGGGGAATGTAAATTAGAAAAAAAAAAAATTATTAAATAAAAATATTTGCTTAAAATCTATATTGGTCCTGTACGGTCAAGCATAATTCCGGATATTTTTTTTCAAATTTTCGAACATGTTCATTGGTTACATCAATTTTTAACTTTAACGCAGAACATTCGAATAACATGTATTCAACAATGTCATGAGCATAGTTCGCACAAGCATATGAGAATGCTGTTTCACCGGCTGCATCCACTAGATTAACATCGATCGCCGTCACATCCAGTAGAATTTGAACAATATCAAAGTCACAATTATATTTGCAGGCCACATGCAATGCACTTTCATACGCAAAATTTTGTTTATTTATGTCAACGTCACTTTGGCCACAAATTAACTGTACAATTTCAATTTGTGAAAATTCAACGGCATCATGAAGTGCCGTACAACCATCTCGTTCGCTGGCCACATTTACATTGGCCCCATTGGCCAGTAAGTACTTACACACCGCCGTGCTACATACATGCAATTGTAAATAAACTTTGGAAATTATCTCTTTAAAATCGATCACATTTTCTTTGAGCATTTTAAATTGGTCCAAAATATTTTCACAACACAATACCTCAAAATAATATTCGGTTGGCAAATGTTTTAGTAAAATATTTAGTATCTCAAAGCGGTGTTCAATTTGTGCCTGGTACAACAGTGATCTTGCCTCACTTTTAACAAATTTTATATCATTTTTAATTAATTCTTTTATTCGATCAATGTCATTATCATTTATACATTTTTCAAACGTAACATAATACCCACCGTCAGCATTTTCCATCTGCGCCATTGTAAATTAAATTATATAATTTTTATATATTGTTTTTCTTCTTCTGTTAACGACAATGAAATTAACACTTAAATTGCGAAAATTTTAACCAACAATATTTATTAATTATTAATGTAATGATGATGTGGCAAAATTTTATGGGAGCCAAGCGATGGGATCAATGATATGATTGATAGGCGAGATTAAAAATTTGGCGACAGCAGTTAATTTTTGAAATGTCATCGATGTGCGATGATCGATGGTCACGGAAAAATGTGGCCAATGGGTGTTATGCGTTGGCCCATCCAAGCACTAATCAATTATTTTATTATTAACCCTTAGCGAATGAATGCCGCCATACTCGCGACATTGCAAATATTCTAAATAAAATTGCATTTAAGCATTTAATTTCTTAAAAATCCGTTGACCTCGTTCTAGAAAAATGCGCTCGTTCGTTAAGGATTAAAATAGCTGCATTTTACAGATTTTTATTTTATGAAATGTCATTATCAGTGGATCAGTTCGGCCATTCATATGAACTGCAAATTTGTGTATTTATAATTCTCGTTTATGAAACAACACCTACTCGCCGCGTAACCATTTGATTTCATAGCTCACTCTATTACAACGCTGATTACCAGCGCTCATCAAAATACAGTAAATTTATTTTGTGGTTGCGAAAAAAACCGTATCATTTGTCATTTTGGCCAAAAGAAACGTGTTGTCCATAAGAATACAAACGATGGCACACCGCTCACGCTTATGATACTAAAACAATTGCCTATTTAATGGTCAATGACAATTTCCAAAATTATATAATCTCTTTCTGTGGATTAATAAAAATTTTAAAATGACATTCTGACATGGTGTGGCGACGAGAATTCGGCGATGTCACAGCAGTGACAGAATTTTTAATTTTTTTTATGATATAGATTTTCAGGGTATCGCAGTTAAATTGGGGTCAAAATAACAATGTGCTTTTTTGTCTTTATTTATTGTTTTTACGAATCTCGTCTTAAACCTTTGCAAAACCTTTAATTTCTCCTATGGAAAAATTTTCCCCAACCCTTCAATAACACCAAAAATGTTAAAGTATAACAAATGAATCATATGTGATTCATGCGCTAATCCATTTTAAATCCATGACGAACAATATCCGAACACTTCTTCGATCCCCCGCCACTCATTACGAGTGCACCTAATAAAAAATCAAAACCAACCACACCGTCTGGATGCTGTGCCGTGGAACCAAAATATATTCCCAATACCCAATACCATTAAGAATCGATTAATCTGATTTTGTGAAAAATTTTAAAATAACCATTTTTTAAAGAGCTTCACAATTGCCTTCAAAGTTGATACTCCATGGATGTTTAAAAGATTTCAGTTCTGGAATATAGATCAAATTTGATGTATGGAAGTATGGAATTGGCAGTGCACAGTTAGTTGAACGGATAAGAACCTTTATTCAGTAAATATTCAGGCTAGTTTTACAGACAGCTTTTAGATCCGATTATTTTGAAGAGCACATTCGTGAATTAAGAATGGAATTGTACAAATGTTTTCCAATCAGTTCGTTCACAATTTATTCACACAGGAAATTTTAATTTTCCATCACACAGTACTCGCTTTGTCTATTTCCTTTGTGAAATCTAAGCCAGCACACTAAAAAAACTCAGTATCTTCCATTGTGTCACAATTAACAATATTTCATCAAAACAAAAAACTTCTCTGCTAACGCACGAATTCCAGACGATCTTATTTCATTGATTTTCTCATCATAGATACGATAACCATAATCATTATCGCCCGTTGTTCAAATCTTTGAAATATTTGTTCGCCAACAGATTTTGGTGTTTTGTAAATAATTTTTTATTTCTGTCGTTTGTTTCAAAATTGAAATTGTTTTTAAACACCATTGTGACCATTCCGCCGATCTATTGACTCGAATATGTTCCATTTCATTGCAAAAAAAAACCATACAAATATCGATCAACAGATCATTCAATTTATTTAGAATAAAAATTGCATTAATTGTTACATTAATTTTTGTCATGCAAAAATAATGCAAAATTATATAAAAACTTATATTTTAAACAATTCCAAAACAAAATTTGGAATACTAAAACAATGAAATCAATTAAAAAATATATAATCTCATTAGTTAAAAACAAAAATATTTGGAATATTTCGGTAATTGTTGTTCGTTCCGGTACGATTATTATTATTTTCCATTTCTATTGCATTGAAATTTTGCACAAGCAATTGCAAATAACGATTTGTCCGCCGACCCCATCGACGACGCCACCACGTTCACTGAATTTAAATAAATCTGTTTTCTCTTTTTCTCGTCAGCTGCTTTTTCCAATAAGTACTTACACACTCGATTCGATCGATGCTCTGGTGAATGCTCCACTGAATGATTCTCGAAAATTTCACTCCTATACCGTACGGTATTGTTTTCAAATAGTGATTTGACGAGTTCAATCCTGTCGTTCACACACATCCAATTTATAAACAAATCGGTTGGAAAGTATTGTAGTAACAATTTGATAATCTCCTCATTATGCATATTAATGGCCAACTGGAAAAATGATAATGATGTGTATTGAAGAGTTTGTACATCGCCAAAGACAATCATTTTCTTTAATTCTTCCGTATTGTTATCTAATATAGAATTTCTAACCATCAATTCGAGTCGCATACGATCTCTGTGTTTCATTGTAGCCACATCCATGGTACGTAAACGTAATTTATAATATAATTAAATTTTCGTTGTATTGGTGGATTGAACACCAAAAACAAAAAACTGCAAAACTATTTTAAACCACCAATTTGACGAACGACAAATAACTATTATATTCGCACAGTTTATAGAAAAAAAGTTAATCTTCTTACTACTGTCGATTACATTTGATGAAATCTTATTATTTTTTTCGTAAACATTAAAATTGAAAGTAAGAAAAAACAACAAAAAAACAAGAGTGGACACTTCTAGAATGTTTCTCAATTATCTTGCTATAAATATCCATTGAGTTTTCTCTGAGCGCTGTCACAATCACGCAGCCACTGAGCATTGTGTCAAACATAATACACACATTAACATTTAATAAATTGTAGTTACTACGTACGAGTGCATATAGTTTCAGTGTATGGTGGAAACACAGAACCAAAGTCAACCGGCACACAATAACGTGTCACTCCATTTAAACGTGCTTCCACCAAAAAACATTGTTGATACCATGCCATGAATGGAAGCTAATTCGATTTACCGTCTTCTCTATCTGAAATCGCATGTGTGTTCGGCAATGTGCAACGCTTTTGTGACAATCACTTGAATTCGAATGAACCAAAGTTAACCGGCACACAATAACGTATCAAAATAATTCGATTGACCCGCTTCCCCATCAGAAATCACATGTGTTTTCGCCTATGTACAACACTTCTGTGCTAATCACTTGAATTCGAATGCACCAAAGTCAACCGGCACACAATAACGTATCAAAATAATTCGATTTACCCGCTTCCCCATCAGAAATCACATGTGTTTTCGCCAATGTACAACACTTCTGTGCTAATCCCTTGAATTTAAATGATTTTTATGTTGTCATGTGTGAAAGCAAAGCAGATACAAAATTAAAATCAAAATCAACACAAAATTCGGTACGATTAAGAATGGCGCCAGCATCCAAAGGAAAAGTTATTATTTTAAATTATTCGGTCAATGGGTTATGTAAAATTAAAGAAGTAATTGATTGGTGACGGACATAAGCTACGCCAATACATAGATTGAGGAGACGTTAATGTACGTTAGTTAGTTGTTCAAGGCTTATATAAAGCTTAGATTTCTTTCAGGAATCGTTGCCCGACACAATTTCAATCGTAATGCGATAGCCATTAATGAGAATAAAAAAATATATTATTTTCGTTCTATATTTTCGTAATTCTGCTTCATCAAAATTGAGAAAGATCGTTGACCTTTTTTTTTTTGCTGTGTAAACTGTACCGGATTGTTAATTGGCGCTGGTGTAAAATTGAAAATTAATTGACAGCACATAAATAAATAGATTAGCAGAGCAAACAACTGAGATCGGTGTCAAAATGAATAGAATTAAAAATGTGATAGCAAATGCTATAGTAAATAATAATATTAATCTGTTAAACGAATTGATCAAAAATGTGGATCTACAAACGTATTATTTTTCGTCGATAACATTTTTCTGGTTGGCAATTGATTTGGGCAATGAGGAGATAATGAAAATTTTGATTAAACACTTTCCCACCGATAAATTTATACTTTGGTTATGTGAAAACGATAGACTTGAAACGGCAAAATTTATATTTGAAAATAATGTCGATTATAAATATGATATTCTCGACAATCATACGCTGGAGCATGAATGTCATCGATCGAATCGAGTTTGTAGGTATTTGGTAGAAAGAGCAGCCGCCGAAAATATGAGGCCAAAAATTCAGGTAAATTTTAACGCATCCGATGATTCACCATTTGCCATTGCTTGTGCAAACTTTCATGCCAACCGAAAGAAATAGGCCATAAACATCCCACGAAATACCTTCTTTTGTTTTTGTTCCAATTTTGTTTTTATAATTTTTTTTTTTTAAACAAAATTTAAATTTTTATAATTTAATTAATTTTTGCAAAATTTAATTAAAATTAAAATAATAATGGAATTTTTATTCTAAATAAAATAATGTCTTTTGTTTTTTTATTGATTTGGATTTTGTGGAATGGTAACATTCGAGAAAATTCATGATATTGAAGATAAGAAGAAGAAGAAGAAGATTGCTTAACCAAATCCCTAACCACTTCTCTCTTGGCAACTTTGTATTGAAATTGCAATGATGGCAGGCTCTAACAGTATTTCTCCGAAGTTAAAAAAGTTAATCTCTTTCAGTTTACTGTTGCACAATCATCTCATATCCGTGTGTCTGTGTGTGTTTGCTGTATCAGAAATAATTGAATTTTTGATTTCACTTAGTAGAGAGCCATTTAGCTGCAGTAGGGCGATCATAGTCGGTAGTAGTACCAGTAGATCGTTAACATTTATGTAATGCGGTCGATTTAGTTTTGTGTTTTTTAAAAATAAAAGTCATTAACCTGACTCTGAACGTAGCATTTTTTTTTTACGTTTAACTTATAAAATAACTGTTGTCATCGTCCGTTTGCAATCCGAGTAACAAAATATTAATTAGCCAAACAAAATTACTACTAATTATTTAGTTAAAAATATTCAAAAAAAAAAATAAATAATGGCAGATATCTATGCGGAATTTAGTGCAGCCGTTGTCACTGAAAATGTTGGAAAAGTTCTAGCGTTGGTACATGATGTTGTTCGGCTAAATAAAGACGTACCCGAACTTATGGTACTATTCGACATAGCAAGATTAATGGAAAACAGTACCATATTAAATATCATTGCGAATGAATTCGCCTACGACACCGTCCTATTGTATCTATGTAAAATGGATGAAGTCAGAATGATGAGATTTTTTGTGAACACCAATAGTTCAATTAAACAGACACTGGTTGGCGAACAGTCACTGATGCACATTTGTGCCGAATTTAATAGTGTCGAAGTTGGTAAATTTTTACGGGATTCTGGGACGAATATAAATGCGGTAAATGAATTTAACGAAACGCCGCTGCACATTGCATGTGAATATTCAAATTTTGCAATTATCCAAATGCTTTGTGAATCCAAAGACATTCAATTAAATGTGCTGGACTGTTATGATAGAACGCCATTCAATGTGTCCTGTTGCAATAATGAAAGTGTTGATATTATAAAATATCTAATTGAAAACACATCGGCCAATCCGATGACAAATGATTTGGCCGGCAATTCCGGATATGCCATAGCCTGTCGATACAATGCCATTGACATCGTAAAATATCTGTTGACCATGAACTTATGTTGGCATGGTCTAATCATCGATGAAACCGAATATAGTAATCCAAATGTTGAAATATTTCAAAAGAATAATCCAGATATATTTGCGGCGTCGTTAATTTAAATCAAATTCATTGGAATTAATTCAATTGTTTTGGATAAAAATTACAAAAACAATAAAACAAAAAAAAAAATTAATTTTAATGAAATATTTTTTCGTTTAAAAAAAAATTCTTTCAACGAACATTTGTTTTCAAATTTAATAATTCGTTTTTAGTATTCATTCAATTCAAAACTTTAATATTTTTTTCCGATATTAATTTTTTGCTAAACAATTTGTATTCGATTCAAATTAGAAAAACAATAGAATTTTAAACGTAAAATAAATGTATTAATTTTAATTATTAAAAAAAAAGCGGCTGTATTCCTTTAGTGCCGACGCCAGTCAATCATTTTTGAGCGTCCCCCAAAAACTAACCAAAAAACACATCAGAAAGGTGAATTAAAAAGTTTGCGGTCCACATCAATTAACTGTGCGGATTAAAAATTGCATTGATTTGATCATTGGCTACAGACGAAGTGATGATGATTTCTTAAAATCGAATTGTAATTGGTGCCATGACATTCGGTTATATTGTTATTATGGCGAACCAGGCATTAATTGCGTCGCCAATCTACAGATGAAGGAAAGGTTTACACACACAAATCGCATGTTGTTATTGAACTGTTTCACTAATTACATACTCGTGTGGCTTTCTTTCTGAACATTCGAGAACCATGCACGCCGCATAGTCACTGCTTCGATAAATCGGCAACACAAATAACTTCCATCATTTCAGATATTATAAAATCGATTGATTGCTATATCAATTGCTAATAGCTGCTGTGAGTTTTTGGCCGCCAATTGACGTTAATAAAACCTATAAAGAAAATTTTAACGTTGCACTAATAATCGTTAAAATTTGTTTGAATATGAAAATTTTTCTTGTTTAATAGGCCATTTTGCGGCGATGGCATACCGTATGAGTGCAAGTGCATGCCTTGGAATTCAAACAATAACCTCAACTCATGGGGTGTGTATAGTTTTTAATTGAGATTTATGTTTGTGTGAAATGTGAGTCCGAAATGACAACACTAATTGAACTGGGCGGGCAAAATTCATGGTAACCGTAATTCCACAGTATATTTAGATTTGAAAATCGTTAATTTTTTTCTTACAACAACTTTTTCTTCTTCTGTTTCCAATGAAAGGAAACTCATCCAGTTCACGCACATCCACATCACTCGACAACCGATTCACAAAACAATCTTTTTTGAAATTAAACCAATACAGTTCGGTCTATTATTGGAAGTTTGACAACTTTAGATACCCGCCCCCTTTCTTCCCGTTCGCAGCATGGAATTTCCTTAAAATTATACACAATTTTTAGCAATAAATACGAATGTATCCCAAACAAAAACATTTTTTCAACACACAAACGACACACTGACTCCTCAACTCAACTCAATTCGTTATCACATTACATTTTGTCTCTCGCTGTACGCATTCCATTTATTTTGAATTTTAAAGTGTATTGTAACACATTAGAGTCGTCAGATCGTTGACCTTCTTTAAGTGAACGACCACCACCACCACCATCACCACCAACACCACCACCACCACCACACGCTATAGTTGGCTAACAAAAAAGTTAATTAAATTGTATTTAATTTTAAATTCGGATAACGGTTCTTAATTGTTGTTCTTTTTTGTATTACAAAAATTAAAATTAAAGTAACAAATTTAATACAAAATAAATAATTATCAAATGGATGAACAATTGTATGAAGATTTTAAATGTGCTGTGGCCGCTGACGACTTTCCGGCCACCGAAAGATTATTAAATGTCATTAAATTAAGTGTAAATTATGAAGATACAATAAAATTTTACCGTATTGCAGTGGAAGCTAATAGTTGGCTAATGTTAAAAAAATCGATTAAAGAACTTCCTCATTTATTTCGATTCGTATGCGAAACGGATAACTGGAAAATATTTATAATTTATGCGACACAATATAAACACATTTTAAGTGCAAAATTTGGTTATGACACACTGTTGCACACTTGCGCTAAATTTAATTGTGTCCAAATATGTAAGTATTTATTGGACCAAAAGGTTTGTGTAAATGTTATAAATGAATTTGAGGAAACACCATTGCACATAGCCTGTGAAAATGGAAATTTAGAAATTGTGAAATTACTGTGCCAAGTACCATACATTGATTTGAATGTGACAGACTGTTATGGCAGAACGCCATTCTATGTGGCATGTACTAATGATGCAAACATTGACATTGTTCTATATTTAATTGTTGATACTGTTTCGATTAATCTAAATGCAGTTGATTATGCAGGTAATTCAGGATTTGCAATTGCCTGTCGGTTCAATGCTTTCCGCGTCATAATGTTATTGTATTATTTAAGATGCAGAGGAATTAATATGTGCACAAATAATTTTAATGTTCAGTTATATGGACAACAGCGAATTCGGGATGATTAAGGAAAAATTGTTGTTTGTGTGAGAGCGTGTGTATTGATTGATTGTTTTGGTTTTGTTAAAAAGTTTCTTATCATTAATTTTAAGAAATGATTTTTATAGTAAAAAAATAAAATAAATACATAATTTTCGTTAATTAATAAATTTTTAAAATGCATTTCATTAACTTAATCCAATAGTTTCCTTTCAATTTTCTTATTTCTCTGACTGAAGTTTTGTCGTCGCATAAAATTCTAAAAATGTTTTTTGGTTGTGTTTCATTTTTCGGTTTCGTTGTTGCCGCCGACAATGTGACAAAGTGTCTCGACATGCAAAACGCGTCGGTTCAATGTATATTTGGCTTGTCGCGGAAGAATGGACACATGGCACTACTAATGTGAATGCCCATGGTCTTTGGTCAAATTCTACGGGCATATGATTTATTTGGAATATTACACAATGGAAACTTCCGCACACAATGAACGGATTCATTTAAATAAAAAACCATCTCTGGTTTCATTTGGCTGAAATAAGATTCTTCTACGGATACCGAATAGCGACAACCGGAATTAATTCTCAGCCTCCCCGCCCCCCGATATATATGAAAACATCATCATCATTTGACTGCACAGCTCTCCTGATATTTGGTCCTGTAAGCTCTAATTTATTATCTGATGTAACCCACCATGATCAATCACCGCATACCATCATCAAAATGACGGAATATGATTGCAGTGACGATTGAATGTCAATAATGAATGTATCAGTACACTAACCACCACCAAATCACGACGATCGCTTCTAGTCGTAACTGTGTCTTTACTCTTTGGACACATTCTAAAACCCAAATTATGTACACATTTTTGTCAAATTTTATGATTCTAATCACCGTCGTCTTATCCGTCAACACACTAACTTTGATCGATTAAAAATCAAGTTTGAACTCATCCACTCATATCTCATATTTATGTCCAATTTATGTCCACATCGCAGCTAAAATCAAAACACATTGCCCACCTTTATGCTCCTCCAAAACAGTGTACACAAACTATCGTAGTTTCATCATGAATTTGAGTTTTTAAAATTGGTGAAAATACAAATTTTAATATTAATCAAAAATGTGTCCACGTTTTGTTTGGGGACACAATGTGGACTCGCATTTATTTTGTATGTAAATATGTATGGGATCGGGTGCCGTTCATGTGTGTGTGTGTGTGTGTGTGTTAACATAGCCGGAATGTTCCCGAATGTTTGGTGTCAAAATTATAGACACTGAATTTAAAAATGAGTTAACAACTCTGTGTCATTTAAACATTCACTCTCTTTATTACATTATAATTATGAAAATTATATGTACCCCAAAAAATTGTTGGTCTCTTCTTCGTACAAAAATTGTCATTAATTAAGTTAAAATAAATATCAATATCATCAGTAGATTGTCAACATTTAAAGTGCACTAATGGCTATGAAATCGGTTAGCTGTTGTGTTAAACTAGAACAAAATAGTGATGTAATGAAATACATATATTTTGATTGTTGTAGTGCCATCAAAAATAATGACTTGGAAAAATTTGTAGTAGCAGTAGAAAAATTGAAAGAATTTAATGTAACGGTACGGCACATTATTGTTCTTTTCCAACTGGCTAAGGTACATCGCACCACCAGAATACTTAACATTTTAATGAATACATTCACAATCCTTTCGATGATTCACTATGTGTGCCAAATGGATGAATGTGTAGTGATGAAAATTTTTATTGAATTAAATGATTGCTTTAGACATGCGGTCATAGACGAACAGTCACTCTTACACATTTGTGCCGAATTTAATAGTGTAAAAATTTGTAAGTTTTTAATCGATACCGGCAGCAGTGTAAAAATTCGAAATAAATTCAATGAAACACCGTTGCACATTGCATGTGAATACTCAAATTTAGAAATTGTTAAATTACTTTGTAGCACCCAACGCATTTCTATGAATGCAATCGATTGTTACAAACGAACAGCATTTATTGTTGCCTGCGGTGACAATAAAAATCTTGAAATTATTAAATTTTTATTAACCACATGTGTTAAACCGAATTTAAAGGATTTGGCCGATAATACAGGATTGGCCATTGCCTGTCGACATCATGCTGACGATATCGTAAAATTGTTATTATACATAAAACATATTCGCAACATAAAAGTGCATGAAAATAATCTAAATATTAAATTTTATATGTTGGAAAATCCGGAGCTATTCGACAATAAACATTAATTGTATAATGTTATGATGACAATTTAAAACTGTTTATAATAGGAGGACTACGGCTCGGGGGTGGAGCCAAAAAAAAATTTCAAAGTTTTTCTTGAACCAATTTTTTTAAGATAAAATTTTTGAAATTCTTAAATTTTTATATAAATTCAAAAAAAAAGGAAAAAAATTAGGTTTGTTTTAGGTTTTTATTTTTTTCTTTTTCTTTTAATTCATTTCAAAAGTTTTGTAAATTTTTATTTTTAAATTTTCAATTCAAATTATGAACAAAAAAAATTAAATAAAAATTAATTTATTTTTTGGTAAAATAAAAATTAATTTGTCCAAAAATAAAAAATTCCAGTTTTTTTTTGTTTGATTTTATTCGTAAATTGGGAACCATTTGCCATTGAAATATAACACACACACACACAAGGAATATATTCCGTGGACCGATATTGTAGAAGTTGTATTTTGTTGAAATTAAAATTAGCAATAGTTCAAAGCGGCATAGAAAGTATACGGGGAATCGCCAATTTTAATATAATATTTTTTTTAATACTAAGTATGACATCAGTCAGTGGCTGAATGCGCGTATAGAGCGCTGATGTTAATAAATTGGATAAATATAAATGGGGTGTTCAACGTCTCAATTCCCGGTATTAACATATGACAAATTTTCCGATATTTTAATATTGAAATTCATTCAGCCGAGCCGACCATTTGTTCGTTTATGGATATTGGACAAAAAAAAAAGAAAAACACCGATGTCTTTGAAACGTGATGGTGTTGGACGCTGCCCAAAGATTAACAATGTCTGCACACACACACACACACTATTTTGGACTAATCGTACCCATGACAAAACTATTGGAATTATAAAAACATCTATTTTGTGTTCGTTAATTACAGTAAAATTGATGAATTGTTATGGGCATACTGCGATGTGTTGTAATTTACCAATTTGGTTGTAATTAATGTTATGTAGATGCCATAAGCTGCTTCACTTGGATTTATATAACTTAACAATGTAATATGTAATAATTACTGTTGAAATATTTGCCTTACATTGATCGCGCATCGAAAATGTGTAATCCTAAAATACGATCAGAAAACAATCTTTTATTAGTCAATTTTAAAAAATGTTAAAGTGTAAAATATTAGATTAAATCTTACCAATTTGTAAATACAAACAGATGCCATTTAATAGCCGGCCTTAGTTAGCCGCCAATTTTGTTCAGCGCCCAGTAAAATGTGCACCGGTGCGAACAATAAAGTGTGCAAAATTGTTTGTTTCCAATTTTATTTTACATGAATACCCGTTCTTCGTTCGTAAAACTGAGGGATGTTTGCCCAGATATTCGAAAGCTTCGATAAGGCTTTGACCCATCGTCATTTTTTAGACGGACACTTCATTCTAAAATATTATTCTTTGACTAAGAATAGTTTGTTGTTAATCACTTACATTAAGTAACTGAGCTTATTGATAGCACACCCACAACGAATATTAATGGCAACGGTTATCTGGGTAATTGTTGGTTTAGAAAATGTATTGAAATAAATAAATAAGATGAGAGATTTGGGGCAGTACTTGAATGAGTCATTATAGTATCAATGTACCGCATGACTACAATAGAATCTATTATATTATCTATAGGAATTTTACTAGAACAGAAATATACGGTTATCATTGTAACTAGGCAAACCATTATAATCCTGTTCTGGTTATTAAAATCCTTTGTGAAATTGTGAAATTATGAATATTTATTCATGCTATTTTATAACAGTAAAGGATCCTACAAAATATTTGAATATTATTCCTTATTCCTAACGAGTACTTCTCACAATTAATAAATTGTAAAATATTAGCTCGCCGTCCAATGGAATTAATAAGAATTTTTTAATTTCGTACCATCATACCAGTTTTTAACGGCTTTCCAATGTTATTTTTTTATTACATAATTACAATCAATTTCCAATCTTTTGCATAAACGGAAATTTTTAAATTTGCCACACTTATTCCGAAAATATAATCGCTTTTCCATCCGATGTCATTGTCATTGGCTCTCTAATTAGAAAATTTGATAATGCAAATTACATAAACAATGTCTGCACACACACACTATTTGGGGGATAATCGCACCCATGACAAAACTATTGGAATTATAAAAACATCTATCTTGTGTTCGTTAATTACAGTAAAATTGATGAATTGTTATGGGCGTACTGCGATGTGTTGTAATTTACCAATTTGGTTGTAATTAATGTTATGCCATAAGCTGCTTCACTTGGATTTATATAACTTAACAATGTAATATGTAATAATTGTTGTTGTTGTGTAATCCTAAAATATGATCAGAAAACAATCTTTCAATGTAAAATATGTTAAAGTGTAAAATATTAGATAAAATCTTACCAATTTGCAAATTACATAAACAAATTTTAATCATAAATTTTCCATTGGCCACCACTGCTGGCTAATGTTTTACAATTTCATTAAGTATTTGTAGTGAGTAGTAGGAAAAATATATTTTTACATGTGAACTTCAATTTAATTTCACGAACCGCGTCGGTGAAATATAATAAATATCTGGATCATATCTAAGCCGTGGTACAATTGTCCGGATGCCGGTGGTGAATTATCTTTTTTCGTAAATACACCATTGAACGACGGCGATGGTTAATTTGGAAATGCATGTGTAGTTGGTGGTAACCAATAAAAATAACCATTAGGATGGTGGTGCTTGATAAACTTGATCGTGGTAGTGGTGGTGGTGGTGGTGGTGGTGGTGGTGGTGGTGGTGGTGGTGGTGGTGGTGGTGGTGGTGGTGGTGGTGGTGGTGGTGGTGGTGGTGGTGCTGGTGGTGCTGGTGAATCATATGAATTTTTAGTTTTTTTTCAAATGTGCTGCACGTAACATTGATTTTGCAAAATCTATATCAGCACCATTCGATTAAAAACCATTTTATTATATTTTTTCTATTAGCCGACAATAAAGTTGCTATTCACTGGGCCACATACTTTTCCTTCCATTTAGTTTTTACCAAATACAGTAGGTGATGGTGTTGTTTAAGTTCATCCTAAAATTTATTCGAATTAATTATTAGATTTTAAATTTATTTTAATTATAATTTATTAATTGCACAATACCAAACAGACCAAATGGAAAGCTAATTATACCGTTCGGTTTGTTGTCTAAAATATTTACCCACATTTACTTCCACGAAACCAAATCAGCATTGGTGGTCCAGAGAAAATCATTGCACCCCACTCTGTGAATTTAAAAGTAGAGAAAAACCAATAATAATAAATGATTTAAAAATTATTAGAATTATTTTAAGCGAAAATTGGCAGTTAAAGTTTTGGAGCACGATAACGTTTCGGTTACATTTACAATTATTTGGCAAAGATAAAATTAGCAGAACATAAGAGAAAACCGAGAACAACAACAAATCAAAATAATTGATAAGAGATTTGTGTGTGTGTCTACATTTAATTACTATTTTTATTTGTCAATTTCTGTTTAAGTTTTGGAAAAATATTCTAAAACACATGTTTTTTTTGTTTATTTACCCAACAACGGCGGGACGCTATCAAAACAACATCATTTTTGCATTTGTTGTTGTACCAAGAGATCTGTATTTACACCGATGTCTGATGTCTAACCTATTGAAGATATCTCTTATTTTTTTATTGTTTCACTTTCTTTCACCACACACAAACAAATAAATAATTTTGTATAATAATTTTAATCAATATTTTTGTACACAATTTTAATTTTTCGTTAAATTAAAAAACTCTCACTATAATTAATTATTAAAATATAAAATGCGATCACAAACTTAAAAATGCCATGTTGATGTCAATAACGTCAAAACTTCGGCAGCATCTCGTTGACATTTATTATTCATTTATTTTAATCGGCCGTTTACACCACAGCGACGCTAGTGGTAAAATAGAATTATTTGAGTAAATTCATCCGCTGAATTCACCCATTTTACTGAAAAAAAAAAATTTATACATAGTAGCGACATCTAAACGGCAAACAAACATACAAATTAATTAGCAACAATTTTATTAATAATTTTTTCATAATTTTTCAAATGTTCTCGTTAATTTGTCGATTTCTTATTCAATTTTTTGATGGAATTTCGTGTGAAATGGAATTACATGAACACAGTTGCCTGAGTATCAATTTTTTGGAAATTTCTTTAAAAACTTATCGTACAAGAATAATCTCGCATTTTTAACGAATATTTACCAAATTCATATCGGGGTGTGAATATAGGAAAAGACAAAAAAAAACTTCAACCGAAATGTCATTAATAATAAATCTGACGTTTATAGAATAAAAGAGAATGTGAGACTAAAAATGAATAATTGTCTCCCCACCCCAAAGTTTTTTTTTTTACCATATAGTTTTCAAACCTAGAGTAAAAATATTGCTAAAAAAAGTTAGTTGTGGTTAATTTTAGTTGTCGCGTTAATATTTTAATCAAAGTTCAATTTTTTCAATGATAATATTTTTAAAAATAAAGTAAATATGAGATATTTAATGCCTGATGGTACTGTGAAAGACTGTGGAACACTTTCTAATTTCGATACATTTAAACGGAATGTTTACAATTCTATTAACAACAACAACGTGGAGGAAATGAATGAATTGCTAATTACAACCGATGCTGTTCGAATTCGGCTATGTGATGGCTTTCATTTTTTTATTTATGCAATTGGCAAACGCCGATTTGAAATTTTACAAATATTAATGAAACACTTTGCAACCGAAAAATTTTATAATTGGTTGAGTGAAGGCAATAGACTTAATGCTGTAAATTCACTATTTCAAAGCGAAAACAATGGTAATAATAAAATTATAATCAATAATAATGCGTGTTATCAATCGAACAAAATTTTTGAGTACATATATCAAAGGGTGGCCAAGAATGCCAACAATGCCAACAATGCCAACAATGTCAATGATGATAACAATGTCAATAGTGATGCCAACGATGCCAATGATTCGAATGGAGCCAAAAACACCGATCACGTCATCGTAAACAAGAAACAAAAAATTGATGAAATTTCGGTGAAAGTGGCGTCGCCGCCGGTCTCAGAGCAACCAGAATTTGTGATTGCCTGTTCACAATTTCATAACAATGGCAACGAAAAACAATAAACATTATTTCATATTCATATTTTTTTCATATTCATATTTTTTTCATATTATATTTTTTTAATTCCTTTGTTTTGTATTCAAAATATTGTAACAATTTTTTTTAACATTTAAATGTATTTTATTTAATGGTTCCGATCCAATAAAATATAAAGTAACAATGGAATGCTTTAATTCCAAATAAAATAAGCGATTTTTTGTAAATAATAAAAATTAGAAGTAACAATTTATTTATGAATGAGATTGGTTTTTGTACATTTCGAATGTGAATCCAATGCGAATGTTTCATAAATAATACCGAATATCATACATCGGTCTAAAGTCGCGCTTTGTCGCTTACAGTAGTGAACTACTCCATAGATGTGTCAAAGTATTTAGTTTTTTTAATGGACGATACAATTCTTTTTCGAATATTGTCATAATTTCAGTAGAAACGCAATGAATAAAGTTGAAAGTAATGATTGTCATTTGCGTCATTCTATATAACAATATCCACACAATTGGTCAACTGTCTCCACTTTCAATCACTGTATATATCTTTATTTCAAAACGTCCGATTAACGCGTTGAAACGCAATGAATAAAGTTGAAACTAAAAACGATGTCATATACGTCATTCCATATAACAATATCCACACAATTGTTCATCTATCTCCACTTTCAATCAATCCATCGTCATTCATCTGTCAACAGTTCGGTTATTTGTCGTCGGAATAGTAAATAGGTTATTTATATTTTTTGACACATCACTTTAATTAAAATTATAAATTAAATTATAATTTATTTTTGGGGTATATTATTTTTATTGTAATTAAATTATAAATTATTTTTAATATATTCGATGTGTATTAACCGAAGATGGGTAAATAATAGAGAGAGGGCGCCCCGGATAGTGACGAATTGTACAATGTGTGAAAAATAAAACGAAAATATTCATGTGTTTTTAAGTTTATTATTTAATTTGTTTTTCAAAAATAATTACATTTTTGGTCAGCGACAGACTATCAAAAGTTAAATTCCAGATGATGCTTGTGTTTCCAAATATGGTGGTTGACGTTCGAAGAACCAACTATAACTATTTCGTCGGTGGTTGGCGTCAATTGAAAAATATTGTAATTATTCCATTTTCAATGAAAATTGTTGATAATAATATTAAAAAAATTACAAATAAATGGTGTAAATATGGGAGATGATCATCAATATCCATGCGTCAGACACCATGTTTCCGATGATAAAATATTGTAATTGATTTAATTTTTTAATACGGAGGATCGCAATTGTAATTTTTGCCAAAATATTGTAGGCGATTCAATGGTTTCAATAAATATGCGTTTTGGAAAATTTAAATTTGCCAACAAACAATTAATTATTGCACGTTTTTTGAATGGTAATGGTGCGGCCGTCGGTAATGCAATGGAGACGCCAAAGTTTAGGTTTCGGCAAATCGAAAGTAGATAATAATAATATCATTCTTTGACTTTGCACATGCAAAAATATTGTGAAACAAAATTTCTAGTTAACTCGATCAAACGTCATATTTTTAAATGTACCTCCAATTTTGTTTCAAAAAAAATGTATTTACATTCATTCCCTTTGCCAGAAACGAACCATTTAAATTAAATATACAAAATATAGTATAATCAATAAAAATATTGATGAAATGAATGCATTGATAAGGACGACAAATGGTGTACGAAGATTCGATAATTGTGATGGGATTAAATTTTTCATTTTGGCAATTGCTAAACGACGTTATGAAATATTGAAAATATATTAATTAAACACTTTCCAATCCAACAATTTTTCTAATTGGTTGAGTCTTTTTACTCAATAGATTTTTTTTTTTCCTTTTTGTTTTGTCCTCCATGTGACACATCTAACTTCAAACTTTATTACAGCCCAAATTTTGTTAATTTACGCCGCGCCTAAGAGACCATAACAATTTGCGCACCGGGAGCATATAAAGTAATTAGCGATTGAAAATAGATGTTTTTCATAATTCTATTATTTTTATATGGTGGGTGATGAATGAGCCCATAGTGATGTGTGTGTGTGTGTGTGTGTGTGTGTGTAGACATTGTTAATCTTTGAGCAGCGTCCAACACCATCACGCTTCAAAGATATCCGTTTTTTATTTTTCCCTCCTTTTCCATAAACGAACAAATGGTCACCCAGCCGAATGAATTTCATTATTAAAATTAATTCTCAGAACATTTCCTATGAAAAATACCGAGCGAATTGAACTCGGCTATGTTTCATGATAAATAAACATCAGCGCTATACCACTGCGCTACTGAGTGCTACACACTTACAATGGGTTATTACTTGAATACTTAAAATTTGTTGGTAATTATTTGTAGTATCGGCTGAACGGTAGACCACAAGCTCGATCACATAATGTTGTTTTGTTTAGAAGCACATGTGAAAGTGTAGTCCATTGTGTGTGATTTCATCGGATCTTATTTATTTGGAAAATGAAGAAGCACAGCACGTTACCGGTTTTAGATTCTATGATTTTGTACATATTTGTGAAATCAATTCATATTTTCCGGATTTTTTAATTAAAATGTTGTTTGTTTAGTTGAAGTGTGGACTGTGGATGGTGTAGAGACAGTGGTCCATATAACTATATTCAAGAATGCATTCATTTATAGTTTTAAAATACATTAGACGTTCAACAATGTTTTGCGGTCATCAAAAGTGTTTAAAATTCAATAAATTAGAAAATAATTATAATAAAAAATTTAATTAACATTCGATAAATTTCAATTTTTAATTGGTTAATTTTTTATTCTTAAGTTTCTTGTAATTCAATTCGATGCTGTTATAATTTCCTGTTACTTCATATAAATACGGAAAGGATAGGAAAATGTGTCCGACCAACAATTAACAATTGACTTCTTATGGAAATGGATATGGTTTTTGTTAACCTTATTTTTTTTGGATTATTTCCATTTTCGAACTTGACAAAGTGTACAAGTGCCAAGGATCTTGATCGACTGCAATTTCCATACTTTATTTAAATTTATTTGTTGATTGCAGGAACCCGATCATTTTGAATAAATTCTTTTGCTTTTAACACAAATTTTGAAATATTCTACCAACGTTCGAAATACTTTTTTTTGTCGGCTAATTTGTAAATATTCAAAGGATTAACATTTCGGGATTGAAAATATACAGGCGCCCTGAACATTGAAATTTTTTCGGAATCATCTTTTGCTATGAATGAACACAACAACAATGTATCCAACAAAACGTTGCATCTATAAATAGTGTTATAATAAATGATAAGAAAGGTATAATAAAGTGGGGGTGAGTGTTGTCAACCTGTAGTCGAATGTATTCAATGTTGAATGTGCTGAATGGAAGTGTGCAGCATTTGGATTGTGGCATTGAAATGGAAAAATTGTTTTGACTTAATTTATAAAGTTAAAAGGAATTTCATATCATCGGATTTAACATTACGGGTCGTTCAGATTCAGCACGGAATGGAGTGTTTAGGACTTAGGACAATTTCGACAATTTTGTATATTTCCATAAATATTATTTTAAAAAATTTCACAGCATCTTAACGGCCACTGCCACTCAGTACTAACTTTCATTTTGTATTTGTGGATAGTGTATGTGTGGCGATAAGTTACCAATTCAATTTTAGCCTAGTATTCATCCAATTTTTCTATCGAAATTGGCCAATAGTTAATCGTGCCATCCGACAATAGTATTATTATATATACCCCTACACCCATTTTGGTATTAAGCAACACTTTCATTTTGGCATGACGGTGAATTCCGATGGTGCACCATCAATTGTTTGGTATCCGACACCTATAATGTGTATTCGGATGTGGTAGACAATTATTAAATTCAATGCAAATACAGTCACATAATGTTAATTGTACATTCTTTGCAGAACTACCAAAATATTTTGTCGTACACTTTCCAATGGCTGCTAACAAATTTCGATATTTCAAACACCCTTTGGATGGATGCAGCCGTTAATTGTTTTGCAATATTAAAGGATGTCTTTATAATTGTTACAACAAAATAATTATAAACTGGTGTGTTTGTTGTGGTTAATAAATCGTATATTGGTTACGTGGTGTTGGGCTACAACCGTTGTAGCGTATGCGGGCAATTTCGTTAATTATTCCAAAATTTTATTAATTTTGGTTAAACAACAGTTGATGACATTGCCATATTACACTTTTTACACATCCAATGGGCCACCAAAAATATCATTAACATGGACTGCATCTTTTTTCTGTTGTGTATGCGCAAGCGTAAGTTTACGCTGACGTGTGCGCGTCTACATTTTGCCATATTCTGTTCGAACCGGTAGCGATGACTTTTTGACAGATGCACACGGTGTCAAAACGTAGTAGGCAATGTAATAACTCAAGTTTTCGATAAGTGGGGTTACCTCAACTCGTAATCACTCTCGACTAATTCTCAAAACAGTCGTTGATCATTTTCCATTAGCTTCAGTTCAGTCACGGTTTTTTTTTTTTTTTTTTTTTGTTTTTGTTTTTGTTTTTCCCTCTCCCTCCTTCGCTCGTCTTCTAATCACAAAATAAAACGGAACAACAAATTTTTTTAATTAAATAAATGATGGAATCGTTGAGTGATAACATTAATATGGCTGAGTTAAATGTAAAATTTCATAGAGCGGCAAGAGTGGGTAACATTGAAATGCTAAAAGAATGTTTAATGAATGGTGCCGACATTAATTGTGTAAATACGGAAAAAAATACGGCCGCACACGTTGCAATTGTACGGGGAAATGATGAGGTGTTACAGGTGTTAATTGAAGCGTATGCGGCGAGTGTGTATGCAACCGATGTAATTTGTAAAAGTCTAATGAGAACGGCTTGTAATTGTGATAATTTATCAGCTTTAAAAATGTTATTGGTGCATGAGGGTGCGACGGCGATAGATGCAAGAAAAAAATCACCATTACATTATTGTGCGGCACGTAACCGACCAAACATATGTAAATATTTATTGGATTTAAAGGCAGATGTAAATGTACGGGATGGCCTCAATTGGACCCCATTACATTTTGCCTGTTATAAATCACATTTTGAAATTGTTAAATTACTTTGTGATCGCACCGATATCGAGCTGAATGCAATCGATAATGAAGGACAAACACCATTTTTTATAGCCTGCAGTGAAGGTGTTAATATCGAAATTGTTAAATTTTTAATTGAATGTGGTTGTGACTATAATAAAGTGAATGTATACAATCGATCGCCGTTGGATGAGGCGGTGCGAAAATGTTCAAGTGAAATTGTGGCCGAATTGTTTGCCCAACCGCAATTAGATCAACATTTTTCGATTGCAACCAGAGAATTTTTAAAACTATACAATTTTATTACGATATAATTAATTCAATTAGTTTGCGTGTAGTAACAACTAATGGTGACGTAATTTAAAAATTATAATATTAATTTTTTAAATGAATAGCAATTATTTTTTTATATTGTTAATTTTTTTTTGTTAATTTTTTTGATTCAATTTTGAATCTGACCAAAAATATTTTTTATATTATTTTAATTTTTTTTGAATTAATGAATTATTTCTTAAATTAATAGTTTCAATTTGCGATTTTAGAATTTAATTTAATTTTTATATGCGGCCACCGTCGTCAATGCATTGACGACGACGACGACGACGACGACCATGACTAATTTTCACATATTATTAATTGATGATTTATAAAATAACAATTATTAAATGGAAAAAAATGTATTAATATTAATTAATAAATTAAAATTAATGTTAAATTATTTAAAATTATTGAAATTGTGTCATATGTGATCGCCCCGTCCCAGCCAAAGCATCCATTCCGATTACCGAAAATTTGTTGTTTGTTAAATACTTGGATTTTAATTTTTTCGATGCAACGTAAAATATATTATGTCACAAGAATCTGGAACTGTATGATTGGGGTGCAGGATTGTTGGTGGGAAAAAAACTACACTATGATTTATTGAAACTGTTTCCAACCGATGATGGATTATGTTTTGGTTATTTGAAACAGTTTAGTTACTGTATTGCAATCGAAAATGGTGCAGATTTTAAGAACAGTTATTTCCAGTAACAATTACGGTGTCCGAAATATGTGCCAAACGGAATGGTGTAAGTGTTGCTAGTTACTTGAACAGCCTGTCTAAATCCAAATATTTAAATTATTTTATAGATTATCAAAAATTCACATCAAAAACACGTGAAATTACATCGACAGCTACTTCAATTAAACCAAACATCATTAATATAATAATTGTTGAACGCTGTTGAACCCATATCAAGACTATAATAAAACACTGGTCTAATACAATTGAAGCTCGCTTCTCCAACCATTCTCACACACAGCCAACCCAGACGTAGATCCCTTCTGATAACCGTTCATATATTTGTATTCACCTATCAATTGATTGCCGATTGGTCGATCCGAATTTTTACCTGCAAATAAAATACGTTATAATTTTATTAATATTTCACTTAATTTCAATTTCTTCAAAATAGAATTTATTTAACGATTCCTTGATTCCAATTAAAATGGTGAAAGATAGAAATAAATGATGTTCACAAAATTCTATGCCTAAAAGTAAACGGTCAATAGTTTTTAAGTACATATCGCAATGTAGTGATGGAAATGGTTATCGATAAAAATGTTACGTATTCAGTTAAAAATCCCAAACTATCCCGACGTTTTCATGCATTATAGTTTAAGGTGTCGTACAATACATCAAGATGTATACGATCCTTGATGCTCGCAAAGACTTTGTGCTGCAGCTGTGTTTTAATGCCATGCAATAAGTAAGTATAAGTAATTAGAAGTTAGTTATGAGATATTTTTCCAAATTTCCATCATACAACTGTTGTTCAATAGAAAATCGGTGGTAGCGATGTAACAGCAAAAATAATTAAAATTACTCGAAATCATTAAAGCCGTAGATGATCGTAGACTCATTTATCTTATAATTATTGTCATGCAACAAGAAATTATCGGTAGGGAAACGAAAAATGTTTTATATAAAACATTAGTAATTCCATTCCGTTTCACTCCGTTTCATGTGTTATTTGTGTGAAACTTAAGGACAAACTTCATGTCACAAGAATTTACAAAATAATTTTGAGAATGAGAATGAGAATTAATTTTGTTCTCCGTTGATTAGAATTGTTAGGCCCGAAAAAAAAAAAAATATATAGTTAAACCATTTTCAATTCAATTCAGTTTCAGTTTCATTATCGTACCAAGCAAATCGCTGACCTGTTTCAGTACCGTCCGTCATTTGAGGTTAATCATAATTTTCGTTGACATTGTCCGATAAAACAATAGATGTTTCACTTCAAACGTGGTGCACAGGATTTTTCATAACCAATAGAAGAAAATTATTGAAAAAATAATTAATTAAAAATGAAAGAAACAACGCAACGTGAATATTTGCAAATGATTAGAGTTTCGATTGTGGCCAACGATGTTACAAAATTAGCCGAACTAATCAATGAAAATATTCACATTTATGGAATTACGGCATTTAAATTTTTCCAGTTGGCCGTCGAGAAACAACATTTTGAGATTTTAAAACTTTTACTTAAACACTTTCCCACCAACGATTTTATGTTTTGGTTATGTGAAAACGATAAATATGATCTTATGTTGTTTGCCATCGAAAATGGAGCCGATTTTAAAAATAGATTTTTCCAAAAATATTTACCATTGCAAATATGTGCCGAATGGAATAGCGTCAATGTTTGCCGATATCTAATGCAAGATTTAGCCGACATAAATCAAATAACTGAACATTGTGATTATACGCCACTTCAAGTAGCCTGTCTCAATTCGAATATTGATATTGTGATATTATTTTGTCACGATCGTAGAATTGAAATAAATAAAATAAATGCATCGCATGACAGTGCATTGCACATTGCATGCAGCAATGTCAATAATCTTGAAATTGTTAAAATTCTATTGAATGTGGATGCAATTGATGTAAATTTAATGAATAAATTAGGCGATACAGCACTGGCAAATGCTTGCCTGGCCGACGGCTATGCCATTGTGAAATACCTGTTGTCACAAAAAGTTAAATTAAATTTGCGCGTACACGATGACAATGTTGTAATTCAAAAATTTAAATTACAACATCCCGAATTATTCGGTGGCTACGGCCAATTTAAGTAATCCAAAATTTGGATTCACATTTGTTTCGTAAAAAATTATTTGGTTTTTAATTTTTGATTTTTTTTTTTGAATTTTTGTGTGTAATATAAAAATTTAAAATAAAATCTAAAGCAAAAAATGTAAATAAACATAAATTTTTATAAATTGCTTGTTAATTATCAATTATATGCCAACGAAAAAAACATGCGAAGTTTGAGTACTAACCCTTAGCCATTTTAGTATTTTGTGTCCCATGCATGAAGAATGCAGCAATAAACGACTATGGTCTGTATCGATCGTTTTTTGTTTATTTAAATGATTTAATCGCGGCATTAAACTAAGTGCTGGGGGTGCAGCTAAAACAATTATAAATATCTTGGCTGATCGGTGGTGTTTTTAATTTTTCGATAATTAAAATATAATTGTATTTATGACCGAATTTGGCAAAAACTGTTGTCTTTAAAACTACACATTATTTATGAAGGAATCTCTAAACGGAACCATATAATCCACATTTTAATGTAGCCGAACGCAAAATGATTACATTCAAATTGATCATTTCAAAATAAACGCGTCCCCTAATTTGTTAAACCAAACTTATTTCGAAACAATTTCTCCGTACATTTTACACTAAAGAATCGCAAACCAAATGAATCCTAATTGTAAATGCATAATTATCGAATAATCTGTTACAATTTAGGCTGGCGGATGTGTTGTACAAAATCAAATTCTTAATTGAAAATATTATTTTGTTGCCGAAATTTCACCAGTTTTATTGTCGATGTTTTCGAAAACATTTTGGAACAGTTTTGCAAACAAATTGCAAACCAAACAAAATAGTATTTGATATTCAAAAGAAAAGACGATTGATGTGAATGGTTCTGGTTTGGCTTGATGGCTGATGGTAGATTAGGTGATGGTAAGCATTGAAATGGAGAGTGAATGTGTACGGATCCCGGGTTGTATAATACAAGGATTGTAATTACCGTATCCGTAGTCCAGCAAAATGAGCCTATAAATAGGTGATAATTTTTATTTATAGTTATTTGACAAAATGCTTCGAAGCAATATAAAATGCTTCACAGTTCACATCATAAATTTTTGGAACATTACATTTCATAATTTTATATTTATCCGAAATCATTGAGCAGTGTG
Organism: Bibio marci; assembly: GCA_910594885.2. Taxonomy (NCBI): domain Eukaryota; kingdom Metazoa; phylum Arthropoda; class Insecta; order Diptera; family Bibionidae; genus Bibio; species Bibio marci. The sequence goes on along the minus strand of OU343119.1, from coordinate 17,257,876 downwards.
TTTTATTAATCGCTCAATTTGAATTACTTACTGTTCATTGGTTTTCCATATTAATTGAATGCGTGTGAAATGATGATGAGAAATATGTCTGTCATCTAGGTTATTTTCAAGGCAAAGAATTTGTACACCGCCCAGTCAATGGCACACGCATTCGGTATCGATTGAAAAAATTAAAAATTGGCCTTATTTGTGTTACCACTTAATTGGAAAGGTATTATTTTCCATCCATTTATTATTATTGGTTGGAAATTACTATAAACTTTGCCATCACATAAATTCGAGTGAGCACTTTATCGATCCGGGTGATTAAGTAGCCGACATTCGTCTTTCGCAGGTCGTCAAACGCTCGTACAATAGGTGATTGCTTTGAACTACAGATAATGGACATCGATGAAGTCAATTCGAATTAGTACTTGCATTCGTCGAACTTTGGTTACGACAATGTCTGGAATGCTTCGAGATCATTTTCACCATAACCATAAAATAAATTTTTCTTAAAAAAAATTCCATAATTTTATTTTAACGATTTACATTCGATTTTTATTTGGTTCTATTTCTTTCACCAATTACAAATCAATTCTAACGAAATATTAAAAAAAAACCAAATAACAATATGAAAAGAAAAACAAAAAAATCGTTTTAATTAAAATTAATTAATTAATTTGGAAAAAAAAAAATAATTAGTTAAAAATATAAAATTATTAAATTACAAATAATAATAAAACACAAAATTTAGTTAATTATCAGATGATTCAAATGTTTCGGGATGACACATTTTATATTTTCTAATATATTTATTGGCTTCGTCCACATTAAAATTTAACTTACTTTTTTCCGCCAAAAGGTATCTAACGATGGCATGCGCTGTATAACGACAAGCACATGCGAATACCGTATCACCCGCCACATTCACCACATTCAAATCAATCGAAGCATTTAATAGTAAAATTTTAACAATTTTAAGGCTATTGCGGTGGCTACAAGCAACATGCATTGCGGTGTCATTAAGGCAATTGGTAACATTTATTTTAATATTACCATTTTCACAAAGTAATTTTACAATTTCAATATTCGCATAGGCAACGGCTTCGTGCAAGGCCGTATTTCCATTTGTATTCCTTTGCCGGTTTACATCGATGCCATCGATGTGCAACAAGCCGCCACAAACTTTTATGTTATTGTATTTTGCACACACATGTAACGGTAACAAAGTATCGAAAATTACGTCTTTAGTGGCCGGATCAAAGGACTCCCACAACTTATTATATTTATCCGTTTCGCTGAGCCAAAAAGTTAATTTTTCATGGAAAAATTTTCTCAGTAAAATTTTAATTATTCCATATTGTTTTTTTTCAGCGGCCAATCGAAAAAGTAAAAATGCATCTTCATCTTTCATTTGATAGCCATCGGCGACCACATCACTTAAATTATAATTATCATTTAACAATTTCAATCTAGCCGTATCTTCAGTGACTATAGCACCTAAAATCATTTTAATGTATTCACAATAGGCCTGGTGTTTGTCACGATTATACATTTTATAATTAAGGTAATTTATGTTTTTTGGGAATCGTTATGAAAAATGAAAAGAAAAAAAAAACCAATTATACAACGCGATAAATAAACTATTTATTGGAAAAGTGGTTGTGGTGGTGATGGTGTTGTTGGTGGTGGTGGTGGTGGTGGTGGTGATGGTCAGCGATCTTCTTCTTAGGCTGAATGAATTTGAACTGCGGTGCTGAACTCATCAAATAGTGCTAAACGATATTAAATTTACCAATTGAAATTATATAAAATTATTAGAAGAGATTATTGTGAGAGAAATTGGATGGATACAGCAAAACCTCTATTCAATGCTGCGCGGTAATCTTACATGGGCACAATTTGATACTGCCATGTAACTCCTTTTTACTATCTATCATTAAATCATCAATTTAGTTTTCGCAAAAATTTCAAATTGATCGTACAAATTGTATATGGAAATTATTGTATGGATTCTTCTGCGGAAAATTTGTGAAAAACGGAGCGTTCCTAAGTGATTCATTTAATAAATAAAATGAAAAACGGAAAACTATTTAGAAGTTATTGTAGATAACTGGACACATGAACTGCTGGTATGGTTTAAATTTAAATTTGGTATTCGGTATGTTGAACAGACGACATTTACTATTCGCACAAAGTAATCGCACAATTTTAATATGCGAATAACCACACGCAATGTGTAGTGAGTGCGTTCAATCACATGTTATTTTATTAACATCGGTTCCATTTTCCATTTGGTAACTACACAGTCGGACACTATTCCAAAAAAAATCTATTTTTAACATCGGTTCGCTAATATAGTTTCAATGGAAATTCTTATGGCCAAATGTCAATCGTGTTTTGCATGACCAACTCATAAATTGAGTGGATGGAAAGTGGTTAAGTAAAATGTTGTCTGGTCGGCAGCAGCTGCCAACAATTGGAAAAATGTAACGGCAACACTTTCCTCAATCTGTACATTTTCCCTTTTTTTAATTAATTTTTCGCTAATCGTCCGATATTATTATTTCACAATAGAATTTTGAATGACATTTTTGTATGAAATTGTCGTTTCTATTTTTATTCAAAATACGTTCAATTCGACTGGATTGTCGGGGCTGCGTTTGGTGACGGCCCGATCAACTAATTAATACATAGATTTGTTTTTAGGTCAATAATGTTCTGCATCGATCTGAGTCGTTACGGCTGGAACAATAGTCATAGAACGCTCCTTTTATGGCATTGTTTTCAGTTTTGTTAGCTATTGCGAAAAATTCGTTTTTTCATCAAAACTTCATTCATTGCTCTATTTTTTTTGTCGTATTTTTTGAACAATTGTTGACCACTAAACGAACCAAAAGTATTCTAAATTACTCCAATATTTTCCTATTGAATGCCACAACTTTTTTCCATTAAATCGGCTGCACAATTTTTACCACCCAGACGTCTTCTGTTCTTGTTGCATTGTTATACTTTAAATGCTCACGAACATTTTTCAAAAAACTTCAAAAATCCAATAATTAACTCGTTGTTACGCAATCAATACCATTTGTTGTGGTTCACCTTTCAATTTCACCAATGAAGTGGTGAAAAAATTGCTAATAAGTGAAGACAAAAAAAAATTAGGATTTCGAAAATTTGTTCTACACGCCTGCTCTGTAAGTCAATTTGAAATCATGGAAAATTTATGGAGAAACTAAAATAGACTTTCTGTGGAACAGAAATAATGATGTTATCTAAATTTGAGCACTCAAATAATGGGCTCAAAAACATGTTCCCATTTAATTAGTTTTTTTTTGTGATGATTTCTAGAAATTTTCTAACACCAAAATTCTGAATTCTTTTGATTGATTGATTTGGTGCCACTTCAATCGATTATAATTTACTAAACAATTTGATTTCATTTTGATTTCAATAAATACTAAAATATGGGATTTATATTTCTATTTCTCAAAACACTCAGCGGCAGCGCAGTGGTATAGCGCTGATGTGTATTAATCGTGAGTTCAATTTTCACCATTTACATGGGAAATTTTTCGGTATTTTAATACCGAAATTCATTCAGTTGGGTGACCATTTGTTCGTTTATGCACTAAAAACGAATATCTTTGAAACCGATATGGTTTTGGACGCTACTCAAAGATTAACAATGTCTACACACACACACACTATTTTGGGTTGATCACACCCACATAAAAACTATTGAACAATACAAATTGGTGAATTCCTATGAACGGAGTAATTTACCAACGTGGCGGTAATGAATGTTTAATAGATGCCAATATTGTTGCATTTGAAGCCATAATAATATTTACAATTCTTTTCGGTCGATGGTTAAACTTAAGAACAGTGAGAAGAAGAAGAATAAGAAAGAATACGAAGAATAGATTTTTTCAGACCAATACAAAACTCACCGGATCGTCGATTAGCAAAAACTAGAGATTAAAGGATAGTTTAAAAACTCTTTAATTTTATAAAAAAAACTATTTTCAATCTACTTCGTATTTATTTGCCATTAATTCTTTACATTTTCTACATTTTGACTTTGTTGGAAGTTCGAATTTTCTAATTTTCTAATACCTTGTTTTTATTCAATGTTTTGTGCATTTTGTTGAATTGAAATCCTGCAGAAGTTTTACACATCTATATTCTTGGCCACAATTTTCACAATGATGACGTTCTTTATTGTATTTCATTAATGCTGCAATGCTAAAGTGTACGTTTGAATTATTATTATTATTATTATTGTTGTTATTGGTAACAACAGCAGTAGTCGATGTCGATTGAAATTTCGATAATAAATTTTGGTAACCATAATTTTTTCCATCCTGAATATAACCTTTTTTAGTTTTCGCCCAATTATAAATACAAATGTGTCTGTTGATTGTGTCGACTTCATAAAATATTCCATTACATTTTGTACATTTGAAATGGGGTAAAGAAAATCCATCGTAATCGGTGCGTTGCATTTTTTCCAGTTTTTTTTTCTTATCTTATCTTATCTTATCTTATCTTATCTAATGTGTAATTGGCAAAAAAGGATCGAAATTTTTAAATTTTTATTTAAATTAAAATTTAATTGTTTTTATTTACTTTTTATATAAAAATTTATTGCTTCAGCCCCTATTTTTAATAAGTATTCACATAAAAAATATGCATTCCATCCTGAATTTATAAATTCAGACATTTTAAGTGACGTTTATATCATACTGTCATTTGCTGCTAAACCATGAAGTTCGGCTTTAATATTCTATTTTTTTGTTTTTTGCTCACCTCGAGAACGTTGAGAAGTGGCACAGAAAACAGTAAAATATAATAACATAAATTCTTGATGATAACGTCTCGTTTTAACATACGATAATTAGGCCACGAAAGTTATATGAATAAAATAAAATATATTCGTTCCATTTAACCGCTTAACATCTCGTTCTGGTTTTTAAATTAAAAATTATGTGAAAGTTGACTAATCGTGAGTGTGCCGACGACAATTTTCTAAACGTTTTCGCCTAAAACTTATTGTAGTTTTCCAAATTTTTAATTAAATGTTATTATTGAATTCAGGGATGTGTTAAGTGGACGCGGACACAGCAGATGTAATTTTGAAAAATTACAAGTATCGATGAAAACTTGTCAATTCGTGTGAATAGAAATAATTTTACAAATATTTGTAATTGGCTATAAAATTATTAATTTCCGATTTCACAATGGAAAGTGATCAAGTACAAGTAAATAATTGGCATGTGACAAATAACTTGCGTCTATTAACAAAACTAAAAAACGTACTGTCACGACGTGTGTGCACGTTTGTCTGCATTAATTTTCGGGTGCGTTGACTTCGTATACGAAAATGTAATCTAAAATGTTTTCCTAAAAAACCTTTATCTTTTTTTTTGCATTTGTAACATTACCGTCGCTTGACAAACATTTTTTACAATCAACTCTTGGGTACGGTCAATGCCCTCTTTAGTTGACCATAATTTACAATACGTATGTCATAACGAACCTACTTCTGCACTGCATCCATACAAAATTCTTCTCTTCGAAAAAAATTCGAGTCAATTCATTATTTGACAACTGATAATGTTTATTATCCGATAATCAGTAGTCAGATAACAATTTTGTTAATTTATTGTATGTTTTGGCACCCGCAACAACCGTCACGTTTAAATTTTAATTCAAAGAAAAAGAAAATATAATATTTGGATTTTTACTTTTTTGCTTTTCTTTATAAAAATTAATTAAATTAAAATTAGAAAAAAAATTAAAAAAAAAACGAAACCAAAGGTAAAAAACAATTTTATATTTAATCCTTGGAATTGAATTAATTTGTGCTGACATAAAAAAAAATATTCGAGGTTATGTACTCTGGCAATTAATAATATATTTACTTAATTAATGATTTGATTCCATTCCAGGCTAACTAATATCTGTGATGATAAATTCAATGGAGAGTCATGCTTCGTCTGCTGCTGCTGGTGCTGATGCTGTTGTTGTTGCACCCTCTACTAAATCGATCGATAACCATCACCAACAATTTCACGATAATAATTTTGAATTGCGTTCGCCCACACAAGAAAATGCAATGGATGCAAAAAATATTCGAAATAAAGATAAGAGCCAGACAAATGTTGGTTACGTTGAAGTGTTCGATGGCATTGAAACGGCTGCCGTTAACAATAATTCAACCAATTTTAATAATTGTCGGATTTGTGATAAACTACAAAAAAATTCTAAATTAATATTAAATAGTACACAAATTAGATCAAAACCTGTGCCATTCAAATGCAAACGATGTGGAAAAATTTGCTGCAATGCGATTTCACTTGACGACCATTTCAGAGTCGAACATGGTCATATCTTTTCGTGTGACATCTGTTCGAAAACCTATAGGAATAAAATTGGTGTCGAGCGTCACATCATTTTATATCATATTATATAATAGTATCGATCGTCCCGACAAAAAGCCAACAACGGCGCACATGTTCCATTAAAATAGACACAAACAAAAATTTCAACCAAAATTTTATGTGTGCCCGACGATGGAAAAACCAATAACAATTAGAGATTAAATTAAATTCTAAATAAAATATTTTAATTTTAATTCCGTCAGGCACAAATCAGTTGTTAATGATGTTTTAAGTTTTTTTGTTTTCCCAATTTCCAAATTTTCTGCTTATAAAAATAAATTTGACTTTAATTAAAATTAAATTGAAAAAAAATTGATTGTTAAATTATTGTATTTTTAAATCCAATTTTCCTGGGCGCCCGGTGCTCGATCGCGGTGTTTGAGATATTTTCACTGGACACGATTTATACACAACATTTCTTACAATTGTATCGTAATAAATTTCACACTCATTTCAAGACAGCAGTGGAAAGTACCATTATCCACGTTGACCAGATGTATTTTTTCGAAAATGTTGTAGAGAAAGTGTTTTTAAATTCTTAAATTTTCTTACATATTTTAAGTGCAGTCAGATTACTGTGCACAAGTGGACCTAATCTAATACTAAACATTCATTACATCCAATTTGGGAAACTACCAATTGTGTACACTGTACAACGAAACGAAAGATTATGTACCACTGGTTGGTTTCAATCCCAGGAAATATCTATGGATTTCTTACGGTTGTGCGGTGGAATTTTATTCGATCCGTACCATTTCCTTGGACTACCCTTATATTTTCGATGATAATTTCTATGGATTCTCTTCAGAATTATATTTCTCGTTGCTGTCGTTCCACAGCAGTTATCCATAGAATTTATATTCAAATATTTTTGTTAACGCAAATCCACGAATTTTGACAAAAATATCTTTGGATTGAACACATGTTTTTTTGGGCAAGTGAATTGCCCGTATCGACCAGCAGAATAAATGACGATGGTGTTTCATTCAGTTATTTTATCGACACAGACCAGAAGTTCTATGGGCACGGAATGTGACGATGTTGCCAGAACGATCACAAAAAATTTCATCGATTGTGCAAATTTTGTGGTTGTAATATATACGAGAGAAAAAAACCGTGGATTACAAAATTCCTCGGAACTATATCGATTTTCGGGTTGCTGGTTGTTTTAAAAATTATGAAAATAAATTCGATGGAGTGAGGATTATGTGTGTAAAAGGGATAAGCGAAATATTTCAAAAAAATGTGAACCCTTCTGTTTTGGATAATTGGTGAAATAAATTATGAATACAATACCGGCGGATATATATTGAAAATATTATATTACGCTGACTGGGAATTCAAATTATTTCAATTGATCTAAATAAAATAGTGTTATATTAAGTGGAAAATCTTGTAATTTGAAAAAATTCCAATTATGGGAAAATTCATTTACGATATTGTGTGGATAATGTACAACATTTAACAATTTCAAGTGATCTTAATTTACAGGCAACATCTAACGCTGAATAATTATATGAATCTCTTAAATTTTGTATCACACCCACGCTTGCGATATACGAAATTTAACAATTGAAACAACGTTTCGGGTTCAATGCCGAAACGATTGAGTCGAAGAAGATGAAACAGAGGAGTCGAACTATTATAGGTATTGTATTAACTGTAACCGAATGTCCATGAAATCATGATACTCAGGGTGGTTTTATGGACCAGTGCCACCACACCACTCTCAATGAAGACAACAATATGTGATCGAAGCTGTTAACCAAATAGATTGCCATAATAAATAATTTATGATTGTGTAACGAGGTTATCAGTAATTGGCTGAAGCAGTGCTTGCTTTATATTGAATAGATGTAGAATTTGTTTATGTATGAAAAGTGTTTAGCAACAGTTGACGGACAACCAAGATGTTACCGAATTATAATTATAATAATTAACGGATAAGAAAAATCTATGGTCGGTGCCACTTTTGAAAGTCGACGCTTCGCAAGCAGAGAACATAATGAACACATTCTGTGGGCTAAGTGCCGGAATGAATTCACGTGCTTTCGAAATCATCCACATCATCATCTTCATCATCATCATCATCATCATCATCATCCATTAACAAATGAAAACAACATTTTTAAAATTTATTAATTTTGTATTTGTATTTTATCATTTATATTTTTAAATCAATTCTAAAATAAACACAAAATATACAAAATTAATTACTGAGGACATAATTATTTAATAAATTAATTAATTAATCAATTAATTAATTAATTAATTAATTAAATTCTAAACATATTAAAAGTGATTAATAAAAATTATAATTAAATTATTAAATTAAAAATTGAATTTAAATAAATTTCAATACACAATTTTTTTTCTAGTTAATTTAATTTATAAATATTTTGTTGTTGTACAATTTATAAACTTGTACAAAGTAAACCATGAGCCACTAAATAGTCGGTTGTACCTTGATGGATAAATCTATCCAGTTCTTTCAGCGACAATATGATTCTAACAATTTCGTACGTTTCACATTCACACGCTACATCTAACGCTGAATAATTGCGTGAATCTCTTAAATTTGTTTCACACCCGCTTGCAATAAGAAATCTAACAATTGCCAAATTTTCGGATTTCTTACAGGCCAGCAGGAGCGGCGGACTATTGTCACAATCTAATGCATTTAAATCGACATCATTGCGTGCACACAACATTTTCACAAGTTGAAAATTTGATTTCATGCATGCGTAATGAAGCGGTGTTCGTTGATTTATGTTTTCCTTGGCATTCACATCAATGTGTGGTGAGCTCAATAAAGTTTTACATGTTAATTGAAAATTTTTTAAAACGCTATAATGTAAGAGGCTAACGCCATCCGTCATGGTACGATTAACATCGGCGCCAAATTCCATTAACATTTTTAAAGCGGTTAAATCATTATGAATACACGCCAATGCAATCAAACTAATACCATCGCTATTGTTTGCATTCATATCAGCCGCATACTCGCCAATTAACATTTGTAATAATTGATAATATTGTAGAACCAATGCGACGTGAACGGCTCTATCGCCTGTACTATTTTCACATTCAATTTCGGCACCCTTTGTTAAGTATTTTTTAACCTTTACAATGTCATTTACTTCAATGGCTTGCAGAAATTTTTCATTTACAGTTTCTTGCGAAGCCCTGTTACTATTACTATTATAAACTCTAGAAACAACGGATCCCATTTTTAAATATTTAATATAGTAAAATTTAAACTTGCCGCAACAGATCAATTATTAAGTGATAAAAGAAAAAAAAAATTAAAATTAAAATTAAAATTAAAATTAAATAAAAATTTACGACTACTGTCGTACCACCAATAAGATGTTATAGCAAATGAATCGACAACTCACTGTCCTAGATATTATATTATTAAGTTTTTTAATGCCCTTCCAAGCGATCGACGATGACTTGCAATTTGAAATGGGAGACTAAAAATTTGGAGAAATAAATTATAAATTTCTCGTTAATTAATCAATTAATACATGACTCGTTGCATTCACGTCACACACTGTCATCATTGGTGACACATAAAATAAACGGAGGATGTGTCCGAAAACTAAGCGCATTATCTACTAACGGCGAATTTGAATATTCAAGTGATGGATAAGTTTGTGGTGGAGTTTTTTTTTTTTTTTTACAAAAATCAGCTAAACTCGTTCGATATCTCATCAACTTTGGAATGCAAGACGATTATATACGTTTACGAATTGTTATTGGGATGTTTTTCCAAAATGAATACGGACCATCTGGATTACTTATGGGCAAACAGTAAAATTTGGTCATTTCTTTTTCGAATGATGATCCAAATTTGTGGCATACTATTTGCTTGAGATTGGGATTATATTGTAAGTTTACAAAGAAACGAAATTCGGGAAAATCGAAAGCCATTCTCCAATAATGTGGCCAATATAAGTTTAACTATAAATTGACCTTTTTAATTGACAGTATCATTTTGAACCAGCACAATTTTTTTGGTAAAGATTAATGATTAATGATTTTTATCGATCAATTCGGTCTACATTTAATTAAAAAACAAACAACAAATCAGCCGACATGCAAAAGAAATACATTAAGTAATTTATTAAATTTCACATAGTATTAAAATTGACAATTAAACCTTGTTTATCAGAGGCAATAAGTCAAATTTGACGATTTCAACGTTTGCGACTATCGCAATGCAACAAAAAAAAAAAAATAAAAGGCGAAAGTCGCTCATCGTTCTTTTTAGGCGACAGCTGATACTATCGCTTACAGTAATCATAATTCGACACCTGGTAACACCAAATTTTTTTTTACTACTTCTCGCATATCTTAACATTTCAACATTGGCAGTTTTAAAATAATATTCAAAGTGAACGGATGTTATTTTTAGTTTTGAAGCGAGAGATTAAAAGGAGATTGTTATAATTAAAATATTATTTTTCGGAGAAATAACTCGAAAATTCATTCATAATTTATTTTATTTCGTAATTGCTTAAAATCAACCAGCGAAAAAGAAACGTATTTTAGAAATGGAACAAAACCCAAATCCAAATTTAACAACTGACGAACATTTGTTAAAATGTAATATTTGTAACGGGACCTTTACAACGAAAAAAAATTTAAATGATCATCAAAAGGTGTGCAAACGAACGTGTAGAATTTGTGCGAGAATACTATCGAGAAAATATGTCTTAATTGGACATATGAAAATGCATAGAGGTGAAAAGAATTTTGAATGTGATATTTGTTGCCGTAAATATTTAAATAAATATCATTTGATTGATCATATGAAAGAACATTCTGGCAAATTGCACAAATGTCCAAGATGTGAGCAGAAATGTTCAAATATGGGTAATTTTCGAAAACACATGCAAATACATAACGCAGAAAAAACATATAAATGTGATATATGTTCGAAATCATTTAAACAACTGCATGGGTTAGCACAACACAAATTAATTCATATCGATATTAAGAAACACAAATGTACCAAATGTGAGAAACGATTTAGACTAAAACCCAGTTTAAGTCAACATATGTTAATTATGCACAATCTGTTTCCATGCCCAATGTGTTCGGGAGCATTTAAAAAACTCAATCATGTAATGACTCACAAAAACAAATGTCATGCAAATGTCAAGAAATCACTTTCCAATGAAAATCAACCGGGTCCAAGTGGATTGTGTCAATCACATATTGTGAATAATAGTAACATTCAAACCAATGCTGCAGATATTGATTCCGATAACACTTCCAGTGAATGCGATACGGAATAGAAAAACGATCAAATGATTAATTGACATTTTACGAGTAATTTCAAGAAATTCCACACAACAACCAATAAAATGACGAGAAAAATTTATCATAAAATTCAAGATAATAAACTTTAACGATGACAACATTTTTGGCGGACAATAAATGTCACGTCAGTTGACTGATTTAAATTCGAATTCTATAGTAAAATAATCGAACATATAAAAAATGTAAATTAACGAACAAATTAATAATTGTTCGGATCATTGATCCAATTATTTGTCGCGGAATTATAATTAAAATTTATATTGTTTATTGACTAAAAATTATACAAAACAATTTGTTGTTTGCAAATAAATATTTTGAATTTTCAAATTTCGCATACGCATTTTATAAGTTAACCAAATTTAGTGAAAGACTCCCAGTTTAAGATCAAGAATTATATCAATTGTGACCGCTATAAGATATTTAATTGGCGGAAAATTACCTAAACCTTGATCGGTCGTTGAGTAATAAAATACAAATGTTTTAGTGTTTAACAACTGCGGCCTCATCAAAAACTGATTACAATTTTAAAATACCAATCATTGGTAAAAAATTGAACGCAGTGATGATTTACATTCAGTAAAAATGTCAAATTATATATTTTTATATATGTGACAATACCGTCGAAAATTATCGAAATTTTATTATAAATCTGGTAACACCAATATTTTTCTTTATTACTCCTTGCGTATCTGAAACATTTCATCAATGGCAGTTATAAAATAATATTCAAAGTGAACGGACGTTATTTTTAGTTTTTAAGCGAGAGATTAAAGAGAGATTGTTTTAATTAAAATATTATTTTTCGGAGAAATTACTCGAAAATTCAATATAATTTATTCAAAATCAACCAGTGAAAAAGAAACGTATTTTAGAAATGGAACAAAACCCAAATCCAAATTTAACAACTGACGAACATTTGTTAAAATGTAATATTTGTAATGGAACTTTTACAACGAAACAAAATTTAAATGATCATCAAAACGTGTGCAAACGAACGTGTAGAATTTGTGCGAAAATAATGTCGAGGAAAGATGTCTTAATTGGACATATGAAAATGCATAGAGGTGAAAAGAATTTTGAATGTGATATCTGTTGCCGTAAATTTTTACAAAAAGGTCATTTGATTGATCATATGAAAGAACATTCTGGCAAATTGCACAAATGTCCAAGATGTGAGAAGAAATGTTCAAATATAAGTAATTTTCGAAAACACATGCAAATACATAACGCAGAAAAAACATATAAATGTGATCTATGTTCGAAATTATTTAAACGACTGGACTATTTAAAGGCACACAAAAAAATACATAACGCAGAGAAAACACATAAATGTAATATATGTTCGAAATCATTTAAACGACTGCAGGAATTAAAAATACACAAACAAATACATAACGCAGAAAAAACATATAAATGTGCTATATGTTCAAAATCATTTAAACAACGGGCGGGGTTAATGCTACACAAATTAATTCATACCGATATTAAGAAACACAAATGTACCAAATGTGAGAAACGATTTGGACGAAAACCCAGTTTAAGTCAACATATGTTAATTATGCACAATCTGTTTCCATGCCCAATGTGTTCGGGAGCATTTAAAAAACTCAATCATGTAATGACTCACAAAAACAAATGTCATGCAAATGTCAAGAAATCACTTTCCAATGAAAATCAACCGGGTCCAAGTGGATTGTGTCAATCACATATTGTGAATAATAATAACATTCAAACCAATGCTGCAGATATTGATTCCGATAACACTTCCAGTGAATGCGATACGGAATAGAAAAACGATCAAATGATTAATTGACATTTTACGAGTAATTTCAAGAAATTCCACACAACAACCAATAAAATGACGAGAAAAATTTATCATAAAATTCAAGATAATAAACTTTAACGATGAAAACATTTTTGGCGGACAATAAATGTCACGTCAGTTGACTGATTTAAATTCGAATTCTATAGTAAAATAATCGAACATATAAAAAATGTAATTTAACCAACAAATTAATAATTGTTCGGATCATTGATCCAATTATTTGTCGCGGAATTATAATTAAAAATTATATTGTTTATTGACTAAAAATTATACAAAACAATTTGTTGTTTGCAAATAAATATTTTGAATTTTGTAATTTCGTTGAATTTTTATTATTGTTAAATTTTATAAATTAATTTTTAAATTTTGCAGTTGATGGCTTAAGATTTAAGTAATTGCAAAAAAACATAAAACTGATTCAAATTTCGCATACGCATTTTATAAGTTAACCAAATTGAGTGAAAGACTCCCAGTTTAAGATCAAGAATTATATCAATTGTGACCGCTATAAGATATTTAATTGGCGGAAAATTACCTAAACCTTGATCGGTCGTTGAGTGATAAAATACAAATGTTTTAGTGTTTAACAACTGCGGCCTCATCAAAAACTGATTACAATTTTAAAATACCAATCATTGGTAAAAAATTGAACGCAGTGACGATTTACATTCAGTAAAAATGTCAAATTATATATTTTTATTTATGTGACAATACCGTCGAAAATTATCGAAATTTTATTATAAATCTGGTAACACCAATATTTTTCTTTATTACTCCTTGCGTATCTGAAACATTTCATCAATGGCAGTTATAAAATAATATTCAAAGTGAACGGACGTTATTTTTAGTTTTTAAGCGAGAGGTTAAAGAGAGATTGTTTTAATTAAAATATTATTTTTCGGAGAAATTACTCGAAAATTCAATATAATTTATTCAAAATCAACCAGTGAAAAAGAAACGTATTTTAGAAATGGAACAAAACCCAAATCCAAATTTAACAACTGACGAACATTTGTTAAAATGTAATATTTGTAATGGAACTTTTACAACGAAACAAAATTTAAATGATCATCAAAAGGTGTGCAAACGAACGTGTAGAAATTGTGCGAAAATAATGTCGGGGAAAGATGCCTTAATTCGACATATGAAAATGCATAAAGGTGAAAAGAATTTTGAATGTGATATTTGTTGCCGTAAATTTTCACAAAAAGGTCATTTGATTGATCATATGAAAGAACATTCTGGCAAATTGCACAAATGTCCAAGATGTGAGAAGAAATGTTCAAATATGGGTAATTTTCGAAAACACATGCAAATACATAACGCAGAAAAAACATATAAATGTGATCTATGTTCGAAATCATTTAAACAACTGCAGGGGTTAATACAACACAAAAAAATACATAACGCAGAGAAAACACATAAATGTAATATATGTTCGAAGTCATTTAAACAATTACAGGGATTAATTCATCACAAACAAATACATAACGCAGAAAAAACACATAAATGTGATCTATGTTCGAAATCATTTAAACAACTGCATGGGTTAATACAACACAAACAAATACATAACGCAGAAAAAACACATAAATGTGAAAAATGTTCGAAATTATTTAAACAAGGGACTTCGCTCTCCAGACACAAACAAATACATAACGCAGAAAAAAAATATAAATGTGATATATGTTCGAAATCATTTAAACAACTGCAGGGGTTAACACAACACAAATTAGTTCATACCGATATTAAGAAACACAAAAACAAAAGCCATTCAAATGTCAAGAAATCATTTTCCAATGAAAATCAACCGGGTCCAAGTGGATTGTGTCAATCGCGAATTGTGAAGAATAATAACATTCAATCCAATGCTGCAGATATTGATTCCGATAACACATCCAGTGAATGCGATACGGAATAGAAAAACGATCAAATGATTAATAGACATTTTCCGAGTAATTTCAAGAAATTCCACACAACAACCAATTAAATGACGTGAAAACTTATTAAAAAATTCAAGATAATAAACTTTAACGATGACAACATTTTTGGCGGACAATAAATGTCACGTCAGTTGATTGATTTAAATTCGAATTCTATAGTAAAATAATCGAACATATAAAAAATGTAATTTAACGAACAAATTAATAATTGTTCGGATCATTGATCCAATTATTTGTTGCGGAATTATAATTAAAATTTATATTGTTTATTGACTAAAAATTATACAAAACAATTTGTTGTTTGCAAATAAATATTTTGAATTTTGTAATTTCATTGAATTTTTGTTATCGTTAAATTTTATAAATTAATTTTTAAATTTTGCAGTTGATGGCTTAAGATTTAAGTAATTGCAAAAAAAACATAAAACTGATTCAAATTTCGCATACGCATTTTATAAGTTAACCAAATTGAGTGAAAGACTCCCAGTTTAAGATCAAGAATTATATTATTTGTGACCGCTATAAGATATTTAATTGGCGGAAAATTACCTAAACCTTGATCGGTCGTTGAGTAATAAAATACAAATGTTTTAGTGTTTAACAACTGCGGCCGCATCAAAAACTCATTACAATTTAAAAATACCAATCATTGGTAATAAATTGACCACAGTGACGATTTACATTCAGTAAAAATGTCAAATTATATATTTTTATTTATGTGACAATACCGTCGAAAATTATCGAAATTTTATTATAAATCTGGTAACACCAATATTTTTCTTTATTACTCCTTGCGTATCTGAAACATTTCATCAATGGCAGTTATAAAATAATATTCAAAGTGAACGGACGTTATTTTTAGTTTTTAAGCGAGAGATTAAAGAGAAATTGTTTTAATTAAAATATTATTTTTCGGTGAAATTACTCGAAAATTCAATATAATTTGTTCAAAATCAACCAGTGAAAAAGAAACGTATTTTAGAAATGGAACAAAAACCAAATCGAAATTTAACAACTGACGAACATTTGTTAAAATGTAATATTTGTAATGGAACTTTTACAACGAAACAAAATTTAAATGATCATCAAAAACGAAAGTGTAGAATATGTGCGAAAATAATGTCGAGGAAAGATGCCTTAATTCGACATATGAAAATGCATAAAGGTGAAAAGAATTTTGAATGTGATATTTGTTGCCGTAAATTTTCACAAAAATATCATTTGATTGATCATATGAAAGAACATTCTGGCAAATTGCACATATGTCCAAGATGTGAGCAGAAATGTTCAAATATGGGTAATTTTCTAAGACATGCAAATACATAACGCGGAAAAAACATATAAATGTGATATATGTTCGAAATCATTTAAACAACTGCAGGGGTTAATACAACACAAACATATACATAACGCAGAAAAAACATATAAATGTGATATATGTTCGAAATCATTTAAACAACTGCAGGGGTTAATACAACACAAAAAAATACATAACGCAGAGAAAACATATAAATGTAATATATGTTCGAAATCATTTAAACGACTGCAGGAATTAAAAACACACAAACAAATACATAACGCAGAGAAAACATATAAATGTGCTATATGTTCGAAATCATTTAAACAACTGCATGGGTTAGCACAACACAAATTAATTCATATCGATATTAAGAAACACAAATGTACCAAATGTGAGAAACGATTTAGACTAAAACACAATTTAAGTCAACATATGGGAATTATGCACAATCTGTTTCCATGCGCTATGTGTTCTGGAGCATTTAAAAAACTCAATCATGTAATGACTCACAAAAACAAATGTCATTCAAATGTCAAGAAATCACTTTCCAATGAAAATCAACCGGGTCCAAGTGGATTGTGTCAATCACATATTGTGAATAATAGTAACATTCAAACCAATGCTGCAGATATTGATTCCGATAACACATCCAGTGAATGCGATACGGAATAGAAAAACGATCAAATGATTAATTGACATTTTACGAGTAATTTCAAGAAATTCCACACAACAACCAATAAAATGACGTGAAAAATTTATCATAAAATTCAAGATAATAAACTTTAACGATGACAACATTTTTGGCGGACAATAAATGTCACGTCAGTTGACTGATTTAAATTCGAATTCTATAGTAAAATAATCGAACATATAAAAAATGTAAATTAACGAACAAATTAATAATTGTTCGG
This sequence comes from Bibio marci, assembly GCA_910594885.2. Taxonomy (NCBI): domain Eukaryota; kingdom Metazoa; phylum Arthropoda; class Insecta; order Diptera; family Bibionidae; genus Bibio; species Bibio marci. The sequence continues at coordinate 17,240,138 of OU343119.1, read as the reverse complement.
ATCATTGATCCAATTATTTGTCGCGGAATTATAATTAAAATTTATATTGTTTATTGACTAAAAATTATACAAAACAATTTGTTGTTTGCAAATAAATATTTTGAATTTTGTAATTTCATTGAATTTTTGTTATCGTTAAATTTTATAAATTAATTTTTAAATTTTGCAGTTGATGGCTTAAGATTTAAGTAATTGCAAAAAAAACATAAAACTGATTCAAATTTCGCATACGCATTTTATAAGTTAACCAAATTGAGTGAAAGACTCCCAGTTTAAGATCAAGAATTATATTATTTGTGACCGCTATAAGATATTTAATTGGCGGAAAATTACCTAAACCTTGATCGGTCGTTGAGTGATAAAATACAAATGTTTTAGTGTTTAACAACTGCGGCCTCATCAAAAACTGATTACAATTTTAAAATACCAATCATTGGTAAAAAATTGAACGCAGTGACGATTTACATTCAGTAAAAATGTCAAATTATATATTTTTATTTATGTGACAATACCGTCGAAAATTATCGAAATTTTATTATAAATCTGGTAACACCAATATTTTTCTTTATTACTCCTTGCGTATCTGAAACATTTCATCAATGGCAGTTATAAAATAATATTCAAAGTGAACGGACGTTATTTTTAGTTTTTAAGCGAGAGATTAAAGAGAGATTGTTTTAATTAAAATATTATTTTTCGGAGAAATTACTCGAAAATTCAATATAATTTGTTCAAAATCAACCAGTGAAAAAGAAACGCATTTTAGAAATGGAACAAAAACCAAATCCAAATTTAACAACTGACGAACATTTGTTAAAATGTAATATTTGTAACGAAACTTTTACAACTACACAAAATTTAAATGATCATCAAATGGTGTGCAAACGAACGTGTAGAAATTGTGCGAAAATAATGTCGGGGAAAGATGCCTTAATTGGACATATGAAAATGCATAGAGGTGAAAAGAATTTTGAATGTGATATTTGTTGCCGTAAATATTTAAATAAATGTCATTTGATTGATCATATGAAAGAACATTCTGGCAAATTGCACAAATGTCCAAGATGTGAGCAGAAATGTTCAAATATGGGTAATTTTCGAAAACACATGCAAATACATAAAGCAGAAAAAACATATAAATGTGATATATGTTCGAAATCATTTAAACAACTGCAGGGGTTAATACAACACAAACAAATACATAACGCAGAAAAAACATATAAATGTGATATATGTTCGAAATCATTTAAACAACTGCAGGGGTTAATACAACACAAAAAAATACATAACGCAGAGAAAACATATAAATGTAATATATGTTCGAAATCATTTAAACGACTGCAGGAATTAAAAACACACAAACAAATACATAACGCAGAGAAAACATATAAATGTGCTATATGTTCGAAATCATTTAAACAACTGCATGGGTTAGCACAACACAAATTAATTCATATCGATATTAAGAAACACAAATGTACCAAATGTGAGAAACGATTTAGACTAAAACACAATTTAATTCAACATATGGGAATTATGCACAATCTGTTTCCATGCCCAATGTGTTCGGGAGTATTTAAAAAACTCAATCATTTAATGACTCACAAAAACAAATGTCATTCAAATGTCAAGAAATCACTTTCCAATGAAAATCAACCGGGTCCAAGTGGATTGTGTCAATCACATATTGTGAATAATAGTAACATTCAAACCAATGCTGCAGATATTGATTCCGATAACACATCCAGTGAATGCGATACGGAATAGAAAAACGATCAAATGATTAATTGACATTTTACGAGTAATTTCAAGAAATTCCACACAAAGGACCAATAAAATGACGTGAAAACTTATCATAAAATTCAAGATAATAAACTTTAACGATGACAACATTTCTGGCGGACAATAAATGTCACGTCAGTTGATTGATTTAAATTCGAATTCTATAGTAAAATAATCGAACATATAAAAAATGTAATTTAACGAACAAATTAATAATTGTTCGGATCATTGATCCAATTATTTGTCACGGAATTATAATTAAAATTTATATTGTTTATTGACTAAAAATTATACAAAACAATTTGTTGTTTGCAAATAAATATTTTGAATTTTGTAATTTCGTTGAATTTTTATTATTGTTAAATTTTATAAATTAATTTTTAAATTTTGCAGTTGATGGCTTAAGATTTAAGTAATTGCAAAAAAACATAAAACTGATTCAAATTTCGCATACGCATTTTATAAGTTAACCAAATTGAGTGAAAGACTCCTAGTTTAAGATCAAGAATTATATTATTTGTGTCCGCTATAAGATATTTAATTGGCGGAAAATTACCTAAACCTTGATCGGTCGTTGAGTGATAAAATACAAATGTTTTAGTGTTTAACAACTGCGGCCTCATCAAAAACTGATTACAATTTTAAAATACCAATCATTGGTAAAAAATTGAACGCAGTGACGATTTACATTCAGTAAAAATGTCAAATTATATATTTTTATTTATGTGACAATACCGTCGAAAATTATCGAAATTTTATTATAAATCTGGTAACACCAATATTTTTCTTTATTACTCCTTGCGTATCTGAAACATTTCATCAATGGCAGTTATAAAATAATATTCAAAGTGAACGGACGTTATTTTTAGTTTTTAAGCGAGAGATTAAAGAGAGATTGTTTTAATTAAAATATTATTTTTCGGAGAAATTACTCGAAAATTCAATATAATTTGTTCAAAATCAACCAGTGAAAAAGAAACGCATTTTAGAAATGGAACAAAAACCAAATCCAAATTTAACAACTGACGAACATTTGTTAAAATGTAATATTTGTAACGAAACTTTTACAACTACACAAAATTTAAATGATCATCAAATGGTGTGCAAACGAACGTGTAGAAATTGTGCGAAAATAATGTCGGGGAAAGATGCCTTAATTGGACATATGAAAATGCATAGAGGTGAAAAGAATTTTGAATGTGATATTTGTTGCCGTAAATATTTAAATAAATGTCATTTGATTGATCATATGAAAGAACATTCTGGCAAATTGCACAAATGTCCAAGATGTGAGCAGAAATGTTCAAATATGGGTAATTTTCGAAAACACATGCAAATACATAAAGCAGAAAAAACATATAAATGTGATATATGTTCGAAATCATTTAAACAACTGCAGGGGTTAATACAACACAAACAAATACATAACGCAGAAAAAACATATAAATGTGATATATGTTCGAAATCATTTAAACAACTGCAGGGGTTAATACAACACAAAAAAATACATAACGCAGAGAAAACATATAAATGTAATATATGTTCGAAATCATTTAAACGACTGCAGGAATTAAAAATACACAAACAAATACATAACGCAGAAAAAACATATAAATGTGCTATATGTTCAAAATCATTTAAACAACGGGCGGGGTTAATGCAACACAAATTAGTTCATACCGATATTAAGAAACACAAATGTACCAAATGTGAGAAACGATTTGGACTAAAACCCAGTTTAAGTCAACATATGGGAATTATGCACAATCTGTTTCCATGCCCAATGTGTTCGGGAGCATTTAAAAAACTCAATCATGTAATGACTCACAAAAACAAATGTCATTCAAATGTCAAGAAATCACTTTCCAATGAAAATCAACCGGGTCCAAGTGGATTGTGTCAATCACATATTGTGAATAATAATAACATTCAAACCAATGCTGCAGATATTGATTCCGATAACACATCCAGTGAATGCGATACGGAATAGAAAAACGATCAAATGATTAATTGACATTTTACGAGTAATTTCAAGAAATTCCACACAACAACCAATAAAATGACGTGAAAAATTTATCATAAAATTCAAGATAATAAACTTTAACGATGACAACATTTTTGGCGGACAATAAATGTCACGTCAGTTGACTGATTTAAATTCGAATTCTATAGTAAAATAATCGAACATATAAAAAATGTAAATTAACGAACAAATTAATAATTGTTCGGATCATTGATCCAATTATTTGTCGCGGAATTATAATTAAAATTTATATTGTTTATTGACTAAAAATTATACAAAACAATTTGTTGTTTGCAAATAAATATTTTGAATTTTGTAATTTCGTTGAATTTTTATTATTGTTAAATTTTATAAATTAATTTTTAAATTTTGCAGTTGATGGCTAAGGACTTTAGTAATTGGAAATAAAAAATTGATTTGTGAGAGCCGACGAGAAAACATAAAACTGATTCAAATTTCGCATACGCATTTTATAAGTTAACCAAATTGAGTGAAAGACTCCCAGTTTAAGATCAAGAATTATATTATTTGTGACCGCTATAAGATATTTAATTGGCGGAAAATTACCTAAACCTTGATCGGTCGTTGAGTGATAAAATACAAATGTTTTAGTGTTTAACAACTGCGACCGCATCAAAAACTCATTACAATTTAAAAATACCAATCATTGGTAATAAATTGACCACAGTGACGATTTACATTCAGTAAAAATGTCAAATTATATATTTTTATTTATGTGACAATACCGTCGAAAATTATCGAAATTTTATTATAAATCTGGTAACACCAATATTTTTCTTTATTACTCCTTGCGTATCTGAAACATTTCATCAATGGCAGTTATAAAATAATATTCAAAGTGAACGGACGTTATTTTTAGTTTTTAAGCGAGAGATTAAAGAGAGATTGTTTTAATTAAAATATTATTTTTCGGAGAAATTACTCGAAAATTCAATATAATTTGTTCAAAATCAACCAGTGAAAAAGAAACGTATTTTAGAAATGGAACAAAACCCAAATCCAAATTTAACAACTGACGAACATTTGTTAAACTGTAATATTTGTAATGGAACTTTTACAACGAAACAAAATTTAAATGATCATCAAATGGTGTGCAAACGAAAGTGTAGAATATGTGCGAAAATAATGTCGAGGAAAGATGCCTTAATTCGACATATGAAAATGCATAAAGGTGAAAAGAATTTTGAATGTGATATTTGTTGCCGTAAATTTTCACAAAAATATCATTTGATTGATCATATGAAAGAACATTCTGGCCAATTGCACAAATGTCTTAGATGTGAGCAGAAATGTTCAAATATGGGTAATTTTCTAAGACACATGCAAATACATAACGCGGAAAAAACATATAAATGTGATATATGTTCGAAATCATTTAAACAACTGCAGGGGTTAATACAACACAAACATATACATAACGCAGAAAAAACATATAAATGTGATATATGTTCGAAATCATTTAAACAACTGCAGGGGTTAATACAACACAAAAAAATACATAACGCAGAGAAAACATATAAATGTAATATATGTTCGAAATCATTTAAACGACTGCAGGAATTAAAAACACACAAACAAATACATAACGCAGAGAAAACATATAAATGTGCTATATGTTCGAAATCATTTAAACAACTGCATGGGTTAGCACAACACAAATTAATTCATATCGATATTAAGAAACACAAATGTACCAAATGTGAGAAACGATTTAGACTAAAACACAATTTAATTCAACATATGGGAATTATGCACAATCTGTTTCCATGCCCAATGTGTTCGGGAGTATTTAAAAAACTCAATCATTTAATGACTCACAAAAACAAATGTCATTCAAATGTCAAGAAATCACTTTCCAATGAAAATCAACCGGGTCCAAGTGGATTGTGTCAATCACATATTGTGAATAATAGTAACATTCAAACCAATGCTGCAGATATTGATTCCGATAACACATCCAGTGAATGCGATACGGAATAGAAAAACGATCAAATGATTAATTGACATTTTACGAGTAATTTCAAGAAATTCCACACAAAGGACCAATAAAATGACGTGAAAACTTATCATAAAATTCAAGATAATAAACTTTAACGATGACAACATTTCTGGCGGACAATAAATGTCACGTCAGTTGATTGATTTAAATTCGAATTCTATAGTAAAATAATCGAACATATAAAAAATGTAATTTAACGAACAAATTAATAATTGTTCGGATCATTGATCCAATTATTTGTCACGGAATTATAATTAAAATTTATATTGTTTATTGACTAAAAATTATACAAAACAATTTGTTGTTTGCAAATAAATATTTTGAATTTTGTAATTTCGTTGAATTTTTATTATTGTTAAATTTTATAAATTAATTTTTAAATTTTGCAGTTGATGGCTTAAGATTTAAGTAATTGCAAAAAAACATAAAACTGATTCAAATTTCGCATACGCATTTTATAAGTTAACCAAATTGAGTGAAAGACTCCTAGTTTAAGATCAAGAATTATATTATTTGTGTCCGCTATAAGATATTTAATTGGCGGAAAATTACCTAAACCTTGATCGGTCGTTGAGTGATAAAATACAAATGTTTTAGTGTTTAACAACTGCGGCCTCATCAAAAACTGATTACAATTTTAAAATACCAATCATTGGTAAAAAATTGAACGCAGTGACGATTTACATTCAGTAAAAATGTCAAATTATATATTTTTATTTATGTGACAATACCGTCGAAAATTATCGAAATTTTATTATAAATCTGGTAACACCAATATTTTTCTTTATTACTCCTTGCGTATCTGAAACATTTCATCAATGGCAGTTATAAAATAATATTCAAAGTGAACGGACGTTATTTTTAGTTTTTAAGCGAGAGGTTAAAGAGAGATTGTTTTAATTAAAATATAATTTTTCGGAGAAATTACTCGAAAATTCAATATAATTTGTTCAAAATCAACCAGTGAAAAAGAAACGTATTTTAGAAATGGAACAAAAACCAAATCCAAATTTAACAACTGACGAACATTTGTTAAAATGTAATATTTGTAACGGAACGTTTACAACTACACAAAATTTAAATGATCATCAAATGGTGTGCAAACGAACGTGTAGAAATTGTGCGAAAATAATGTCGGGGAAAGATGCCTTAATTGGACATATGAAAATGCATAGAGGTGAAAAGAATTTTGAATGTGATATTTGTTGCCGTAAATTTTCACAAAAAGGTCATTTGATTGATCATATGAAAGAACATTCTGGCAAATTGCACAAATGTCCAAGATGTGAGAAGAAATGTTCAAATATGGGTAATTTTCGAAAACACATGCAAATACATAACGCAGAAAAAACATATAAATGTGATATATGTTCGAAATCATTTAAACAACTGCAGGGGTTAATACAACACAAACAAATACATAACGCAGAAAAAACACATAAATGTGAAAAATGTTCGAAATTATTTAAACAAGGGACTTCGCTCTCCAGACACAAACAAATACATAACGCAGAAAAAAAATATAAATGTGATATATGTTCAAAATCATTTAAACAACTGCAGGGGTTAACACAACACAAATTAGTTCATACCGATATTAAGAAACACAAAAACAAAAGCCATTCAAATGTCAAGAAATCATTTTCCAATGAAAATCAACCGGGTCCAAGTGGATTGTGTCTATCGTGAATTGTGAAGAATAATAACATTCAATCCAATGCTGCAGATATTGATTCCGATAACACATCCAGTGAATGCGATACGGAATAGAAAAATGATCAAATGATTAATAGACATTTTCCGAGTAATTTCAAGAAATTCCACACAACAACCAATTAAATGACGTGAAATCTTATCATAAAATTCAAGATAATAAACTTTAACGATGACAACATTTCTGGCGGACAATAAATGTCACGTCAGTTGATTGATTTAAATTCGAATTCTATAGTAAAATAATCGAACATATAAAAAATGTAATTTAACCAACAAATTAATAATTGTTCGGATCATTGATCCAATTATTTGTCGCGGAATTATAATTAAAATTTATATTGTTTATTGACTAAAAATTATACAAAACAATTTGTTGTTTGCAAATAAATATTTTGAATTTTGTAATTTCATTGAATTTTTGTTATCGTTAAATTTTAACTTTTGCAGTTGATGGCATAAACATGAAACCTATTCAAATTTCTTGTGCTCATTTGATACGTGATTTTTAACCAAATTGAGTGAAAGACTCCCAGTTTAAGATCAAGAATTATATTATTTGTGACCGCTTTAAAATATTTAATCCGAAAATTACCTACATGTGACGGACCATAATTGATGGTCAAGTGTGCTGCTCCAAAAGCTCTTTATATATATAATGAACATTTTATTAATTTTTCCATATTTGATTTTAAGATTTAAGAGATTCGGATCGTTTAAGGAATATTAAAATTAAAATAGTTATAATGTTGCAAACAAAAGTATAAAATTTGTTGTGTTCGATTAAATTTTACAAATTTTTATGAGTAAAATTCAATGGAAATGATGGCGGCGATGAAGTCAAGCTTAAGAAATCATAAAAGTATTTAAGTAGGTGGTGGCCGGACGGCAATTAATCAACGAAACTATTTATCGCACTTAAATTTTATAATCAATATATATTTTTAGTGGCTGTTTTTATTTCAGTTATTAGTGCAATTTTTTAAAAATTTTTTGTTGGCTATTGCTATTGGAATGAATGGGATATATCGATATATAGATCACCTGAATTTACGTGTAACAATTATTTTATCACTTATAAATGTTTTGTGAAGATTCATTGGACTGGTATAAAAAAAATTATACTGTTTCTGGTGTATTTTTTTGGGTACCTCTGTGACTTCAACACCACGAAAGTCATAAGTATTCACCCAATTTTTTTTCTATTGCATATTTTGGCCAGATTATACTCGGCGTTGGCGGCGGATGTAAGTGTTTATGACCCAATAAATGAACTAATAAACTTTCAAATAAATTTTGTTTTATTTTACACAACGCATAAATCGCATAATTTCTGTGAAACCATTTCTGTTCCATTGTTGGTGAACAGCATGATCGATCCCATTCTTCTTATTTCGTAAGTGTGAAACGTTTAATATTTTTGTTTGATATGCACCATTTGCAATAAATAAAATTGCAATAAAATTGCTTCTAAAACTTCGGCTGAAGTTCAAACTCCATCATTCGAATCGCAAAACTCATCGTGTAATTCTTATTCCGTGCACATTTTTGAATGGATCATAATCCATTTATAATCCAATTAGTTTACCCTTCATATTCGATCCGTTTCGCATGCATCCGGTGTTGGTCGCCCCCCTTATATTATTGTGTAGAACAGCCCAATCGGATTTAAAAATTTGAATAGTTGCGTCGTGCAATTAGTTCAAGAGAAATTTAAAATTCTGGAACTTAACGGTTTTGCATAAAGTGGAACTGGCCGGTTTAGTGTTAAAATAAAAATATTATTATTTCAATGTTTTTTTGTTTTGGCCGGCGCACAACATTACTCAAACATTTCGTTTAGATAATTGGGTCCAGCTCTTTGAACCATAATGCATAACTTATTTAAATTATAATTAAATCAATTACACCATAAATGGATTTACAGCACAGTCGTTCTTCGTTCCTATCGACAATATTTTTACCATACGGACCACACACACACACACAATTTTTTCCTATTTACAATAAAATCAATTTCATGGCATAAATAATAAAAGCTAAAAGTGCGTCTAATTTGATATTATCAATATAATTTATTCATTCAATACTAATATATGAAATAAAAAATTTTTTCAAAAACTTACACTAATATTTTTGCACTGACTTGGACAAAATACCTTTAATTTAAATTTAAATATATTTAAAATCAAAAATTAAGGAAAAATTTATAGATTACAAAAACTGAAATCGGGAGGAGGGGGACTAAAACAATAAATGGTCTATGAAAATGAATACATGCATTTTATAAACTTGGTAGGCGCGGCTGTCACCGAACTGCTTCAGACTACTCTTCTGTCAGCTAGAAAAAAATTTACAAAAATTAAAATAAAACAAATCATATGATAAACTTGGATATTGTGACCTACCTACCTATCTATCTATCTACAGTACAATACAAATCCCTGTGGCTACTTAGCGCTCGTCCCTTAATTTCCTTTTATAATTTTTTCTATATTCATTTGCAAAATCAACAATTACGTGCCGATGTGTTAGCAATTCTTTAACAATTTTATAGGCTCGACATTTACAAGCAATTGCCAACGATTGTTTCCAATTTATATTAACACATTTATCAATTAAAAACTGTACCAATGATAGATTTCGATCGTATCGGCATGCACAGTCGAGTGCGGTACGAGACCGTGTATCCATTAAATTAGTGTTAATGTCGGTACGTGTAAATAGCAATCGAACAATATCAATATTTGAGGCTAGACATGCTTCATGAAGTGCCGTCCGTCCGGTAATCGTATCGACAGCATTTATGTCCGTAAAAGTATTACTTTCTGTGACTAATGCCTCACAAATTTTGGGGCTATTATATTCACCACAATAATGCAATAGCGTACGATTTCTATGATCCCGATAGGATCTAAATTTACGTAGCAATAACATTTTAACCGTTAAAATATCATCTTTTATACATGCAAATTCAATTATATTTTGACCATCGATTTTACTGATAGTCGGATGGTAAAATTTTGCTGGATAAATCAAATGATTTAAGGTGGCACGATCGCCTTGTCGAATGGCCTCATGCACCACCGTAAAACCATTTGCATCGGTTAAATAAATTTGGATATCATTTCGTTGTAACAGTATACGTACAATTTCGGCATTCGAATGATGGCAGGCCACATGCAGTGGTGTCTGTTCTAATCGATTTACCACATTTACATCAAATTCATAGTTCATAGGATTTAATAACGCTTGAAAAACATTTATACTATTGTATCGGGCACAATAATGTAATAGCGTACAATATAATTGATCCACATAAAATTCCATTTTAATTTTATAATTTAAAAATAATATTTTCAAAGCTGTGAAATCGTCTTGAATGCAGGCACATTGAAATAAATTTATGCCATCGATTATGCTTAACGCTTGTACATCGAAGGCGGCTTGAAGTGCCAACAATTTAAGTATATCATGATGACCAAATCCAATGGCCACCTGTGCGGCCGTTAAAAGTTCATTATTTCTACTATTAATATTTGCTCCATTTCTTAACAATTCCACTAATTTTTCCAATTTATTTTCGGCAACCGCTTCATGAAATCTAGCATTTATACATTCTTGTTGTTCATAGTCATTGACAACAACACCCATATTTACATTCGCCATTTCCAACATATAACTGTGTCCTAATTATTATATGAACACAAAAATTAAAACCAATCGATAAAGTCAACAGCAGCAACTGCAGCAGTAGCAGTAGAAGAAAAAGAAGGTCAACGATTTTTGGTAGTGCAATGCACTACAAAATTTTTAGAAAACTTGTAATTTCTAATTTCAATTAATTGTTAAATTTTCGATTTCCCTTCTGTTTTTTTTTCTTTTCTGCCCGTGCGTAGGAGTGCAAATGACACTGCAAATGATAAAAATAAAAAAATCAATAAAAACCGTTTTTGGTTGTTTAAGATTAAAAAAATTACTTAAAAACCATCAACAACAACCGAATGACTTATATAATTTTTTTCATACTTAAATTTACTATGAATATTTTAATATTATAATAAATGCTTAGTAGTGGGAGTAGTTAGTAGTTGTTGTTATTTTAATGTTTTATGCATTTCGATCGTGGTCACACATTTTTATGGTGTCGCCATATATGATTAAAAATATCGTATCGGAATAGTGTGCCGCCCTGATTTTGTCGGTCGTAGCCATAAATTCATATGAGAAAAACAAGTAGTCGTTTCCACTTTGAATGAATGCGTTGGTATTTCTTCAATCGGTCTGTAAACAATGATGAATCACTTTGCAAACCATTAAAAATTGATTTCTGCTGTTGCCACAAATATTCTTGACAATTCTGAAACCATTAGTGAAACTATGTACAGTCAAAATATAGTAGTAAATTAAATTAACACTCCCATAAAATTAAAATCCGGATTTTATTCGTATTTCTGTTATAGCTGTTATTAATTGATTGTAATTTTATTGAGACGAAAAACAGTAGCAGCAAGAAACTTATCGCTTTTTGTTACAAAATTATGGTGAACATTGACCCGCCCTTCGTCACAAAACAATTGTGAGAGTATTGGTTTAGCCGACGGTTTAAAAAATAATGATTTTGATGTTTGTGATTGAGGAACGCTTGGGAGCACCAAATGAATAATTGAAGAATTGGAAGCTTTACTCAGCAAGAGAAAATCCATTTTAAAAACAGAAAAAGAATTAGCATTGGCATTAGATGTTATCCAAGGACAAGTGCAGTTTCCAAACGTTTTTAAGAAAATGGGAATGGTCCAAAAGCTATTGTATTGGGTACCACATGAACATTGACGGAAAGACAACTGGAAAATCGGAAAAACAATGTGTGTGAAATTTTGCTTCAAACCCATTCAATTTTGTATCGAATTTTGTGACTGATGGTGAAAAATGGATCCATTACGATAATCGAAAATGTCTGACAGCATGGGTGAATACAGGTAAAACCAGGTCCATCGATACCAAAACGAAATATTCATCGTGTTCTAAGGTTATGCTGTGTATCTGGGTGGGGACCAGCGCTTGGTGTAGTGTACTATGAGCTGCAAAAAATCGGCACAAACCATAACTGTTGAACGTTGCCGAGAGCAATTAATCCAATTGAGCTGAGAATTGTATCAAAAACTGACCAGAATATGCCGACAGAAATGACCAGACGTTGCAAAACTGGTCAAAGAAACGTTAGCGGCACTTGACTGAAAAGTCCTACCCCATCCACCATATTCACCAGGCATTGCTCAATCAGACTACCATTTGTTCCCGTCGATGCAGTCATCCCTTTCTGCACACCGATTCAATTCATACGAAGATATAAAAATATGACTGGATTCATGGATTGCTTTAAAACCTAAGAAGTTCGGCTTCTATGAGGGAATCCATAATATTTGCCACAAAGATGGTCAAAATGGTGGTAACTTCCGATGGCAAATACTTTGAATAAAATATATTGTACCGTTGTACTTTCAAATAAATGTGTTTTTCTTACCAAAATATGCCCAAAACTTAGTACTTTTAGAACCAATATATATTTAAATGAATACCGAACTTTTGTGAAAACTCCAATGAATTACAAGTGTTGTGGAACACAAAACCCAACTACTCGTACGACTCTGTTACACATCGTATACCATTAGATAAATTACTAAAGCCGATGTTGCCAATGCACAATGACATACACTCTCGTTTTTATACGGATGGTTAAAAGGGCCGAGAAAACTGCAAAAAAACATAAAAAAGCTACCCAATTTATTTGTTTAAAATTGATTTATTCGTTCGCATACAATTTTTATCAATTAATAATAGTAATTAATTTAAAACAATTATTCGAAATCCTTTAAATTACACAATTTATCCACAAACAAAAAAAAATAATTACCAAAAACCTGAAGTCAATAATATTTTGATTAGTCGCAGTCATATTTTATTGGCGAGTGCATACACAAAAATTGTTTAAAATACACACTGGAATTGTTACAAATTTTCTAAATTTTAACTTGAACAAACTAAAAGTTAAAATTAAATCATAATTGTTTACACCACACACACACACACTCACACACACACTCACACACACACTCACACACACACACACCAACACACAATTTTTACTTAATAAATTCTTACTTAAGTTGTGTATTTTTTGTTACTATTAAATTTAAAACTTATTAAAATTTAGGTCAGTCACACACACACACACACACACACACACATACACGCACACGCCAAGTTTTAATTATTTATTGTGCGGAACCACGGCACTCATTATGCCATTGAAATAATGCGGGCATTTTTACGCTACACTCTAGAATATATTTATTTGTATAATCAACATTTATATTCGGATGTGTTAGCAATTCTTCGACAATTGTATAGGACGCCTTTTGACAAGCTATGGCCAAAGGATTTCTATAATTTATATCAATATTTTTATTGATCAAAGCTTTAACAATCATTAGATTTTGATTATGACGACATGCATAACCGATGGCCGTATAACCATTGCGATCGACTAAATTCAGTTCAATGTCGGCTCGTTGCAATAGGATTAGAACAATTTCTGTATTTGAAGTGGCACAAGCTTCGTGGAGTGCTGTTTTTCGCGTAGTTCCCTCCAATGCATTTATATCAATGAAATTATAGTCTGGTCGTATAAACATTTTACAAACATTTACGCTATTATATTTACTGCACAAATGAAATACGGTACGATTCATTTGATTACCATCCATTGGACAATTTGTATCAAATAACAATTTTGCAACCAAACATTGATCTTGCATACATGTGTATTCCATTAAATTTAAACTAGCGTAAATCGGAGTGCTTAATGTTTTAAAATATCTAATATTTGGATGACCAATCATTAATTTCAATGCATCTAAATATCCTTGTGTAATGGCCTGTTGGATGGCCGACACCCCATTGTTATCAAATATTACAAAGTTAAAATCCAATCGTTGTAAAAGAATTGGAATTATTTCTAAATTGTAACTTCTAACCGCTATATGAAGTGGTGTTTCTGAGTAAATATTTTTAACATTTACATTAAAACAATACGGTGATCTTATCAATTGCATGCAAATACGTTGACTATTGTGCATCGCACAATAATGTAAAAGGTCATTGTCGAACGGAAATGTTACTTGAACTGCGTCCTTAATATCGTCCGACAATATTTGTAAAGCTTTAAAATCATCTTTCATACATGCAATTTCAAATAAATGTTTACCATTTATATTCTGTAATGCATTAACATCAAAATTGGGATTGATTGACAAATGTGATAGGATTTCATGATATCCATTTTCAATGGCAACTTGTGCGGCTGTTAAATTTTGATCATTTGTGCCATTAATTTCGGCTCCATTTAGTAACCATGCAGCTACGCCTATAAGGTCGTTTACACCGGCCGCTATATGAAATTGGTTATCGATAAATATTTGTCGGTGAAACGAAATAGGTGGTTTTTTGGCTGACATTTCGCATTCGAATTACCTGGCACACAAAAAAAACATTACCAATAAAAAAACCAAATGTGCGGTGTACTGCAAAACCACGCGCGATAAATAGGCGGTGGCACCGATGGCTGAGTTGAACTGTATAAATAAATTAATAAATTAAATTTCAAAATCAATGATTTTTTACAAATTGTGTACATTTTTATTTGTAAATTGGAGAGAAAACCGTTTGTTATTCAAGGTAAAAAAATTATTTAAAATTATATTACTTTTTTTTTTTGTCTGTGGTGGTGGTGTACGCCAACAACCAATGAGCGACAGGTGCCAACGACCGAATGACTTATAAATTTTTATTTTTTTTCTGACTTAAATTTAAATTATAACAAATGAGTAGTGGATGGAAGTTAGTAGCAGTTGTTATTCTGAAATAAATATGCATTTGGTCGTGAGCATACATTTTGATGGTGTCGCCATATGACTAAAAATATTGTGTCGAAAGTGTGCTACTTTGTCGGTCCTGGCAACGAATTTATATGCGAAAAAAAATAGTGTTACCAATGAATTGTTAAGATCGAGAGCATATGTTTTGTGGGTGTCGGCCGATGACTAAGAATTTTGTGTCGAAAGAGTGCTACTTTGTCGTTCCTGGCAACGAATTTATATGCGAAAAAAATAGTGTTACCAATGAATTGTTAAAATCTTGATCATACATTTTGTGGGCGTCGGCCGATGACTAAGAATATTGTGTCGAAAGTGTGCTACTTTGTCGGTCCTGGCAACGAATTTATATGCGAAAAATATAGTGTTACCAATGAATTGTTAAGATCGCGAGTATATATTTTGTGGGTGTCGGCCGATGACTAAGAATATCGTGTCGAAAGAGTGCTACTTTGTCGGTCCTGGCAACGAATTTATATGCGAAAAAAATAGTGTTACCAATGAATTGTTAAGATCGAAAGCATATATTTTGTGGGTGTCGGCCGATGACTAAGAATATCGTGTCGAAAGAGTGCTACTTTGTCAGTCCTGGCAACGAATTTATATGCGAAAAAAAATAGTGTTACCAATGAATTGTTAAGATCGAGAGCATACGTTTTGTGGGTGTCGGCCGATGACTAAGAATTTTGTGTCGAAAGGGTGCTACTTTGTCGGTCATAGCCACGAATTTATATGCGAAAAAAATAGTGTTACCAATGAATTGTTAAGATCGCGAGCATACGTTTTGTGGGTGTCGGCCGATGACTAAGAATTTTGTGTCGAAAGAGTGCTACTTTGTCGGTCCTGGCAACGAATTTATATGCGAAAAAAATAGTGTTACCAATGAATTGTTAAAATCTTGATCATACATTTTGTGGGCGTCGGCCGATGACTAAGAATATTGTGTCGAAAGTGTGCTACTTTGTCGGTCCTGGCAACGAATTTATATACGAAAAAAATAGTGTTACCAATGAATTGTTAAGATCGCGAGTATATATTTTGTGGGTGTCGGCCGATGACTAAGAATATTGTGTCGAAAGGGTGCTACTTTGTCGGTCATAGCCACGAATTTATATGCGAAAAAAATAGTGTTACCAATGAATTGTTAAGATCGCGAGCAACATCATCATTTTATTGGAAAGAAAGGTGAAACGAAAACGTATCATTTGCTCTTGTAGTAAACGCTTACGAATAAGTGTGGCCCACAACGAGTAAAGATTAGTTTCGACGTAGATAGAAGTTTTACGACTGTGGAGGCGTCGACCGACGCACACAACAAATTTATTTTTCACCATGACACTACGTCAGACATTACACGTTCCGCAACCAGATTAAAACGATAATTTAAATGAGTTTTATGGAATAAATAGATGTTGAACTGCGTTTAATGCTACTCACCGAATAGTATAAATTTGATTGAATGTGTTTTGTATAATATTTCGAAAAAAATGTAACTATCGATAAAATTAATTTTGGCCCAGGGTGTCCACAAATGGATGATATAATTCTAATAATAAGTTTAAAAATACTCTGTCGTATCTACACAATGCTCAAAATTTATTTAAATTTCTGTGTATCACAGCACAGCGCTCGTCACTATACCAAAAACGGCTACACAATTTATTTGTTTAGAATTAATTTATTATTTCGAACACAATTTTTTTTTTGTAATTACGTGTTACAAAACAGTTCGTACAAAAATCACAATAATTATATAATTTAAAATTATAATTAATATTTTGCACATTAAATAAATATTTAAAGCAAAGAAAAATTATTCGAATTCATTCAAATATTATTAAATCGTTGTTGAAAAACAAAATAAATAAAAACGCTACAAGTTCAGGGACAAAAATTACAAAAATTTAAAATTATAAATAATATTTTGACCAATAAATTAAAAAAATTAAAGCATTCGAATTCATTCAAATATAATTAAACCGTTGTTGAAAAACAAAATAAATAAAAAAAACGTAACAAGTCCGGGCACAAAAATTTTAAATTTTAATAATATTTCGACCAATAAATTGTAAATAAATATTTAAAGCAAAAAAAAAAAATGAATCGAATTCATTCAAATATTATTAAACCGTTGGTAAAAACAAAATAAATAAAAAAAAAACGTTACAAGTCCGGGCACAAAAATTACAAAAATTCCAAAAATTTAAAATAATATTTCAAACATTAAATAGTTATTGAAAGAGAAAAACAATTACGATGCGAATAAATGAGGCCATTTTGTTATACACATTTTTATATCCACATTTGTTTGATCAACAATTATGTCGGGATGGGATAACAATTCTTCGACAATATGATAAACTCGCCATTTGCAGGCAGTGGCCAAAGGATTTCGATAATTTATATCAACATTTTTATTGATCAAAGCTTTAACAATCCAAATATTTCGATTTTTACGACATGCATAACCGATGGCCGTATAACCATTTCGATCCAATAAATTCAGCGCAATGTCATCTCGTTTCAAAAGCATTAGAACAATTTCTGTATTTGAAGTGGCACAAGCTTCGTGGAGTGCTGTTTTTTGCGTAACACCATCCAATGCATTTATATCAATGAAATTATAGTCTGGTCTTATAAATATTTTACAAACATTTACGCTATTATATTTACTGCACAAATGAAATACGGTACGTTTTCTTCGACGACTATGAAATGCACACTCATTGTCAAACAACTGTTTGGCCATCAATGCGTCATCTTTTATACATGCGATTTCGAATAAATTTTTTCTACCAATAAACGGTATCGCCAGTGTTCTATTAAATTTAAAATTTGAATGACAAATCATTAATTGTAATGCATCAACATTTATTTGTGCAATAGCCTGTTGGATGGCCGACGCCCCAACGCTATCGATTATCTCAAAATTAATATCCATTCGTTGTCGTAACAGAATTCGAATAATTTGTAAATTAGATTTTATAACCGCAATGTGAAGTGGTGTTTGTCGCAATCTATTTAAAATATTTACATCCAAAGCAATCGGTTGGTCGAGTAATTTTGTGCAAATACGTTGACTATTGTGCATCGCACAATAATGCAGTAGCTCATTATCTAATTTATCTTTTACATAAATTTCGAATTTATTATCCGCACATAGGATTTGTAAGGCCCTAAAATCATCTTTAATACATGCCATTTCAAATAAATTGTTACCATTTCGTGTGTTCGTTAAATTCAAATCAAAATTGGGATCGGTTGACAACAGCGCCAGTATTTTATGATATCCATGTTCAATGGCTACTTGGGCGGCTGTTAAATTTTCATTATTTGTGCCATTAATTTCGGCTCCTTTTTTTAAGCATTTAATTACAATTCTAATTGTGTTATTGGCGACCGCCGAATGAAAATTGTAATCAATAATTTCTTGACGATTATACGTAATCGAAGGTTTTTTGTGCGACATTATACAATTTTCTTTTATTCATCCGACACAAAACATATAAATTATTAAAATAAAACGCACAAAACTATCAACATTTATTCAATCATTTTTTTTGAATCGGATTCAGATATTTTTTGGAAAAATTTTTTTTCTTTTTAGGAAAATACGTGTTCGAGAACCGTATAATAATGATAATAATGAAGGCTAAGAGAAAATTGAAATTTTTTTTGTAATTATGATTGTTGGAACAGAGATTGAAAAAATTTAATAATAATAATAATAATGACAGATGTCAAAATGTTTGTCCAATCAATTGAAATGCAAATGAAGTGCCAAATTACAAATAGAATAGAAATTTTATGCGGCGATGTTCAATGAATTTTTTCATTTCATCCGTTAATTTGACGAGCAGTCCGTTGTTGTGTGTAACAATAAAATTCAAATATTTTTTTATGCAATGTAACACATGGGCTGAAAAGTTTCCGAAAATTCTAAGAGGTGGCGCCACTGGATTTTTTTTCATATGATTTTTAGTTAGTATCAACCTTCAAACGATACGTGTCAAAATTTGACAGCAGTGCGACCATTAGTTTGTGAGATATTGCGTTGTGAGTGTAGCTACTTTTGTTATTTGAAAAAAAAATGGAAAAAACACGAATTTCGGAATTTGGAAAAATATTTCTGAAGCCAAAAAACTGTTTTACGAGCATTATTATCCGACACTGCTCCAGCTAATTTCAACAGTACATTTGTGGTTTGCAAAATTTTAAACTGGCCATATGAGCACCAAGGACGATGAACGCAGTGGACGTCCAAAGGAGGCTGTTACTCCAGCAAATATCAAAAAAGTCCACAAAATAATTTCCGATGACCGTGTAAAGTGATGTTAATCGAGATAGCTGAGGCTCTGAAGATATCAAAGGAGCGTGTTGAACATATCGTGCATGAATATTTGGGCATGCAAAAGCAACGGTGCAAAGTGGGTGCCGAGCGCGAACTCACAATCGATCAAAAACAACAACGTATCGATGATTCAGAGCAGTGTTTGGGCTTGTTCAACGTTATGGCATCTGTATTTTGGGATGCACATGGAATAATTTTCATCGACTATCTCGAAAATGGAAAAACCATCATAATAGTGACTATTAAATAGCCTTGTTGGAGCGTTTGAAGCATGAAATCGCTAAGAAACGACCGCATTTGAAGAAGAAACAGGTGCTGTTTCATCAAGACAACGCACCGTGTCATAAATCAATGAAAACGATGGCAAAATTGCATAAATTAGGCTTCGAATTGCTTCCACATCCACCGTATTCTCCAGATCTGGCCACCAGCGACCTGTTCCTGTTTGCAGACCTCAAGCGAATGCTCACTGGAAAGAAATTTAAGAGCAATGAAGAGGTGATCGCCGAAACAGAAGCCTATTTTGAGCAAAAAAACGAAATCGTACAATAAAAATGGTATCGAAAAGTTGGAAGATCGTTGGAATCAGTGTATCGCCCGTGAAGGGATGTTGTATGTTGATGAATAAAGTTTAATTTTACAAAAAAATAGTTTTTTTCTTAGAATTTTCGGAAACTTTTCAGCCCATGTGTTAATGTCATTTAGGTGGACTGACGTTCAACCAATATTTTTCAACATTAAACTTTAAAACCAAATTATACGTTGTAGTTTTTCTAATTTGATGGAGAATTATATACGGAAAAGATGTTTGTGGCGTAAAAGTGATGCGGCAAATACTTTAAAAATTTACAATAAAATATGTGATACGATTTAACGATTTAAAATACGAATTGCTTCAGCATCCATTATATTTACTAACCATGAAGAAATTATCGCTGGGTCTACCCATAACCACATTCACATTTAGTATTAGTATTAGTATACATTATTCATTCATTATTCATCGATTGATTCATCAGCAGTCAACACCACCACCACCACCACCACCACTATCGCGCCACGTCCTCCTACACTCACCATCAATAAAATATAGTAATTAAAATTCTATTTTATCAACAGAATTCGTATACATTTTAGAAAATGTTTGCCACAAATACTGTTTATAGAAAAATGGTGATTGCATGTAAGTTTAAAGATTTGAATTGGCTTATAAGATTAATAGAAAACAGTAATTCAATGCCTAATTTTAATGATCTATTACATGATTGTGCTGAATTTGTGTGCCCTCGTATTTGTAAGTTTTTGTTGGACCAAATAATTGATGTAAATGTGCCAAATGAAATTACGAAATTTACACTACTGCAGAGAGCATGTTTACATTCAAATTTGGAAATGGTGAAATTACTTTGTAGCCGATCGGACATCCAAATAAATGCAAATTATTTCAATGTTCTGACAGCAATGGATACGATATTCCTTGACAGTAATAATGATAATTTTGTTAACTTAATAATCGATAATGGTGTCGAAATTAATAAGGAATTCTATACACCACTGGCTTTGGCTTGTGCCAATAATACTAATGACATTGTTGAAGAACTATTGAAACATCCAGCCATCGTTGTAGACGAAAAAGATGTTCATGTTAAAAGATTTAAAATTGAGCATCCTCATTTATTTTGGGATATCGCCGCCGGTGATTTGGCAACAAATCTGGAAAATATGAATTTATTTTAATTGCTGCCGACTGATGGCACCTAATTGTTTTTATTAATTTTTTTATATGCATTTTTTAATATGAAAATAGAGTAAAAACATTAATTTAGGTTATGTTTTAATTTTGTGTATTTGAAATTATTTTAAAATTTTATTCCTTGTGTGTATTGAAATTTAGTTAAGATTAAAATTTCCAAAATATTTCAATTATTTTTCTAGTTTGCATAAAATAAATAAATTGTCATCAAAAAATATTTGTTATTATTTTAATATTATTTTTATTTCTGTTCGGAAATAATCATGTGCATGCTCAACCATTTGAATTTACTCTGTGAACCCTCCGACCAAATGATCTGTATATCAGTATGGAATCAGTATACGATCACGTTACAATTAACTTGTACATATACCGTCTATTTTGGTCAAGTATGTGCGGTTGGTTTATGTTCACAAATATAGGCACTGCTTTCTGTGGATTATATTTAACAATAAATTAAAACAATTGCTGCATTTTGGATCATATTAAAAATTTGTACATGATCTTCTGAAATTAAATTTTCCATTTAAATTATAACATTTTTACCATTACCTGAGGGTTAAGAAAGTGTGGGACAATGAAATGCATTTCATCCAATATAAATAAATTTTGTATACTTTTTCCCGAGTTGTTTTCATTGGCTCGATAAAATATTCCATTAATCGGTTGTTGTTACATTTATTTTCCCTTTTGCTAACAATTTTACCTCCGTTCTGGTTTCTCACGTTAATTTAACAATCTTTATTGCTAATGCTTGACCAAATTTAGTATGCCAATCAGTAAATATTAATGCGGCCAATGATGTTTTTGACAAATGGGTGCGTGACGATCATCTATTTGTTGTGAAAATAAATTTAAAATTATGAATTCCGAAATTGTTATTTTTTTCTTACCACAGCCAATTGGTGGCCCGATAAAATTCATTATCATCACTATTTCAAACAACATTAACATTAACATTAAGTGTTTGCATTGGATTAAATCATGGAATTCGATTCATATATCAAATCACTTGATAAATTTCCTATTATTCATTTTGGGCAATGTTGTTGTAAATCTAATAATTTTGTTGGTGGTACATTTTGTCTGGTCTGGTAATATTAAATGACGTAATTGTTTTGTCACCACCAATCAATCCACGGATCTGAAACCAATCGTTTATTATTATTATTAATAAAAAAAATTGACTACCGAATCAGACCAGATTCGGTATCAAATAATTAAAAGGAAAACGCCGGTAACTAATGTTGAAAATACTTTAATTATTAATTTCGTATTTCCACTTTAAAATACCAACAAATAATAAAAATCACATGACAATCGAATAACAAACACTAAAAACTTGCAGAAAAAGTATCGAGAATCGAGAAGAAAAAGTAAACAAATAGAAAAATAAATGGAAAATATAAAATTTGATAACCAAAATGTCATTGATGTGTCATTAGATGAATTTTGACAGTATAAATGGAGTACGGCCAATTGGAGTTCATTCAAAAATTCAGTAATTTTAATCTTTTTCGCTGTGGCGCGAAATTTTATTATTTAATTTGAATTGTTAGCACGAGACCGGTGTGTTTCGTGGATATTCGTTGTGTTTTGTTCATGGTGTCGAGAATAAATATGATCATAATTTATTTTAACAAAAATTATGGTAACAATTTTATTAATTTATTAAAATTAATTAATAATTGCGATCGATAAGTTCACAGATTTCCGTAAAATTTCTTGTATATAGGAAAATACTTGAATTGTGACAACGTTTACAACGTGCAATTTGAAGATCCCCTCAAACATTTCATTTTAAATTTAATTAATTATTTTTAATTTTTATGTATTCAAAATAAAATTCATATGGAAAATCTAAAATTGTCTGTACCGCCATCTGCGAAAGACGGACACCGGCCCACAAAGATCGAATTTCATTTTAAAGGTTGTATTTCATTTTTTTAATTTCATTGGAAAACTTATTGATAATGCGAAATACTTGACAGATGAACCATGATTTAACTGTCAAAAATTTAGAATTTAGCAATAGAATTCCATCAGTTTTCCAATGAAATTTTAAAATGAAATGCAGGCTATAAGGTTGCCTAGGATAGACTCTGGCAAATATATGTTTTCCAATGAAATTTAGAAATGGAAGTCTGTGTAAATGCAATTGTAAATTTCATATTCAGACATTCTTCATTCATTATTCATCGATCGATTCATCAGCAATCCCCATCACACCACCGCTATTAATGTGTTGTTGACCTTTTAACTATCGTAGCACGTCCTCCTACACTCACCATCAATAAAATATAGTAATTAAAATTCTATTTTATCAACAGAATTCGTATACATTTTAGAAAATGTTTGCCACAAATACTGTTTATAGAAAAATGGTGATTGCATGTAAGTTTAAAGATTTGAATTGGCTTATAAGATTAATAGAAAACAGTAATTCAATGCCTAATTTTAATGATCTATTACATGATTGTGCTGAATTTGTGTGCCCTCGTATTTGTAAGTTTTTGTTGGACCAAATAATTGATGTAAATGTGCCAAATGAAATTACGAAATTTACACTACTGCAGAGAGCATGTTTACATTCAAATTTGGAAATGGTGAAATTACTTTGTAGCCGATCGGACATCCAAATAAATGCAAATTATTTCAATGTTGTGACAGCAATGGATACGGTATTCCTTGACAGTAATAATGAGCATTTTGTTAACTTAATTATCAATAATGGTGTCGAAATTAATAACGAATTCTATTCACCACTGGCTTTGGCTTGTGCCAATAATACTGATGACATTGTTGAAGAACTATTGAAACATCCAGCCATCGTTGTAGACGAAGCAAATGTTCATGTTAAAAGATTTAAAATTGAGCATCCTCATTTATTTTTGGATATGGCCGCCGATGATTTGGCAACAAATCTGGAAAATATGAATTTATTTTAATTGCTGCCGACTGATGGCACCTAATTGTTTTTATTAATTTTTTTATATGCATTTTTTAATATGAAAATAGAGTAAAAACATTAATTTAGGTTATGTTTTAATTTTGTGTATTTGAAATTATTTTAAAATTTTATTCCTTGTGTGTATTGAAATTTAGTTAAGATTAAAATTTCCTAAATATTTCAATTATTTTTCTAGTTTGCATAAAATAAATAAATTGTCATCAAAAAATATTTGTTATTATTTTAATATTATTTTTATTTCTGTTCGGAAAAAATCATGTGCATGCTCAACCATTTGAATTTACTCTGTGAACCCTCCGACCAAATGATCTGTATATCAGTATGGAATCAGTATACGATCACGTTACAATTAACTTGTACATATACCGTCTATTTTGGTCAAGTATGTGCGGTTGGTTTATGTTCACAAATATAGGCACTGCTTTCTGTGGATTATATTTAACAATAAATTAAAACAATTGCTGCATTTTGGATCATATTAAAACTTTGTACATGATCTTCTGAAATTAAATTTTCCATTTAAATTATAATATTTTTACCATTACCTGAGGGTTAAGAAAGCGTGGGACAATGAAATGCATTTCATCCAATATAAATAAATTTTGTATACTTTTTCCCGAGTTGTTTTCATTGTCTCGATAAAATATTCCATTAATCGGTTGTTGTTACATTTATTTCCCTTTTGCTAACAATTTTACCTCCGTTCTGGTTTCTCACGTTAATTTAACAATCTTTATTGCTAATGCTTGACCAAATTTAGTATGCCAATCAGTAAATATTAATTCGGCCAATGATGTTTTTGACAAATGGGTGCGTGACGATCATCTATTTGTTGTGAAAATAAATTTAAAATTATGAATTCCGAAATTGTTATTTTTTTCTTACCACAGCCAATTGGTGGCCCGATAAAATTCATTATCATCACTATTTCAAAAAACATTAACATTAACATTAAGTGTTTGCATTGGATTAAATCATGGAATTCGATCAATATATCAAATCACTTGATAAATATCCTATTATTCATTTTGGGCAATGTTGTTGTAAATCTAATAATTTTGTTGGTGGTATATTTTGTTTGGTCTGGTAATATTAAATGACGTAATTGTTTTGTCACCACCAATCAATCCACGGATCTGAAACCAATCGTTTATTATTATTATTAATAAGAAAAATTGACTACAGAATCAGACCAGATTCGGTATCAAATAATTAAAAGGAAAACGCCGGTAATTAATGTTGAAAATACTTTAATTATTAATTTCTTATTTCCACTTTAAAATACCAACAAATAATAAAAATCACATGACAATCGAATAACAAACACTAAAAACTTGCAGAAAAAGTATCGAGAATCGAGAAGAAAAAGTAAACAAATAGAAAAATAAATGGAAAATATAAAATTTGATAACCAAAATGTCATTGATGTGTCATTAGATGAATTTTGACAGTATAACTGGAGTACGGCCAATTGGAGTTCATTCAAAAATTCAGTAATTTTAATCTTTTTCGCTGTGGCGCGAAATTTTATTATTTAATTTGAATTGTTAGCACGAGACCGGTGTGTTTCGTGGATATTCGTTGTGTTTTGTTCATGGTGTCGAGAATAAATATGATCATAATTTATTTTAACCAAAAATTATGGTAACAATTTAATTAATTTATTAAAAATAATTAATAATTACGATCGATAAGTTCACAGATTTCCGTAAAATTTCTTGTATAAAGGAAAATACTTGAATTGTGACAACGTTTACAACGTGCAATTTGAAGATCCCCTCAAACATTTCATTTTAAATTTAATTAATTATTTTTAATTTTTAAGTATTCAAAATAAAATTCATATGGAAAATCTAAAATTGTCTGTACCGCCATCTGCGAAAGACGGACACCGGCCCACAAAGATCGAATTTCATTTTAAAGGTTGTATTTCATTTTTTTAATTTCATTGGAAAACTTATTGATAATGCGAAATACTTGACAGATGAACCATGATTTAACTGTCAAAAATTTAGCATTTAGCAATGGAATTCCATCAGTTTTCCAATGAAATTTTAAAATGAAATGCAGGCTATAAGGTTGCCTAGGATAGACTCTGGCAAACATATGTTTTCCAATGAAATTTAGAAATGGAAGTCAGTGTAAATGCAATTGTAAATTTCATATTCAGACATTCTTCATTCATTATTCATCGCTCGATTCGTCAGCTATCACCATCACACCACCGCTATTAATGTGTTGTTGACCTTTTAACTATCGTAGCACGTCCTCCTACACTCACCATCAATAAAATATAGTAATTAAAATTCTATTTTATCAACAGAATTCGTATACATTTTAGAAAATGTTTGCCACAAATACTGTTTATAGAAAAATGGTGATTGCATGTAAGTTTAAAGATTTGAATTGGCTTATAAGATTAATAGAAAACAGTAATTCAATGCCTAATTTTAATGATCTATTACATGATTGTGCTGAATTTGTGTGCCCTCGTATTTGTAAGTTTTTGTTGGACCAAATAATTGATGTAAATGTGCCAAATGAAATTACGAAATTTACACTACTGCAGAGAGCATGTTTACATTCAAATTTGGAAATGGTGAAATTACTTTGTAGCCGATCGGACATCCAAATAAATGCAAATTATTTCAATGTTCTGACAGCAATGGATACGATATTCCTTGACAGTAATAATGATAATTTTGTTAACTTAATAATCGATAATGGTGTCGAAATTAATAAGGAATTCTATACACCACTGGCTTTGGCTTGTGCCAATAATACTAATGACATTGTTGAAGAACTATTGAAACATCCAGCCATCGTTGTAGACGAAAAAGATGTTCATGTTAAAAGATTTAAAATTGAGCATCCTCATTTATTTTGGGATATCGCCGCCGGTGATTTGGCAACAAATCTGGAAAATATGAATTTATTTTAATTGCTGCCGACTGATGGCACCTAATTGTTTTTATTAATTTTTTTATATGCATTTTTTAATATGAAAATAGAGTAAAAACATTAATTTAGGTTATGTTTTAATTTTGTGTATTTGAAATTATTTTAAAATTTTATTCCTTGTGTGTATTGAAATTTAGTTAAGATTAAAATTTCCAAAATATTTCAATTATTTTTCTAGTTTGCATAAAATAAATAAATTGTCATCAAAAAATATTTGTTATTATTTTAATATTATTTTTATTTCTGTTCGGAAATAATCATGTGCATGCTCAACCATTTGAATTTACTCTGTGAACCCTCCGACCAAATGATCTGTATATCAGTATGGAATCAGTATACGATCACGTTACAATTAACTTGTACATATACCGTCTATTTTGGTCAAGTATGTGCGGTTGGTTTATGTTCACAAATATAGGCACTGCTTTCTGTGGATTATATTTAACAATAAATTAAAACAATTGCTGCATTTTGGATCATATTAAAAATTTGTACATGATCTTCTGAAATTAAATTTTCCATTTAAATTATAACATTTTTACCATTACCTGAGGGTTAAGAAAGTGTGGGACAATGAAATGCATTTCATCCAATATAAATAAATTTTGTATACTTTTTCCCGAGTTGTTTTCATTGGCTCGATAAAATATTCCATTAATCGGTTGTTGTTACATTTATTTTCCCTTTTGCTAACAATTTTACCTCCGTTCTGGTTTCTCACGTTAATTTAACAATCTTTATTGCTAATGCTTGACCAAATTTAGTATGCCAATCAGTAAATATTAATTCGGCCAATGATGTTTTTGACAAATGGGTGCGTGACGATCATCTGTTTGTTGTGAAAATAAATTTAAAATTATGAATTCCGAAATTGTTATTTTTTTCTTACCACAGCCAATTGGTGGCCCGATAAAATTCATTATCATCACTATTTCAAACAACATTAACATTAACATTAAGTGTTTGCATTGGATTAAATCATGGAATTCGATCCATATATCAAATCACTTGATAAATTTCCTATTATTCATTTTGGGCAATGTTGTTGTAAATCTAATAATTTTGTTGGTGGTACATTTTGTCTGGTCTGGTAATATTAAATGACGTAATTGTTTTGTCACCACCAATCAATCCACGGATCTGAAACCAATCGTTTATTATTATTATTAATAAGAAAAATTGACTACCGAATCAGACCAGATTCGGTATCAAATAATTAAAAGGAAAACGCCGGTAACTAATGTTGAAAATACTTTAATTATTAATTTCGTATTTCCACTTTAAAATACCAACAAATAATAAAAATCACATGACAATCGAATAACAAACACTAAAAACTTGCAGAAAAAGTATCGAGAATCGAGAAGAAAAAGTAAACAAATAGAAAAATAAATGGAAAATATAAAATTTGATAACCAAAATGTCATTGATGTGTCATTAGATGAATTTTGACAGTATAACTAGAGTACGGCCAATTCATTCAAAAATTCAGTAATTTTAATCTTTTTCGCAGTGGCGCGAAATTTTATTATTTAATTTGAATTGTTAGCACGAGACCGGTGTGTTTCGTGAATATTCGTTGTGTTTTGTTCATGGTGTCGAGAATAAATATGATCATAATTTATTTTAACAAAAATTAAGGTAACAATTTTATTAATTTATTAAAAATAATTAATAATTGCGATTGATAAGTTCACAGATTTCCGTAAAATTTCTTGTATAAAGGAAAATACTTGAATTGTGACAACGTTTACAATGTGCATTTTGAACATTGTTGTTTGAGGGGCCTCAAACATTTCATTTTAAATTTAATTAATTATTTTTAATTTTTATGTATTCAAAATAAAATTCATATGGAAAATCTAAAATTGTCTGTACCGCCATCTGCGAAAGAAGGCCCACAAAGATCGAATTTCATTTTAAAGGTTGTATTTCATTTTTTTAATTTCATTGGAAAACTTACTGATAATGCAAAATACTTGACAGATGAACAATGATTTAACTGTCAAAAATTTAGCATTTAGCAATGGAATTCCATCAGTTTTCCAATGAAATTTTAAAATGAAATGCAGGCTATAAGGTTGCCTAGGATAGACTCTGGCAAATATATGTTTTCCAATGAAATTTAGGAATGGAAGTCTGTGTAAATGCAATTGTAAATTTCATATTCAGACATTCTTCATTCATTATTCATCGATCGTTTCATCAGCAATCACCATCACACCACCGCTATTAATGTGTTGTTGACCTTTTAACTATAGTGCCACGTCCTCCTACACTCACCATCAATAAAATATAGTAATTTAAATTTTTGATTTATCAAAAAATATATTCACATCATTTAAAATGAGTGCCAATAAATATAATCATTATTGCAATAAAAATAAAATTTCAAAAGAAATTATGAACGCCTGCAAACGTGATGATTTGGATAATTTAAAAAAAATAATTATTGAAAATAATTTAAAGTGTACACACGATGAACTTTTAAATAATTGTGCTGGATTTGTGTGCCCTCGAATTTGTGCGTATTTGTTGGCCCATATAGTTAACGTAAATGTTCCAAATGAAATTACGAAATTTACATTACTACAAAAAGCATGTTTACATTCAAATTTGGAAATGGTGAAATTACTTTGTGGCCGATCGGACATCCAAATAAATACCATCAGTACAAATGGTCGGACAGCATTGCATCAGGCATGTTTTAACAATGATAATATTGATATTGTTAAATTTCTGATCGATAAGGGTGCCGACATTAATTTGAAAGACAAATTTAATCAATTACCATTGAGTAGAGCTTGTTTGTGTCGAACTGATGCAATTGTTGAAGAACTATTAAAACATCCGTTTATAATTGTGGACGAAACAAATCGTTATGTTAAACAATTTATGAGCGAACGACCACAATTATTTATAGCCTACAAAAATCTGTAATTCCATCACCGACGAAGATTGCTGCAACTAAACGGAAAATTGATGAATGAATGGGATGGGTGCACCTAATTGTTTTTATTAATTTTATTATATTATAAATTTTTTTAATATGAAAATAGAATAAAAACATAAATTTCGGTTATGTTTTTGTTTTGTGTAATTGAAATTATTTTAAAAATTTTATTGTTTGTGTGTGTGTGTGTGTGTGTGTGTGTATTGAAATTTAGTAACAATTTAAATTTTTGAAAATATTATTTTTTTTATTCAATCATTTTTTAAGCATTGAAAATAATTTGTAACAAAATATTTTCCATTTTTTTAAAATTATTGTAAATTTTTTAATAAAAGCATTTGTATGTGTAAAACAGTGAGTCACAAAAATGGACTCATATTTGAAATTTTTATTATAAATTAATAGTTAAGGTTCATCTTGAATCATTAAACATTAATCTGTTTCGTTTTGGCTTTTAATCTGCCTGTGACTAGACGACATTCGGTGTAGCTAAATCTTTTATTTATTTAGGTTTTTTAAATGAATATTTACGAGAGGTCTAACAAAAACATAACCATCCATACCCATCGAATTTAATTGTTAATTTATCCAAAAGTTTTAAACATTTCGTTATATGATTAAAAGATCCAGTCGTTTCGGTTACAGCTCCCATGTCACACCGCAAATTAGACCTGAATCATCATCCATCCGCATATACAATCCAATAATAATGTAAATGTAATACTTGAACTACGAATTATTTTAATAAATACGAATCATTAAGGATCTGAAAGTATCGGTCGACATTTATTAGCAGATGTACGGATATACGATGATCCTGGTGCTGTATAAGAATTAGACAAACGCACCAGCCAAACGACAACGCTCGGCGGTTAAAATCGTATTTTAACAGATGTTTGAAAAAAAAAAAACCAAAACCCTTATAGCGACACTGTTAATGTGTCAAAATGTCAAGTTGCATCATCACCCCCGTCGTCCTTACATTTCAACAGAAAAAAACAATTTTTAAATTACAGTAACTAAAGTTTTATCAAAAAATATTTTAAATATTTTGAAAATGTTAGGACTAAATAAGTTAAAAAGTTACAGCAATAAAAGTAATCTTCCACAAGAAATTAGGCGTTTGTGCAGGCGTGATGATTTGAACGAATTTAAAGAATTATTCAAAATAAATAAATTTATGCCTTCATACAATGAAATATTATATGATTATGCTGAATTTATGAGCCCCAATATTTGTGAGTATTTGTTGGACCATATAATTAATATAAATGTTGCAGATGAAACGACTGGTTTTACTTTATTACACAAAGCATGTTTACATTCAAATATCAGAATGGTGAAATTACTTTGTGGCCACCGATCGGATATACAAATAGATGCAATTGATATATGTGGTCGGTCAGCACTGCATTTGTTATTCTTAACCAATACTAATATTGGTATTATTAAATTACTTATCGATAATGGTGCCGACATTAATTTAAAAGATAAATGTAATGAATCGTTATTGAGTAGAGCTTGTATGTGTAAAGCCGATGCCGTTGTTAAAGAACTATTGAAACATCCAACGATTGTTGTGGACGAAACAAATGCACATATTAAAAGATATAAAATTGAGCATCCTGATTTATTTTTGGATATCGTCGCCGATGATTTGGCAACAAATCTGGAAAATATGAATTTCTTTTAATTGCTGCCGACTGATGGCCCCTAATTGTTTTTATTAATTTTATTATATCAATTTTTTTAATATGAAAATAGAATAAAACCATAAATTTCGGTTAGGTTTTTGTTTTGTGTAATTGAAATTATTTTAAAATTTTATTGTTTCTGTGTGTGTGTGTATTGAAATTTAGTAACAATTAAAATTTTGTCAAAATATTATACTTTTAAGTTTCTAAACATTGAAAATAATTTGTTAATAAAATATTTTCCAATTTTTTTTGATATTATTTTAAATTTTGTACTTTAAAAACAGTGTGAGCTACAAAAATGGATTCACATTTGGTATATTTATTCTCAATTAATAATTAATCGTTCATCGTTCACCATTTTAATACAATAATCGGTCGCTTTTGATCTTAATCTGTCTGAGTAGACGGCTATCGAAAAAAACCTAAAACATATGAAATTTATATTTAGATGACAATGGGCGCCTGCATGAGGTCTACCTCTAACAGGACCCACAGATATTCCATGAAACATTTGCTCACGTAAAACACACACAATGGTTTGGCGACGAAGATATAAATTTGAAATTGTTCTGTGGTACACAGAAACCAACCATATTGTCAAAACAATTAAAATCAATGGACTCCGATTTCTTGCAACTTTTGATTCGATTATGGTGAAATTTTTCCATTACCATTTGTTTGCGTATATGCTTCAACAAAAAATTACGTTTTGATGAACATCTTTGATTCGAATGCTTTTGACAGGTATACAACGAACGGCATTAATCGCTAATCAGTATGGGTCGTCTACCACTCCAATTACAACGTACAACGTTAAATGTCGCCATTAATCATTTTGAAAAATGATAAAATTGTGAAAAAATAAACTAATAATTTGATTATTTATCTGCAACCCATTTTGTGTTTCCATTGTGAATCTCCAAATAGCAAAATTTGTAATTAAAAAATGTAAATAACTTCATGAGTGAGGGTGTGTGTGTTTGTGTGTGTGCGTGGCTTTGCTGGAATTGAAATGTCAAATCGTCTGTTTTAATTGAATTCCATTCATCACGGCTGGTCTACAAACGAGAGGGGTTGCGGAGATGAGACAAGCAGTAAAAAAGTTAAATTAACTTCAAAAATTGTACACCACACCGCACAAATGCATGTTATTGTTGTTGTTCTAATAACCACAATTTATTTACCGACCCTTCGTTAGTGAAAAATTTTCGCGCAAAAACTCAGGTTTGTAAATTTTAGGAGGCCATATTTTTCCTTCCTTGCCCCCTCGTTTTTGTAAACCATAGCCTCATTGCTGCTTTAATCATTATATTCATCGTTACGTCAGTTTAGCACCAACACCACCACCTCAACCGATACCTTCATCACCACCACCACCACCACCACCGTTATTAATAAAACTACCGTGCCACGTATCCACACAATCATTAAACTATTGCAATACTAATTATTTTAGTTTATTGTCAAAAAATCTATACGCATTTTTATAAAAATGAGTTTTAAAAGTAAAACTTATAAAGAAATTTTGGATACATGCAAAATTGATGATTTGGATAGGTTTAAAAAATTATTAAAGAAAAGTAAAGTTGACTGTAGCTACGATGAACTATTATATTTTTGTGTTGAATTTGTGTGCCCTCGAATTTGTGAATATTTGTTAGAACATATAATTGATGTAAATGTGCCAAATGATACCGGTTTTACATTACTACAAATGGCATGTTTACATTCAAATTTGGAAATGGTGAAATTACTTTGTAGCCGCCGATCGGATATGAAAATAAATGCCATTGATTTGCGTGGTCGATCAGCATTGCATTCAGCCTGCCGTAGCAATGATAATATTGATATTGTTAAATTACTTGTCGACCAGGGGGCCAACGTTAATTTAAAAGATGTCAGAAACAATACAGCATTGGGTATAGCGTGTGCCTATAGTAGTGAGGTCATTGTCGAAGAACTACTAAAACATCCGGCCATCATTGTAGACCAACAAAATGAACATATTAAAACATTCAACATTAAGTATCCACATTTACAAGTCATTACCTCTGTCGATGATTTGTTAAAAGAACTGGAAAATATAAATTTATTGTAATTGAAATGAAACCAAATTTATTTCTTTAAGAATTTTAAAATATATTCAAATATGAAAATAGAATAAAAAACATATTTTAGGTTATGTTAGTTGTGTGAATATTAATGACTACAAATTTTATTGTGCTTTATTTTTTCTTTTGGAATTAAATTTTTCAAAATTTTTCATATTTTGCATAAAATAAAATGATTTATCATCAAAAAATATTTGTTATTATTTTTATTTCTGTTCCGGAAAAAATTATGTGCATGCTGAAACATTTGAATTTTCTCTCTCAACCCTCCGAGTGGCATTTTTCCAGATATTTTCAAAAAATGCCTATGCGTAACTAAACCCTAACACACAACAGCAAGAAGGGAGACAAAAGTGATGTTAGAAATTTTTAGACCCATAAGTCCACAGTTATTTGAATGCTTAATTAGGCGATGCTGTTATCGAAATTAATAAAATTGATTTTTAATTCTAATTTTGGGCCCTGGACGGCTTTCTATCTGTCCTCATAATAATGTTGGTTACGTATTATTAAATAATATTAATGATTTTAATGATACGTCCGGTGTTTCTTAGGCCAACCAGTCGGCCGCAATAATTTTGCAGAGACATTATGTATTTCATCAAGATTTTGATGAAATTTATCAAGGCCACAGTCCACACAGCAGTCGGTGATCGCCAACCATTTGACGCACGCTTGTACTATAAACGAATTGCTTTAGTTAATATTGATTCACAGCAACACTTTGTAATTCTGGACCCAAATTTGGGGTGAGACAAATGTGTTTTGCAATACTTACTTATTTACTCCATGGCGTTATAGCCCAGGTGCGGTTTTAGCCTTATCCAACACGCTTCATCAACTTGACCTATCCGCAACCGCAAAGTCTTCCAATCGCGAATTTTACGGATCTTTATATCACAGTTTCCTGCATCTAGCCATTTTGCCTTAAGTCTTTTGCGCCGCTCTCCGTCTACCTTCTGGTATACCATTCAACCGGTTTTTTCGGCACACACACACTCCTCCTCCTCCATGCGCGTACTACGTGTCCAACAGCCATCTCAATCTATGTATTCGTTGCCACCAAATATTTTGTTTTGTCTGCATTCACTTTGAGACCCAGACCCGATGTCTGCGTTTTGTAACTATTCGAAAGCATCCTTGACCCAGTTATCATATTCCGACCCATTATGTTTATATCATCAGCGCGTACCGTAATAATTGAGACGATTTTGTGAAAATCGTTCCTTGTTTATCAATATTTACGCCCCTCAATGCCTCAATGTAGCAGAGTAATATTAAATAATAGAGTTGATAATGGATCGCCTTGTCGTCTAGTCCATCAACCGTCTCAAAATGATTAGATAATTTACCTCGTATTCGTACCTGTGACTTCACATTTTTCAACGTCATGGTCACCAAATTTATCAGTTTATTTTGGAATACCTAACTACACTGGTATTCTTCGATAATTTCATTGGCCTATGTAATAAGTCTTTAGTATATTGCGTATCCATAATTGTCATTAAAAGTGTAACATAAATCTGGTGTAAAAAACGGTATCTGGACAGCGCCGGAATCAAATAGTTGTGCAACGAAATGCATGGATAAAGTTTCGTTTAATATTTTGTCAGACATGCGATCCAAAAGTGGATTACTATTGTCTCTTCTTCAACCCACAAGACGAAACGCTTTGGTTTGGCTGTACAATATTCTATAATAATATCAATAGCAATGACTGTTTTCGTGATGACCACAGCCAATTGGTGGCCCGATAAAATTCATTATCATCACTATTTCAAACAACATTAACATTAACATTAAGTGTTTGCATTGGATTAAATCATGGAATTCGATCCATATATCAAATCACTTGATAAATTTCCTATTATTCATTTTGGGCAATGTTGTTGTAAATCTAATAATTTTGTTGGTGGTACATTTTGTCTGGTCTGGTAATATTAAATAACGTAATTGTTTTGCCACCACCAATCAATCCACGGATCTGAAACCAATCGTTTATTATTATTATTAATAAAAAAAATTGACTACCGAATCAGACCAGATTCGGTATCAAATAATTAAAAGGAAAACGCCGGTAACTAATGTTGAAAATACTTTAATTATTAATTTCTTATTTCCACTTTAAAATACCAACAAATAATAAAAATCACATGACAATCGAATGACAAACACTAAAAACTTGCAGAAAAAGTATCGAGAATCGAGAAGAAAAAGTAAACAAATAGAAAAATAAATGGAAAATATAAAATTTGATAACCAAAATGTCATTGATGTGTCATTAGATGAATTTTGACAGTATAACTGGAGTACGGCCAATTGGAGTTCATTCAAAAATTCAGTAATTTTAATCTTTTTCGCTGTGGCGCGAAATTTTATTATTTAATTTGAATTGTTAGCACGAGACCGGTGTGTTTCGTGGATATTCGTTGTGTTTTGTTCATGGTGTCGAGAATAAATACGATCATAATTTATTTTAACAAAAATTATGGTAACAATTTAAATAATTTATTAAAAATAATTAATAATTGCGATCGATAAGTTCACAGATTTCCGTAAAATTTCTTGTATAAAGGAAAATAATTGAATTGTGACAACGTTTACAACGTGCATTTTGAACAGCCCCTCAAACATTTCATTTTAAATTTAATTAATTATTTTTAATTTTTATGTATTCAAAATAAAATTCATATGGAAAATCTAAAATTGTCTGTACCGCCATCTGCGAAAGACGGACACCGGCCCACAAAGATCGAATTTCATTTTAAAGGTTGTATTTCATTTTTTTAATTTCATTGGAAAACTTATTGATAATACGAAATACTTGACAGATGAACAATGATTTAACTGTCAAAAATTTAGCATTTAGCAATGGAATTCCATCAGTTTTCCAATGAAATTTTAAAATGAAATGCAGGCTATAAGGTTGCCTAGGATAGACTCTGGCAAATATATGTTTTCCAATGAAATTTAGAAATGGAAGTCTGTGTAAATGCAATTGTAAATTTCATATTCAGACATTCTTCATTCATTATTCATCGATCGTTTCATCAGCAATCACCATCACACCACCGTTATTAATGTGTTGTTGACCTTTTAACTACCGTGCCACGTCCTCCTACACTCACCATCAATAAAATATAGTAATTAAAATTCTATTTTATCAACAGAATTCGTATACATTTTAGAAAATGTTTGCCACAAATAATGTTTATAGAAAAATGGTGATTGCATGTAAGTTAAAAGATTTGGACTGGCTTATGAGATTAATAGAAAACAGTAATTCAATGCCTAATTTTAATAATCTATTACATGATTGTGCTGAATTTGTGTGCCCTCGAATTTGTAGGTATTTGTTGAACCATATAATTTATGTAAATGTGCCAAATGAAATTACGAAATTTACACTACTGCAGAGAGCATGTTTACATTCAAATTTGGAAATGGTGAAATTACTTTGTAGCCGATCGGACATCCAAATAAATGCAAATCATTTTAATGTTGTGACGGCAATGCGTACGGCATGCCTTGACAATAATAATGATCATATTGTTAAATTACTTATCGAAAAGGGTGGCGAAATTAATAACGAAAACTTTACACCACTGGCTTTGGCTTGTGCCAATGATACCGATGACATTGTTGAAGAACTATTGAAACATCCAGCCATCGTTGTCGACGAAACAAATTTTCATGTTAAAAGATATAAAATGGAGCATCCTCATTTATTTTTGGATATCGCCGCCGATGATTTGGCAATAAATTTGGAAAATATGAATTTATTTTAATTGCTGCCGACTGATGGCACCTAATTGTTTTTATTAATTTTTTTATATACATTTTTTAATATGAAAATAGAATAAAAACATTAATTTAGGTTATGTTCTTGTTTTGTGTTTGGAAATTATTTTAAAATTTTCAATCAGTTTTTAAGTATTGCAAAAAAAATTGTTAAATAAAATATTGCCCAGTTTTTTGATATTATTTTAAATTTTTCAATAATATTTGTACATTAAAAACAGTGTGAGCTACAAAAATGGATGAACATTTGGAATTTTTATTGTCAATTAATAATTATGGGTTCATCGTTCATCATTATACTTATAATCTGTTTCGTTCTTGCTCCTAATCTGTCTGACCAGATGACTTTCGATAATCCTATGAAAACATATGAAATTTATATTAAGATGACTGTGGGCTCTGCATGAGGTCTACCAAACGGGCTCACAGACACTATGTTGAATATTTGCTCACGTTAAAGAACACAGATAATGTGATGCGCCGAAACCAACCATATTACCAAAACACTCAAAATAAATAGACTAAGATTGGGCACGTATCACGCGCATGTAGAGCGAATGTGTTCCAACCAAATTTATCGGTTGAATGGTACTCAAATCGGAAGATAAATAGAGGCACGGAAAATCTATGGCTAAATGGATACACACAATGAACTGTGATAGTATAAGATAATTTTCATTCGGGATCGATAGACATTGGCATTCTGGTTTACTGTGGCCCGGAGGTTATAACTTCCTACAAACTGGAATACAGATGTTATCTCTCAAAATCAAGTGTAATGACAAAATGTGTTTCATATTTCGCATTCAGATAATACTACTGCCTCGGAAATTATACTCGTCCGATAACAAAAATTGCATTTGTCTGAAATACTGAATTTTCAACATCTCAAAATTTACCCAACCGACCGAAATTCCATTACTGCCTGCTTCGCTATCAAACAACTAACTAAAACCACTTACACACACTCTAATTCCAAACAGATGTTGACACCGGTATTATTATTTTTATTTCTATTCATCGATGCATCTATCCAAAATTTGCACATTGGTTGGTTCCCTAATTTTGTGTTACCATAAAATTTTAAAAAAATTTTAGAAAAAAACCAATTTTTTCATTATTTAAGCGAAAGAAATTTATTAATTTTAAATTTTACAATTTCTAAAAGCTTTTTTTTTCTTTCTTTTTCTTCAATACAAAAACATAATTAATTCAAATTAATTCAATTAAAAAAAAAAAAAATTCAATTAAATAAAAGTAACGGTAAAATTAGAAAAAAAAAATTTAATTTCTTTTTTCTATTCAATCAATTATATTAATTGCGACTATATAATTTTAAAAATTTATCAAATTTCAAATATTTAATAATTTTTGAAAAACAGTTATCAATCGATTTATGTAAATTTATTATTTTATTCATAATAATTATTTTAATAATACATTGATATTTGACCAAATTTGCGACTGACCGGCAAATGTAGGAAATAAATGTGGATGCGTTGTTCGGAATGTATTAATGTGGAAATTATTGTCCTCCACAAGAATCAACGGATGCTTCATCAGTTCGGCCACAATAACATCGGCATTGTGTGCACAGGCTAAACTCAATGGTGTTTCATTGGCTAAATTTTTTAGATTAACATCGGCACCCTCTTCGATCAACAATTTCACCAAACTTGTATTTTTATTATGTCGACACATCATGTGCAATGGTGTTTCACCGTTTCTATCGATCGGATCGATTAGCGTGGCGGCCGCACTACATAGTAATGCCACAATTTCCAAATTTGAATTTAAACATGCATTGTGCAACGTTGTTATACTTTTCGGTGCATGCGAATCATTTATATGATTTTTTGCATACGGCATCAATGACCTACAAATATTCGGACACTTAAATCGTACACAATGAAACAATAGGCTATCACATGTTAA
The DNA here is from genome assembly GCA_910594885.2 of Bibio marci. NCBI lineage: Eukaryota > Metazoa > Arthropoda > Insecta > Diptera > Bibionidae > Bibio > Bibio marci. The sequence continues at coordinate 17,200,133 of OU343119.1, read as the reverse complement.
CGTTAAATTATATTTGAGTGCCGACAAAAGTTCATCGAAATCATCATTTTCACATGCTTTAAAAATTTCAAAATCAATACCACAACATTTCCAGCCATCAAGAATTTGTAAATTTAAATTCATTTAGAAACGTAATATAATATAATTGTTGTTGTTTTAAATTAAAAAAAAAATTTAATTAATTAATGATTATTTCACACACACACACACAAACAACAATTTAATTAAAAAACGACTTTACACATTGAAAGTGGTCTAGAATAAAATGATCGTTGCCGGTCGCCAACAATTTGTGAAAGCAATCAATCGCATCATCATCAAGTAATTTTATGCATAATTATATTATAAAAACAACAACAACAACAACAACAACAATTAAAATAAAACTAGAAACTCATAACGAATAGTTTTATCGATAAGTAATCAATTATTTTTCTAATAATATTGTTCTAAATTTATGGTAATTAATGCTGTGTTAAATTCAATTCAAGAATTCCAACTGTCGCACACTACGTCAAAGTATCAACGCGATCGCATTCATTCCGATCGCAATCGAACACAAAAACTATTTGTTCGAAGACATTTATTTACCAAAACTTGTATAGGTACCAGATGTAATCACAATTTCGTAACTGAACCATTGAATCATAAAAATAATGTCAATTTGATATTAACATTTACTTTGGACTCCGAAAAAAAACTGATTGTAAGGCAACGCTGTACACAGAAACTTTTAGCCGGCTCTTATCTATCAAAAAATTAAAATGGTACAACTTCGAGTCCACTATATGTATTGACAATCGTTGTGGATATGGACACATCAATACGGACAGAAACGGCAATGTACGGCAATGTTTGGGAATTTCTGGATGCTGTTTCGTTCAATACAATATGCAGGACAATGATGTTATGACTCCTAATTTTTTCAGTCAGTAATAACGCTAAAAATCTATATAGTACTGGAAACCAGTATCGGCATGGCCTCAGACCAATTAAGGTTGAACGAATAGAACCTACCAGGTTTAGGAGTATGAAGTTAGCCGCTGCCAATAAATGGCTGTACTTATATTAGTAATTGTGAAACGCAGCTGAATCTCAACGATTGCTTGTAGAAGCTTTTGGTGATCATGCTCTATCATTAGCAACATGCAAAAGATGGTTTCAACAATTTAGAGACAAAGATTTTGATTTGAGAAGTGGAAGACCACAAAAAAAGTTTGAAGACAGTCAGAATTGCAAGCATAAGTTGGACGAAGATGATACACAAACTCAAAAACAACTTGCAGAAATGCTTAAATGTAGATGAAAAAAACAATTTCTAATCGTTTAAAAGCAATGGAAAAGATTCAAAAGTGTGGAAAATGGGTTCCACATGAATTGATGTGAAAGGCAACAAAAAAATCGAAAAACAATTTGTGAATTGCACCCGTCAACGATACAAAAGGAAGTCTTTTTTGCATCGAATCGTGACGGTGGTGATGAAAAGTGAATATATATTTTGAGAATCCTAAACGCAAAAAATCATGGATTACTACACCAGGTAAAGCAGCAACATCGACTGCTAAACCAAATTCGGATTCGGTAAGAAGAGAATGCTTTGTGTTTGTGGTGGGATCACGAAGGTGTGGTGTATCATGAACTTCTGAAACCTGGTGAAACTGTTAATACGGTTCGCTCCCAAAACAACAAATAAACCATGCATTATTAGATAACCGACCAGAATGGACAGAAAGAAAGAAAAAATGCACCAGCACACAAAGCAAAACCAGTTCAGGATACGATAAAGTCGCTTGGATGGGAGCTGTTACCACACACCCGCCCGATTCACCAGACTTGGCTCCTTCGGACTACCATTTGTTTTCATCGATGGGACATGCTTTGAAAGAACAGCACTTCAAAAAATCTGAAGAAGTTGAAAATTGGCTATCTGAATCATCGGTTTTCGTCCAAATCAACACCATTTTTTCGACGTGGTATACGAAAATTGCCTGAAAGGTGGTTAAAATGTGTAGAAAGCGCGATGGAAGTTATTTTAAATAAAATATTTTTGATTTTTCTATTCTAAATAATGTGTTTTTGTTCCTTTAAAAAGGTCGAAGGTCGTTACCTTTACTGTGCCAAAAAAAACTGTTGTCCACCCATCTATAGTCCTCACGGGTGGTAAACCAGAGTATGGCTAAACGACCAGAAGATGTTCTATAGATGAATTCGCACCAAATGTGTTAATGTGCACACAAAAATATCGTTCTCAGATCTCACCGACACCAAAATCAATGGTCCAGCCAATAGCTAGACGATTGTTCACCACATCCAATTAAAAAAAGTTATTCCGGTTATTTTTCGAACACATGGTGTAGGTAAATTGTATTCGCATCGATGTATGTGTGAGGTTAACACCCTATTTAAGAAAAAGTAAAAAAACGAATCTAACCAACAAATTACACTTTTCCATTTATTTTGACTTTAAAATTTATGATAACAAAAAACAACAAATAAATAATATTATTTTAAAATTACACACAAATTTGAATAAAAAATTTTCCAAAAATATTTTTCTAGAACAAATTTTTACGGGAAAACTACTAGAAAAAACAATGGCGACCATAAATTATAATTGCTACCGATAACATTATTATTAGTATTATGGATTTTAATAATTTAAAAATCACACGACCCAAATATGATGTTATATGGTCATGGATACCGTTGACGGCCAGACGCCTATCCAGCAATACTAGTAACACAATTGAATCGGCCCCGCTTGAACAGGCAATTGTGAATGGGGTTTCACCGATTGTATCCTTTAAATTAACATTAGCACCTTTTCTGATAAGAACTCTGACAATAGCTAAATTATTATTATTTTTGCATGCAATATGTAATGCCGTTTGACCCATTCGATCCGTTGCATTTACATTCAGATCGGGTCGCAAACACAACAATTGCACAACTTTTAAATTCGAATAAAAACATGCCGTTTGTAATGGTGTGAAACCATTCCATTTATTTTTTTCATTCACATCGACTACGTGTTGCAACAAATACCGACACATTTTCGGACACTCAAATTGGACACAATGTTGTAACAGTTGAATGTATAAATTTGTTGGACAATCGCTTATAAATAATTTAAATTCGTCCAAATTGTCGGTGAAACATATGGAAAGTGGAATTTTAAAATTCCACATATCATCCGGTGTCGCCATTTTATTAACTATTATTTAAATTCACTTGTTAATTGTTTTTTTTTGTTTTTGGGATGAAATTATCTGCTTGCCAAATACTTGGACACGATGACTAAATTCTAAGTATTTAATAATGTTAAATGCAACGATGATATTTCAATTTTCAATTTTTCAAAATTACACCATGAAGTTATCGACAATTCAAATTTGCTATTTATTATATGTTTAATGACAATTTTACAATGGCTCGATCTATCGATTTATGCGGTGAAATGATAGATTGCCCTGCGGCAAGGTGACAGTTCAACAAAGAATACTGTGACGCCGATGAGTTAATATTATGGTTTTTCCTTCCATCACCGAATGATCCGAAGGAATACCTATAATTTTTTTCAGAGTCTATCAATGCAACCGGAGCGATATTCAATTAATCATTAATCGTTTTGTGGCAACAAAGTGTCTGTCAAAAAAAATCATAGAATTTTACTAAAAAAAACATTGTGAAATTCAATCGCATGTGGCTTAAGAGGCATTGTTTTCAGTATAACTAACAAAAACATTTGGGTATGACAAAAATAAATGTGACGAATTTATTTGTGCACCAGCACAACGAATTGCGGATACCGAACGCTGTTTAAATGAAATAAACCTGTGGCTTTGGGTCGCGGTACATCACAATGGATGACACATGGATCCACCATTTAACTTCAGACACCTGAATGAAACTGCTTTGAATACATTTTTTTCCGAAAATAATAAATCAACACTGTAACTTCGAAACTAATCGATTGTATTTTTATGAAATTTTGTTATACACATTTTGATGTCGGGCACTATTAAAATATTATACAAATATTTTGTCAGAGACACCGGGTTAGAGCCGGGACTTTTTCACCCATGTTTTATATACAGCCTCGCCGGACATCATTTGGATTTGGCCATAAATTTAATGTTACTAGAAAATTCAAAGAAACCAATCATATAATTCGGCATTGGCAAACAGCAAAGACATACAAATACATAAATTAAAGACCTTTTTATATTTTCAATTGAATAATAATATATTAATGCAACAAAAAAATTAGAATTTCACATAATTTAATTAAATTAATTTAATTAGAACTAAAAATTAAGATTGATTTCAAAACTAATAATTTAAATTTTGGTTTTTTTCCATATAAGATTTAATATAAACATTTTCCATCTCCACCCATACATTCGGTTGGTGTAACAATAAATTAACGATAAGATGTGCGTTCCGTTCACAGGCGTTGGCCAACGCTGAATTACCCCATTTATCGATCAAATTAATGTCAGCTCCTTGTTCGATTAACAAATCAGCAATCAAATAATTTTGATCATAATGACATGCAATATTTAATGCCGTGCGACCAAACAGATCGATTGCATTCAAATCGATGTCACGGCGTTGGCAAAGCATTTTAACCATATCAAAATTTGAATTTAAACTTGCTTTATGCAATACCGTTGATTCGGTAATTTTATCCTTTACATTTACATCGGCTACGTGACACAATAAATAATGGAAAATATCCGGACATTTAAATGACGCACAATTGTGTAACAATTCAGTTGGCGTAACATTTGGAACACGGCTAACCAATGATTTTAATGCATCCAAATTATCATGTAAATACGTACATGAAATATTAAAATTAGTATTAATTTGTAGATTCATTTGAAATGGAAATTTGCGACGGGGAATTCGAATGGAATTTGAAATTTTTAATTTAAAAATTACCACCGTCGTCGACTATGACTATTTCAAATTCGAGGTTAACAATGAAATGATTTAGCAATTTTTTGTTTTTTTTATTAATTAATAACAGCGTTGTGATAAGAAAAATAAAAGGTCTAAACACGTTTACGGGCACAGTGTCGAACCGCTTGTCCAATTATCGTTTAAAGAACTGTGTATCGTTTATGTCGCATATTTTTTTTGTACATATCCGTCAAAAATATTGTTAGTAAAAACATAATCTCCCCACACACACACACACACACACACACATGCAATAAAAATTGATGTGTTTCATTTGTTTTTCGAACCAATCAATTGAATCCAATGTCATTTATTGATTGTGTCAGAACAAATTTCAATAATAAAGAACAAACAATCATGTTTTAAAGTTGTGCATTGGTTCAAAACACTTCGATGGATGTTGAAAATCATTTATGAAAATATTTATTAGTCCTAAAATACAAGTTGATGATCCGAAAATGGGTAAAATCATACAATAAATGTGAAAGTTATCGTAAAAAAAACATTCAAAACCTGAAGTGATTTTGTGAAACGAGTGGAAATCATAGAAATGGAACTTTGTATACCAAAACCCCAAATACAAAGGAAAAGTTCATTAACTTCGATAACCGTAAATTGTATAAAAATTCATGGATGCTTGGCAATACAGGGTCCGCGGTCAACTGCGAACAAAATGGCAGGAGATGAACATTTAATTTTTGAAATAGACATGCCCAATCCAAATGATTGTCTAAACAATCAAAAGCCTACGAATAATTGGGGAACGATGAATGCACCTCAACATTTGCTATTACAATTAAAAACGAATTGACTTAAAAATATAATTATAGTTTTATTGAATCATATGTTTTGTAAAACGATACTTAAAATGGTGGCATTCGTTGTAAGATGGTTTGGTCACATTTAACGAATGGTTCGATGAACGGATGCCAAATAGAAAAAAATTGTTGAACGGTAATCGAAAGCGAAGAAGACCTAACAGACTGGATGGCAAAATGCAATAAACTGAGATTATAAGATCTTTGAAATTGGGAATTGAAAGATGGTAGTTGCCGACAGGTGGTGGAGCAATACAGTAATTAAGTAAATAAGTCGCTTCTAGGATCCATTGTGCATATTCTCACACACAAACTTTTACGCATTATGTATTAACAAAAGCGTAGTTCTTTGTGAATAATATATTTGGAACCTTTAGTTGGTTGTAGTAATAATTTTTGATTGCGGACATAAAAGTTGTTGCTCATTATCATTGGCCATCCCCGGTAATTGTTATCGCCGCAGATTTCATTGCTAATAAATTGCCAAACAAATTGAAATGAACAGAGATGAAATTCGGAATTGAAAGACGGTAGTTGGCGACAGGTACAATTTTGGTGAAGCGTGTTTGGCGAAGGCTAAAACAGTAACTGAGTTTTGTATGGCAATACAATTGTTGAAGTAAATAAGTCGCTTCTAGAATCCATTGTCCATATTCTCACACACAAAATTATACACATTATGTATTAACAAAAGCGTAATTCTTTGTGAATATTTGGAACTTTTAGGGCTGTAGTAATAATTTTCATTGCATAGAAAAAGTCATCATCCGGTAATTGTTATTCCCGGCAGATATTATTGCCAGCATATCGCCAAACAAATTGATGTGACCAGAGATTCCAGATGAGTGGACTTCCATAACTTTGTTTATACGTGAAGATAATTGATACCGTACATATTTACAGTGTCCACTTGGCAACCGAACAAAAACTTTTGCTCTCTTTTTGATGAAAAAATGTAATTCTTTCATTTATTATAAAATTATTAATTTATTTATTATTAATTATTAGTTAATTTTAGTTAATAGTTTTCGACTTAATACAACAATAGAAAATAAAATTAAAAAAAAAACAACAACAATATTTAATAAAACTAATAATTAAAAGAATTTTATAATAATTTAAATTAATTTGCAAACTATTTTTAAATTATAAATTAAAATAATTACTTTGAATGTAAAAACACAAAATTTTATTTGTGAACGATTATTTTTGGACGATTATTTAATTATTTATTAATTAATTTTACAAAATGTGCTCATTCGACGATGAACACGTTTTTTGATGTTCATCCAATAGCATTGCGTCCACAAAATACCAACCACAAATTTCACAACGACTGTGCATACTATAAATGTGCCGAATACAATCACCAAATCGATTATATAATAATAACAGACACATTGGACACTTATACGGTCTGGCAGCATAATGATCGTTGTCATTTAAATGTTTATTAAATTGTGACACCGTTACACTCTTCCGACAATATTTACATACAATTTGGTGTCGCTGCGGATGGACGGCTTTCATGTGACTTATAAAATTGAATTTATTTAACGCCTTAAAACAACACAAATCACAATGGAATAACTCTAACAATTTACTGTTTACGATTGGTTCCGGTGATTCTATCATAACAATATGATCAACACTTATCGTTACCGATCGGTTACCATCATTATCGCCATTATTTTCATTATTATTCTTATAATTGGTATTTCTTTCATTCGGTTGCTGGTGTTGTTGTTGTTGTTGTTGTTGTTGTTGTTGTTGTTGTTGCTGTTGTTGTTGTAACACCACATCCACATCAACATCAATTGCTTGCGATTGTAAATTCATTTCATTTTCACCAGCAACATTATGAACCGGTGTATTAATACCACAGACGCCATCACCTATGGCAGCCATGTTACAATTTCGATAATGATCATTGTAAGCCTCAATGGTTAAGAAAAATGTTTTACAACCACTACATTGAATTGTGCTTTCAATGGGTTCATTGTTTGCAGCGCATAAATTTAAAAGATAGTGTGCATTAAATTCATCGTAATTGTAAAAAATTAACTTACATGTTGCACATTCCAACGGTAAATTATGTGCCAAATCAAATAATATAGTGTCATAGTCTTCGTCCAAATCGCATTCGTGCAGGTGTGAATTCAATTCGGCAATAGTGTCAAATTTGTAACAACATATATCACATTCTAAAATGTCATGTGAATTTGGCAATTTGGCATCCGACGATGCTGTAGCCATCACATCTTCATCTTGATTGGACCCAACATCAAATGCCATTGTATTATTGGACGAATCTAAAACACATGTACCACTGTGGGATATCAATTGATCGTTAGTGGAAAATTTTAATGTACATTTTTCACATTCCAATAATTCGGGCTGGCCGTCGATTTTGTCCGCAATGATTAATTGCGCATTGTCTAAATTACTTGTAGCGCTGGGTGAAATCAATTTTTCGTTAGCGGATAGTTTTAATGTACGTTTATCACATTCGGAAAAATTTGATTGAGTGTCGTGCGCCGTGGTGGTAATGGTGGCGGTGTTCGTTTGACTACACGATAATTGATCGTCATTTAAATTACGTGTATCGTTATGTGAAATCAATTGTTCGCCGGTGGACAATTTTAATGTATATTTTTCGCACGCGAACAAATCTGAGTGGTAGGCGATGACGGCGTCGATTTCGTCTAGAATCATTAATTGCGCATTGTCTAAATTACATGTACCGTTATGTGAAATCAATTGTTCGCTGGTGGAAAATGTTAATGTACATTTTTCGCATTCCAATAATTCTGAATGGCCGTTGCCGGTGTCGTCAGCTGATTGAAAATACGATAATTGAAATGTTTCATAATCATAGTCCACATCAATGCTATCATTGATAATGGCTTCGATATCGTGACAATAAATACTTGTACGATAATGTTCATTTAATTCATCGACCTGATTGAATAATTGATCACAATTCGCACATTTAAATTGTGGTGTTAAACTTTCGGTGGCTTCAGTTTTATCCATTATTAATTTTTTTTTCTCTTAAATGAAATTAATTAGAAAAAAATTAATTAGAAAAAAAAATTAATTTTAATTGATTTGTAGAAATGAAACGTTTTTTTTAGACAATAGAATTTTTGATAAAAATTTACCGTTATTTTTTTTTATTTTGTTTTTGTTTTACAACTTAAAAATTTGCGCATGTGTGCGCGTACAAGAAATATGGAAATGATGCACTTGGTGTGAAATTGTATTGGATACTAAAACTAAACTACTGACTTAAAGCAAATGCAATGCAAATCGATCGCACAACATTTGATTATTGTGCGGTGTTACCGAGTTACGCACGAACCCGAAAAAAATGACGTTATTATAAACCGGTGTTGCCAACTATTGTGGCCGGCATTCTAAATAATGTCTGTCTTACCGTTTTACAATTTAAATATCTGACCACGGTCAAGTTGTTGTTAAGTTACTCTGTTTTTAACATATGCTATTGACTTATTTCCATCATCTATCCGTGTGTCCGTCAAACAAATTTTGGCGTCAGCTTAAGACATGCGTATTCGCACAGACGATGACAGAAGGATTTTTCTTAAATTAAAACAATGACAAAACAATTATCGTATTTTCTATTTCTATTATTTTACATATGATAACACTGAAATTATTGTCAGTCAATGTAGTTAACCTAACCCTAAACAATTTACGCATTCACATTGTATGACATGACAATTTTAAACCGATCATTTGTAAGAAAAACATTCAAATTAGGCACTATGAAGTGTTTTTTTTTGTTGCAGAACAATTCTTAAATACGGGAATTGGTGTCTGGTGTCCATATATGTGGAATAAACATTCAAAACTTTTGATTTGTTAGGTCACAGCGCATCCACTTTATTCACATCGTCCTTTTCATTGCGCAATTAATTTAGTCAGCCTGTGCTCAGCTTAATTTACGTACAAAAACAAAAAACGAACAAATAACAATGAGAAAATTAAAAACAATTAAATTAACACAAATTAAAATCTGTTTATTAAAAACAATATTTCAAATTATGCCGGAAAAAAAATTAACATTTGATAACTTTGAATTTTTTCCAACATTCATTTGACGACAAACCTTAAAATTATTAATTATTTACAGAAAATCAGTGTTAAAATTAATACAAAATAACTTTTTAATTTAAATCGTGAGCAAATATGCTCGTCCCACACTTGTTCATTGCCATCGCTGATCTACCATAAATATCTTGTATATTTTCATTAGCTCCTCTTTCGAGCAGACATTTAATTAGTGGAAAATTGTTTATGTAATTGGGCTTGGCTGCAATGTGTAACGCAGTTCTGCCTAAATGATCGACTGCATTTACATCAATATCGCTACGTTCCAAAAGTACACGTACGATATCAATGTTTGAATTCAAACATGCTTTGTGCAGAACCGTTGTTTTATTTAGCTCATCTTTTTCATTTATATCGGCTACGAACGATAGTAAATAGCCAACAATAATTGGACATTTAAATATTGTACAATGGTGTAATAATTCCGATTTTACAATATTTTTATTACGCGACAAAATAGCATGAAATGCATCCAAATCATCAATTAAAATTGCACAAAATATTTTGTAGTTAATATTTTCATCAATTCGACTCACCATTTTATCGTTAACACCACCAAATTAAAATTTATCGAAAAAAGCGATAAAAATTTTACCAAATAATCATTTACTAATAGGTGACTGACACGATGCTCGATGATAATGACTAATCAGAATTTGAGAGATTCATATTTATAATCAAAAAAATCAATTTTAAGGTGAATACACACAGCGACGATGTATAGCGTTTGGTGGTGTTGTTGTGGTTGTTGTTGATTCGCCGTATTTGAGTGACATTTAATAAGATATTAAGAAAACCGATTTCAGAAACTTTCAAATAAATTCGGATAAAAATGTGTGGTCAAATATATTCAATTGCATATGCAAAAATCTGGGTTTAGATTTAAAAAGATTTAGGCGCCATTCGAGATGGTCCAGCAATACGAGAAAAATAACGAAAAAAATACAATACTTGTGACAATTTTGTAAGTGGAAATCTTCTAATTACTAATATGGAGTTGTGCTTCACTTTGACACAAACCACTGGTGACCAAATATAGTAAGTATTACATTTAATGTACCACATGTCTCATAATCCATAGTTTGGTAAACGGTGTAAACACTACCGCAAGAATTTCACGTAAAATACTTAAGTTTCAATAATTCGAAGATAATCGGAAAAAAATTAACAACACCACCATTGGGTGAAAAAAGAAGAATGTCTATGAGTCTATTATCCGATAAATAATATGAGTCAATTCAATTGTGTGGGCAGTAGTTCGTACAAGGAACTGCGACATAATGCGTGTCCTACAGTTAGTAAATTTTAAAATTTATCATTAAACAATTACACAATAATTGTCAATAAAATATTGATTAAAATAATTTTTATTCAGCCAATCCATCCACCATCAAATAAAAACAAAGAATTTCGATTGGAATTTTTTTTTTCCCAACCCAAAAACAACTCCTAATAGATTTGGTGGCCATGACATTGGCGAATGTGAGGTCACAAGTACGAATGCGTGGTAAATTATCTGATCATTTTGAGACCGTCGATGGACTACGACAATCGGTACTATTTTTTATGTAATGAATAGATTGGTACTATTTAATATTATGCTGCGAAGCAGGCAGTGCGGAGCTTAAATATTGATAAACAAGTTACGATTTTTACAAAATCGGCTCCATTAATAGCGTATGCTGATGACACAGGTGTTAGGTGACTGACAAGTGAATGCAGACAAAACAAATTATATGGTGACATCGAATGCCACAGAAATTCGAGATAAAAACTCAGTTAATTTAATTGGAGACTACAATTTTGTGCAATAGTCAATAGTTTTGTGCACCTATGAGCGTTGATCAAATGTGGAAAATTGGTGAGGGTAGCAAACGGGAAACAGTTGTTATTACGGGCTAAAAAAAAATTCCAATCCAAAACTTTACACCAAAATCCTTAGCACAAGCTATTACAACAACATTAATAAGTTCAATATTATAACGTATGGATCGGAGGTTTGGTGAGCACCGGACACAGGAACAATTACTTCCAATTTTTGAATGAAAGGTACTGCGTGGCATATTTGGTTGCCGGCGTCAAAGAACAGAGGCTGGTTGGAGAGGCGAAGATACAATTTTTATGGTCAACCAAATATTGCCAAAAACAATCAATAGATTAAGATGGCTGTGAGACATGTATTATACGCATCGAGGAAGAGCGTGTGCCAATAAAACCAATTGAATGGTAATCCAGAAGATGGAAGGAGAGCGGCGCGTTAAAGACCTAAGTTTAGATGCAGTAAACGGTGATAAGAAAGATCCCTAAAATTCGGGATTGAAAGACCTGAAAGTAAAAATTAAATTCAAAATTTTTCTAATACATTTTTTAAATTTTATTTTAATAATTTTTAATTATTAATTAATTTATTATTTAATTAAATTATATTATTAATGGAATAGTTGCCAGAACATAAATTTGTTAATATTTCGTTTTTTTAAAAAATTGTGTGTAACAAATACAAAATAATACACACACACACACATCGAAACAAATAATTTTTAAAAAAATTAATGTTAATTAAATTGGAAAAAAATACTGAACAAATAGTTGTTCAATTAATAATTAATGTTTGCGTCATAAAAATATTGAAACATTTACTTAAACGGCAAAAAACAAAACTGTTACTTAAATACTAATTATAATTTATATTGAATATTAATTGTTATTATTAAATTCGGGGATTATAATTCCTATACATTTAACAACAATTAATTTAAAACTTTAATCACACAAACAAAATTATAAAATATATTACTTAAAATCTAAATTTTTTTAATATTAATTAAATATTTGGTTATTATATTTTTTTTATTAATTAATTTAATAAATGTGATTGGATTTGGTTGACATCACGTTTTAAATATGTCCGGATAATTTTGTTTATAGGCTCGCACATGCTTATCCTTAGCGTTGACTTTTAAATTTATTTCGGATTTTATACGTAACATAAATCCAATTATTTCATGTGCATATGTTGAACAAGCGTTAGAGAATGCTGTGCATCCAAATTTATCTATCAAATTTACGTTTATCTTTGCATTTATTAAAATTTTGACAATTTCTATATTATCAATTTTTTTGCACGCTATGTGCAATGCACTTTCGTTCCTGTAATTGATTTCATTAATATCTATGAAATTGTAATTACAAAATAATTTCAAAATATGAACGCGTGACCAGAAACACGCTGTGTGCAATAGAGTGTGACCGGTTTGCATGGGCTCAGGCGCCTCATTCATATGTTGTAATAAATATTCACAAACTTCGGTACTGTCATACGCAGCACAAATGTCTAACAGATAACGATAATTGTTTAATAGTTTCCGTTTAAAATTATCACTAATTTTAACGGAAAATTTTAAAACAATTATGGCATCTCTTTCACACAGTATCTCAATAAATTGGTCAACATAAAAATTTTCATATAAAACTTTCAATATTTCATCATTATTTTTTCGAATAGCTGACACAAAAATATAATGCACTTGCATATCCACCATAGCCACTTTTTCTTCAATTATTTCATTTAATTTTTCAACATCGTTTGTATCAATTGCCAGCGCCATTCTAGTAAGCCTTCGGTCACCCATTTTATAATTTCATAAAAATTATTAAAAATTTAAATATTTAATTTTATATAACTTTAGAACCGTTATTTTGTCGATTAAAAATAAAAAAAAAAGTTCTAGAACTTTATATAAAAAAAAAATACGTTTGACTATGGGCTGTGTTTCACTACTTGTGCGCGATCAACGCGGCTAGAGTGCTGTCGAACTAATAAAATTTAAAAAGGAATTTTAAAATTTTGTATCTGCGTGTTCGCAAGATAACGGTTAATTTAGGTTTACTTTTTTGGGGAGGTGGAAAAACGGAATTATTTCTTAAATTTTAATTTATTTTATTTTAATTTAATTATTATTTTATTTTAATTTAATTATTCATAAATTTTTTTTGTTGTTTGGGTTACCGATAAGTAAACAATTATTATTTTATTTTCATTCAATATATTTATAAAATTGGGAAAAAAAAATGTTTGGTTTATGTTTCCAGGTTTTTGTATTAATAAATGTTGACCGAATCGATTTGCTACTGTGTGTGAATTAAAATTAAGTGCCCATTTTTATTGTAATGATTACCGGAACCAAATATAATAAAAAATATTGCTGATGATCGATTTAAGCCGAGCAAAAGTGACTTCAAAAGCGTTACCCGGACTCTGTACCATCAATAAAAAAACCTAAAACATTATATGTCGAAAGGTTCACTGATTGGAGAAGTTTCAAGAATCATTCCTTGTTATAAAATCTTCCAATTCACGGGCACTCATTCTTATATTATGTATAACAATATCAGTTGCTGGTGAGTTAAAAGTAACTCACTAAAAGTAGCTAAAAGTAGCCTCTATTAATTATTTATTTATAATGAAATCAATGGTCGCCCCACTTGGATCCCAAGTGTTGCAAACAATTACTATTATTTACCACCCAAAATCGGAAACTCCATCCATGTTTTGATAACATTCGGGAGCAAAATAAATAAAAGATTTAGACACTATGACCAGGCTCCACTCCACTTCACTCCCATTATACAGTGAAAAATTTTGGTAAAACTAAAATAAAATTAAAAACATAAATTCAAATTTTTCTAATACATTTAATTTAATATTTTTAATTATTAATTAATTAACTATTAATGGAATAGTTGCCAGAACATAAATTTGTTAATTGTTTTTTAACAAATTAATTAAATTAAATTTAAAATATTGTGTGTAACAAATACAAAATAATACACACACACACACACACCGAAACAAATAATTTTTGAAAAAAAATTAATGTTAATTAACTGGGAAAAAAAATACTGAACAAATTGTAGTTAAATTAATTTCATAAAATATTGAAACATTTACTTAAGCACCAGAAACAAAACTGTTACTTAAATACTAATTAAAATATATATTTATAATTAATTGTTATTAATTATTATTAATTAATCATCGATTTATCGTTTTCCTAAATATGACAACAATTAATTTAAAACTTAAAAAATTGTAACAAAAAGTATTACTTAAAATCTAAATGTTTAATTAAATATATTTTGTAATTATTTCTTAATTTTTATTAATTAATTTAATATAAGTAATTGTTGATATTAATTTTTAAAAATAAGTCCAGATGATTCTGTTTATATTCTCGAACTTTTCCTTCCTTTTCGTTTATTGTTAAATTTATTGCACCTTTAATTGATCGTAAATATTTCACAATATCGTGTGAATTTGTTGAGCTTAGCCTTTGAGAATGCCGTACACCAAACCTATCTATCAAATTTTTTTATCAATCTTAGCATTTTATAATAATATATTATCCATTTCGACGAGGTTATCATTTTTTGGAAAGCAATATGCAACGCACTTGCGTTTTTTTATTATTGATTTCATTTAATACATTGAAATTGTAATTGGAAAATAATTTCAATGTGTGACCCAAAACAAAACAGGCTGTGTGTGAAGTTGAGTGCATTTTTTTGGAATTGGTTCCGTGGCATTCATGTTCTATTAATTACTCACAAATTTCGATACTTTTATATGTTGAATTGATTTTTGAAACATATAAAAATCGTCCATTTCACACATTATTTTTGGAAATTGGTCAACATAAAATTTTTTCAAATAAAATTTTTCAATACATTATCTTTTCGAAGAGCCGACACCAAAAATGTAATGAACTTGGATATATTCGACATTGGAATCTTTTCATCTATTTCGATTTCGTTTAATTTTTCAACATCATTTGTGTCTATACGGCAATTTTAATCAAATCAAACCTTTGAAGTTCCTCCATAGTAAAGTTTCGGAATTGTAATAAAATTTAAATAATTAATTATTTGAACCGTTATTTTATCGATTAAAAATTAAAAAAGTTCTAGAACTTTATACAAAATAAATAAAAATCCACATTTCGTGTGCGCGATCAACGCGGCTACAGCGCTGTCGAATTAATAAAATTAAAATCAATTTTAAAATTTTGTATCTGCGTGTTCACAAGAGATACCGGTTAATTAATAGGTTTACTTTTTGGGAGGTGGAATAACGGAATTAATTTTTAAATTTTAATTTATTTTATTTTATAATTTTTATTAGTATTTTATTTTAATTTAATTATTCATATTTTTTGTTGTTGTTGTTAGGGTTACCGATAAGTAAACAATTATTTTATTTTCATTCAATATTTAGAAAAATTGCAAAAACAAATATTGCAATTTTATTGCAATGCAAAAAACTACATTTCGGATCGTTCATAAATGTGGAATATGTGGATATTGAAGTGGAACAGAACAATTGCAATCGAAAACTTTACAACGAAATCCTTAGTGCACAAGCTATAACAACAATATATTAACACTTCCCAAATATTGTATTGTATGGATCGGAGGATTGCTCTGCCCGGACCCAAAACCAGGAACAATTACTTCGAAAGGTACTGCGTAACAGTTTTGGTGCCGGCGTCAAAGAACCGAATGGTTGGAGGCGACAATACAATTTTTACGGTCAACCAACCAATGTCAAAACAATCAAAATCAATAGTTTAAGATGGCTGTGGGACACGTAGTATACGCATCGAGGAAGAGCGTGTGCCAATAAAACCGGTTGAATGGTAAGAAGGTTGAAGGAAGGTTGAAGGAGAGCCGCGCGTTAAAGACCTAAGGCAAAATGGGTAGATGCTGCAAACTGTGATATAAAGATCGCTAAAATTAGGGATTTGAAGACATTGCGTCTGGTTGGAGAAGGCTATAGCAGTACGTAGTAAGTAAGTAACCAACACCATCCATACTTAAAGCAAATTTGAATGTGATCGATTAATATATAATTTTATTCGTAATACATTTCATACACTTAGTGCGCCTGCAATAGTATCGGATACCGTTCCAGAATTACTTTCCATCAAAGTGGTTGCATTAAAAATCCTAAAAATAAATAAAAATCCATAAACTTTTTTTGATTTGATTAATTTTTATTTATTTACAAAAAAAACAGTGAACGAACAAATCTAACAACGCAGAAAAAATTATATTAAAAACCAAAATTTAAATTCAAATAAATTTTAAATTATTTAATTTTAATAAATTTTGCAAAAATTAATGTTTTGTTAAAACCAAAAAAAAAAAGTTAAATATTAACCGACATTTTTTTTATGGAACATTCTTGACTTAAATTATTAATTATTAATTACGAAAAAGACGCTTCTAATATTATTAAAAAAACAATTAATTTGTATTTATTTATTTATTTATTTATTTATTTATTTATTGCTTGTGATTGGCCGCCACCAAAATGATACATCGCGCGTGCTCCACCGCCCGGCCCGGTAAATGAAATCTAATTGGTGAAATGTGCCGTCAGGTTGGCCAGCGTCAGTGTACTATCGTACATGTCCACTAAATATCGTTCGGTAATCATTGCCCGTATGTCCTCATTGTAGTTATAATGACATGCAATATGTAATGCCGTTCGGCCCAAATAATCCAATGCACCAAAATCAATGTCTTCACAATTACACAGTACACGGACAATTTCAATGTTTGAATTCAAACAGGCTTTGTGCAGTACCGTTGAACTATCGTTTACATCTTTTGCGTTTATGTCGGGCACGTACAACAGTAAATAACGGCAAATATTTGGACATTCAAATTTTACACATTTGTGTAACAATTCCGCCGGCACAAGATTTGGATTATTTACAAATATAAATTGAAATGCCACCAAATCGTCGTTGAAAAATGCACACGCTATATTAAATTCAACATCAATTGAAGGATCAGCCATCATTTTATTCGTTAACGTTATTTTTATGGATTATTCGAAAATAGGAAAAATAAAAAAATTTCCAAAATATCTTTTACTAACACGCAGTGACGAACACAACAACAGCGATGATAACAATGACAACGATTAGAGTTGGCCGAGAGATTAAAAACCATTTATAAATTAAGTATTGCTATTAAATTATTAAGTCAAATTCACACAGACACACAGTGCGCGCGACCGGTATGACGTTGTTGTGTATTTTATCTTTGATATTTCCAAAATATCTTTTACTAACACGCAGTGACGAACACAACAACAGCGATGATAACAATGACAACGATTAGAGTTGGCCGAGAGATTAAAAACCATTTATAAATTAAGTATTGCTATTAAATTATTAAGTCAAATTCACACAGACACACAGTGCGCGCGATCGGTATGACGTTGTTGTGTATTTTATCTTTGCGGCATACCTCCCAGTCTGTGCCTAACTTTAAACAATTTATTAATGTAATGTTCTGTGCCGGATTCATCGATCCTTAAAACATACTCGATTTTACTATTTAAATCATTGTTATCGTTACGCTATCACATGCGCCAGGTTTGACGTATTCTGCAAACCTTAATTATTACGTTTGACAAATACATTTTTATTTGAATTTATTTAAAAGTTTCTGAAATCGTTTTATTAAAATAATTTGAAAATCTAAAGCGATTGAAAAATGTTCTGCAAAATTTGGATTGGACAAACAGCTGACAAATCAATACACTGGCGGAGCGAGTGTGTATTTCAATTTCAATGTGTGTGTGGTTTTAAGCGAATTGAATGAGAACAAAATGAAGAATTTCGCTACAGTTTTTCATCTTTTACAGTCATTAAAAGTACGGCATTGAAGCGGATCCAGTGTATTGAGTTCATCCAATAGGCACCGGTAACAGAATTATCCGATCTTCTATTGGCCATGGCACCAATTACACCTGTAAGCGTACGAGACTTATTTACATTTGATATATTTTGAAATAAATAAATATACAAATTCAGTCGGCACCCTTAGATTATAGCGACTGAACAACAACAACAACAACGCTATACATCATCGGTTGTGTGTATTCACCTTAATATTTTAACTATTTTATTTCATTTTCAATCAATTTCATATTATCAAATCTCATTGTTTATAAATCTCTCTAATTCTGATTAGTCATTCACATCGTGTGTCCGTCTGTCACCACTCTTAGGGTACGCTATTTTTGGTAAATTTTTTTATGTTTTGATAATTTAAGTTGTGTTCAAGGCCAATTTTAAATGATGATTTAAATACTTTTCAAAATGTATGTATTGCACTTCGTCCAAATCATATGCATACGGAATTATTAGACCAATGGGTAACAATTTCATTGTTCAATTATTATTGGCTATTTATTATCATATGTTTGAATTGAAACACGGATTTAGAAGCAATCGATGATTTAACCAGAACAGCTCTATGCATTGCATACCATTCCACAATTAATGTAAATGTTAGAGCATTGTTTACAAAAAGGATAGTTTAAAAATTTGTGTGTGATAGTACACTAACAATGACCAAAAACCTTACCGCACCGTTCACCAAATAAATAAACGTTGTTGGGTGCTAAGATGTACCAGTTTCGTACCAATTGCCAGTCACACAAGAAATTTTGTATATCATTGGGTTTTATAATAATTTTGTTGAAATCAATTTCTCATTTTATCAATTTTTGGAAATGCAAACCGATACACCGTATACTTTCACATCGTGGTGGTTGCAAATATGGATCCATTGCGTTGCTCTAATTGTGTAACATTTGCCAGAGGTTTTGCAATAGGATTATGGTTTTTTTTTCAT
Source organism: Bibio marci (assembly GCA_910594885.2). NCBI lineage: Eukaryota > Metazoa > Arthropoda > Insecta > Diptera > Bibionidae > Bibio > Bibio marci. Next base: position 17,180,496 of record OU343119.1, on the reverse strand, counting down.
TTGATTAAAATCGATGATCAATTGACGAATGGATCCATTTCAGCGGGACGAAATACGACGTAATAAAAACAACTCATACTTTTCTAGTTAATTTGAGTAAAAATTAACATAAATTCTGGGGGTTTCAATAAATCAGCACATTAATACAACGAATTCAATGGGTGTTGGCCGATGTTCAACTGGACACAAAGGAATTTTTGTTGATCCAGAGTGTCCAGCCATCCGAACCCAGTAGACAATAATTTATAACGTTTTACAAAATTTGATCAAAGAGTAATGACATCCAATTTGGCTAATTTCGTTTCACTTTGTTTAAGTTGAACTGCTATTAGCACATTTTTTTATTCCGGACATATGGTAAAACTAATATTGTCAATAACACTGGATTGTGTTAAGAAGTTCTAATGTTTTGTGTACTGGGTCATGGAAGACCCACAAAAAAAAAACAATTTCCAATTTCCATTGTTTACAAAAAATATATTCGTTGATTGTACAAGTTACGGACATAAGATCAACAGTGTGATTTTAGTTGCTTAATCACTTTCACAGACACTAACGAATAATAGTTATTTCGTTTGGTGCGGAAAAAAAATTAAGTTTAGTTGTAGCAACTTTTTGTCGCATCGTTCAATACAACTGTAATTCAAACCACAAGGTTGGTCCCAGTATTCAATAAAATTATATCCGATTTAATATTTAACATAATTTGCTGTCCCGAATTTGCATCCATAGAAATACCATCCGTTCATCATTCGAAATTTTTGAATACACAGGATTGACAGAGGTAAGTAGGTCCATAAGGTGGCCGTCACATTATCCAGACACTTAAATTCCTTGCGTTTCTATTAATGGGATAGTGGTAAAGAAAAAATCTATACAACTGTTATTAATTCACGTGAATAATTGAGTCAACTTATTGAAAACTATATCCAAGAACTTTGCAGTAACAGTAACAGCAAACACTTACGAGTGATTCGGTCTATTGAAAAGGCCTTGTTGTCTATGTATTCGCGAGCAGAAAAATCACATTTTCAGCAATTACTTAAGGTTTTATTTGAGTAGAACTGTGATGTGTGCGTTTGCGTATTTGAGCTTATGTGTGTGTGTGGTCGTTTTTGTGTGTGCAGTGTGTGGAACCAGTTATCTGTCACGTCCTCATTGTTGGTTCTGTGTAAAAACAAAGAACAGTTTAAATTTATCCATAGCGAAAACCAATTTTATGCCTACATCGTTGTTGTTATTTGTGAATATCTGTGGAACCGGGGTTGAAATCCATCCCGATGTTATAGCGCTAAACGAAAGCCCATGAATGTGGCAAAATTTTTCAAGCTATGCTTGAACAAACTTTCAAAAAGAAAAATGGCGTTAAACTATTTCAGCAACATTCCTGTAAGTATGTGGATAACCCGATGCCCGAATTACCTTATCTTAAAGTCAAATTAAAGACGTCTAATGCTAATAGAGTATAAAAAAAAATTTGAAATCGGTTAATTAGTTATTGAAATATTGCAACCAGTTGAAGTGCAAAAAACGGTCTGATTAAAAATTTGGTTATTTTGCGTGTAACGTCGTACCGATTAATCGACGCGGCCAAAATGTTATATAAAATATTTTCGACGCGGAATGATTCAGAGATTCTAATGTTTTTGTATTGCCGTTGAAAATTGGCATACCCTGTATTTATTCTTCATTGTTTTGTTTTGCTATGTCGAACCGATGGATGACTAAAAATTATTGATAAAATTCTAATCACTTCGATACACACAGAATGATAATAAAAATTAAACTATTGGAAAAAAATATAATAGGCTGTAGAAAATTGCTTTGAATGTCTGAAATTGATTAGCCTGTCGTTGATCCTTCTGGGTCCAAAAAAATGTTGTGGGTGGTTGCATGATCCAACCAAAGGATAATTGATATTTTGAATAAGAGCCAATTTGCCAATTTGATGAAGTGCAAATTAATTACAATCGATTATTTTAAATACATTTAATTTAAAATTAAATTAAATTTGCTGTAATCTAAATGAATAGTATTAATTTTAAAATTAAAAAATTAACTTTTAAATTATGTAAATATTTTTTTAATTATAATTTTTTATTATAATTTATATCGAAAACAAAAGAAAAAAAAAAAAAAAATTATATTTGAAATTAATTAAATAATTAGTTAATTAATATTAAATAAACATGATTAGACTAATACATTTTAAATTTTTATGTATATTATAAATAATAAGAATAATAATAATAGTAATAATTTGATAAATTAATTAATGAAATTAATAAAATTCGAAAACTTTTTAAATTAAATTAAATTTTTTAGTCTTCTTTCATTCACACATTTTAATCGTTCATATATTCAGCGATATGGGCGTTGTCCATATCAACTAGGATTTTCTTTTTCAGTAACAAAACATCAACGATGAGTTCGGCATGCATTCTGCAGGCGTTGGCCAACGGTGAATTACCATATTTATCGGCCAAATTAATGGCAGCACCTTGTGATAATAACATTTTAACAATATTTATATTTCGATTATAATGGCAGGCAATGTTGAGTGCCGTTCTACCAAAAATATCGACGGCATCCAAATCGATGTCTGGCCGATGACGTATTATTTGGACACATTGAAAATTTGAACTACAGCAGGCAATGTGCAACACCGTCGATTCGCTTATAGTATCTTTTGCATTTATGTTGACCACATGCGGTAATATGGAACGACAAATATTCGGACATTTATATCTTGCACATTTGTGCAACAATTGCCATGGTGTAATATTTGGATTATTTAAAATTATCGCATTCATTGCATCCAAATCATCGTTTATACATGCACATAAAATTTCAAAATCTAAGTTTTTAACATTTATTTGCGTTGCCATTATTGGTTTTGTTTGCGTTTTTAATTTAATATTTAATTTGCACTAAAAAACCAAAAATAAAAAATTTTATTGAAAACTTTGGGCAAATTACTATTTTTTTTAATTACCGGTTAACTTTTAGCGTATCAAATTAATTCTATTAATAATGAATGATTTGGCAAAATGTTAAGATTTGGTTAATGAAGAAGTTAGTTAATTATAAAATTTTTCTGGAACATTAAGGTAGGCTGTACCGTACACATGGCGTCGCATAGCGATCGTAATAGTAGCGCGCGGCGTAGTTAGTTAATTGATGCCGGAAAAAAAAAACGATAGTATTGATTGATAGTAAACGATACGAACACTGTTTTAGTATTACAAGTATTGGCAAACAATAACAATATATAATATGTTTAAAAGGACAAATGAACGAAGTGTCTACCAATGAACCAATTGACCGTCTGTGAAATTATCGAAATAGTAAACGAACCCATCAACAAACACATAATTGGGAGTTGGAGATGAAGATACCGGTTTTTTTTTTTTGGACGTAGATAAGTTGTAAGCAGCCAATCAAATAGACTAAGATTGGGCACATGTATCACGTAATCCAGAAAGAAGATGAAGAGTCGAGCGGATGACTATCACTATTACTATAATAAAAGCTTTAATCCACCCATCGGTTGATCTTCGCACACATTTATTTACTGTATCGACAAAATTAAATACTACTGATGATGGATGGTTCGAATCGGAGCGGTTCGTAAGACGATCACTTTTTCTTTCATACAAACTTCCCTACCCTTATTGTTGGTCTAATGATCAATTAAATAACCACTATTTGTGGTATGGTATGGTATGGTATGAACACCGAATGTATTGAACACATTCATGTAACAGTTTTCTAAATGGTCCTTTGACAATGTCTGTAGAACAGCTTCTCGAACAAATACATTAACATCGGTGGTTGCCATCATTACTTTACGTTCTATTTTGTGCGGTTGTTGGATGCCGCCAGAAGTTATCTACAATTATATGAAAATATAATTGAAATTGTGAGTATTATAAGTAATTCCTTAATATGTTTATTTGTGTGATCTGGAATTGTCGACGGATGTGCCATTAATTCGATGTAATCGAATAGATTAAACATATACGTAAACCAAGCCATATTATACAATAAAATTATTTGTTAATTAACGAATCACTGATCGATGTGGTGGGCAGTTGGCACAGGTCGACACAACACTGACTGATTATATAACAATTTTAGACTAATCCAGATGACCAAACATTTTAGAAACTATGTCGTTGTCAAACAAACGCAAAACTATCGGTATCCGGTGGCATCGATAAATAATCAATTATTCAAATTTTTATTAATAGATGTCTAAAATTGCAGGTTCTATTGTTCAATAATATCGAAGACTTTTACTTTTTTCGTGCACTTGGTGGTGGTATACGTGTTTCACATCTATACGGATGTGTTTCTTAAGTGTGTCAGCACAAACAATTCCGTTGTACAATAGTTGTTGTAGTAGTTGTTTCATCATCTCATCTGGAGTTATAGTAAAAACCAATTTTCAGTTGAACGATATCTTTCACTTATTATTTATGCGGTCACCCCCGTAATCTATAACCAAAGAAATAGCTAGCCTTAATTGGTTATTTATTGAAAAACCTAACCCGAATTTTTTTTTTGACATATATTTGACATTTGAATATAAACGCAATAAATGGTTATGATCGTACGCAGATAACTTCATTCGTATGTACGCGGCAACAATAAATTGCCACCTCATCATCATCTCCATCATCGTCATCATCATCATCTCCATCATCATCACCATCATCATTAAGATCAGATTCCATTGGAAAACTGTTGGAAAGTCATTAATGTAAAATTTTTGACAGTTAAATAATGGTTCATCTGTCATTTATCATTTTGATAGCATTAAGTATTCCAATTTAATTTTCAAATGGAATTAAGATTGACCTAATTTTCAAATGGAATTAAGGTTGACCTAATTTTCTATTGGAATTATGGTTGACCTAATTTTCTATGTGAACCATTTGGTCTGGATTAGTGTTTAGTTATTTTATTTTTAAGTTCAAATGCAAAGACTGACACTGAACGCCACAACATGAACATTTGGAACATTGTTATAACACCGATAATTTAGAGAATTTAATGCTAAACTTAATTACAATGAATTATTTTCCGAATGTGTTGGTTATCGGTGTCCACATATATTTGGTGCAGCAAATAAATAACAGAGATTTGGTATAACACCACTGCAAAACCATTGTGTAATATTGTAAAAATTGTAAATTGTTCAATTACTTTATGATTGACCACTATTGAAAGTAAATACAATGAATCCTCAGACAGGCAGAACAGCCCTGTCTGCATTTGATGTATGGCGGTAACGCCAAAGCTTAACATAGTTAGACTGCTTATGGGATAAGGTGCCGATGTAAATGCACAGCATTCAGGTTATGGCGTTTATTTATTCAGATATTCGTAGGTATTTCCATCTCGCCGTGTCGGCGCTATTACAAAATCTGTATGATATTTCAAAGTTAACATTTGTCATGAAAAAGTCCTTCGGATTCTTATCGCACCACTGCTGCTACCAAATTCCCTATTTCATTTTCTTTCACATACAATTTTGCACGTATGATTTTAAAAAATATCATTTTCCATTCCTTAAAATGTTCGCAATCCTTGAGAATTAACAATTTTAATCGAACACAAAAAATTACATATCAGTCACGCAGTCGTTCAAGCCAATCAATTGTGAAATAATACATTGCGCGTTCCATTATTTTTTAAAGAAACATGAAATCATAATGAATTGGTCTAAATTCATCTAGAAATCAATTTAATCACGAAGTCAACAAATACATTAATATAACCAACGTAATTATGAGATAGATGTGTCCAAAAAGACAAAGTAATGTTACCTACTGGGTGCCTGGATCACACATTAGATTTTTTAGGAAATCAAGAAGCCCACCAAAAATGTGGTCAACAATACTCTTCATTGGCTCCGCAGAATCGCAGACCAAAAATGTACTGTACAAAAAGTGCTAAAAGCACCACAAACTAAAAGATCTAAAATCTAAGCCATGGAAAAAAACGTTCAAACTTAAGGTAATCAAATGAATAAGAACAATTGGATTCGCAGATCATGAAAGTGAATGTTGTGAAGCGGCTGCTTGATTGTGTGCATAAATGAAAAGATAACAGTGAAACGGTGAACGATACACAATGAAATCAACTCCATTTGTGTAAAATTCATTATTAACGAAGTGTGCCTGGAGTGGCATTACAATTGCAGACGAATGATAATTTAGCTTAGTTTAGTTTGGTGGAATCACAATCCATGTTGTCATCGACATCGACAACAAAACGGCAAAAATGATATTTTCAGGTGTTCGATTTTAATTTTATCCAATACAAATTATATTAATTTTCCATTTGTGAGAGACACTGTACACCGTGAACGTAACTGTCTTGTAATTGAAGCCCAAAAAAACCACTAATTTGATAAAAAAACATTTTACTTTACTTTATTTTAAAAAAAAATTGATTTAACACAACAAAGTTTGAGTACACAAAAAAATTAAAAAAATTTCCAACATTATCAGAATTTCGTCACCAATTAACCAAAAACCAAACGAAAAAAACCTATAGTCTCTTTGACGCATCATAAACTACAAGTAGGCCGCCTACGATCATAAAAATTAGTACTAAAAATACTATTATTCCGCATGCCATATTCAATCGATGCTCTGCCTGCTTTGTCTTCATATAAATTTTAACATACACATTTCTTTTGTCTACAATTGTACATTCATGTGACAACAATTCCTGGACAATGAGATGAGCATTTCTTTTACATGCGTACGACAATGGTGATTCATCCCACAAATCCTTAACATTTATATCGGCATCTTTGCCGATAAGATATTTAACTATGCCAGGATTTGTATTATGAATGCAGGCCATGTGTAGGGCCGTTCGACCCATCAAATCGATTGTATTTATTTCCATTTCCGTCCGGTCACACAAACTTTTTACAAATTCAAAATTTCCAATTTTGCATGCATGTTGCAGCAGCGTTAAACCGGTATCTTCATTCACCTCATTTACGTCACATATGCTCTGCAGCAAATACTGCCAAATATTTGGACATTGATATTGAATACAATCGTATAATACTTCCAAGTAAGTAAGATCATAATTGTTTTCCATTGTTAATATAAGTTTGTACAAATTATCATTGTAATAGCATTGGCTTACGTTTAACAAGCGATGCATTACGAAAACGGTTTTTTTTTTGGGGAACACGAACAAAAAAAAAAAAAAAAAACTAACACAAAACGGTGATAAAAAGTTAAAATGCAAACGTGACTGTAACACGTTGGTCCTGAACTATAACCTAAAAACTAAAATAATATTACGTAATCAAAATGATCATGTGATTGCAAATTTATTTTGATGTTTTTTTCTTGTCAATTTGCTACTAGCGAATGAAGTTATCCGCGCGTACACTGAAAATTACAAATGTTAACCAAAAACGTTGTGTTGGGGTTTACCGATAAGTATTCAATTATTTTATTGTATTTATATTGAAATTAAAATATGGGACGGCAATACGGTGTATACGGGGTTTAAAGTGTATTATCCATTCGCATTTACAAAGCGGTTAATTGACTAACAACAACAAATCGTAATATAAGCGATTTTATTTTAGGAGTCAATGGTTTCACTGCTGCTCGTGTCAGTGCAGTCGGTCGCCTAATGTGAAACTTTTGAAGTGATCAATTTCAGTAAAAGTTATGGCCAACAATGTAACGGATGACAACAACTTGTTATTGTTGCACGAATGATAGTTGATTGTAATCACCACTGAGACTGTGCGATGAAAATTCTTCACGTAATATTTACATTTCACAGATAGTAAATGTCGAATACAAACGGGATGGATTTTACCGGTACCGGTACAACAGATGCATACTGCCATAGTGGCTCTATTGAGCATTTTCATCATCTTTCAAATCCGACGAGGGAATACATGAAATATTTACACTTCAAATACAATGGTACAAAGTAAAAATTTTGACACGACAAGACTTTGGGCGAACAATGCGTAAATTGTATAACGCTCTGGTTTTTCATACTAATGGTGAAGGTATGGAGGAAAACAAAAAAGTGGAAACAGAGAAGTACGTGCTGAACCAAAGTCTGGAATTTGTTTTCGTGAAAGGTACGAGTATGGTGTCTAATTATTTGGAAATGGTAATTTTCATAGTGTCACAGAAAATTACCAATTAAATAACGTTAACATTTTGGAATTTATAACATATTGTTTGGATCATTTCGATAACCAATTCCAGGAAATAACCGAAAAGAGGTTATAGTTGGTTAAGTTAAAAAAATGTTGTTTCCACCAAGACAATGTATCGTTTTCAAAAATATGAAAAAATTAATTGATCGTTTACATAAAACATAAATTTTCAGATTATCCAGAAATTGTTAGTGCCGTAACGACAGAATTAAGAAATATGAAAAATAATTTAATATTTTTTCCCTTTTTTAACGTCGTAGATTCCAACACTTTTTTTTCCCATTCTCTCGACCATCAACTGCTGCAAATGCACATTTGATGTGAAAAATATTTTATAAACATTCCATATTTACAGGATTTTCATCTCTGATCGATGCGATGCGATGTTCTAAATCCTAACAAAACATTAATTAAATTAATAAATAAATCCTTTTTAACAATTTATAAAATTAATTAAATTAAAGACTTCAGATGAAAAATGGTGAACACCATGATGCGTTCCGATGTTTACTTACCCAAATTTAATGAATGCTATTAAAAGGCAGGCGCCTGCTCAAAACACAATCTTCTACAACCGGATCTATTTGCAGCCAACTTCTTTAAATTCTGAATTTTATCGAATCTTTTTATCACATGCAGCTTCCGTGTGGCTCTTCTTTTTCCTTTTGAATAACCATTCCAAACAGTTTGTTTGTTTTGGTTTTGTGTGGTACACATTTCTTGTCCATGCGCGTGTGCCCAATCTTAGTCCATTGGTTTTTATAGTTTTGCATACAACTTATCTATTTCAAAAATTGGATCTACTGGATCTGTATCCGGCAACATACCTCCGATCCATGCGTTTTATATGACGCAGCTACATCTCGGTTTCGGATTGAAAATGTATCTGTTTACAAATACTACGCGACCGGGAAATTGCCTCTTCAATATCAATTTTCATATTTACCAACGATCTTAAGTATACGGAAAATATTTACAATTTCAAATTTAAAGAATTATCCAATATTAAAATTCTTACCTCGAATTCCTGAATGATGCATTCGGTGCCACCAAATATATTTTATTTTATGTTTTTTCATTCACTCCAATATCTAGAATCGATTAATTCTCGTACAACGATTCCAAAGCATCCTTCTTCAGTCACCATATATTTTGACCCATTTTTATTTTTTATATCATCAGCATCAGCAATAATAGTTGATCACATTTTGTGTAAGCCTATGCTTGTCTATCAATAGTTAGGCCCCTCATTGCCTGTACCAGTGAAATATAACAAAAATAGTATTAATTACCAAACCAATCAATTTTATTGGAATTTAAATATTTTGGAATAATTTTTGGCCTATCATATGCCACTTTAAAATTAACAAAACAATTGGTGAGCCAATTAAACATTGTACCACACTGACTCCAAAATCTATAGTATAGTAAATATTTGATCAGATTCTATAGTGGATCGATCTGTGCAAAAACCACACTCGATAATTTCATTAGCATATGGAATAAGTCTATGGTGCTGTATATTACATTATGGGCAACGTTTTAATAAAGTTTAGTGCTTGCCGTATGCGTTTTTATACCCACCTACAATTGACTAATTGTTTCAAATGATTTTTTGATACTGATCACATGGCTAGCGGTCGATATGTATACGAAAAAATGTGTTGTTACTTTCAATATCAAATCATCATATTCATATTTTGGAAGAATCAATGTTTTCGACACCATATATTCCGCAATTTTTGGCTGATCCATTAGTGTCTAATGTTTTAGCAATGTGTTCTGGTCTGAACTGAATATAATAATTCATGCATTTTATCCATAGCCAATTTAATATTTATTGATTTTTCTAGTAACTTCATTTAAATTGCAATCTAACCAGACACTTTATTTTGATACACAATTAATTTGAAAAATATATTTAAGTAAAACATAAAGTGTGTCATCATACCTGCGCTATAACTAGGCGGTGATACAGATACCCGGAGATGCCGATGGTGAACTATAATTCATAAATACACCATTGGGCGATGATTGATTTTGGAAATTCTTGTATACCAATTAAAATAATCATTAGATGCGATAGGTCGATCGGTGTTGGTTGGCTTGGTGGTAATTTCGATTTATCAACAATAAATTTGTCATTCACTGGGCCACGTACTATGCCTTCCATTTAGTCTTCACCAAATACAGGTAGGCGGCGCGGTGATGTTGGTTAAATTCATCCTACAATTTATTCGAATCAATTATTAGATTTTATATTTATTTTAATTATAATTTATTAATTGCACAATACCAACAAACAAACCAAATGAAAACCTAATATATACCGTTCGGTTTGTTGTCTAAATTATTTACCCACATTTACTTCCACGAAATCAAATCAGCATCGACGGTCCAAAGAAATTCATTGCACCCCTTTCTGTGAATGTAAAAGTAGAGAAAAACCAATAATAATAAATGAATTATTAGAATTATTTTTAGGCAAAAATTGGTAGTTAAAGTTTTGTAGCGCGATTACGTTTCGGTTACATTTACAATTATTATTTGGCAAAGATAAGATTAGCAGAACTTAAGAGAAAACCGGGAACCACAACAAAACAAAATAATAGATAAAAGGCAAAAGATCCGTGAACTACATTTAAAATTAATTGCACTTTTTTGCAAAAATATTCTAAAACACATACCAATTTTTGTTTATTTACCGCTTCGCCGAAATGCATCAAAACAACATCATTTTTGCATTTGTTGTCGTTCCATCACATCTGTATTTACAGACGCGTGATGACTAAATTTGTTGAAGATCTTTTAATATTTATTGTTTTACTATCACCACACACACACACAAATAAAAAATAATAATAATTAATAAATTGTTATTGTTTAAAGAATCATATATTTTTCCAAAATTTTATATTTTTTTCCAAAACAGAAACAAACGACGCGATCAATTTTTGTGTTGTCGTCCGGTGACGTTAATATGTGTCAAATTTTGACAACTAACGCATATATTCATTAAATTTTTGACAGTAATAAAACTTCAAAAATTTATAGCAACTATAGCGTTCAGTAAATGTGTGTGTGTGTGTGTGTGAATCGAACGATCAGTACAAGTAATTATTTCTACGTTGCGTACAATTTGACAATAATTTTTCAATTAAATTTATTTATTATTTTGTTTTGTTCAAATGAAAATCCGTGGAATATGACACCCACATCATTTCCATATCATGAAAAAACGATCGCCACCTTTTTATCCTGACCATCATTCTTGGTCCAACGGTTTGCATGCCATTCCTTTCATAAAAATAAATTGCTAAAAGCGTTTCCAAAAGCATTTTTGATTTAAATAAAAGAAAAATAAATACTTCGATTGTCAGCGATCGCCTTTAACGATCGCCGTGACATAATAATAATAATAATAAATATTTGTGCTATTTTTTGAACGTTGCCTTTTATTTTGAGAGTTTGTGATTTTTGAAGTCTATTGACTGAACTGAAAATTTTTTGAATACGCGTACGGCATTTGAGGCCAACGCGTACGTCAAATAATAGATGAAGTACAAAATACAATGGATTATCAAAACCACGAAATGAAATTATATAATCAACCCTAAAATACATTTTTTGTGGACTTATTATTTACTCCGTCCTTACAATGTAATTCCTAATGAAAACACATTTCGTCTACATATTTTTAGTCACAACTTCCACCAATTTAATAATTATACTTTTCACATAAAATCATCAGCACATTGTTAAAGAAATGGTCTTCAGTTTGATGTGTGTCCTTGAATGAATGATCGCGATCGGAAAAAAAACATCATTTGAAAATGTAGTCTCACATCAATTGAACTGGGTACATATTACATTACACTTCCAAATTCGATCGCATTTCAAGTACTCTCAAGTCCACAGTCTGTTCCGAGTGTAGATAATGGAAGTACAGATGATCTTTTCGTGAATTTTATGATAAACACACACACACTCATCGTGTATTGAGTGTAAGAAAATTATGTTTGATAACACACAGGTCACAATAACGCGATGGATTTGAAAATTTGAATATTTATATTTCAATTGAAATTAAAACAATTAAAGTAAAATAAAATATTTAATGTTTTTAATCGCTGTCATCATAAAAATCATCATTCGATAATATACCAACGTCACTACAATATTTTAGATAATGTTTATTTGTTGGATCGACAATTGTGAATGGATCCATCAATAAGTATTCCACAATCTGATCGGCATGCGATTTGCAAGCAATTATTAATGGTGATTCATTTTTTAAATTGATTGCATTTTTATCGGCACCTTTACAGCAAAGAAATCTAACAATTTCCAGATGCTTACCATTTTTACATGCCGCATGCAGTGGTGTGTTGCCAATGTTGTCAGGTATATTTATATTTGCCTCTGGCCGGCCACAAATCATTTTTACAATTTTCATGTTTCCATAGCCGCATGCCACATGCAATGCTGTTAAACCATTATCTGCATTTCTCACATTTACATCAACTATTTGTTTTAGTAAAAATTTGAAAATTTTTGGACATGGAAATTCGGCACATGTATTCATGAATTCATCCAAATAAATTGTCGGCTTAGCTTTACATAATGCATAAATTTTATTCAAATTATCCTTAATGCATGCGTCTCTGATTAGTATTTTAAATTGGCTATCAAAATTGGTGGCATCTAATTGTTTATCACCTTCAGCCATTATTTATTAAATATTATTAGAAAAAAATTACAAAAAAATTAATGTACCAAATGTTATTGTAAAAACTTTATTTATTTGGCAAACACTTGACACAAAACAGCTGGAATAGAAATTGTGTCAGTTTCGATGACAATTGACAATTGTTTGCGAAAAATAAAAAAATTTTAATTTCGCAATAGCAAACAACAAAAAAAAAAAAAAAAGAGCAAAGGTTAAAACGTTTTTAATGCGACCGACTTTCGATGGAGGGCGGTACCCTTTTTTTCTAAAGCGAAATCGAGGTTATTTAAACGACCCACTATGTATGCCTTAGAAATCAATCTATCGAATTGTTACCATGATAACAGCCAGCAACTGATATGTAATAATTTCCTGGTAATTTGGCACTTAGACCTAATACAAAATTTCTATCACATTAACTGTCGCATAATATTCTGCATCTGTTACAGTTAATGTGGTGCTGATCATCTGTGGCGTCCAGTTCTTGATGTATATTAAATAATTGATTATTTTTGGTGTTGTCGAAAGACTTTTTATAAATCTACTAAACCAGTCAAATTATTATGAATAAACTGCATTTTATCTGTTTGGTTATGGTTAAAGTATTACTAGCCCATTATGAAATCCGTATTGTTGAAGATGAAAAAGCACCAAATGCTATCCAGATTTGTATTATTACATTTTCATGTAGTTTACTAATAACACTTTACAAATGTGTTGGAAATGTGTAATTATTGATCGGTGTTCTAGCGTAATTTCTATGTTGGAATTGCAAAAAAAAACCCAGTTTAAAACTATGTGGAAATTTAAATTTATTATAATTTTTAAAAAAATGTTTTGCTACTCATTATTTTTTATATATTTTATTGTTTTGTGATTAAGATTTCAGTCTTCAATCTTACCTTTGCATTATGAATTTAAATGTATGTGTTCCACAACATGTTTGTAATAACATGATCAATAAGTTTGGCAATATTGTTGTAGTGATTCTGGTGGTATCTAAATCTGCATTAATTTTAATCCTAAAAATAATTGTAATTATGGAACAATTCATATTTTCTATGTTAGGTGCTGTACAATTGGATGGTGATTTGTATTATATACTGTATACTCCCATGCGGAATAATTTACCAACTTGGCTCCTTCTCTTCCGAATTACTCTTTATATTTATATCGAAGTTTTAATTATTATTAAATTATTATAATTTATTAACAAACACTTGAAAATTTCTTAATATTCTTGATCTTCAACGGTATTCTAAAATACAATAGTAAAATTAAAAGTATTAATTTATGGAAGTGGCGTAAGGTTAAGTGGCTATGATGTTTAAGTGATGTTTATCGAAATTAATGTTTCAATGGAATTTAATTCATTTTTTTTTCGTTTTTTTTGCATAAAATTGGTGTACCTCTTGGTCTTCTTATTGCATTCGCAACAATTAAATGTATGGCATTGAAAACGATGGGAAAAATTGGGAAAACACGATTTCCACTAATACTAACCTTTTAATTACACTATTCCAGTTTTATCATAATTTCAATTTTCTCACATTTATTTCTAATACTTCTTACATTATAGCCCATATGTAAATGATTATGATCTGCAGTGTGTTTTGTCATCCTCATCCCCGTGTATTCATTACAATTACAATTGATTATCCATTTAGAATATCTTATACTTGTTTTATTTGTAGATGCCTGGCATCTTAGTCAGCCCAAAAAGATGTTCTTTTAACAAATTATGTTTTTATAATCAATTTGTTGTATCTATTGAATTATGTGTATTGTTTTGAATGTTCCACCAGAAATTTCAAGTATAATAATTTCCATGTTTTAACATCTTTTGGTTCCGTCGGTCCGTCGGTCCGTCGTTCCGTGAACTACAATTAAAATTAATTTCTATTTTTATTTGGTAATTTCTATTCAATTTTTGTAAAAATATTATAAAATATATATTTATTTACCGCACCGCCGGAATGCATCCAAACAACATCATTTTTGTATTTGTTGTTGTTCCATCACATCTGTATTTACTGACGCGTGATGACTAAATTTGTTGAAGATCTTTTAATATTTATTGTTTTACTATCACCACACACACACAAATAAAAAATAATAATAATTAATAAATTGTTATTGTTTAAAGAATCATATATTTTTCCAAAATTTTATATTTTTTTCCAAAACAGAAACAAGCGACGCGATCAATTTTTGTGTTGTCGTCCGGTGACGTTAATATGTGTCAAATTTTGACAACTAACGCATATATTCATTAAATTTTTGACAGTAATAAAACTTCAAAAATTTATAGCAACTATAGCGTTCAGTAAATGTGTGTGTGTGTGTGTGAATCGAACGATCAGTACAAGTAATTATTTCTACGTTGCGTACAAGTTGACAATAATTTTTCAATTAAATTTATTTATTATTTTGTTTTGTTCAAATGAAAATCCGTGGAATATGACACCCACATCGTTTCCATATCATTAAAAAACGATCGCCACCTTTTTATGCTGAACATTTTATTTGCTGTTCCATAACGTAATGGATGACATTAAAATCCAGATGTGCGGTTTTAATCATCTTCAAAAAGCCCCACCAAACCAATCTATCGGCAACTAACGTCTTCCAATCCCGAATTTTCGCAACAAATTTATTATCAAAGTTGAACATTGAATTGTAGATGGTGCTCATTGTCTAGTTAAATAATTTTAGAAATACGTGCGTGTTTACAACGATGCTAATTGCACGTCGTTTAGTGAATTCACCATAACGCAGATGTAAAATTGCTCGGAGTATAGGAGTCAAAACGCGATTGGTGCCAATATCATAAAAATCAATTCTATGAAATTAATTGAAGCGCAATGTATCGATTTCAAAACGTTCAATAAAACTGATCGAATTTAGAATAGTTTTTGAAAAAATAAAACGCCAATAAACGGACAACTCAAAATTAAATTGCTAAAAGCGTTTCCTAAAAACAATTTTTGATTTAAATAAAAGAAAAATAAATACTTCGATTGTCGGCGATCGCCTTTATCGATCGCCGTGACGTAATAATAATAATAATAAATATTTGTGCTATTTTTTGAACGTTGCCTTTTATTTTGAGAGTTTGTGATTTTTGAAGTGTATTGACTGAAACTGAAAATTTTGTGAATACGCGTACGGCATTTGAGGCCAACGCGTACGTCAAATAATAGATGAAGTACAAAATACAATGGGTTATCAAAACCACGAAATGAAATTATATAATCAACCCTAAAATACATTTTTTGTGGACTTATTATTTACTCCGTCCTTACAATGTAATTCCTAATGAAAACACATTTCGTCTACATATTTTTAGTCACAACTTCCATCAATTTAATAATTATACTTTTCACATAAAATCATCAGCACATTGTTAAAGAAATGGTCTTCAGCTTGATGTGTGTCATTGAATGAATGATCGCGATCGGAAAAAACATCATTTGAAAATGTAGTCTCACATCAATTGAACTGGGTACATATTACATTACACTTCCAAATTCGATCGCATTTCAAGTACTCTCAAGTCCACAGTCTGTTCCGAGTGTAGATAATATGGTGATGGTTTTCTATTGTAACTTGTATTTGATGATAAGAAAATGTGTGCGCTAGCTACGCCAATAAAAAATGTACACAACAAAGTTTGAACAAATTATTTGTAATACATCAGGAATACACAGGAATACAACAACGAAAGATCGTCGGGTCGACCTTTACCAATTTTACGGTGACCACTGTCTGATTCAGTAATTAATTAATTTCAATGTGTACGCTATACAGTTATCACTGTACATTTCCATGTTTATAAGAATTTACGGTGCCGTGTGTGTGTGTGTGTGTGTGTGTGTGTGTGTGTGTGCAGGACGCAATTTAGATAATTTTAAATTAGTAATGGTTGAACATCGTACGTATTGGGGGCAGGACGACTATAAAATTAAATGCACTCGATATCCATGTTCAAATGCATTGTGCATTTTTAATGGAACAAGTTATAAAAATTTTTTTTTCAGAATTCGCAAAAAAGAGGTAATAATCGCTGTCACGGTCACATCTGGATTGGACAGGTGGGTGGGCAGAAACCCAATTCATGCATTTTTGCTATAATTTTTAGTAACTTTTAACACGGTGCATTGCGCTTTTCGTCACTACGTACGGATTTCATCGTTGGGCCAGTTACAGCCAACGACTGGATTATGCAATGAAAATTAAGTGGATTAATGTTTCAACCGCAATGCAGACTTATTCCACTTAAACCGGTCCAAACATCGTTCTGAATTGACACATTGTTTTGTTGTTCTGGTGGCACCAACAAACGCAGCGGCACCCATTTGGAAAACCACAATTTTTCATACCCAAATGTTTATAACATATAATATACTGAAAACACTGCCTTTTGATAACTTCAGGCTTCTTTCTCCGATCTTTTCAGCCGCGAAAAAACCGCATATTTTCTCTTCATTATAAATGATTGCGAACTGTTTGTCACAAATATAATTGATTACTTATTGCTAATCCCGATTTATGATATAATTTTCATTTTCATTTGACATTTATTATTAATTAATTGCATTTTCATTAATCGTATCTATCTTCAATCGTTTTCACAATTTGTGCTGTGTCATTGTGTGCCGTATAGTTCTTTCAGCCGATAGCAACCACAAATAGAATCAAACGATTTTAATTCATTGCTGTACTGTTGCTAGGTAAAATTAAGGTCATATAATTTCGTTTTTCATTGATTTCTATGAAAAAATAAATAATTAATTATGGCTTCAAAGTCAGTTAATATTTACGATGCAATGCGTGTTGATGATTTGACTACATTGAAATCAATATTATTGGATCAATGTGCACAAAATTATCCATACCCGAAACTATTGTATAAATGCGTTAAATTTGTGTGTCCAAATATATGTCGGTATTTAATGGAGAAAGTAGTGGATATAAATGTAATAGATGAAATTACAGGATTATCAGCATTACACCGAGCGTGCCTATATTCAAATTTGGAAATTGTGAAATTACTTTTGCAGCGATCCGATATGAAAATAAATACATGTGATAGAAATGGTCAAACTGCATTACATGCGATGTGTTATCATCATGAAAATATTGAAATTGTTAAACAGCTTATCGCCAACGGTGCAGACATTAATCTTAAAGATTCACATAATGAAACACCATTTAGTTATGCGTGTGCATCTAAATCAGGTGTAACAATCAAAGAATTAATGAAGGCGCCACAGTTAGTTATCGACAACACCAATAAACATGTTAAAACAATTATGAAGCGAAGCCAATGATTTGTTTTCTATTTTTTGCCCCAAAAATTATAGGGCGTACCCGAAACTTATATAAATTAAATTAAATTTTTAAATTTTTAATTAAATTAACAACTTTTTTTTTGCAAAACCAAAAGTTAATACGATTTAATATTTAGTATGCACTCAACTTTTAATATTTGTAAATTAGAATAGATTATGTTAAAACTAAAATTTTCCCAGTTATATTTTAATTTGTCTAAAGTATTATTTTAAAAATTTTTTAAAATAAAGAAAATGTTTAGTTTTTTATAATTTTACAAAAAATTATGGTTTCTATTAATTCCATCCAATAACCTCCCCATTTTTGAATTTGAATATACACTTGCCCGCAGAGCTGTAGCACACGATGAATTTCGAATGAATTGCTATAGTTTTAGTTGTTCAGCAATGTATTGCTGGTCTGGTGTGAATGACTTTGAGACGTCTCCTTCAAATGGTCTCAATTGGTTTCAATTGTCGAAGATATTTTAATCCAGATAATCGTACCCATTTCTTATACGGTCGATGCGGCCCAATGCGCTACGTTTAAATATGCACAATTTTAGGCTAAAAATATAGAAATTTAATTATATTAATTTTGGAAATATGATTTGATTCAATAGAAGCCAGTCGTGGACGGTACAATCAACTGCAGCATATATACATTTTTTTTTATATCTCAATTATAGCAATGTTCTTTAATTGTATGAATCGAACGGATGCTTGGCTGGTTGGTACACAGCATCATAAAACATTATATTCATGACAGTTTTCAATTTTAGGAATAGCAAATAATCGGGCACATTGTGATAGATGAGGCGAATAGCGGAGCAGGTTAGGTGATGAGAGAAATCCGTTTTCTTATCAAAAATTCATTCACTTTTTTGGTCTTGTGAGGATGGTGAATTATAGTGCAATAAAAACCGATGTTTTTACCGTTGGATATTCGTGTCTAATTCAAAAACAACACAAACGACAAATTCCTGGTGAACACTACCTTTTGAATCGTTAAAAGCTATCGCCATTGTCTTGATTCTTGACGACCACAGCATTTTGGGTTATCATTTAAATTCTAACGACTATTTTAGAAACGTGAAAAAAACCAATCACAAACTTGTCGATGCAACATACTACAATCATCACCATAATCGGTATTCGACACTTTGTATGTCTCTGCACAGTTTACGTTTCAATTTTAAAATTAAAATTAAATTTTTGCACTTTGTTCCATACATATTTTTACGACACAAGTTTCAAAAATTTGGTGACACTCAAATGCGGGTAACGTTTTAATCTGTCAAACGATTGGCCATGGAGTTAGATGGTGTTTATGAACGAGGAAAGATGCATCTTTTTAATGCGGCCACCATTCATCAATGATGTTCACCATTATTAAATTTTTATTTGAATGTCACAATTACTTTTTCAATTAACATAATGCCTAATCTATTTTCTGAACCCCTATAAATACCCACCCATTTCGAACCCATATCATAATGCATTCAACCATTAGTAGTACATCACAATCCGAAGTCGAATTATGATTAACGATAGCGATAGTCGTTTGTCCATATCGACGCTATTTGAGATCACGATTAACAATCGGCACCATTTTAGACGCTAAATTCTGACGATAACTAATTCGCTAATTAGTATATCTAAAATGTGAGTGCTTTAATTTTGAATTATTATATATTTTTATAAAATTTTAGAGTGGAGTGGTAATGGAATGGATCACTTTTGCTTCTCATATGTTTTCCAATAGAAACTAGAGAATTATCTCTGCTATTGGCTTAAGCAATAACAACATCCATTTTCGCTTGATGATTTACTTAAGTAAATTGTATCATAATTCAATCAAACTTTTAGATTATTCACATTAACCAATTTCTAAATGCCTAATTTAATTAATCGCTCAAAATAGATTAATTAATTATTTACAAACAAAATAATTTCAAATTAAATTTTACTCAATATTATAATTGACAATAAAACCACGTTTAACAAAGACGATATGTCAAACTTTAACGATTTCGACGTTATCGACTGTCACAATGCCACAAAAAAAAAAAAAGCTATAGTCCCCATCGTTATTTTTTGGCGATAGTCGATATTATCGCTTGCATTAATCATAATTCAGCACCTGGTAACACCAATATTTTTCTTTATTACTCCTTGCGTATCTTCACATTTCATCAATGGCAGTTATAAAATAATATTCAAAGTGAACGGACGTTATTTTTAGTTTTTAAGCGAGAGATTAAAGAGAGATTGTTTTAATTAAAATATTATTTTTCTGAGAAATTACTCGAAAATTCAATATAATTTATTTTATTTCGTAATTGTTCAAAATCAACCAGTGAAAAAGAAACGTATTTTAGAAATGGAACAAAACCCAAATCAAAATTTAACCACTGACGAACATTTGTTAAAATGTAATATTTGTAACGGAACTTTTACAACTACACAAAATTTAAATGATCATCAAATGGTGTGCAAACGAACGTGTAGAATTTGTGCGAAAATACTATCGAGTAGAGATGTCTTAATTGGACATATGAAAATGCATAGAGGTGAAAAGAATTTTGAATGTGATATTTGTTGCCGTAAATATTCACGAAAATGTTATTTGATTGATCATATGAAAGAACATTCTGGCAAATTGCACAAATGTCCAAGATGTGAGCAGAAATGTTCAAATATGGGTAATTTTCGAAAACACATGCAAATACATAGCGCTGAGAAAACATATAAATGTGATATATGTTCGAAATCATTTAAACATGGGAGTTCGCTATCCAGACACAAACAAATACATAACGCAGAAAAAACATATAAATGTGATGAATGTTCGAAATCATTTAAACAACTGCAGGGGTTAATACAACACAAACAAATACATAGCGCAGAAAAAACATATAAATGTGATAAATGTTCGAAATCATTTAAACAAGGGAGTTTGCTATCCAGACACAAACAAATACATAACGCAGAAAAAAAATATAAATGTGATATATGCTCGAAATTATTTAAACGACTGGACAGTTTAAAGACACACAAACAAATACATAACGCAGAGAAAAAATATAAATGTGATATATGTCCGAAATCATTTAAACAACTGCAGGGGTTAACACAACACAAATTAGTTCATACCGATATTAAGAAACACAAAAACAAAAGCCATTCAAATGTCAAGAAATCATTTTCCAATGAAAATCAACCGGGTCCAAGTGGATTGTGTCAATCGCGAATTGTGAAGAATAATAACATTCAATCCAATGCTGCAGATATTGATTCCGATAACACATCCAGTGAATGCGATACGGAATAGAAAAATGATCAAATGATTAATAGACATTTTCCGAGTAATTTCAAGAAATTCCACACAACAACCAATTAAATGACGTGAAATCTTATCATAAAATTCAAGATAATAAACTTTAACGATGACAACATTTTTGGCGGACAATAAATGTCACGTCAGTTGATTGATTTAAATTCGAATTCTATAGTAAAATAATCGAACATATAAAAAATGTAATTTAACGAACAAATTAATAATTGTTCGGATCATTGATCCAATTATTTGTCGCGGAATTATAATTAAAATTTATATTGTTTATTGACTAAAAATTATACAAAACAATTTGTTGTTTGCAAATAAATATTTTGAATTTTGTAATTTCATTG
This sequence comes from Bibio marci, assembly GCA_910594885.2. Taxonomy (NCBI): domain Eukaryota; kingdom Metazoa; phylum Arthropoda; class Insecta; order Diptera; family Bibionidae; genus Bibio; species Bibio marci. Next base: position 17,158,517 of record OU343119.1, on the reverse strand, counting down.
AATTTTTGTTATCGTTAAATTTTAACTTTTGCAGTTGATGGCATAAGATTTTAGTAATTGGAAAAAAAAAATTGATTTGTGAGAGCCGACGAGAAAACATAAAACTGATTCAAATTTCGCATACGCATTTTATTAGTTAACCAAATTGAGTGAAAGACTCCCAGTTTAAGATCAAGAATTATATCAATTGTGACCGCTATAAGATATTTAATTGGCGGAAAATTACCTAAACCTTGATCGGTTGTTGAGTGATAAAATACAAATGTTTTAGTGTTTAACAACTGCGGCCTCATCAAAAACTGATTACAATTTAAAAATACCAATCATTGGTAAAAAATTGAACGCAGTGACGATTTACATTCAGTAAAAATGTCAAATTATATATTTTTATTTATGTGACAATACCGTCGAAAATTATCGAAATTTTATTATAAATCTGGTAACACCAATATTTTTCTTTATTACTCCTTGCGTATCTGAAACATTTCATCAATGGCAGTTATAAAATAATATTCAAAGTGAACGGACGTTATTTTTAGTTTTTAAGCGAGAGATTAAAGAGAGATTGTTTTAATTAAAATATTATTTTTCGGAGAAATTACTCGAAAATTCAATATAATTTGTTCAAAATCAACCAGTGAAAAAGAAACGCATTTTAGAAATGGAACAAAAACCAAATCCAAATTTAACAACTGACGAACATTTGTTAAAATGTAATATTTGTAACGGTAGGTTTACAACTACACAAAATTTAAATGATCATCAAATGGTGTGCAAACGAACGTGTAGAATTTGTGCGAAAATAATGTCGAGGAAAGATGCCTTAATTGGACATATGATAATTCATAGAGGTGAAAAGAATTTTGAATGTGATATTTGTTGCCGTAAATATTCACGAAAATCATATTTGATTGATCATATGAAAGAACATTCTGGCAAATTGCACATATGTCCAAGATGTGAGAAGAAATGTTCAAATATGGGTAATTTTCGAAAACACATGCAAATACATAACGCGGAAAAAACATATAAATGTGATATATGTTCGAAATTATTTAAACAAATGCAGGGGTTAAAAATACACAAACAAATACATAACGCAGAAAAAACATATAAATGTGATAAATGTTCGAAATCATTTAAACAACTGCAGGTGTTAATACAACACAAAAAAATACATAACGCAGAGAAAATACATAAATGTGATAAATGTTCGAAATCGTTTAAACAAGGGAGTTTGCTATCCAGACACAAACAAATACATAACGCAGAAAAAACATATAAATGTGATAAATGTTCGAAATCATTTAAACAACTGCAGGTGTTAATACAACACAAAAAAATACATAACGCAGAGAAAATACATAAATGTGATAAATGTTCGAAATCGTTTAAACAAGGGAGTTCGCTATCCAGACACAAACAAATACATAACGCAGAAAAAAAATATAAATGTGATATATGTTCGAAATTATTTAAACGACTGGACAATTTAAAGACACACAAACAAATACATAACGCAGAAAAAAAATATAAATGTGATATATGTTCGAAATCATTTAAACAACTGCAGGGGTTAATATATCACAAATTAGTTCATACCGATATTAAGAAACACAAAAACAAAAGCCATTCAAATGTCAAGAAATCATTTTCCAATGAAAATCAACCGGGTCCAAGCGGATTGTGTCAATCGCGAATTGTGAAGAATAATAACATTCAATCCAATGCTGCAGATATTGATTCCGATAACACATCCAGTGAATGCGATACGGAATAGAAAAATGATCAAATGATTAATAGACATTTTCCGAGTAATTTCAAGAAATTCCACACAACAACCAATTAAATGACGTGAAATCTTATCATAAAATTCAAGATAATAAACTTTAACGATGACAACATTTCTGGCGGACAATAAATGTCACGTCAGTTGATTGATTTAAATTCGAATTCTATAGTAAAATAATCGAACATATAAAAAATGTAATTTAACGAACAAATTAATAATTGTTCGGATCATTGATCCAATTATTTGTCGCGGAATTATAATTAAAATTTATATTGTTTATTGACTAAAAATTATACAAAACAATTTGTTGTTTGCAAATAAATATTTTGAATTTTGTAATTTCGTTGAATTTTTATTATTGTTAAATTTTATAAATTAATTTTTAAATTTTGCAGTTTATGGCTAAGGACTTTAGTAATTGGAAAAAACAAAATTTGGTTGGTTAGATCTGACGAGAAACCATAAAACTGATTCAAATTTCGCATACGCATTTTATAAGTTAACCAAATTTAGTGAAATACTCCCAGTTTAAGATCAAGAATTATATCAATTGTGACCGCTATAAGATATTTAATTGGTGGAAAATTACCTAAACCTTGATCGGTTGTTGAGTGATAAAATACAAATGTTTTAGTGTTCAACAACTGCGGCCTCATCAAAAACTGATTACAATTTAAAAATACCAATCATTGGTAAAAAATTGAACGCAGTGACGATTTACATTCAGTAAAAATGTCAAATTATATATTTTTATTTATGTGACAATACCGTCGAAAATTATCGAAATTTTATTATAAATCTGGTAACACCAATATTTTTCTTTATTACTCCTTGCGTATCTGAAACATTTCATCAATGGCAGTTATAAAATAATATTCAAAGTGAACGGACGTTATTTTTAGTTTTTAAGCGAGAGATTAAAGAGAGATTGTTTTAATTAAAATATTATTTTTCGGAGAAATTACTCGAAAATTCAATATAATTTGTTCAAAATCAACCAGTGAAAAAGAAACGCATTTTAGAAATGGAACAAAAACCAAATCCAAATTTAACAACTGACGAACATATGTTAAAATGTAATATTTGTAACGGAACGTTTACAACTACACAAAATTTAAATGATCATCAAATGGTGTGCAAACGAACGTGTAGAATTTATGCGAAAATAATGTCGAGGAAAGATGCCTTAATTGGACATATGAAAATGCATAGAGGTGAAAAGAATTTTGAATGTGATATCTGTTGCCGTAAATTTTTACAAAAAGGTCATTTGATTGATCATATGAAAGAACATTCTGGCAAATTGCACAAATGTCCAAGATGTGAGAAGAAATGTTCAAATATAAGTAATTTTCGAAAACACATGCAAATACATAACGCAGAAAAAACATATAAATGTGATCTATGTTCGAAATCATTTAAACAACTGCAGGGGTTAATACAACACAAAAAAATACATAACGCAGAAAAAACATATAAATGTGATAAATGTTCGAAATCGTTTAAACAAGGGAGTTCGCTATCCAGACACAAACAAATACATAACGCAGAAAAAACATATAAATGTAATAAATGTTCGAAATCATTTAAACAAGGGAGTTTGCTATCCAGACACAAACAAATACATAACGCAGAAAAAAAATATAAATGTGATATATGCTCGAAATTATTTAAACGACTGGACAATTTAAAGACACACAAACAAATACATAACGCAGAAAAAAAATATAAATGTGATATATGTTCGAAATCATTTAAACAACTGCAGGGGTTAACACATCACAAATTACTTCATACCGATATTAAGAAACACAAAAACAAAAGCCATTCAAATGTCAAGAAATCATTTTCCAATGAAAATCAACCGGGTCCAAGCGGATTGTGTCAATCGCGAATTGTGAAGAATAATAACATTCAATCCAATGCTGCAGATATTGATTCCGATAACACATCCAGTGAATGCGATACGGAATAGAAAAATGATCAAATGATTAATAGACATTTTCCGAGTAATTTCAAGAAATTCCACACAACAACCAATTAAATGACGTGAAATCTTATCATAAAATTCAAGATAATAAACTTTAACGATGACAACATTTCTGGCGGACAATAAATGTCACGTCAGTTGATTGATTTAAATTCGAATTCTATAGTAAAATAATCGAACATATAAAAAATGTAATTTAACGAACAAATTAATAATTGTTCGGATCATTGATCCAATTATTTGTCGCGGAATTATAATTAAAATTTATATTGTTTATTGACTAAAAATTATACAAAACAATTTGTTGTTTGCAAATAAATATTTTGAATTTTGTAATTTCATTGAATTTTTGTTATCGTTAAATTTTAACTTTTGCAGTTGATGGCATAAGATTTTAGTAATTGGAAAAAAAAAATTGATTTGTGAGAGCCGACGAGAAAACATAAAACTGATTCAAATTTCGCATACGCATTTTATAAGTTAACCAAATTGAGTGAAAGACTCCCAGTTTAAGATCAAGAATTATATCAATTGTGACCGCTATAAGATATTTAATTGGCGGAAAATTACCTAAACCTTGATCGGTTGTTGAGTGATAAAATACAAATGTTTTAGTGTTTAACAACTGCGGCCTCATCAAAAACTGATTACAATTTAAAAATACCAATCATTGGTAAAAAATTGAACGCAGTGACGATTTACATTCAGTAAAAATGTCAAATTATATATTTTTATTTATGTGACAATACCGTCGAAAATTATCGAAATTTTATTATAAATCTGGTAACACCAATATTTTTCTTTATTACTCCTTGCGTATCTGAAACATTTCATCAATGGCAGTTATAAAATAATATTCAAAGTGAACGGACGTTATTTTTAGTTTTTAAGCGAGAGATTAAAGAGAGATTGTTTTAATTAAAATATTATTTTTCGGAGAAATTACTCGAAAATTCAATATAATTTGTTCAAAATCAACCAGTGAAAAAGAAACGCATTTTAGAAATGGAACAAAAACCAAATCCAAATTTAACAACTGACGAACATATGTTAAAATGTAATATTTGTAACGGAACGTTTACAACTACACAAAATTTAAATGATCATCAAATGGTGTGCAAACGAACGTGTAGAATTTGTGCGAAAATAATGTCGAGGAAAGATGCCTTAATTGGACATATGATAATTCATAGTGGTGAAAAGAATTTTGAATGTGATATTTGTTGCCGTAAATATTCACGAAAATCATATTTGATTGATCATATGAAAGAACATTCTGGCAAATTGCACATATGTCCAAGATGTGAGAAGAAATGTTCAAATATGGGTAATTTTCGAAAACACATGCAAATACATAACGCAGAAAAAACATATAAATGTGATAAATGTTCGAAATCATTTAAACAACTGCAGGTGTTAATACAACACAAAAAAATACATAACGCAGAGAAAATACATAAATGTGATAAATGTTCGAAATCCTTTAAACAAGCGAGTTCGCTATCCAGACACAAACAAATACATAACGCAGAAAAAACATATAAATGTGATAAATGTTCGAAATCATTTAAACAACTGCAGGTGTTAATACAACACAAAAAAATACATAACGCAGAGAAAATACATAAATGTGATAAATGTTCGAAATCGTTTAAACAAGGGAGTTCGCTATCCAGACACAAACAAATACATAACGCAGAAAAAAAATATAAATGTGATATATGCTCGAAATTATTTAAAAGAATGGACAATTTAAAGACACACAAACAAATACATAACGCAGAAAAAAAATATAAATGTGATATATGTACGAAATCATTTAAACAACTGCAGGGGTTAATATATCACAAATTAGTTCATACCGATATTAAGAAACACAAAAACAAAAGCCATTCAAATGTCAAGAAATCATTTTCCAATGAAAATCAACCTGGTCCAAGTGGATTGTGTCAATCGCGAATTGTGAAGAATAATAACATTCAATCCAATGCTGCAGATATTGATTCCGATAACACATCCAGTGAATGCGATACGGAATAGAAAAATGATCAAATGATTAATAGACATTTTCCGAGTAATTTCAAGAAATTCCACACAACAACCAATTAAATGACGTGAAATCTTATCATAAAATTCAAGATAATAAACTTTAACGATGACAACATTTTTGGCGGACAATAAATGTCACGTCAGTTGATTGATTTAAATTCGAATTCTATAGTAAAATAATCGAACATATAAAAAATGTAATTTAACCAACAAATTAATAATTGTTCGGATCATTGATCCAATTATTTGTCGCGGAATTATAATTAAAATTTATATTGTTTATTGACTAAAAATTATACAAAACAATTTGTTGTTTGCAAATAAATATTTTGAATTTTGTAATTTCATTGAATTTTTGTTAACGTTAAATTTTAACTTTTGCAGTTGATGGCATAAGATTTTAGTAATTGGAAAAAAAAAATTGATTTGTGAGAGCCGACGAGAAAACATAAAACTGATTCAAATTTCGCATACGCATTTTATAAGTTAACCAAATTTAGTGAAAGACTCCCAGTTTAAGATCAAGAATTATATCAATTGTGACCGCTATAAGATATTTAATTGGTGGAAAATTACCTAAACCTTGATCGGTTGTTGAGTGATAAAATACAAATGTTTTAGTGTTTAACAGCTGCGGCCTCATCAAAAACTGATTACAATTTAAAAATACCAATCATTGGTAAAAAATTGAACGCAGTGACGATTTACATTCAGTAAAAATGTCAAATTATATATTTTTATTTATGTGACAATACCGTCGAAAATTATCGAAATTTTATTATAAATCTGGTAACACCAATATTTTTCTTTATTACTCCTTGCGTATCTTAACATTTCATCAATGGCAGTTATAAAATAATATTCAAAGTGAACGGACGTTATTTTTAGTTTTTAAGCGAGAGATTAAAAAGAGATTGTTTTAATTAAAATATTATTTTTCTGAGAAATTACTCGAAAATTCAATATAATTTATTTTATTTCGTAATTGTGCAAAACCAACCAGTGAAAAAGAAACGCATTTTAGAAATGGAACAAAAACCAAATCCAAATTTAACAACTGACGAACATTTGTTAAAATGTAATATTTGTAACGAAACTTTTACAACTACACAAAATTTAAATGATCATCAAATGGTGTGCAAACGAACATGTAGAATTTTTGGGAAAATAATGTGGAGGAAAGATGCCTTAATTGGACATATGAAAATTCATAGAGGTGAAAAGAATTTTGAATGTGATATTTGTTGCCGTAAATATTCACGAAAATCATATTTGATTGATCATATGAAAGAACATTCTGGCAAATTGCACATATGTCCAAGATGTGAGAAGAAATGTTCAAATATGGGTAATTTTCGAAAACACATGCAAATACATAGCGCTGAGAAAACATATAAATGTGATAAATGTTCGAAATCGTTTAAACAAGGGAGTTCGCTATCCAGTCACAAACAAATACATAACGCAGAAAAAACATATAAATGTGATAAATGTTCGAAATCATTTAAACAAGGGAGTTTGCTATCCAGACACAAACAAATACATAACGCAGAAAAAACATATAAATGTGATAAATGTTCGAAATCATTTAAACAACTGCAGGGGTTAATACAACACAAAAAAATACATAACGCAGAAAAAACATATAAATGTGATAAATGTTCGAAATCGTTTAAACAAGGGAGTTCGCTATCCAGTCACAAACAAATACATAACGCAGAAAAAACATATAAATGTGATAAATGTTCGAAATCATTTAAACAAGGGAGTTTGCTATCCAGACACAAACAAATACATAACGCAGAAAAAAAATATAAATGTGATATATGCTCGAAATTATTTAAACGACTGGACAATTTAAAGACACACAAACAAATACATAACGCAGAAAAAAAATATAAATGTGATATATGTTCGAAATCATTTAAACAACTGCAGGGGTTAATATATCACAAATTAGTTCATACCGATATTAAGAAACACAAAAACAAAAGCCATTCAAATGTCAAGAAATCATTTTCCAATGAAAATCAACCGGGTCCAAGTGGATTGTGTCAATCGCGAATTGTGAAGAATAATAACATTCAATCCAATGCTGCAGATATTGATTCCGATAACACATCCAGTGAATGCGATACGGAATAGAAAAATGATCAAATGATTAATAGACATTTTCCGAGTAATTTCAAGAAATTCCACACAACAACCAATTAAATGACGTGAAATCTTATCATAAAATTCAAGATAATAAACTTTAACGATGACAACATTTCTGGCGGACAATAAATGTCACGTCAGTTGATTGATTTAAATTCGAATTCTATAGTAAAATAATCGAACATATAAAAAATGTAATTTAACGAACAAATTAATAATTGTTCGGATCATTGATCCAATTATTTGTCGCGGAATTATAATTAAAATTTATATTGTTTATTGACTAAAAATTATACAAAAAAAATTGTTGTTTGCAAATAAATATTTTGAATTTTGTAATTTCGTTGAATTTTTATTATTGTTAAATTTTATATATTAATTTTTAAATTTTGCAGTTTATGGCTAAGGACTTTAGTAATTGGAAAAAACAAAATTTGGTTGGTTAGATCTGACGAGAAACCATAAAACTGATTTAAATTTCGCATACGCATTTTATAAGTTAACCAAATTTAGTGAAAGACTCCCAGTTTAAGATCAAAAATTATATCAATTGTGACCGCTATAAGATATTTAATTGGTGGAAAATTACCTAAACCTTGATCGGTTGTTGAGTGATAAAATACAAATGTTTTAGTGTTTAACAGCTGCGGCCTCATCAAAAACTGATTACAATTTAAAAATACCAATCATTGGTAAAAAATTGAACGCAGTGACGATTTACATTCAGTAAAAATGTCAAATTATATATTTTTATTTATGTGACAATACCGTCGAAAATTATCGAAATTTTGTGATAAATCTGGTAACACCAATATTTTACATTATTATGGGCGATTCGACATTATGCCCAATTTTTGAATCTAAAAAAAAATTGAGAAATAACATACACATTTCATACTAGTTAGAAGAGCACAATAGTATAAAAAATTAGAATCTAATTTTGGCCATAATTTAGGTTGAAAATCTAGATTCAAAGATGATCATGTTCATCGTTTTTTTATAGCTGAATCGCTAATTTGTAAAAAAAAAAAATATTTTTGAATCTGTCACTTGACTATAATAAAATATAAAAGTAGTTTGACAGTAATAAAACAAATTCAATAACAAACATTTTACAAAATAGTTTTACATTTTATTTGTTTTAAAATTAATAAAAATATAAAAAATTTAATGGTAATTTTGGAAATAATATTAAACGCAAATGTAAGTACATAAATTTATTGTCTTATCGTAATTTTTAAAACAAATAAAATTTAATAATTAATAAATTTTTATTTGTTTTTATTATTATCTGAAGAAACAATACAAATGTCAAACTTGCTATAAAATTAAATGTCAGATAATATTGTGGTTTTTTTTTTTACTGCTCTTACATCAGTATATTTTTTTTATGACTATCTCTTTTTAATTTTCCTAGAAATTTTCTAGATTCAAAAATTAGTCATAATGTAAATGCTACATTAATCCTTGCGTATCTTAAGCTAGTGATGGACAAAATCGTTCATTTTACTGAATTAATTCATTTAATTCAGTTCATTTTAAAGACTCATAAAAAAACGATTCGTTCATTTGTGTGTTTTGATTTTTTTTAATTTGTTTCTGTGTTAAAACGTATATTTATTATTGAATACAAATGAAAGCTTAAACATATACGTTCATTTTATAGTTTGACATTAACATTTGACAATTTTACAAATGAACTAAAAAGCTTATGCATTTGTAGAACATTTAAAAATATCTGAGTTTATTGTGTGTGTGTGTGTTGTGTATGTGTATGGAATGTGTTGTGCATTACTTTTTTTTCTGAGAGAAGTGAACGACTGAATGATATATTATTAGAAATGCGAATTGAATCATTCGATGACCTTACTGATTCGTTTAAAATGAACGAATCGTTCGTGAACGACCCACATCAAATCTTAACATTTCATCAATGACAGATATAAAATAATATTCAAAGTGAACGGACGTTATTTTTAGTTTTGAAGCGAGAGATTAAAGAGAGATTGTTATAATTAAAATATTATTTTTCGGAGAAATTACTCGAAAATTCAATATAATTTGTTCAAAATCAACCAGTGAAAAAGAAACGCATTTTAGAAATGGAACAAAAACCAAATCCAAATTTAACAACTGACGAACATTTGTTAAAATGTAATATTTGTAACGGTAGGTTTACAACTACACAAAATTTAAATGATCATCAAATGGTGTGCAAACGAACGTGTAGAATTTGTGCGAAAATAATGTCGAGGAAAGATGCCTTAATTGGACATATGATAATTCATAGAGGTGAAAAGAATTTTGAATGTGATATTTGTTGCCGTAAATATTCACGAAAATCATATTTGATTGATCATATGAAAGAACATTCTGGCAAATTGCACATATGTCCAAGATGTGAGAAGAAATGTTCAAATATGGGTAATTTTCGAAAACACATGCAAATACATAACGCGGAAAAAACATATAAATGTGATATATGTTCGAAATTATTTAAACAAATGCAGGGGTTAAAAATACACAAACAAATACATAACGCAGAAAAAACATATAAATGTGATAAATGTTCGAAATCATTTAAACAACTGCAGGTGTTAATACAACACAAAAAAATACATAACGCAGAGAAAATACATAAATGTGATAAATGTTCGAAATCGTTTAAACAAGGGAGTTTGCTATCCAGACACAAACAAATACATAACGCAGAAAAAACATATAAATGTGATAAATGTTCGAAATCATTTAAACAACTGCAGGTGTTAATACAACACAAAAAAATACATAACGCAGAGAAAATACATAAATGTGATAAATGTTCGAAATCGTTTAAACAAGGGAGTTCGCTATCCAGACACAAACAAATACATAACGCAGAAAAAAAATATAAATGTGATATATGTTCGAAATTATTTAAACGACTGGACAATTTAAAGACACACAAACAAATACATAACGCAGAAAAAAAATATAAATGTGATATATGTTCGAAATCATTTAAACAACTGCAGGGGTTAATATATCACAAATTAGTTCATACCGATATTAAGAAACACAAAAACAAAAGCCATTCAAATGTCAAGAAATCATTTTCCAATGAAAATCAACCGGGTCCAAGCGGATTGTGTCAATCGCGAATTGTGAAGAATAATAACATTCAATCCAATGCTGCAGATATTGATTCCGATAACACATCCAGTGAATGCGATACGGAATAGAAAAATGATCAAATGATTAATAGACATTTTCCGAGTAATTTCAAGAAATTCCACACAACAACCAATTAAATGACGTGAAATCTTATCATAAAATTCAAGATAATAAACTTTAACGATGACAACATTTCTGGCGGACAATAAATGTCACGTCAGTTGATTGATTTAAATTCGAATTCTATAGTAAAATAATCGAACATATAAAAAATGTAATTTAACGAACAAATTAATAATTGTTCGGATCATTGATCCAATTATTTGTCGCGGAATTATAATTAAAATTTATATTGTTTATTGACTAAAAATTATACAAAACAATTTGTTGTTTGCAAATAAATATTTTGAATTTTGTAATTTCGTTGAATTTTTATTATTGTTAAATTTTATAAATTAATTTTTAAATTTTGCAGTTTATGGCTAAGGACTTTAGTAATTGGAAAAAACAAAATTTGGTTGGTTAGATCTGACGAGAAACCATAAAACTGATTCAAATTTCGCATACGCATTTTATAAGTTAACCAAATTTAGTGAAATACTCCCAGTTTAAGATCAAGAATTATATCAATTGTGACCGCTATAAGATATTTAATTGGTGGAAAATTACCTAAACCTTGATCGGTTGTTGAGTGATAAAATACAAATGTTTTAGTGTTCAACAACTGCGGCCTCATCAAAAACTGATTACAATTTAAAAATACCAATCATTGGTAAAAAATTGAACGCAGTGACGATTTACATTCAGTAAAAATGTCAAATTATATATTTTTATTTATGTGACAATACCGTCGAAAATTATCGAAATTTTATTATAAATCTGGTAACACCAATATTTTTCTTTATTACTCCTTGCGTATCTGAAACATTTCATCAATGGCAGTTATAAAATAATATTCAAAGTGAACGGACGTTATTTTTAGTTTTTAAGCGAGAGATTAAAGAGAGATTGTTTTAATTAAAATATTATTTTTCGGAGAAATTACTCGAAAATTCAATATAATTTGTTCAAAATCAACCAGTGAAAAAGAAACGCATTTTAGAAATGGAACAAAAACCAAATCCAAATTTAACAACTGACGAACATATGTTAAAATGTAATATTTGTAACGGAACGTTTACAACTACACAAAATTTAAATGATCATCAAATGGTGTGCAAACGAACGTGTAGAATTTATGCGAAAATAATGTCGAGGAAAGATGCCTTAATTGGACATATGAAAATGCATAGAGGTGAAAAGAATTTTGAATGTGATATCTGTTGCCGTAAATTTTTACAAAAAGGTCATTTGATTGATCATATGAAAGAACATTCTGGCAAATTGCACAAATGTCCAAGATGTGAGAAGAAATGTTCAAATATAAGTAATTTTCGAAAACACATGCAAATACATAACGCAGAAAAAACATATAAATGTGATCTATGTTCGAAATCATTTAAACAACTGCAGGGGTTAATACAACACAAAAAAATACATAACGCAGAAAAAACATATAAATGTGATAAATGTTCGAAATCGTTTAAACAAGGGAGTTCGCTATCCAGACACAAACAAATACATAACGCAGAAAAAACATATAAATGTAATAAATGTTCGAAATCATTTAAACAAGGGAGTTTGCTATCCAGACACAAACAAATACATAACGCAGAAAAAAAATATAAATGTGATATATGCTCGAAATTATTTAAACGACTGGACAATTTAAAGACACACAAACAAATACATAACGCAGAAAAAAAATATAAATGTGATATATGTTCGAAATCATTTAAACAACTGCAGGGGTTAACACATCACAAATTACTTCATACCGATATTAAGAAACACAAAAACAAAAGCCATTCAAATGTCAAGAAATCATTTTCCAATGAAAATCAACCGGGTCCAAGCGGATTGTGTCAATCGCGAATTGTGAAGAATAATAACATTCAATCCAATGCTGCAGATATTGATTCCGATAACACATCCAGTGAATGCGATACGGAATAGAAAAATGATCAAATGATTAATAGACATTTTCCGAGTAATTTCAAGAAATTCCACACAACAACCAATTAAATGACGTGAAATCTTATCATAAAATTCAAGATAATAAACTTTAACGATGACAACATTTCTGGCGGACAATAAATGTCACGTCAGTTGATTGATTTAAATTCGAATTCTATAGTAAAATAATCGAACATATAAAAAATGTAATTTAACGAACAAATTAATAATTGTTCGGATCATTGATCCAATTATTTGTCGCGGAATTATAATTAAAATTTATATTGTTTATTGACTAAAAATTATACAAAACAATTTGTTGTTTGCAAATAAATATTTTGAATTTTGTAATTTCATTGAATTTTTGTTATCGTTAAATTTTAACTTTTGCAGTTGATGGCATAAGATTTTAGTAATTGGAAAAAAAAAATTGATTTGTGAGAGCCGACGAGAAAACATAAAACTGATTCAAATTTCGCATACGCATTTTATAAGTTAACCAAATTGAGTGAAAGACTCCCAGTTTAAGATCAAGAATTATATCAATTGTGACCGCTATAAGATATTTAATTGGCGGAAAATTACCTAAACCTTGATCGGTTGTTGAGTGATAAAATACAAATGTTTTAGTGTTTAACAACTGCGGCCTCATCAAAAACTGATTACAATTTAAAAATACCAATCATTGGTAAAAAATTGAACGCAGTGACGATTTACATTCAGTAAAAATGTCAAATTATATATTTTTATTTATGTGACAATACCGTCGAAAATTATCGAAATTTTATTATAAATCTGGTAACACCAATATTTTTCTTTATTACTCCTTGCGTATCTGAAACATTTCATCAATGGCAGTTATAAAATAATATTCAAAGTGAACGGACGTTATTTTTAGTTTTTAAGCGAGAGATTAAAGAGAGATTGTTTTAATTAAAATATTATTTTTCGGAGAAATTACTCGAAAATTCAATATAATTTGTTCAAAATCAACCAGTGAAAAAGAAACGCATTTTAGAAATGGAACAAAAACCAAATCCAAATTTAACAACTGACGAACATATGTTAAAATGTAATATTTGTAACGGAACGTTTACAACTACACAAAATTTAAATGATCATCAAATGGTGTGCAAACGAACGTGTAGAATTTGTGCGAAAATAATGTCGAGGAAAGATGCCTTAATTGGACATATGATAATTCATAGTGGTGAAAAGAATTTTGAATGTGATATTTGTTGCCGTAAATATTCACGAAAATCATATTTGATTGATCATATGAAAGAACATTCTGGCAAATTGCACATATGTCCAAGATGTGAGAAGAAATGTTCAAATATGGGTAATTTTCGAAAACACATGCAAATACATAACGCAGAAAAAACATATAAATGTGATAAATGTTCGAAATCATTTAAACAACTGCAGGTGTTAATACAACACAAAAAAATACATAACGCAGAGAAAATACATAAATGTGATAAATGTTCGAAATCCTTTAAACAAGCGAGTTCGCTATCCAGACACAAACAAATACATAACGCAGAAAAAACATATAAATGTGATAAATGTTCGAAATCATTTAAACAACTGCAGGTGTTAATACAACACAAAAAAATACATAACGCAGAGAAAATACATAAATGTGATAAATGTTCGAAATCGTTTAAACAAGGGAGTTCGCTATCCAGACACAAACAAATACATAACGCAGAAAAAAAATATAAATGTGATATATGCTCGAAATTATTTAAAAGAATGGACAATTTAAAGACACACAAACAAATACATAACGCAGAAAAAAAATATAAATGTGATATATGTACGAAATCATTTAAACAACTGCAGGGGTTAATATATCACAAATTAGTTCATACCGATATTAAGAAACACAAAAACAAAAGCCATTCAAATGTCAAGAAATCATTTTCCAATGAAAATCAACCTGGTCCAAGTGGATTGTGTCAATCGCGAATTGTGAAGAATAATAACATTCAATCCAATGCTGCAGATATTGATTCCGATAACACATCCAGTGAATGCGATACGGAATAGAAAAATGATCAAATGATTAATAGACATTTTCCGAGTAATTTCAAGAAATTCCACACAACAACCAATTAAATGACGTGAAATCTTATCATAAAATTCAAGATAATAAACTTTAACGATGACAACATTTTTGGCGGACAATAAATGTCACGTCAGTTGATTGATTTAAATTCGAATTCTATAGTAAAATAATCGAACATATAAAAAATGTAATTTAACCAACAAATTAATAATTGTTCGGATCATTGATCCAATTATTTGTCGCGGAATTATAATTAAAATTTATATTGTTTATTGACTAAAAATTATACAAAACAATTTGTTGTTTGCAAATAAATATTTTGAATTTTGTAATTTCATTGAATTTTTGTTAACGTTAAATTTTAACTTTTGCAGTTGATGGCATAAGATTTTAGTAATTGGAAAAAAAAAATTGATTTGTGAGAGCCGACGAGAAAACATAAAACTGATTCAAATTTCGCATACGCATTTTATAAGTTAACCAAATTTAGTGAAAGACTCCCAGTTTAAGATCAAGAATTATATCAATTGTGACCGCTATAAGATATTTAATTGGTGGAAAATTACCTAAACCTTGATCGGTTGTTGAGTGATAAAATACAAATGTTTTAGTGTTTAACAGCTGCGGCCTCATCAAAAACTGATTACAATTTAAAAATACCAATCATTGGTAAAAAATTGAACGCAGTGACGATTTACATTCAGTAAAAATGTCAAATTATATATTTTTATTTATGTGACAATACCGTCGAAAATTATCGAAATTTTATTATAAATCTGGTAACACCAATATTTTTCTTTATTACTCCTTGCGTATCTTAACATTTCATCAATGGCAGTTATAAAATAATATTCAAAGTGAACGGACGTTATTTTTAGTTTTTAAGCGAGAGATTAAAAAGAGATTGTTTTAATTAAAATATTATTTTTCTGAGAAATTACTCGAAAATTCAATATAATTTATTTTATTTCGTAATTGTGCAAAACCAACCAGTGAAAAAGAAACGCATTTTAGAAATGGAACAAAAACCAAATCCAAATTTAACAACTGACGAACATTTGTTAAAATGTAATATTTGTAACGAAACTTTTACAACTACACAAAATTTAAATGATCATCAAATGGTGTGCAAACGAACATGTAGAATTTTTGGGAAAATAATGTGGAGGAAAGATGCCTTAATTGGACATATGAAAATTCATAGAGGTGAAAAGAATTTTGAATGTGATATTTGTTGCCGTAAATATTCACGAAAATCATATTTGATTGATCATATGAAAGAACATTCTGGCAAATTGCACATATGTCCAAGATGTGAGAAGAAATGTTCAAATATGGGTAATTTTCGAAAACACATGCAAATACATAGCGCTGAGAAAACATATAAATGTGATAAATGTTCGAAATCGTTTAAACAAGGGAGTTCGCTATCCAGTCACAAACAAATACATAACGCAGAAAAAACATATAAATGTGATAAATGTTCGAAATCATTTAAACAAGGGAGTTTGCTATCCAGACACAAACAAATACATAACGCAGAAAAAACATATAAATGTGATAAATGTTCGAAATCATTTAAACAACTGCAGGGGTTAATACAACACAAAAAAATACATAACGCAGAAAAAACATATAAATGTGATAAATGTTCGAAATCGTTTAAACAAGGGAGTTCGCTATCCAGTCACAAACAAATACATAACGCAGAAAAAACATATAAATGTGATAAATGTTCGAAATCATTTAAACAAGGGAGTTTGCTATCCAGACACAAACAAATACATAACGCAGAAAAAAAATATAAATGTGATATATGCTCGAAATTATTTAAACGACTGGACAATTTAAAGACACACAAACAAATACATAACGCAGAAAAAAAATATAAATGTGATATATGTTCGAAATCATTTAAACAACTGCAGGGGTTAATATATCACAAATTAGTTCATACCGATATTAAGAAACACAAAAACAAAAGCCATTCAAATGTCAAGAAATCATTTTCCAATGAAAATCAACCGGGTCCAAGTGGATTGTGTCAATCGCGAATTGTGAAGAATAATAACATTCAATCCAATGCTGCAGATATTGATTCCGATAACACATCCAGTGAATGCGATACGGAATAGAAAAATGATCAAATGATTAATAGACATTTTCCGAGTAATTTCAAGAAATTCCACACAACAACCAATTAAATGACGTGAAATCTTATCATAAAATTCAAGATAATAAACTTTAACGATGACAACATTTCTGGCGGACAATAAATGTCACGTCAGTTGATTGATTTAAATTCGAATTCTATAGTAAAATAATCGAACATATAAAAAATGTAATTTAACGAACAAATTAATAATTGTTCGGATCATTGATCCAATTATTTGTCGCGGAATTATAATTAAAATTTATATTGTTTATTGACTAAAAATTATACAAAAAAAATTGTTGTTTGCAAATAAATATTTTGAATTTTGTAATTTCGTTGAATTTTTATTATTGTTAAATTTTATATATTAATTTTTAAATTTTGCAGTTTATGGCTAAGGACTTTAGTAATTGGAAAAAACAAAATTTGGTTGGTTAGATCTGACGAGAAACCATAAAACTGATTTAAATTTCGCATACGCATTTTATAAGTTAACCAAATTTAGTGAAAGACTCCCAGTTTAAGATCAAAAATTATATCAATTGTGACCGCTATAAGATATTTAATTGGTGGAAAATTACCTAAACCTTGATCGGTTGTTGAGTGATAAAATACAAATGTTTTAGTGTTTAACAGCTGCGGCCTCATCAAAAACTGATTACAATTTAAAAATACCAATCATTGGTAAAAAATTGAACGCAGTGACGATTTACATTCAGTAAAAATGTCAAATTATATATTTTTATTTATGTGACAATACCGTCGAAAATTATCGAAATTTTGTGATAAATCTGGTAACACCAATATTTTACATTATTATGGGCGATTCGACATTATGCCCAATTTTTGAATCTAAAAAAAAATTGAGAAATAACATACACATTTCATACTAGTTAGAAGAGCACAATAGTATAAAAAATTAGAATCTAATTTTGGCCATAATTTAGGTTGAAAATCTAGATTCAAAGATGATCATGTTCATCGTTTTTTTATAGCTGAATCGCTAATTTGTAAAAAAAAAAAATATTTTTGAATCTGTCACTTGACTATAATAAAATATAAAAGTAGTTTGACAGTAATAAAACAAATTCAATAACAAACATTTTACAAAATAGTTTTACATTTTATTTGTTTTAAAATTAATAAAAATATAAAAAATTTAATGGTAATTTTGGAAATAATATTAAACGCAAATGTAAGTACATAAATTTATTGTCTTATCGTAATTTTTAAAACAAATAAAATTTAATAATTAATAAATTTTTATTTGTTTTTATTATTATCTGAAGAAACAATACAAATGTCAAACTTGCTATAAAATTAAATGTCAGATAATATTGTGGTTTTTTTTTTTACTGCTCTTACATCAGTATATTTTTTTTATGACTATCTCTTTTTAATTTTCCTAGAAATTTTCTAGATTCAAAAATTAGTCATAATGTAAATGCTACATTAATCCTTGCGTATCTTAAGCTAGTGATGGACAAAATCGTTCATTTTACTGAATTAATTCATTTAATTCAGTTCATTTTAAAGACTCATAAAAAAACGATTCGTTCATTTGTGTGTTTTGATTTTTTTTAATTTGTTTCTGTGTTAAAACGTATATTTATTATTGAATACAAATGAAAGCTTAAACATATACGTTCATTTTATAGTTTGACATTAACATTTGACAATTTTACAAATGAACTAAAAAGCTTATGCATTTGTAGAACATTTAAAAATATCTGAGTTTATTGTGTGTGTGTGTGTTGTGTATGTGTATGGAATGTGTTGTGCATTACTTTTTTTTCTGAGAGAAGTGAACGACTGAATGATATATTATTAGAAATGCGAATTGAATCATTCGATGACCTTACTGATTCGTTTAAAATGAACGAATCGTTCGTGAACGACCCACATCAAATCTTAACATTTCATCAATGACAGATATAAAATAATATTCAAAGTGAACGGACGTTATTTTTAGTTTTGAAGCGAGAGATTAAAGAGAGATTGTTATAATTAAAATATTATTTTTCGGAGAAATTACTCGAAAATTCAATATAATTTATTTTATTTCGTAATTGTTCAGAACAAACCAGTGAAAAAGAAACGTATTCAAGAAATGGAACAAAAACCAAATCCAAATTTAACAACAGACGAACATTTGTTAAAATGTATTATTTGTAATGGAACTTTTACAACTACACAAAATTTAAATGATCATCAAAAGGTGTGCAAACGAACGTGTAGAATTTGTGCGAGAATACTATCGAGAAAATCTGTCTTAATTGGACATATGAAAATGCATAGAGGTGAAAAGAATTTTGAATGTGATATTTGTTGCCGTAAATATTCACGAAAATGTAATTTGATTGATCATATGAAAGAACATTCTGGCAAATTGCACAAATGTCCCAGATGTGAGAAGAAATGTTCAAATATGGGTAATCTTCTAAGTCACATGCAAATACATAACGCGGAAAAAACATATAAATGTGATATATGTTCGAAATTATTTAAACAAATGCAGGGGTTAAAAATACACAAACAAATACATAACGCAGAAAAAACATATAAATGTGATAAATGTTTGAAATCATTTAAACAAGGGAGTTTGCTATCCAGACACAAACATATACATAACGCAGAAAAAAAATATAAATGTGATATATGCTCGAAATTATTTAAACGACTGGACAGTTTAAAGATACACAAACAAATACATAACGCAGAAAAAATACATAAATGTGATATATGTTCGAAATCATTTAAACAACTGCAGGGGTTAACACAACACAAATTAGTTCATACCGATATTAAGAATCACAAATGTACCAAATGTGAGAAACGATTTAAACAAAGATCAGAATTAACTCGACATATGAAACAAGCTCACAAACCGTTTCCATGTTCAATGTGTCCGAGAACATTTAAAAAATTAAATCATCTATTGAATCACAAACACAAATGTTATTCAAATCTCAAGAAATCATTTTCCAATGAAAATCAACCGGGTCCAAGTGGATTGTGTGAATCGCGAATTGTGAAGAATAATAACATTCAATCCAATGCTGCAGATATTGATTTCGATAACACATCCACTGAATGCGATACGGAATAGAAAAATGATCATATGATTTTTGTTGTTTGCAAATAAATATTTTGAATTATGTAATTTCATTGAATTTTTATTATTGTTAAATTTTATAAATTAATTTTTAAATTTTGCAGTTGATGGCTTAAGACTTTAGTAATTGGAAAAAAAAAAATTGGTTTGTGATAGCCGACGACGAAAATACATGACATTGATTCGAAATTCGCATGCACGTAAGCGATATTGGAACTGGGAACATTGTTTAGCATCAAAATAAGGCGCAATGGTGAACACAATAAATATATTATGGTTAAGCGATAGGCAAATTGTTCATAAAGCAATTTTACTATATCCAAATTAGTTTGTACTCTTTGCAATTATAATGCCGTTAAATTACTGTCTTACCTACGTGCATTGATTGTTGTCAACGGGATTTGCATGACTAAAAAAATGCAAAACATTTGTACAATACAATTATAACAACGTTAATCCCAAGTGAATTCCATTGTTGGCGTTCGCAATACAATTCAGCTGTCAGTTTGTTATTATATTTTTTGTTGGTGTTATTATTTTTTTTCGATAACTATTTACACTAATTTGTACGATGACACCCCAAAACTTTCAACACAATAATGACAATTATTTACACATGAATGAAGTCATCTACGCGTTGCATTTGAAATACTGTATTATGGAAATGCCAAATATTAGTGTTTGTGAGGGTGTTGGATAAATAATCAATTTTTAAGTTTAACAATTGTTTTTCTTCTACGCAATACGGAGCGTTGTCGTAACAACTACAAAATAAATAATGCCGAAACGAAACAACCAGTGTGAATTTAGTTAAATTTTCAAGTGGACATTGAATAATTGGAAGTTGGCGGTAAGCTAACGGCTTTTAGATACCAGATCGAAATATCGATGGAAATTTTATCAGCAAATGTAATCACAAATTTTAATTTTTGTGTAGGCATCACACATTAGACTACAATCGGCTGCAAACAGTATTTAGCACATACATGGAAATACTTATGCCGAACAAGGACGCACGAAATTGTATTTACCACATGATTCCGATACAGAACCCAGAGTTGTTAACACAAAGAAATGACCTATAAACATATTAGTTTACCGACCACAGACCAAAATGTATGTACTGGACATTAATTAAATTAAATGATTGTGATGATAAGATTCAAATGTGTTCATCACACTGTGCAACCATTCCATCATGGAAACGATTGTGTATTTGTTACACTAAACTATAATTAAATATTACATTCAAGTTCTTGATTTAATATTGTAATTATAACCAGAAAATTTCAATATACATTCGGCACCCAAACATCCTTTAATTAATTTAACTTATTAACAAATAATTTAAATAATTTATTATTTATCGGTAACCCATAGTTTTTGGTGTGTTAAAAAAATAGTTTAACAAATAATTTCGGTATCATTCATTCAGCGGAAAAATTACCATAACAACAGTCTTGTGTCAACGATTAAGTCGTGCAGTCAATCCGAGTAGTTACAGTAAAATTTATTAAATAATTTTATTGTATTTTATTTTATTGTATTTTATTTTATTATATTTTATTTTATTTTAAATGGCTGGCCTTACCGACATGATTGAGCTGCCGCATTACAATAAAATAAAAATTACAAATGCTTTCGGCAACGATAATTTAGATGCAATAAAATTAATAATTGAAACAAATCCGGCACTAACTTATGCAGAACTATTAATTTTATGTGCTTCATATTCTTGTACCAATATTTTTAAGTATTTATTGGCCCAAGTAGATGATGTCAATGTCATAAATGAAGAATATGGTTACACCGCATTGCATGTGGCATGCATTTTTTCAAGATTTGAAATTGTTAAATTACTATGTGATCGACCCGATATTAAGGTAGACACAATTGACGACTGCCACAAAACACCAATGCATATCGTATGCGAACACAATGGAAATCTTAATATTGTTAAATTACTTATCAGCAAAGGTGCCGATATAAATGTAATGGATGATGATCATCAATCACCATTAAGTTATGCTTGTCTAGCGAATGCTAATCGAATTGTATCGGAATTGTTATCAAATCCGTGTACAAATGTGGACCGAACAAATAAAGAAATTATAAAATATAAAAATGAACACAGCTATTTATTTGGCGGCGCCAGCCAGACGGACGACAATGTCTAAAGTTAAAGTTCATGTTCGATAAGAATGAGAATGTAAATAGGTAAAACATTGACACGGCCGCAAATATTTTAACAAAACAACAAAACATTTTTTTAATTAATTAATTAATTAATTAACTTTATAGTTCCAAAATTATTACATTCACAAACATTTTGTCAAAAGAATTATTATAAAAAATTAAGTTTTTGTATTGCACATTTTTTCTATAAATTTGTTTAACATTTAATTTTTTAAATAAATTAAAATTAATATTTCTTTTGCCAATTAAAAATTACGATTTTGTTAAATGAAATAAATTAAAAAAATAAAGTAATTTTTTTTATAAATTTTAGCAATTTTAATTAATCACACTGAGTGAGTGTGTGTGTGTGTGTGTGTGGGTGTGGTGTAAATATAGTTTTTGTACAATTGTTTCGTGTGTACTTCTAAATCGTAGGTAATAGTCGCCGTCCTCCAAAAACCAAACAAGATTATTGATAAGCCATGAATATTCTCAATGTAAATTTGATTCGGTGGTCCAAAACCACCTTTTTGTGAACCACTCATGGCCTAACAATTTGGTATTTGGAAGGCGGTGTAGGGTCAAATGGACAAATGCGATATAAGATATCTTTTATATTTGTTGCCGGATAATTTTATGGATTAAATTAAAATCTTTGAAAATATGATGTCGATAAGATAAGTGAGATAAGAATGGCTGCACAATAATATGTCGGTCCAAATGAAAGAATATATTTATAATAATGTTAGACATTCATTATACCGGCCAAAGTGGTATCATTTACTCTAAATATAATTGGCCTAATAACTAATTGTCACAAAATTGATCTGTAAATATCGAATTTATAGACACACACACACATCAATTCCAAAAGATTTTTAGATAGGGTTTTTTTTATTTATTTGTGATATTTCTAATAAAATTAAAATAGTTTTAATAAATTCGGTTTAACTCATTGGGACCGCAAAAAAATCACAGAGACAACAACTTTTAAAAATTCCATGTATTTCGATTGCATTCGATTTTAATTCATTTTATAACGCGGTACGTTTTGTAATAAGAGTGAAGAGTAAGTCTCTGACGTGGTCGGTCTTTAATTCCTTTCTCTAGAATGGGTTTTTTTTTTATTTTTCTTGTTACTTCATTGAATTTATAAATTGCACATCAGTTTTGTGCGAACCTCGACTGACAGTTTAAGTCTACAGTGATTTCGAGTATTAAAATCGATATTTTTTTAATAATTTGCAATATGGTCGAAGCAATGTGTGATCTTTCTGATTATCTTATCGAACAAATTACAATTGCTTTCGAAAACGATAATTTGGATGAGATAAAATTAATAATTGAAACTCATGAGGCTTTAACTTATGACAAACTATTCGTTTTATGTGCCAAATTTTCATGTATAAATATTTTTAAATTTTTAATGGCACAAATTGAGAATGTAAATGTTATATGTAAAAATTGTGGTTTCAGCGCATTGCATGTGGCATGCATTTTTTCAAGATTTGATATTGTTAAATTACTTTGTGACCATCCAAACATTTGGATAAATGCAAGAGGAAAATATTATTGTACACCATTGCACTTGGCCTGTCAATTGGATGAAAATCTAAGTATTGTTAAATTTCTTATCAGTAAAGGTGCCGATGTCAATGCAATGGATGAAGATAATCAAACACCAAAAAGTTATGCATGCCAATCGAATGCTGACCTAATTCTAAACGAATTATAATGTTTAAAAAAGTTTCTGTGTGGGGTTGAGGCTAATGATGGAAATGATGAAATAAGCGGTACGAAAAAATTAAACAATAACTAATTGTGTGTGTGTTTTTTCATTTTTGTTAAATATAGAATATTTTATAATTGTAACTTTGTAAATTGCCTATAGATCCAATTATATTCACACATTTTGTAAAATCAAATGTTATAAAAAATTATGTTTTTTTAGTATTCCAAATTTTTGGTAAAAAATGATAAAATTTTATATGAATTATAATAATTATTTAAATTGTGTCTCACTCACATGGGTTTCATTCAATCGACGTATGCGACAACCAGACCAGGTGTATTTCTGCATCGATACAGTGTACTTAAACTAGTTTAACATT
This sequence comes from Bibio marci, assembly GCA_910594885.2. Taxonomy (NCBI): domain Eukaryota; kingdom Metazoa; phylum Arthropoda; class Insecta; order Diptera; family Bibionidae; genus Bibio; species Bibio marci. The sequence continues at coordinate 17,133,688 of OU343119.1, read as the reverse complement.
TGGCCCGAAACGTTTGTGATAATGGTAATTACTACCCAAAAAAAAACGAAATTTACGAATTCGTTTCCAATCAAATTCAGAAAAAGTAGGATGCACATCATTCGTAAAACCCTGTACGGACATCGTCTCATTTATTTCGGCTGGCACATCAAAAAGGAATGATCAGCCACCTTTCCTTGTAATTTCACACAAACTGTGTCTGTGGGATACACGTACCACTCAAAATATATGATATCTTTTGCGTATGTTTTCCAATAAATGTATGTACAAATAAAACCATATCTTTGTGAACGAATGGCATCGTAGTGTTAACAACTCGTCCAATTCACGGCAATAATATGTAATTTATTAATTCTATAGAATTGTATATCGAAAAGTAATTGGTGTCCAAATTGAACTGTCATAGCTGATAGTGGTATGGGAATAATATATGATGTTGATGCATTTAAGAAAATCCATTAGTTGGACACAATCAATGCACACAGATTAACATGTTTTTGGCACATCCATAAAAATTAAAATAACCCCAAACAGATGCTAAAGATGATGCTTCATCGCCAGCCAACCTATTTTAATGGGTCAATGTGATAATTTATGGGTTTCATGAAGTGTGCACGTAATTTTCCCGCAGAAAAAAACAGAAAATGTGGGGTGAATGTAAAAACTAAAAAATTGCCAAATGAAACTAACAAATAGGCCGTCCACAAAATGGGTGACCGACCGCCCCACCACCCATTACTTTAAATTATTTCCATAGTATATTGCTAAACAGAAATTTCCGGATGCCAACGTTTAAATTAAATAAGCGTAGACAATTACAAAAAAATTCCATACACATTTGCAATTGCAGGGTATTAATTATACTGGCGCAACACCTAGAGTTGTATATCAGTAAATTATTCATGCAATGCATCGTTATCGAGTGTATAATATTAGTGTTGTGTCGCCAGACAACATAACTGTGCTCCATATTGGCCGAAGATATCATTTGAACACATTGACATCGGCAAAAATAAAGTACAATTTACATGCGCGTCATAAGTTCAATGGGTTAATAATTAAATTAAATTAAATTAAAATTTAATGATACCGTTGAGATTGAGGTGTTAAATTGTTAGGTTTGTGGCAGTCGTCCACAGTGATAAATCACAATAAGAAATTTCGATTGAAAAAGGGATATTATATGTGCAAATGTGAAAATTAAAATTAGGTTTATCGGTCTGTGATCATATCTGTGACATATAAAATTGTCCACTATTGTGTTCAATGGCTGGCACCAAAACTGATGACAACAGAAGTTTTTGTGTAAATAAAACGCCAAGAATGGATATCGAAATCAATGGCCGGTGAAATTAGGATGGCACGCACATATTGCTGTGCTAAGGATGTGATCGGCGGATAATACTTGTTTGGGCAAATTCAAATTTTTTTCACAATTAGTATTTTTACCAATAAAATTTTATTAATAATTTTATGTTTCAAGTTTCAAGTGCGTCAATACAACAATAAAAACTTGCGATGAGACAAAATAGAATGATTATTTTAAAATTTTCAAAACTAATTATATAATTTATACAATACTAAAATGGATATTCTAATTTTAAAAAAAAATTCTCATGAAAAATACATATTAAAATTATTATCATTATCACCAGCAATACCATTATTATGAATATTGCAAATGCAAACAGACTAAAAACATTTCGCACATACAATCTAATATTTTGATTGTCATCGTTGATAAGCATTTTAAATGAATACCATATTAATTGAGCCACTATGTAATGTGCTCGGCATTCACACGCCCGACTTAACGGTGACTCATTCAATATATCTTTAACATTTATCTTCGCACCACAATCGATAAGACATTTAACAATATTACGATTTTTATTACTATCGCACACCATATGCAATGCCGTTCGACCCATTCTATTCCTCGTATCTATTTGCATATCTTGACGTTCACACAGCAATTTAACAGCACCTAAATTTGAACAGGAACATGCATTTTGTAACGGTGTATAACCATCAACTACACACTGTACATTTACATTGGGTACATACTGTAGTAAATACTTACAAATTGTTGGACATTGAAATTTAACACAATCATGTAACAATTGATGGTATTTCTGTTTTGGAATGTCGGCAATCAAGTATTTAAATTGCTCTAAATTATCATCCATCCATGCATAAACAATATTTGTACGTCTTTCGGATATTGGATGGATTCCCATAATACGATTATCTGTTGATGCATTTTGGTAATTTTGGTGCATGGTCAACGATTTGAGGAGGAAATAACAACAGAAAATCTACAGAAAATCAAAAAAAAAAAACAGTTTGTGTGTTGTTCACTAAACAACGTCAACTAAAATATACCTAATACTTATTGAATGATGATATGGCAATTTTGCTGAATTGAACATACACAGAATGAAGTTATTTACAACTAGAAATTATGTTTTTTCTTAAATGATATTATCAATTTGGTACTATGGAAAATACAGTTGAATCACCGTATCAACAAATTTAATGATTTTCCAGCAAAAAAATACAATAAATGTAACCCCTTAAAGACACTCTACGTAAAAATCAAGCGGTTTGCTAATCGGTACGCTAATCATATCAAATACGGTGTTTATACTGAGTGTAATAGTAGCACGTTGGAAAAACTAAACAATTTCCATTCATAATTGGGGAACAAAATGATGTGAAATCTAATTTTTTAAATTCCACACAGAACGCCGATCTAATAAATATAGGCTAACAAGAAACTCAATGCCCGCTAATTAATGGTAAGATCATATTTCATTGGAATCTTCGAATATTGCATAATCAATGGGATACACAATCCCAAATCAGAAAAAGTTTGTGTGAATGTCTGAAGACCGGATGAGTTTTGAATCTGAATGAGTTTTCAGTTTTGTGAATAGAAAAAAATCACCAGGTTATTGACGAATACGGAAGAGATTCGCTGATGAGAGAAATCCGTTTTTTTTTTGAATCAAAAATTTAGTCAATTCTTTTTGGTGTTGGTGGTGCATTACCGTCAAATAAAAATGAATATTCGGTAATCAATTCTTGAACACAAATGATGTGAACACAACAAAACAGTATTCTGTATTTATAGTTTTGGGACAAATTCCTTATAAACAATACCATTTGAATGGTAGAAAGTTGTCGGTATTGTCTTTATTCTTGACCTTAGAAATTACAACTGCTTTGATGTTAATACATTTTTTTCTATTCTATTCTGATTGACGCTTATTAGAACTACAGCCTCATAAATGATTACTTAATCCTATATAAATTTACTGACCAATAAAAATGTTAAATTGTTGACAAAATGATAAAATAAATGTGACGGAAATGAGTTGATTTCAACGTTTTCGGTGATGATACATTAAAATTGGATGTCAATTATGGTCTCATTCAGCCGGCACAAAACGGTTTTGTCACGTGCACAGCAAACTGAATAAAATGTTAAATTGAAATAAGAAAATTTAAAATGAGTGATAATAATAATAATAATTTACACTTACCAGCGATAACCATCTACCGAGGAGAGCACTGTGTGTTTTAATAAATCTTACGTACCCCCATGTTCCTATCCATTAACGATTCTTAATTTATAAAATGTAAGCCAAAACAATTGCTAACATTACAATTGTGCACCGCGTCCACATCATCATCATCATCATCATCATCATCATCATCATCATCATCATCATTTTCTATAGGTATTCGTTTAGATGGTGACCGGTGCTCATTTGCAAATAGATACTGTAATATAATCAGCAAATAAATTATATTCATTTGTATTTAACGAAATTCTATTTGCAGCAATTTTTAATTTTATCGATGAACAATTACAAGTCCGTAGTTTCTTTCATATTATCCACATTTTAATGGGATTTTAACATCATAAATTACATAATTATATAAATTTAATTATACCTTTTACATTCACTTTCATCCAGTTTAATTAATTAATAGTTACGACAAAATCGCGTAACATCCAAAAAATTAATGTATCATTTTAATTCAATTTTATCCTATTTTTGGTTAAATATATCAATCATTTTTCATCTCTTAATCCATACATTTTTTGACACAAATCAGCATCACCAAGATTAATGACTAAAATACAGCTGCAAACGTAATACGCTTTCAATAAACAATCATTCTGATTGTATTTTAATATAATGCGATGCTGAGCATCGGATGGAAGTCCAAAAAATTGGTAAAACTAAAAAGAAAACGTAAAAAACCAATTAAAAATATTATAAATATAATTTCTTGTGGCAACGGACAAGAGGATGCAGAATTATTAACACATTAAAGGCGGGAGTCGTAGTACAACGATTTATCTCGACTGTAGCTTAAAGGCGGTAGTCGTATTAGTACAGTTTGCAACGACATTTTGCAAGCCATGCACCACTTTACATTTGTATTTATATATGTTTTGTTTGGTTTGAAGCTGTTCTTGGTTGTTCAAATTCTACTTAGAGTAAAATTTTGAAATCCTTCAATATGGTTTCACGGCAAAAATAAAGATATATTAATGCAGACGATTTGTCTGACATTGATGGTGCGGAAAAAGAGTTAGATATTGATAATAATGATAGTGATATTGACGATAATGATAGTGATAGTTCTATACGACCTGTGAGAAGGACTCCGAGTTTTTCCACTACCGATGATGAAAGTGAAATGATGATTATGAAGAATAAATTATACATCAATGGACTGAATGGACGACATTTCACCTACCATAGAACCGAGGCGGGTCGGTCGCCGCGTTACCTAGCATAATTCCATTAAAATCGCCCGCCTTTAATGAGTTAATTAAATGATGAATTAAATTTTAGAAAATATTCGACCACAAAATATAATTTTCCGAGAATTTTAGATTTAATAATACTTTTTTCTAAATAGTCTTTGATTTTACTTTGCAAATAAGTGTTTATTAATGCCAGTACAAATGAAAGAACCAATTGTGAGAGTGAAATTGTATTGACATTGTTTGGCCGTGATCGTGTGTGAACTGAATTACTGGATATTATGATTCCATTCGTAAATTTGTTTGTCGCATGTTATTAATAAAATGTAACGTTTTAATCGATTGGTAATGATTATTTGACATGGATCACACAATTGCTGTTTGGGTGGAAAAATAAAGGAAATGTATTTCACATTTCATCACAAGATGTTAATATAAAAACTAAAAATGTTACTGAGAAAATTGATTGAAAACCACTATTGGCTATGGTTATTTGTAAACATCACAAAATATTCATTAAACTCATTAAAGGATCTTGAATTAATATATTAATTCTTAAAATTTAATTTAAACTAACATCCAATCGATATATCTGGCGTGTCTAAATAATATAATGGTAGTGCCTACGGTCTGCGTATGATTCTCACATAAGCTTTGATTATTTTGCAACTAATTTCATTGGAGCTTTCATAATTCCCCTAAAATTAACTTTAATTAATTAATAAAAATGGTTATTTTCATTGCCATCATCATCGACTGAATTACAATTATTATTTTGTATTTTCCATTTTTTAAATGTTTTCATTCGAAACTAAAACTAAAATGTACAAGTGTTAATTATTAAAGGTACAAAAAGCAAATCAGTTGCTGTAAATATAAATTGTTAACCGTAGCCGTTAAGTGTAAGATCGTTTGTAACATGAACCAGTTCGTTAATTGTAACCTTAAATTAAACATCAATCAGTTATAAAATAATACCATAAAATTCCGATTTATAATTAAAATAGCTCAAACAAATGACTGCCAATCTAATATGAAAAAGTACACCCACAAAAATGTTGTGTGGCATAATTAAGTTAAAATTATTGTTATCCTAAATGTTAGTAAATCGTAAATTTATGGGATTTATCGTTATCCCCGGTGTTGTCGTCAAATATTTAGTCGTCATTCGTGCGTGAATCATTATTATTTTGTTTTCATCTAAAAAAAAATATAACATTATACTGGAGACGAAAAATTGTGGCAGCTGGTCACAATTACAGGCAATGCTGATAAGATTATGATTCGTATTTGATGATTTATCAAATAGTTGTTGTGTACTATGAATTGTTATAAACTTTTGAAACTATCAGTGCGGTGATGTTTACCGACACCAATTAATGCCTTTGATGCATTATTAGCAATGATGAAAAAGTCACCAGAATTGGTGAACTGATAGAATAAACTAATTTTTTTAAATTAACAATTCCAAAAATAATGTAAATGGCGTTAAAAACTGGACAGAATTGGGTAGTTCTATCCCACTAATACTATTCCTTAGAAAGTATCTCATCAATTGACGAATTGTCGTAAATTGCTGGAAAGATGTTAAATAAATATTTATAATTTTTGAATAAAAATAAAACGGGAACTTACTTTTGCCCATATCCAATAATTCATTCACTTCCATTAAATTAAATTCATGACATGACATGCATCTGTCCGAGGATTAAATTACTTTCAAAATATTAAACATTATCTTCAGTTAACATGATAATTTGTTCCATTTTATTTATTTCCATATCATCAATGATTTCCTTCGATTCATCTGGCTGCATCTAATTTTGAATCATTTACGACCGGGAGCATTCATGGAGACTATGATGCATTATTAAATCTAAAATCATAAGAACACACATAAATAAATAAATATTTAATATTAATACGTTGACATTTTTGTGGCCGAATATTTTCTAAAATTTAATTCATCATTTAATAATAATAATTCTGCATTCTCTTCCGTTGGCATAAGAAATTATTGATTAGTAATATTTTTAATTTGGTTTTTTATATTTTCGCTTTCTTTTTAGTTTTACTGTTTGTGGACTTCGATCCGATGCTCATCATCATCAGCACAGCAGCATAATCATCAACGACACCGATTATATTACAATCGGAATGATAGATTATTGAAAGTTTATTATTTTCTATTTGCATTATATGTAACAGAAAATTTATCTAAATCCAGGTATTTGGTTCGGCTGACGAAGGAAGGAACATCAACCGCATTACATGTTGTTTGGTTTGCATTAATGCTGAACAAACATTTTTTGCAACAGAACTATATTACATTAAATATTTGATGCGAGACACTTGAATGTTAACAAAGAATTGTTTTGAATTTACAATATCAATTTTTTTTTATACAATGAACACAAAAAATTTACACAAAATCGATTACTTACATTAAACTATCGGACATTCCTATAACATTAAACGATCATCTTATGGTGACACAAAAATTCGATTATTTTTGTTATAAAATTAATATTTTTTCTAATTAAAAAACAAAACTTCGTCTGTGATTTTGAAGACGCCGTTTACCATTTTACAATTTTCTTATAACATCACCAACTAAACATTAATTTATTAACATTTTGATACACTTATTTGTTATTATTTAAACAATTATTATTGATTTTATATTATTTTATTAGAATTTAATTAAAAAAAATGAAATAAACCAGCAATGTCAAACAAATGCGATTGAAATTCTTCGATTGAGTGATTATTTTGTTTAGTTTTGACTTTTCTATGAGGTTGAAGAGAGAATGTGTCAAAATGAAATAGCCAAATCGGTCGGCTACTTTGATTTGTTTGACAATGGTTTGACAACTGAAATTGAGCGTGTGCTGTAGCGGCTGTATCCAGCCTATTTGGCTATTTTTTTTGACACATTCTCATTTTAACCTCAAAAAAAGTCAAAACTAAACAAAATAATCACTCAATCGAAGAATTTCAATCGCATTTGTTTGACATTGCTTGTTTATTTCATTTTATTTAATTAAATTATAATAAAATAATATAAAATCAATAATAATTGTTTAAATAATTACAAATAAGTGTATCAAACGGTTAATAAATAAATTTTTAGTTAGTGATGTTATGTGGTTTTATAAGATAATCGGAAAACGGTAAGACGCTTCTTCAAAATCACATCCAAAATATATTTTACAACAATTTGATTGAATGTTATTGAAATGTCCGACGCATGTAAGTAATAATATATTAAAAATAAATAGACAATATTTTTTTAAATAATTTTAAACAATAAAAATTGATTAAGTAAAAATGAATACACAACAAGTACACACCAATCTTTGTTTTGCATTCAACTACTCCACATTATTTGTATCCAAAATATTAAATATAATGTAGTAGTTCAAGTACTGTTACAAAAATGTTTGTTCAGCATCAATGAAACTAAAAACAACATGTAATGCAGTTGCGGTTCCTTCTTTCGTCAGCCGAACCAAATACCTTGAAATAGATAAATCTTCTGTTACATATGATGAGAATAGAAAACTAAAAACTTTCAATAATCAATCATTCCGATTGTAATATAAATCGGTGTCGTTGATGATTATGCTGCTGCGGTGCTTATGATGAGCATTTGATGGAAGCACACAAACTAAAAAGAAAGCGAAAGTATAAAAACACAATTAAAAATATTACTAATTTATTATGACAACGGAAGCGAATGCAGAATTATTATTATTAAATGATAAATTAAATTTTAGAAAATATTCGGCCACAAAAATGTCAACGTATTAATATAAAATATTTATTTATTTATGTGTGTTCTTACGATTTTAGATTTAATAATGCATCATAGTTTCCATGAATGCTCCCGGTCGTAAATGATTCAAAATTAGATGCAGCCAGATGAATCGAACGAAATCATTGATGATATGGAAATACATAAAATGGAACAAAATATTATGTTAACTGAAGATAATGATCAATATTTTGAAAGTAATTTAATCCTCGGACAGATGCATGTCATGTCAAGAATTTAATTTAATGGAAGTAAATGAATTATTGGATATGGGCCAAAGTAAGTTCAGTTTTTATTCAAAAATTATAAATGTTTATTTAACATCTTTGCCGGTAATTTACGGCAATTTGTCAACGCAATTGATGATATTTTCATAAAATTATGCGTCTCGTGAAGCGTTGACCGGCGATTCGATTGGAGTGAATAGTATTCCGAACGAGGATTGTCTGCCGAATATTACGAATGGGATTGAGCTTACCATTTCTGTACTTCCAAATAGATTTTAATTTTAAATTTAATTCTGAATCCAATACGACCGATGTATTCAGGGTGACTATGTAAATTATTAAATGTTTCCGTTGGCATAAGAAATTATATTATTAATTTTTTTTTTGGAATTTATTTCTAACGTTTTTACTTTCTTTTTAGTTTTACTATTCGTGGACTTCCATCCGATGGTGGTCATCATCTGCAACCGCTGCCATTACATACACATCAACGACACCGATTTTAAGAAAAATATTAATGCCAACAAATAAATGGATTAAGAACGATTTTATGCGGTATGTTGCTGTACCAAAATCTAATATTTCCGATGTTAATCATTTTTATAAATTAAATATTGTAAGTTTTTTAATTTCAATTTTATTTGTATTATAATTTTGTTATTGACATAAGTTCGGATTGACTAGATTTCGATATGAATAACGTATAATTCGAGATAGTATATTAATTTTAATGTTAATTTATGTCATCAACCGTTCTAGCGAATGATGTGGCCGTAATCTGAAATAATTTTAGATTTTTTTTGCTATATATTTGTACTGTAAATTGTTATCGATTTATAAACTATTTGCCTGCACACACCTGTGACCTGTGTCACCAATTCAATAAATAATTAACCATTTTTTTATACCGATTTACATATTTATTTATTATTTTATTACCTAAACACAGAAAAAAAGCTAAAAAAAAACCATTAATTTCTAATCTAATTTTTAAAATAATCGTTTCTTAAAAATTAAATTAAATATACTTTAAGTATTTCGATTTAATTGAATCCATAAAATTTCTTCGAATTAAAGCAAATATATTTTCGAATATATTTATTTTTCTTATCTATTTTCAAATTTAATATTGTTTTTCTTGCTAACAGGTACTGTACAATGGTATGATTGTTGGTCATGCAAGCATTGGCAAAAGCTGTATTACCCGATGTGTTCATCACATTTACATCAATCGAAGCATTTAATAGTATTATCACAATTTCAAGTGTATTGATATTGTTGCAAGCGAAATGCAATGCACTTTCGTTTCGGCCATTTGTTTTATTGATTTGAATGTTACGGTGGGCGCATAGTAATTTAACAATTTCAATATTTGAATTTAGACACGCTATGTGCAGTGCCGTGTTATCACAAACCTTACTTGTTCTATTCACATCGGCGCCGTATACCATTAGGTACTCGAAAACTGTTATACTATTCCATTTGGCACATATTTGTAACGGTAAATATTTTCGTAAAAATCCATTCATTACGTTTTCATAATGTAATACGGCAAACATCATAAGTTCAATTTTATCTTTTTCGCATAACCAAATCATAAATTGATCGGTGCGAAAGTGGTTCAGTAAAATTTTTAATATGTTGGGATGATTTCTATCAACTGCCATCCAGAAAAATATTAGCGATATGTTTTCATTAATTTGTACATTTTCATTGATTAATTCTTTTAATTTTATGCTATTGTTATCAACTATTGAATCTTTAACCATTTCCAAATAATCACGTATCGTTCCTTTCATTTTTAATAATTTATAATTAATTTTCGTTTTGTCTATTACAAAAAATTACACCTCAGATGAAAAATTTTTTCAATAAATCAGACAACGAGGACAACTAAAATGTATGAACTAAATTGCAATCTTCTCGTGACTAAATGAATGCAGTTAAACTGAAACAGTTGCACCGATAAATCGGAGCAATGATAGAAAATTTTAAAATAAAATTACGAAATACCAGAACCAATTATTTTCTCATTCATTCTCCGAGCGAGATTATAATTTTTTTTTTTTTATTTGTTGACTTGTGTGACAGCATAAGTTGAAGTTTTCTTTGACTAAGAAATGAATGCGTCAAATACAAATACATTTCGGTGATACTTACATTTCTTAAATCAAAAGTTGAATTAACTCAAAATGTGGAAAAGTTTTGGATTTGGAATTGTGTCTAATTAAAAATTAAAAATATTAATATTTCACTGACTCAAAAATGTCTTCGAATTTGTTAGATAATAGATAACAATTTTTGGAAACATTTGACAACGCAGTTAAAATATCGAACCTATATATTCTTTGTTTTCATGTATCTTCAGATTTATGTTTTAATTTGTATAATAACCGCTCAACGATATGGTTTTGGGTCATCCATTTAGCAATTAGCAAATGCCATATGACCGTGTGCGTTTACTAAATTTATATAAATTGAAGCATTTAAAAGTTCTTTAACAATGTCAAGATAAATGATACTTCTGCAATGGATTTTCATTTGGCTAATTGATTTATTGTATTTAATATTCGAATTTAGAGCGGTTAAGTGTTTGGCAGTATAATTACAATATTCAGTTGTTCGATTGCCATCAATTGCCATTGGCCATTGAATATCTACAACCTCTTACACTATTCCATTTTTGGCACACATTTGCAACGGTTAAAATTTGTGGAAAACACCATACGATAAGATATTTATCTTTTTCACATAACCATAACGTCAAATCGTTCGGTGGTAAAGTGTTTCAGTGAAATTATCAATGTGTCATAGTGTTGTTTTTCAATGGTCCACCAGCAAAATATTCCTTAATTTGTTCCTTTTTTTTGTCATTAATTTTTGTATTTTTATTTTGTAAATTTTGTATTCAACTATCGAATCTTTAACCAAAGTATGCAAATAATTATACACCTTTTGTCGCATCACCGGTGGCTACCGGCTGCCGTTCATGCATATTTGAATTTTTTTTAGTTATTCTTTCTATACGTAAGTTTGTGTAAACGGTGTCACAAATTGAGCGGTCAAATGTTCAACGACATTTATATTTGAAATACTTGCCATTGGCCATGCCATAAAATTTACTGACACCACACACATTCGTTTCCAACTTTTTTGACTTTACATTCTAAATGAAATTCGTTCATCGCCTGACACTTTCCACCTATTCAATATATATATGTTCCAGCAAAATTACAAGTACATGAATAAAATTCGTTCACATACACTATCCCGAAATCATTTCAATGAATTGAGAAATTCATGTGAATAATTAAAAATTTGAATGAATTTTCTTAATAGTTGTCAAAAGTGGGTGTACGTGTTCGGTGCTGTTTTTTGTTTGCGAAACCATTTTGTGAACGTAATCATTTCGGTGTATCTGTTTCTGTATATATATATTGAATGGCATTTTATCATTGTCATAATTAATGTCAAATTTTAGACTTAATTTTTTTTTTATTCTACCTAATCACATTTTACGACCGAAAAGGCAAATTAAACAATAATCGATCTATCTGCGAAAAAACAAAATAGATTAAATAAATAAAATGGAAATTTTAAATAAAAAATTTCACCTAGCCGTTGCTACCGGTAACATTGATGGCGTTATAAAATATTTATCAAAAGGAGCTGTAATTGATTGTTTTAATGAAGACGGTGATACGGCTGCACATGTGGCAATAAAAATAGGAAACATTAAACTATTAAAAATATTAATTGAAGACTATTGGGCCAACATAAAAATAACAAATTTGTATACCATAAATTTGGTTGGCATGGCATGCATAAAAGACGATTTAATTGCATTACATATATTATTTGTTAATGGTATTAATGTTCAAACGATTGGAAACACTTTGCCCATACTCCATTATTGTGCCAAATACAATAGTGTCGTTATTTGTCAATATTTATTGTATTTAGGCATGCAGGTAAATTTTAAATATCGTTTCAATACAACGCCATTGCATTATGCCTGCACTTTTTCATCATTTGCAATTGTTAAATTACTTTGTGATCAAACGGACATCGAACTGGATGCAATCGATGATCATGGAAACACACCGTTATTATTGATATGCAGTTCGACAAGTGGTAGCATTAAAATTGGTAAATTTTTGATCGCACGCGGTTGTAATATAAATGCCAAAAATCGAAGTAATAAAACAATATTGGATTTGGCGTGTGAAAACGATTTGCTGGAAATTGTATCCGTATTAATAAAACAAAAACGATTAAGTCGACAACGCATTGCAATAGTCACAATCCTTTATTTACTTAAACATGGATTTGCATATACATAATTTCTATGGTTGTTGTTAATTTGTTCGTTTGTGTGTGTGTGTGTGTGGGTGTGTGTGTATGTGTGTGTGTGTGTATCTGCGATTTGTTCTTTCGTATAAAGTTTGTTTAAATTTTAATAATGTTTCTAATTTATATTTAGAATTTAATTAATTAATTAATTAAGCAATTTCACATAACCCAAATTAATGGTTTTTATTTTTGTATATGTTTTAGCATTGATAATTAAAAATATAATAATAATAATAAAGAACAATATATGAATATAATAAATGTTGAATCAATTAAGTGGATCGTCAGCAATGGCTTCGGGTCACTGGTACTGTGAAAACAGTTAGCAATCCATTAAAATTAAGATTAACCATTGATGGGGAGCCAACCGAAAAAATCTATATCATTTCTCCATTAACTTCTTTTTTGTAATTGTATATTTCCTTTCCAAAATTGCCTCATACTCTAGTCACGCGGGCTGCGATGAATTTTATACCATTGAGTAGGCCTAATGATAATACTTTACCAAAACAATTTACGATCTTAGGTGATATTTCTTTTGCCGACAAGTGTTTTACACACAATTTTTGTGTACATATTTTCAGGTCCAATTTAGACATGGAATTAAAAAATAAGAGAAAAACATATTGTTCAACTAGAATTCACACTGGTCAATACTAGAAAATTATTCAATTGTGTGTTTCAATACGTTTTGACTGAGTTTTAATGTCAAAAATCGATAGCTTTTCAATTTTAATTTGTTTTTTTTTCAGTTATAACGACAGTCGCAGCATCACCCAGTTTTGCAACTAAACACAAAACCTCTTTATTTGTACAGCAATAGCAATGCATTAAATTTCTGGTAATGGAAAGATAATTTCTGTGAACTAATAGAATTTTATTGTGAAGCAAATCGTTTTAAAAAATTGATACAACAATACCACCAGTTTCCCTGCGCCAATGTGCAGGTTGTGTGTATAAACATCACCTTCGGCTATAGACGTTAAAATTCTAATAGATCAAATGTTAATTGTTTAGTACACTTTCCCGCATTGACAGTACGTACAGTACCAACTTGAGTGTAATAAAAATCCCAGGTCGATGTCTTACACTTGGTGTACCATATCTTGTTGTTCACTTTCATAATTGCTATGCTATTCCCTAGACACAGCACAACATTTAATTTATATTAAATTAGCTAATTAATGATATTAAATTAAAATTATTATTTTTAGGTTCATTGATCATCCAAAAATTAATGGAAACAATTAAATCCTATTCCTAATTCCGGTTCACGTATAATTGTTAAAAAAAAACACTCTTCAATTTTAATGTGAGTGGCAGTCGTCAGTGCGCAAAGTTGATATGGATGATTTTTTGTTTTTGAAATGAATTTGTTATGCTGGAAATATTTGAACTTGTGGATGGCGGCACACAAACATAGCTAGTACAAATGTGTACCCAAAAATATGGAATAGACCGGCATGGTGGTTGGGTAATATTTTAATATTTTATTTAACATACCGAAACCATACTGATTTTAATTGTTTTAGGTAAGGTAGTGGCAGACGCAACCATTTTTAATGTAACACCGTACAGAAAGAATTGCACGAGCGTGATATGATCAGAAAAAATTTAATAAAATGGTTCAAAAGATCGGAAACAAAAATTAAAAGATGTGAATGGAGATTTGAAAAGTGAGATTTAGATAATTTATAAATAATAAGTTTCTACATAGTTTTTAAAAAGGGATTACATTGGTATTTCGGGCGCCGACATAATCCTTCAATAGTTAGGGCACTGTTACAGGCTATCCTGTACAAATGGAAGTAAATTTCTGATTAATTTAAAAGAAATTTGATATGCGTCAACTAAAACAACAATTATTATGGAATTATTTTCGAATAATTTTCTTCAAAATTTGGGTATCCATCGAATTTTTATCTATCTCTTCACACACAGAATAATATAAATACTCACCTATCACTGTATAGTGGGGGATGGAGAGGGTGTGCGGCACTTTAATTTTTATTTTATTTGTTTCCCATTTCTTCTTAAACCTTTCGAAAAATCTTAAGCCACATAACTGTTCCGATGACAAAATTGTCCCGATATTGAATTCAAAAAAAAGTCTAACACATGAATCACATATGATTCATTTGATAACATTTTAATTGTTATCATATGGTTTTTGTTTCGTTGCATTTCCATTTCATTGCATAATCGAAATTAGAGTGTAGTTAGGCAAACGGATAATTTTTATAATTCCGTTTTTGATTAATAGGTCATTTTTGTGTTTACCCATTAATAGAAAACTATCCAACAAATCAAATAAAACCAACCATGGATCACTGGACGCAAACGATGTATACGGTACTACACGGTACTCTGCAATCAAAATTGTAATCTGAATAATAATAATAACATCAAATAGACCTAAGATGACACACACAAAATTAAGAGGTCTGCGCTTCTGAATTTAAAGAAACGATTAGTAGTCGAGTTAAACTCAATTATAATTTATTAATTTTGTATTGCCTGTGTTACATTATTAATTTATTTAAATCAATTCTAAAATACATAAAAAAAACAAAAAAAAAATAAAAAAAATAAACCAACCAAAGCCCATTGGACAACAATTAAAAACACAAATTATAAATTAACATTTTATCCACATCATTATTAATTATCATTTAAAATTTAAACCATAAATTTCCAAATAATTAATTGTTTTTTGAGCTGTAATTTGATTGGAATAATCTCTGATTAAATGTGGTTGCGCCAGTAATTCTTTAACAATTTCAAACTTATCATATTCACAAGCCACATCTAATGGTGATCTATTATTGTTATCTCTGCGATTAATGTCACAGCCACGTGCGATAAGAAATTTACCAATTTCAATGTTACAACGGCGATGGCATGCCAATAGAAACGGTGTATTTCCATCCGCATCGATTGCATTTAAATCGATGTCGGTGCGATAACAAAGTTGTATCAGAACGTCTAGCGATGAATATTTACATGCAAAATGTAGTGGTGTTTGATTGAAAATATTTTTTGCATTTACATCAATCAGTTGGGTGTCCAATAAATATGTGCATGTCAATGGACTATTAAAACAAGCACACGTATGCAATAGACTATGTTTTCCCGCACTGCCATCATGAACATATGCACCATTATTAACTAATAGTTGTAAAACATTTAGATTATCTGTTACACATGCCCGTTCAAGTAAACTACCTTCGTTCGCATTTGTTACTTCTAAATGAGCGCTGTGGGCGAAGTGTTCGTTAATCCTTTCAATATAACCATTTGTCACAACATCAACGTCATATATTTCATTAATTTGGTCATGTGATTCATATTCAAAAATTTCAACAGCTTCACGTTTAATATTATAATTTATATTTTGCCAAAATGTCATTGTTTAGTTAATAAATTTTCGGAATTTTTAGATTTTGGACATTTGATGTGAACAGAACGATTTTAATAATGTGTTAAATAAATAATCACAAATAAAATACGATCGAATTCAAACGCTGTCCAAAAAACTAATGCAATTCGATTAGTTACACGGAGAGATTAAATTTTGTAAATTAAAATTAATAATAATTGTAAAAATGTCAAAATTAAAAATTTCTATTGGGTTTTGTGTGTGTCGCATAAATAATCAATTATTTATGGGGGGGGGCGTGCGAGTTATCGAGTGACGAATTGAAATTTTCGATGATTCTATTAAAAATTTTGATATTAACACATTTAGGCTACAAAAAATGGGTCACTAAGCGGCCAGACATTATTCTTTCCAATTTCCACTATCTATTGCCATCGATTTTAACCGAAAATTGTGGTGGCCACTATATCTGTACTGACCCATTCAGACACTCAATGCTATTGAAATAAATTGAAATTGAAATTATCATTCTGAAAAAGGGGTTTTTGAACTACACTATAAAAATTTAGTAATTTATTAGTGCAACTTACTTACTTACTCCATGGCGTTACAACCCGGGTGCGGTTTTAGCTTTCTCCAACACGCTTTTCCAACCTGACCTATCCGCAGCCGCAATGTCTTCCAATCTCGAATTTTTAGAATCTTTATATCACAGTATACTCGGCATCTAGCCATCTCGCCTTAGGTCTTCTCCGGCTTTCCTTCTACCTTCTGGTTTACTATTTAACCGGGTTTTTCGGCACACGCTCCTCCTCCATGCGTTCTACGTGTCCAACAGCCATCTCAATCTATTGATCTTGATTGTTTTGACAATCAATTTGGTTGCCCGTACTACTTGTCTAATTCAAAATTGTATCTTCGCCTCCAACCATTCTGTTCTTTGACGGCGGGACCAAATATGCCATGGAGTACCTTTAGTGCAACTATTTCGTGTAAAACAACGGTCTGCGTTGAAATCTTTGATGTTATATGTCACCACCACCACCACCACCACTGTTTGGAAAATATTTAAATCATCTGTTTCACATGCCCATTCGAGAAAAAAATTTTCGTATACATTTGTTACATATAAATCACATCCATGTTTTCCCATTAAAAAACCATAGGTGAAAATTACCAGTTAACAGATATTGTTTAACCTTCTGAATGCTAACTTCTGCGACGGCTTCATAAAACATTTCTATCGTTTTTTCATGTGTTTCATGTACACCGAAATTGTAACAACAGCTTCAACATAATTATCATTGTCCTCGGATGCCATTATTTATGTAATAAATTTTATACATTTAGATTTTAGAAAATTGATGTGTTCACAAAAGATACGCAAAAAGACGAGTTTAAATGTGATTAAAAAAATTAACAAAATATAATATTTTGTGGTCGAATGCAAAAAAAACTGCTGTCCAATGGATAATGCGAAGGCAGTTGCAATGACCGATAAAATTAGTTACGCCGATGCAAGGCGGTAATGGACTAAACGATGCGCTCGACTTAAATGTACAAGGACCCGTACGACACATATAGAAATGGTAAAAGTTTTGTCCGCTATAATGAATATGAAGCTGAAAATAGTTTGGCTAAATAGTTTCGGTAACAAAAACACAGTGTCAATTACAACACTATTGCCAATTGTGTTTCATAACGATCGAGTTTTGTTGTGTCGCATAAATAATCAATTATTATTGGTCCATATTTTTTAGCAGAACATTTAAAACTGCTCACATTTTCAATTTAGAAGGCCCACAAAATTCCATTCGAAATTCATATAATTTACATTTGATTATGAAAATGTGTGTGTGTGAATTTACTACAAAATGATTTCAAAGCGGCATATCGGATGGAGCGTCAATAGGTCAAAGTTATGGAAAATTAGGGAAGAGTTTGGTATTCAAAAAAAAAACTGATAGATTTCGTGGCCATGACGTTGGAAAATATGAGTTCACAGGTACAAATCTGAGGTAAATTATCTGATCACTTTGAGACGGTTGATGGACTAGACGACAAGGCAATCCATTATCAACACAACTATTTAATATTACGCTGCTGAAAAGGCATTGAGGGGAGTAAATATTGATAAACTAGGCACGATTTTCACAAAATCGGGTCAATTATTAGCGTACGCGCTGATGATATAGACGTAATGGGTCGGAATATGATAACTGTTAAGGATGCTTTCGAATCGTTACATCAGGAGGCATCGGGTCTGGGTCACAAAATGATTGCAGACAAAACAAAATATTTGGTGGCAACGAATACCACAGAAATTCGAGATCAAACTCAGTTAATATTGGACACTACAATTTTGAAATAGTCAATAGTTTCGCGTGTACTTAGGATCGTTGATAAATGTAGAAAATGATATTGAAAAGGAAATTCGCCGGAGGGTAGCAACTGGAAACAGATGTTATTACGTGTTAAAAATATAATTCCGATCGAAAACATTACAACGAGATCTTAAGTGCAAGCTATAACAATAACATTAATACGTCCAATATTACCGTATGGATCGGAGGCTTGGTGCATCGGACACAGAACCAGAAACAATTACTTCGGATTTTCTTCAAACGAAAAGTAGTACGTGGCATATATGGTGCCGCCGTCAAACAGACAGAATGGTTGGAGGCGAAGATACAATTTTGAATTAAACAAATTGTACGGTCAACCAAATTGATTGTCAAAACAATTAAAATCAATAGATTGAGATGGCTGTTGGACACGTAGTACGTGTGGAGGAAGAGCTTGTGCCGCAAAAAACTGTTAAATTGTAAACCAGAAGGCGCGAAAGACCGAAGACAAGATGCAGTAAACTGTGATATAAAAATCCTTAAAATTCGGGATTGGAAGACATTGCGGTTGCGGATAGGTCAGGTTGCAGAATCGTGTTGGCGTGAAGGCTGGAAAACCGCATCTGGGTTATAACGCCATGGTTGTAAGTAAGTAAGTAATTAAATAAGTAAAGTACAAATATTAATTTTAAACAATTTTGTATCATCAGCTAGCTATTGGGTAATATATTTTTTAATAGTTTAACTATGAGCCCAATGTTTGTGGTTGTTGAGTTTTATGATAATTTTTTTGCCAGCAAAAACCCAGAACAATTGATCATGCCGATTTTGGTATAAAAAATATTCATTTTATGATAGAACAGATAATTTTTATTACAAACATATTTAGTTTTGTACATGAATATTAGCCACCCACACGTCACACATGTCACTTTGTTAGGTCGACAATATTAATGCTATTAAAACTATTTAAACTACAATTGGGTATTTGATGTGCCAGTCGTATCTAACATCTTTAATCGGTAAATGTTAACGAACATATTTTCTTTATGATGTTAAGCATTTTCAAATTTAAAAAATAAAATGTTCCTGTAGTCACGAATGTCTGTGTTTTTACAAAACTAAACCATATCAGTTCGGTGTGGTAATGTTTAAGACAACGATGAAGATGAAAAATCTTTAAAATTTTTTAATTTAAAAATAAATCCCAGATGAAATAAGTGTATAGGTTTTGTGTTAACTTAAACCCAAAAAATATTGGATTCACAAAATAAAAAGGGGCAAAGAAAATTTTGTGAGGAATATTACAATTTTTTCAATGTAAGCCGGACCGGACGGACCCGATGCGACAAAACACCAGTGCACAAAATAAAACTAGAAAAGATGGTATTACAGGATAAGAAAAATTGGTGGCTAAAAAGTGTAGGCAAAAAATAGTGTCGATATACACACACACACACACACACACACACACACACACGATTATTGATACAATAATTAAAAAAATTGATTATAAATTAAATACGAAAATGGTTAAAAGATTTCTTCAAAAACACCGAAGTTGTGAACTTTAAAAAAATTAAAGAGTTAGTGAAAATATTGGCAAATGATATTTAAGGGTTTTTCTTGTTAAATTGAACAATGAACAGGGAATTTAAATTATAGTGGCCACAACAATTTTCGGTTCAAATCGATGGCAATAGAAAGTGGAAATTGGAAAGAATAATGTGTGGCCGCTTAATGACCCATTTTTTGTAGCCTAAATGTGTTAATATCAAAATTAAAGTAATGCGTCAATGACTTTTTAATAAAATCATCGAAAATTTTAATTCGTCACTCGATAACTCCCTCCTCCCCAAAAATAATTGATTATTTATGCGACACACACAAAACCCAATAGAAATTTTAATTTTTTGACATTTTTAATAATTATTATTAATTTTAATTTACAAAATTTTATCTCTCCGTGTAACTAATCGAATTGCATTAGTTTTTTGGACAGCGTTTGCATTCGATCGTATTTTATTTTGTTTTAAATTTTATCTCATTTAAATAAAATCGTTCTTTTCACTCATCAATTGTCCAAAATCTAAAAATTTCGAAATTTTTATTACCTAAATAATAATGGAAAATATAAATATAAATAATAATAATAATAATAATAATAATAATCATGGAACTGTTGCAATTTCAGACTATGAATTACATGAAATAATAAATGAAATGTTTCATGAAGCCGTCGCAGTCGGTGACATTGAGAAGGTTAAACAATTTGTGTCAATTGGTGCCGATGTCGAATGTAAAAATGATGCAGGTGATGGTGCAGCGCATGTGGCAATTACGCACCGTTATTTGGAGCTATTAAAAAGTTTAATTGAAGATCATGGAGCTGATTTAAATGCAGAAGATGGAAATAAATCGAATTTGATAAAACATGCGTTCATATGTGACGATCTCGCTTCGATAATATTATTAATTAGTCATGGTGCAAAAGTTGATACAATAAATGGGTTAGGTAATACTCTATTGCATACATGTGCTATTTATAATAGTCCGGCAGCATGCTCATATTTAATGGGAACAGGATTGATTGATATAAATGCAAGGAATACATTTAATCGAACGCCACTTCATTGTGCGTGTAGATTTTTAAATTTTGGAATTGTTCAATTGCTTTGCATTCACACCGACATCGATTTAAATGCAATCGATGTGGACGGCGAAACACCATTTTTTTCCGCATGCAATCTTAACAATTACGATAATTGTGATATTTGTGAATTTTTGATTGAACTTGGCTGTGATATAAATATAAAAGATCATTACGATCGTTCACCATTGGATGTGGCGTGTAACAATTATTTGTTTGCAACCATTCAATTATTACTATCGCAAATTCATTTAAGTAAAGATATCAGTAATTATACACTTAAACTTTTGAAAACCTATCGATTTCTTGATTAAAATAAATTTTTAATTTGTACTTTTAATTGGTAAATTTTTTGTTTGCGTATGTGTGTGTGTGCGTGTGTGTGTGTGTGTGTGTGTGTGTATATTTTTTTTTTCCCTTCACAATACAATTTCTAAATGATTTTAGAATATTTTATTAATTTAGTTTTGTTTATTATAAGAATTAATTTTAAAAGAAATATTATTATAATTTCGAATAAAACCAAAACATTAATTACATTGAAATTATTATTGTAAAAATATACAGTGAAACTAAAAAAAAACCATTGGAAATACAACTCTTTGTAGTTTTTATACAAAAATATCGGCCCACATATATTTTGCAGGTGTGAAAGTTGTCGTTTGCCTACGCGAAATGAGAAACGTAACCGGCTTCAAGGAGTTTTTTGCAGCGTTTAGCATTTCACGAAGTGATTCCATCGAAAATATTAATTTTTACAGTTGAATAAGAATTTGATCCAAGTTTTGTAAAAAATTCTTTTTACTCACCATAGCAATGGATATTGAATCTTGTCATCGGTATCATTCCATTGAACATATCAGGAGGAATGTGCATGAAACGTAAACGTAAACATAAACGTATAGATTTTGGGTTTCCATATCGTAAGAATTTAATAATAATACTTTTTCAACCTCATGTTAATATATAATTAGCTGAATTCTGGTTGGCTGGTGTCAACAAATTTTATCCTGTAATCCTTCCACAAAATATAGTTCAACAAGTTCATCTATTGATTCATTCATAGCGGAGCCAATCTGTAATAGTTAAAGTATATTAATATTTTTCATGTAATTTGTACTTTTGATACACGTTCCTCCTAAAGTATAGGTTAATTTAATGAATGATTAAGGATAATTATCCGATCGTCATTGCAAGCAACTCGATATATTATTTTATATGCCGAAGTATTAGGGATATTTTGGTAAGAAAAAATACATTTATTTGAAAAAAACATTATATTTTATTCTCAAAGTATTTGCCATCGGAAGCTACAACCATTTTGATCATCCCAGTGGCAAATTATGGATTGCCTCATAGACGAAGAACTTCTTAGCATTTGAAGCAATCCATGAATTCAGTCATTTTTTCATATCTTCGTATGAATTGCACCGGTGTGCCGTTTCTGGATTGATTGCATCGACAAATGGTAGTCTGATGGAATAATATGGTGGTTGGTGAATATTGTGAGTATTTCCAGCCCCACCCATGTGCCGCTAACGTTTCTTTGACCGCGGTTTTGTAACGTGTGCTCTAGCATTATCATGCTGCTCAGAATCACACGGTCACATGTCTGTTGGAATATTCTGGTCGTTTTTGATGCAATGCTTGGCTCAATTGGATTAATTGCTTTCGATAACGTTCAGCAGTGATTCCGGTTTGTTCCGGTTTAAGTAGCTCATAGTACACTACACCAAGCGCTAGTCCCCACCAGCGACACAGCATAACCTTAGAACAAAGACTATTGTGTTTTGGTGTCGATGGACCTGGTTTTACCTGTTTTCACCCATGCTTTCAGACGTTTTGGATTATCATAATGGATCCACTTTTCATCACCAGTCACAAAATTCGATGCAAAATTGAATGGGTTTGAAGTAAAATTTCAAACACATTGTTTTTTCGTTGTTGTCTTTCCGTCAATGTTCGTGGGGTACCCAATACGATAGATTTTGAATCCCATCTTTTTTAAACGTTTGTAAACACTTGTGCTTGGATAACATCTAATGCCAATGCTAATTATTCTTCCGTTTTTAACATGGATCTTCTCACTGAAAATAAAGCTTCCAATTCTTCGTCTTCAAATTTTCATTTGGTGTTCCAACGCGTTCCTCAATCACTAACATCAAAATCATTATTTTTAAACCGTCGTCTAAACCAATACTCTCACAATTGTTTTGTGACGAAGGGGGGGGTGAATGTTCACCATAATTTTGTAACAAAAATCGATAAGTTTCCTGCTGCTATTTTCTTCCCAAATAAAATTACTTAACATAAGTTCCCGCGCAAATGCTGTTTTGTTGGCCGAAAATTATCTGATTTTTAATCAACTAAAAACAAAATACTTATTTACACTTCAACTGAATGTCAAAATACTGAAAGTATGAACGGTGGATTCAACTACTACTTAACTTAACATCTATCAGATTATCCCCTTCAGACTTAGCTATAGACCCAATATATATTTATAATAATGGTTATCAAATGGTTTGCAATCATCGAAATGCAATTCCTTAAATTCATTTTGTTTATACAATGGATTGTTACTTACATCGTCCCGTCGCCGAATTGGATGGCTCTTATTCGTCCGTCTGGGCAAACTTTTTTACACATTGTTTTCATTACCATTAATTTTTATGTTGTTCAACGAAAGTTTGCGATGTCACACAAATAGTTTTGGCTATCAAAACGATTGTGAATCGCAAAATATGGGTCATGGGTAGACGCAGGACAATCATCCACATCGTCTGCAATACGTCATGCGATATCATATTAATAATTTAAAGTTGTTGCCTTAAGGTGTATTGGTGGTTTTTGCTAAAGTTCGATTGTCGTAAAACCTAAATTTGTACGTAAATTATAACTTTTCCATTTAACACATTCATCTCCTTTATTCTCGCCTTATACCTGTGTCTAACACTTTTGTTCGCCACTATGACAATTGTCATAAGAAATAGATCACAATTTAGTGTTATTATCTGGAATATATCACAAATCGCACCGAAGGTTCGTTAAAATATTTTTTTAAACATACCAACAGAAAGTTCATGGTGAACATTTTTCAATGAAGAACATCTCATTCACAGAATGGGTTAAAAAAAGTTTTCGCACGAGTATATTAGGGAGTGATTTGCCTACGAAAACCATAGATTACGTCGAAAATTGGCCAGATACATAACGACAAACTTCTAGTTAAACGGTAATCTGAACCGTATTTCAGAAGTATTTTCGAAAATAAAAGGAAAGACCATTGTTCAGTAAATAATTTTCCAAATAACGAAATAATAAAATTCTCTGTTTTTTTGGAATTTAATTGTTTTAATTTTACGTGGCGGGCATTTCTGTTGAGATTTGAGAGGATTCACATAATTTCTACCACAGCCACTCAAATATCTTTGTTTTGTGTTGTGACGGCTAGCCCAAAATATGTTTTCGTTTGGATGGAGAAATATTTTGTGGTATGGAAATATATTTTCATCTTTACACCGATCTGAACTTTTTCCACAGAAATTTGTGTAGCGATTGGCTGTTATTGAATGGGGGCGGTCATTGTGATTACATTTTTGAACAAGATACTAGAACAATCCGGTGAGTATAAATTTTATTTTCTAACCTGATTTTTTTGATGGATACCATGCCATTTTTTTTGTAACTTTATCAAATACATTGACTTCCTCCTAGTGTCCGCCACTATTTTCATGTATTCTTATTAATAATAATAAATGATTCCGACAGTAGGTATTGCTTCATTTTTACTATATATTTAATATTGTTGGACAATTATTAAGCGGCAAATTCAATATAATTTTCATTTTGTTGATAAATTTTGAAATATGACAGTGGACGGACGGCATCCAATTGTTTTATAATGCAATACTATTTGGTGTGTGTGTGTTTAGTAACTTCAGGTGACGCTGTGTGTTCCTAAAATGAGAAAATAATTTATTGATTAGTTTTACATGAACATTTTATTGTTATATTTTGAATTTTTGCTTCCACAACACATCTCACAAAAAATTATTGGCTGTCTTTAGGCGAACGACAGTGGCAAAATAATGGTTTGCATTGGAAATTTATCACTAGAAGATTTCTAACTCTCAAAAATGCACACAGATGTACATCGTTCAGGTGCGTTCGATGACTACCATCATCAATAAAACCAATAATCGATGTGGATCAACACACACACACACACACAACACACGGTGAGAATGACTTTTGGAAAAAAGGCGTACAAACTTTGTTGTTGCCAACACTTTTGGTTTTCTTCTTTAAAATAAAAATTGTCGTCGCTGATCCTTTTTCTTTATTTTTGCAGGACTAAAACTATAAATTTGAATTGAATATTTTAGAAATATACAAATTTCTTGTTGGTATAATGCAAACGGTCGCGAATAAATCTAGCCAGAGGCTGTGTAATCATCGGATGAATGTGTGTGTGTGTGTGTATTGGAATGTCAAAGCTGTGTGAAAAATGATTATTTATATTTTGTATTTTGAATTTTACAAAAAAAATGAATAAATTCTAAACTTACAATTATTATTTTTCCTAATTCCTTAAATCATTAAACAAAAATTGTAGCCTTTGTGATATTTCAATTATTGTTTTACCTTTGCTGTAAATGTAAATGACTTAACTTTAGCGATTCTATTAATGAAAATATAAATAAATTCGATGTTGGTTTGGGTTGCTGTACAATTGAATGGGAACAGAGAAAAATAAGAAAAGGATGCTTATTCTTATTAGTGTGTGTGTGTATGTGTGTGTGTGTGTGTGTGTTTGAGATCGTGTACCAAACAATATATACAGAAATAAGAGACACAATAAATAGCATTACCACTACAATGTCAAAATAAATACATTTACATTCCACACAACCAACAAATAAGGATTTTATAATCTATTTATAAAATTTCTTGCAGACATTGATCGTAGAATTTGAGTGGTCCATGACAGGTCAAGTCAATCAGATCCAGACTCATACATTTATAGCATCGCATTGCGGCAATGGTATGTGCGGGTGATCACAACACAGTTCAACCGCAATCGAAAAGGTTCTTTACATATTACATTACCAAGTGATTTATTTGTTAAACCAAAAATAATTTTTATATTATGTTATCGATGCGGGACCGAATAGAGTGAGTGGTTTTGTGGATGGTGATAATAAGTTTTCAATAAGATGAAATATTTTTGTGTGTGGCAAATTGTATTTAAAAATTAATTGGTTAGTTTTTTTTCCATTAACAAAACAAATAAGAAATGTTACAATAAAATAAAGTTAAAATTAATTTGGAATCGTTGATGCGATAAGGAAATCAGGAAGCATTAGAAAATGTTGTGTTTTTTAATCGAATTTCCCAGTGACCAGTTTTTTATATTTTGCACAAAATTGAACCGGAGATATTGGCGGCCACTGCTGTTTTTGGGTGAGTGAAATTGTCTTGACCAATCACCTAATATAATTTCAGTTTTATCAAAATTGTAATCAAAATTCAATGAGCGATCGACGGGTAAGAGTTTAACACACACACACACACATCCAATCTGTAATCTCTGCTGTAGCTGTAAATTCAAATTTATTTATTGTACCGGATTCGATCAGTGATAATATTTTCGGAAAAATATTTTTATATTTGCAATTTCCAATTTTGTGTGATCATTTTATCGCTTTTCTTCAATTTTTATGCCATTCAAAAATATGCAAATCATCGCATTGAGTAAATTTATTTATTTGTTTTTGATCCTTTAGATCCTTTGCCACCCCGAAAAATTTATGTGTCAACTGTCAACTGTCAATAAATATTATATATAAAATCGAATTTCAGTTCATTGATCGTTTGCAGCGGCGAAAATATATAGTCCTTGTGTCCTCGATTTCAATGTAATATAAATTAAGGAGTTAAAATCTATTCTTTATCTACTAACATTTTTCTCTCAATGGTGTCAAGGATATGTGTTAAAAAAGGACTTTTCGCTTTTCTAATAAATGGTTTGATGATAAAATAAGAATTTAGACGAAATAAAAAATAAAAAAAATCCAGTCCCTTCTTAAATCAATTCCGGATTAGTTAAACTATCAGATTTGCTGAGATGATCAAGTTGCTCGATTTTTTATTACCAATTTTTGGAGAAAAAGCATTGAAATTGCTAATACTTTAATTTGTTTTAATAATAATTGTTTCTCACTATACTGTCGCTGTAAAATATATTGCAGATAATGGAATTTTAGGAATTATAATTATGGCATTACAAAGGATCATATCCAAAATAATTGGATCTGCTCTGTTTAACCATTTAGATTTTGGCCATAACTACAGTTTCATTTCACTATAAATTAACATAACAATGGAAATGCGATTAGAATGGGATTACAGATGCAGATGGTTAATGTAACGAAACCAGCCTCGATAGTTGACACTGACTGTGTACAGTTCTATTGACCACATAAATACAGATATGGGAATGGTTTCCTAGCAAAATGCAATGAAATTAAAGAATGACATTGTATTGGTAGTTCTTTATTAATTCAAATTAAAATCGATCGTTAACATGAAGTTTTGAAGGCCATCATGTTACAGATAAATGGATGTTGTTCACACAAATTGTATGATCGTTTGGCGATCACAGAACATTAGAATATGTTAATGTGTTACCGAAAATCGTGATAACAATAATAGTTACATAATCATCAATTAGCTGACAATAGACGAATCAAATACTCAATCTTTATGTGGTTCAGCCATAGAATACATTGTGATGGAATTGTATGTAGGTGGAGATCGGTGTGCACACAAATGTTCACAAAAAATGAAAAATGATGAAATTGTAATTGCCAAATCTAAATGAATTTACGTAACGCCTATCTCACGTATCAAAATGTAGCTACAATGTTTCCACCACAATTTTAGCTCCACCAAAATTATTATTAATTTCGCAAAATAATTGATTCTGAGGGGCGCGTTCTGTGTCATTATCAAAATGACAATGAAATTTGCCACTTGACCCCGCGTATCCCACAACTTTCTGTCAGTGTGTGTGTGTGTGTGTGTGTGTGTGTGTGTGTGTGTGTGTGTGTATGTGTGTGTGTTGAGAATACAATTATATACTTTCAACCGATCACCAACAATCGCAACCAATTTTTGTGCAACCCGCGCAGTCGCAATTAATCCTCAGCCCGTCATACAAATGTAAGCACAAACAGCAACAACGTGATTAGTCATCGGTCGGTCAACGTGTGTTTCATTAAATCAATTGTTGTTGTTGTTGTTATTCACATTTAAAAATAATTAAATTTTGTGGTTTTTTTTTGATAATGTGGCAGAAATTGTTTAGCCAACGAATCGAAGAAGACGACGCATATTTTGAATGTTTGGAGGCGATAAAAAATGATTGTGTGCGAACAGTTAGCGGTGTGATCGATGAGGTCATCGATTTAAAATTACATAGTATTTATAGTTTATTACTGTTTCGGGAGGCCATTAGCAAACGAAATAACAAAATAATAGAAATTCTGTTGAATGCCATTCCGTCCCGTACATTGATCACGGTGCTATGTGAAATCGATGATATTGTGGTGTTAAAATATTTATGTAAACATGATCGACATTTAGTGGAACGGTTATTATCCCATGAATATACACCGTTACACACATGTGCTCAACATAATAGTCCAAAAGTTTGCAAATTCATAATTGGGCTGGGCGCAAATGTAAATAGACGGATTTTACGTGAAGATTTAACGCCGCTGCACGTGGCCTGCATACATTCAAACATTCGGATCGTAAAGATAATGTGCCAGGCGAAAACAATTGATTTGAATCGAATGAACAATCAGCTTAGAAATGCATTTCACATTGCATGTTGCCAATCGAAAAATATTGCCATCGTTCGATATCTAAGCGGTACAACGATGGAACGTAATTTTTTAGATTATAACGGTGATTCACCTTTTGCCACTGCATGCCGTCACAATGCCATTTCAATTGTTAAATATCTGTACCAACAGCAATCCAATTTATTTTTAACTATAAATTATAGAAATCCATGGATTATTTTGTATAAGATAAAACATCCTGAAATATTTGCGGATGCACCGAGCAGGAAAAGGCGGATTAAGAGATTGGTGAAAAAAAGACGTTAAAAAAAAGTATCATTAAAAATTTTGTTGTTGTTTTTTCGCCAGATGACGAAGACGGAGTTTTTTTTTAGTTTTTTTAATTTGCTTCATTTTCTTATAGAGATTATTTTGCCAAAAATTGTGCAATATTTGGACGAGAAATTTACGTAAAAAGAAAACGTATTTTAAATATTTTTTTTTATTCATTTAATTTTAACGTCACACACACACAAACACTAACACACATACACTCACTCACACACACACACACACAAACACATACTCACAATTAATTTTATTGAATATTATTTATTATTTCATTGTTTTAAAAGTTTTGTAATTGTTTTATAAAAAAAAATATATAAATTAAAAATTGGTGTTTCAATCAAGAGATGTGCCGACGTGTGGGCGGTGTTCGCCTTTTAGTGCACTGTCTGCGCTGTTTCTTCGTCCGTGTACCTTCCGCACAACGCTTCATGCTAACCACCACAACCATACTGCGTTTATATCGTTCGCTCAATAACACGCGTTCACAATGTATAACGATGTTCGACCAAAATTAATGCTGACAAATTCCATTTCAATTCAATTTCATTTATTTTTGGAACTTAGAAAAATTTTTACTATTAGAAATCATCGATCCCAACAATTACCGCAAACATATAATATCACAGCAGATGCGGCTGACATATTCCAATGGTTAAATGACACCATTTAACAATATAATCCAGTCCAAAACATTTAATCCATTGAATACGGCAATCAGACGACACCATTGAGAGACACCAATGTGTGGAAGAAAAACTAAAAATTCTAATCAATTATGGAATTCGTATTGTTGTGTATTGATATTGATCGGATGGATTGATTGCCTTCGTGAATATACGAAATTCGTTATCGGGTCAAATAACACAAATTATAAATCATTATAGCATCGATCAGCAGCAATGAATTAATAGCAATCTTATGATCGCTGTGTGATATAGTCACAGCAATGTGAATTTCAAAAAGCGTAAGTCGCCGATGATTGTAACTGCCAATAGTAATGGATCCATCCAACGTAGTAGAATTCATAGCGAAAATTAAATAAATCTTCTTTGAAACGATTCCTATCCAGTCTCCTACCAATCGACTTAAATGCGTTCAACAATTTCCAAGCTATAAGAATTTTTTCTACATTTTTTTTTGCCATCGTATAAACTGGCCACATTCATAATATCCAATATTGTTGTTGATCAGCAGCAGACAGCAACTGTATGACGTTCGACGAAACACATCTAGGTCACAACGGCATTTCATTACCAGCATATAAAATTATATTAGCTTTGAATACACTCATTCAGTCAAATCCATTTGTCTGTTACGATGCGGGCGATACACCAAATACGCACTAATTCTAAATTTCTAATTTCAAAACAATTGCTTAGTTGTGTGATCCATAGGTAAAGATGATGGTCCGTTGACATTACTGTTTAGTGACAACACAATTTTCACTGTCGGTGGTTTCAACAGTTATTACAAAAAAATTGTGTTTAATGAATTTATCTCAATTATTGTAATTTCTATTCTATAAATATGTAATTTTAGATTAACAGAGCAGACGAAAGGTAAAATTTATCATTGGTATAAAATTAGCCGGAAGAAATGCATGAAATAGATAAAAATTTCATTGTAGCGATTGTATCTTGGTGTGTGTGTGCGGGTGTGTGAGCGGGTGTGTGTGCTGGTGTGCTGATGTCCAATAAAACAACAAATGTTTTTGGGTGTGACATAATTTTTATCACAATTCTATTTGTTAAATGTTCGAGATTAGTTTTTCCCGCTGGAATTAACAGTGCAGTAATTAATCCATTTATGTTGTGTTGTGCTCAAATTCGATAATCAATCCCAAATTACTTTTAAAATAATGTAACGCTTTTACAAAAACCATTTTTAGTTTAATTAATGACCAAATTTAACTATATCTTTATTTCAAACGCAGAACGAAATTATTATTTTGATTGTCAAACGCAACCACAACCGGAAAAAAAAACCACATCAACTGTGAATTTTGTTTGTAATAATCTGGGCTGATAACAGTGAACTTTAGCAACCGCCCGATCTCATTTTTGGCAAGTATAATTAAATTTGAAAAATTATTTAACTAAATTTTTATTAACATTTTTATTATTCCATTTTTTGTTCCATTTTTAAATTGGATTCATTCAGTTGTTGCAGTCGCAAACAGACGCAGCCCCGTAATTTGATAAATAAATAAGAAGCAAAAAATTTTTCCATAACAATTAATTTATTTTTGAATTGAAACCGTAAAATTTTGGGTAAATAAATGATGTCATCGTCAGCAGCGGTCGCTTCCACCGATACCAATCCGACTACTAAGTGTGCGAACGAAAATGATAACGAAACACTAGAAATTTTAAATGGAAAATTTCTTGATGCCGTCGACGACGATGACGTTGAATTGGTCAAAGAGTGTTTAACCAAAGGTGCCGACATTCAATGTAAAAATGATGATGGTGATACAGCCGCACACGTTGCAATTGAATATAAATTACATAAATTATTTGAATTGTTAATTGTTCAGTTTGGCGCCAATGTGAATGCAACGAATGTGCACAATGAAAATTTGGTCACAACCGCATGCATAACCGATGATTTGTGGTGTTTAAAAATGTTAATCGATCGGGGCGCAACCATTGGACTCGATGCAAAGGCATTAAGTCCATTGCATTATTGTGCGGCCAATAATAGTAAAGTGGTCGGTGAATATTTATTGAAATCGAAATTAGTTGATGTCAACGTTGTGGGTAGCTTTAATTTAACACCACTTCACTATGCATGTTTAAATGCAAAATTAGATATGGTAAAATTACTTTGTGCAGCCAACGACATCGATTTAAATGCAATCGATAATGATGGTGACACAGCTTTTTGCATTGCATGTCGCTGTGACCGAAACATTGAAATTGTTAAATTTCTTATCGAACGTGGCAGTGACATAAATTTACCAAATGCCGACAATATTTCACCATTCGATCGAGCATGTAAAACTGATTCAATTGTTGTGGTCAAACTATTGTTAGCCCATGGCAATTTAAATAGAAATTTTTCCAATTTATTTACGTTAAAGTATTTAAAATTTCAAGGTTTAGGTTAGACAAAAACCAAAAAAATGAAGAATGCATTAAATTACTTAAATTGCCTGCGGTATTCAATTAGTTACAAATTTTTAAATTAATAATTAATTTAATGTTTGTTTCTGTGTGTGTGTGTGTGTGTGAGTTTTATTTTTGTATTAAAATTAAGTATTTTTTTGTTTGTATAGAATTGATTTTAAAAATTTAATAATAATAAAATACATAATATTAATTAATTATTAAAAATTCAAATTACAACATTATGTTACTTAATTGCCGACACCATCCAGCTAAACGTATAAAAACATTTTTCAAAAGCAAAACCGTGCCCTAAGTAGTCATAGGATCGGTATATATTACAAAGCATTCACCTAATCTTAAATCTAAAATTTTCAGCTATTGCGCAAAGTTTTCTAAAATATATGGCCAAATAAGTTGGCCATAAAACGTACAGCAGTCGTTATCCTTAGATAGGCTGAAGGTGGTGATGGATTGTTGGATTCGTTGGTACTGTGTGGTTTCATGACCAATAACAAGAAAAATGGCCTTTTAGCTGAGTTTTCTTTCGATTTTATAAAATACAGGATTAGGGATCCTGGTGTACCTGGCCATTTATAGACTACCGAAATGTTTTCTCAATAATTTTAAAGCAACAATCAAAGTAATATTAATGTTTGTGCTGCATTCCCACATACCAAATTGCATACAATTAAAACACATATTTTTATAGATCCTAAAATTTGAATTTTATTAAAAATACAAAATCTTACGTTAACAGATATTAATTTTGATTACTCATGGACAAATATGTTACCGAAAATGTACACCCCCCAACAACCAAAAACTTAACTTCAAGTGTCAAACATGAAATTGTGTTGTAAATTGCAGGCTAACTATATCCAAATTTAAGTTTGGAGTTAAATTTGTAGTGTAGGTAAATTTTTATCCCCAACAACCGCATTGCACCGTCTAGATACGTTCCGTAAAAGGTGGCGTCTCGCAGCCCGAATCAACACTTATCTAAAAATGGGGAACGAATCCCATTAAATTTTGGTATTAATAACCAAATAATTGATAAGCGTTTTTGTTTTGGGCGGCTAGCCAACTTTCCCGGAACACATCTAGACCGTACCACGTACAGTATTGATGCAGTTTTATGTTAATGATTTCAACGGCAGCAGAAATACCATAACATTTTTTTTTCAGGTTTTATTTTAATTTAATTGTTTTGATAATATTTTAGTTTATTTATAAAGTCAAAGAATCTAATGGCAAAGCGGCTGGACAGAGTGCCAAAGTTAAAGGTATGCTTCAAGCAGCAAGGTGAATTAAAAATCAACGAATAGATTTTTGGAATTTATACGACTTCCAATGCTAATCAAATATCAATGGATGTATAATGTCTTGTATGAAGAAGATGTATGATGATGATTTAAATAAGGCTTTGAAAGACGTCTGTGCTGTGGAACACGACCAGGCAGGTAATAGTTTTTCTGTTAATTAAATGCTTAATGTATTACTGAATGTGTTATAGGCTTATGTACCGGGTGTGTTCCATTTTAAACCTTACAGTCAATTATTTCGAAAACGATGGCCCAAACTAAAAAAAAGTTTCAAACAAGGGCGGCAATCTGACGGTCACCTTGACCTTCAAGGCCCATTGAAAGTTAGAAGGTTTTGTTTTCTAATCGCAACCCCTATTTTTGACCACAGATTCGGAAAGAGAAAAAAATTTGGGTTCGATGGCCACCCTGAGTTTGACCTTCAGGCTCATTTGAAGGAAGACCCAAATGAAAAAAAGTTTCAAATAAAAGTTTTTGCTTTTGAAAAGTTACATCTGATAGTGATAGTAAATTTGACATTGACCTTGATATTTAAGATTATTTGAAGGTCAAACTCTTGTTTTTCAAGTTGAAACCTGATTTACAGATTCAGAAAAATTGTAAAATTTGAAGTTTTTTGCAGTGATTTTGAAGTTGACAGTGACGTTGACCTACGAGGTGATTTGTAGGTCAAACCTTTTTTCGAATGGCGACCCCTATATGAATCCCTTTTTAACAAAATGGTTTTACCTTTAAGTAACCCTGAAGGTCAAGGTCAGCGTCAAATTCAAGGTGAGCATCGAACGTAATATATTTCTCTCATTCCGAGTATTCGGTCAAAAATATTGGTTGCCATTAGAAAAAACCTTTTAACTTTCAAATGGCCTTGAAGGTCAGATGTCCTCCTTCGATATCAAAAAATTTTGTTTGCGGCATCGTTTTCGAAATAATTGACTGCGATGTTTAAAATGAGACGCACCCGGTATATATTATTTTGTAGATAAACTGAAAACAAAACACCGAAAAGACAACGTCGAGGTATACGCCGACACGTGACATCAATTGTAGCTGAAGTCATCAATTCAAATATGATGAAACTGTAAGATAATTGAAGAGTAGCAGAGGAAAACCGTTGCAACATTAAGATAGGATATTTTAATTTGGATTACTTTCATTATATAATCAATATATCCCACTGATTCAAACCATATTCAATACGATCGGCAGCATCACAATTTTATGCAACACGGGAAAACGAAATGAAAGTTACGAAAACGACTGCTGCCACTGCACAAACAATTCAAGACAGGAAATTGGAACACATATACTGCTCTTAAGATCATATCTCATTATAGATCTGTAGATTCTGAAATGGATTAATTAATTCATCAACATTTTCTTCTCCAGGCATGAAAATAACCGTATTCGCATATGTTTTAATGGCGCCGACATGATGGTCGCTACCTACTGATGCGGGCAACACACATATTAATTCTAGAATATCATGATTTATTAGGAATATCAATAAAATTGATTGTATAAAAGGGGGGCGGGCGCATGTTGTAAATGCAATCGCTTTATTTAACGTAAACAGATCGTCTGAGCCGAATTAAATTGATATTTGGCTGGATTGTATAGTGGCTGAGTGCTGAACAGAATATAAATTAGTATTCCATTTATTACCCGAACACTAATTGAAAAAAAAATCTAATTTACACGTTTTTTGAAAATATTCAAATTTGGCGCGCTCGATGGTGATGGTCTGTTTTCGAACGCACTCAATTTTTTTTTTTTTTTTTGACAGCTAAAATGACAGCCAAAAAATTGGTTAAGTGTCATGTTTATGTCATTATTTGATTACTTTATGGAATATTCAAAGTAAATAAATAGAAAAACATTATTTAATCACATGAGCTGGTGAAACCGCATGTTTGATATTGGAATCGACTTTTGGTACGGCACATCGATTTGGTTTGGTGCGCAAACATTAATTTTAATTATGTTAAACCAAAATCTAACCATTAATGTAACAAATTGGTTCGCTTTTCATTTTTCCGGTCCTTTTGGCTATTGTTTATTTTGACATTCACAACAATGTCCAAGCGGTGCCGGCATAAACGCAACACCTAAATGTATACGAAATCAGTGTGACGCGTCTTTTGTGACACCGTAAACCAGCTCCGTTATACTTTCTTTGTCTGAAATTATTTTTATTCATTCTATCCCATCATCATCATTTGTATTGTGCATTGCGTTACTTAAGCAGTTGAATCAGTAAGTAAATGTGTCGCTTTATTTTGCATAAAACATTTTTTATTTACCGTATAATCTTTTATTAATATTGTTACCATCAGCAATCAAAAACGAACGGAAACGGTTCAGTGAACAATTAATACAATGGCATCGTCGTCTAATTTTAATGGTAAATTGAAATTTACAAGATTTCGACAATCAAGAAATACTAATTTTTATCAAGCAGTTGCAGTAAATGATGAGGTTGCCGCGGGGGAGAAATGTAAAAATATTGAAATTATTAGAGAAGCATTCCGTGCATTGCGCGATGGAAATCATAAACTATTACATGTATTTATTCATGATTTTGGCGTCGATGTGAATGCAATGGGTGAAGGTGGTACAAATTTGTTGGCAATGGCATGTAGGCTGAATGATATTGCCTGTGCAAAGGTGTTAATCGACAATGGAGCCAATGTTAATGGTGAAAATACAGAATTTATACCACTACATTATTGTATTTTCAAAAATTGGAAAAACATGTTTCGATTTTTATTGCATTCACCATGCATCGATGTAAATGTACCGGACCGATGTTGTGGACAAACACCACTACATTTGGCATGTATTTATTCACGCTTTGACATGGTCAAAATGCTGTGTAGCCGTCAACAAATCGATTTAAATGCAGTCGATAGTTATGGCAGAAGTGCACTTATTTTGGCCTGCACCAATCCCATAAACGTGCAAATAATTAAATACCTTATAGCACGTGGATGTAACATAAATATAAGAGATTCGGGAAATCGGTCGGCCACAGATTTGGCACGTAAATACAAATTGAAAGGCATCGTCGCCATACTATATTCGCATCCAACAAGATTATTTCATATTCACCGAAAATAAAAGAAAACATGCGCAACGTGATTTGCAGCATCATTTAATTTTTACTATATTTTTATAACATTTTTATTTTCCATAGTCATATTTCTAAGTTTTAAATTATTCAGTTTCAAATGTAATATTTTTCGATTGAATAAAACTATAACTAATCACAAAGTTTGTTGTTATTATTTATTTTCGTGTGTGTGTGTGTGTGTGTGTCGGTGTGAGTGAGTGTAAGTGCGTGTGTTTGTGTGTGTAAGTGTAAGTTTGTCTGTGTGTGTGTGTGTGTGTGTTTATTTACAATTAATTCATTTGTTATTGAATTGAATTGAATGGAAAAATTGTTTCAATTTAATAAAAATCCTTCCAATTTTGAATCTATCGTCAATCAACTGTATATGAATAACTCTCATTTGGACCACAAGTACTTAGGAAAAACTAGCCAAATTCATTTGAAAAAAAATAACAAATAAATAAATAAAAATGTACAGTCATAGGTTACCATTAATGGTGGGGAGTGTATTAAAATGGTGTTGCCATATCAACAATTTGATTTCGAATAAATTACATGTATTTTTGAAAATATGTTTCTAGTTTTTGAATTTTGCCGCTTAAAAATATGGATTCGCCGATGGTGCAGTCCACCCGCCTGGTGTACAACCTGGCGCAGATAATGTATGTGCTAATCAGTGTCAGCAATCGGACGTCAGTTTTTCCATCATCAGTGATCGATCATTATCGTATCAGTTTATGTTGTTGTTGTTGTTGTTGTTGTTGTTGTTGTTGTTTGTTTTTCTTGTGTTTACTTGATAAAGTGATTGTCAGTGATTGTGTACGAAAATAAAATTTTTAAAAAATAAAATAAAGGTGAAAATTATTTAAGTTTAAGTAATAAAATTCAATTATTTTTAATAAATTTCATAATTTTATTCTATTTTATCCATGGAATTTAAGTTATTTATTTGTTTATTTCAACACATTAAGTAATTAATCACACACACACACACATACACCAACATGCATTACCAATCACACACACACACACACACGCATGCACCACACAAATTGCATTTCACTATAATGCAATTTATTTAAAAATATATTAAAATTGTTTTTGACGGAATTCTATGAATGGCAACGTCGTTGTACATAAATGGTAACGTCGTTGTACATAAATGGCAACGTTGTGTATAGGCAAAGTGGAGAAAAGAGAAGAAGAACCATTGGATTTTCGATTAAAAAAAAAACAAAAAAAAAAATAATAAGAATCTAAAAAGGAAAACGGGAAAAAATGTTGTTGGGTAAAAATTGATAGAATGGCGACCGGAAGAAGGTTCAATTACAATCAATAATAGAATTTGATGAGACCCCACCTAAAGTTTGTATTACAATATATTTGAATTATTTTAAAATTATTTGAGTTCATTTTTTTGTTTGTTTTTGGACCCACTCAAAAGATTATGTGATGGATGAAATTTGTGTTGTTACAGTGGTTGCTCAAATTATTAGAAACATAGTATTAAGTTTTTTTTGTGTTTTTATACTATACTACACAGACTTTTAGCATAAATTCCCTGGCCCTGAGAAATAATATTGGTGTTTAACATACCAACAACCCCCTGAAAATTTATTAAAAACTATATTCGACTTTACCATTAACGATCACCGGTGGTCGTTCTTCACCATCACATAAATAAAACATTAATACAGACGATTCAATAATTTACCAAAAAAATTTATTGTTGGTATTTTTGAATATTTTAAATTTAATTTAATTTATATAAAATTTTATTAGATTTCTAAATTTTTTTTGGTACAAAATTTTTGAAAAATTTAATTTGGTAACTATTCGTTGTGGGATCACTAACTATGTGAGGCTAAGTTATGGATACGATATCGATTTTGTGACATTGTGAAATAAATTGAATTGGTGCTTGTACAATAAATCATTTTTATTGGTATGAAATGTATTTTAAAATAAAATCTTTATATTAAAACTTGCTAATCCCTAATTAACTCGTAGCCAAGTTTTTGTAAACATTATACTAAGTAAGGAAGTTCCTACATTCCTTAAATTTCAGTTGTAAATTTTCCAAATCTATTATTTCTGAACATTTGTGTACATTTTCATTTGTGAAAACTTCTGTCAAAACCCAACCAACCCGCCCAATGGCCCCCCCATATCTCGGGAACCAAAATTTTGGGGTTTTGATATATCGTGAATGGGATATTTAATCTTACGATCGATTTACATCGTATAAAAGACAAAATAATTAACATAAAAATTTGGTGTGCACTCCGTATTACGGTCTCGGCATCATCACATCTAATCACATCACAGCGATCACAGATTCCAAATTGAACTACACAATAGACACGAAATTATAAAATGGGAAAAAAATTTGTTATTTTACTATTAAATTACAAAACAATTATTTTGAAAATTTATAATTAAAACGTTTTAGCAAATATTTAATTATTTTATAATATATTATAGGTTTGTTGTTGTCAAGTCATCGACCATTGATCATTTTAAATGCAAATAAATATGGATGGGCCAATTGGGTAAAAACAAAAAACTATACTTACTTAAATAAAATACATCAATTTAATTTCTAATTTTTCATTAAATACCCTATTGTTTTACTGTAGGCAATGTAATTTGGAACAATTTATTGACGCAATAAAATTACACCGAGCGTTGTACGATAAACATTGTTTGAGTTATTACAATTTGGTGTCAAAAGAAATGGCATGGGAAAATGTGGCGTCACAGTGTCACGTAACTGTTTTGATGGTAAAAGAAAGATTTGCGAAAATCTATAGAAAATTTGTACGTGAATTAAAGAAAACTGAAAATGGTGTTGGTTCTAGTTGGATTCATTTGGAACGGTTAAATTTTCTAACCGAATTTTTGCATCCCAGAATGTAAGCGATTAAATTATCTATTCTATTTCAAATTATTATTATTATTTATTGTTAAATTATGTTATTTTGTTTTGCAGGAACAGTTGTAAAAGTGGTAACCAATTGAATGCGACCGATGTTAATAATACAACCAATCCAATTGAAAGTGTATGTGAATATAATATCGGAACAGTTTTGTCTGATTTAAACACTTTTATGGAACCGATTGCCGCACCCATTCACCAATATCAATTTGATGATACAACATCGCCAAACAACAATTATAATTTGTACGATTTGAATTTTGGACCACAACAACAACAATTGAATGCGACGCCAGTCACCGAAAACTTAATAAATAATTCAAATATTATTAATATCTCAGATATACAGTGTCCAACTATTCGATCTACA
Organism: Bibio marci; assembly: GCA_910594885.2. NCBI lineage: Eukaryota > Metazoa > Arthropoda > Insecta > Diptera > Bibionidae > Bibio > Bibio marci. The sequence goes on along the minus strand of OU343119.1, from coordinate 17,093,075 downwards.
TCGACTGTGCCGCAATCAAATGAAGCCGCTGCTCACCACCCATTGCCAAGTACCGCAACTAATGGATCAAATCGAATTTTAGAAGAATCTCGTGCTGTCAACAGCAATCCTACGTTGGACATTAATTATAATCCATCTCATATGGATTTTATAATATATATTCGGTCGGAAATGGAAAATATACCGGCACATCGTATTGTCGCATTCAAACAGGATATTATACGAACCGTATTATCGTACCAACAAAATGAAAATTAATCATTAAATCAAAAATTTTTTTTAATTATCATATTTTATTTTATCTTATTTTTTCTATTAAAACTTAAATGTATTCCTTAAAACTTGGCACAAAATAAAATGTTTGTCAGATATTTTTTTAATTCAATTCATACAAAATCGAAATTGTTTAATTATTATTTGTTTTGGCAAAACCAAATTTGGGGTGGAAAATATAGTGGGCAAAATTGTGTGAGAATGTTTTAATTGTGGCAGTCATTGGGTTGTGAATAGTTTATGGTACACAGCGGGTAAAGGATTTTTGGTTTCGAAGTAATCGGAATTGAATTTTTATTAAATGGTTGTGTGCAAAGTGCAGTCGGATTTTGATTGAGCGTTTTGCACCCGAACGGAACCAATAATGTTTTATGGCCAAACAGTTTCAATGTAATTGTTATTGATCGCAGCAGCAACAGTATAACACTGTAATGGTATATCCGAATGTTTTGTTTTGTGTGGTCGATGATGCGGTATCACACATAACCAGTTACTATTTGCGGCCAATTAATGAATGATAAAACGTCGATGCTGTGTTATCACACACAAAATTTTCTATGTTGACATTTCCCGGTCACCTCATGCGAGCCACCCATTTTAACTTCTTTTTTCTTAATACATTTTTCCATGGCTAGCCAAACGTTTATTGTTTACAGCTGCTTGAGCGACACTTAATGCTTCTGTGCACACATTTGTATATTTGTCGGAGCAGAGTTTTCATTTAATATTTTAATTTTCAATTCACATCAGGTTCGAACAAAATCACCACTATTCTAAATCTTCAAATTCTCACATCAGATTTACATGTATTTTAATTTTTCCAGACGAACACAGACGAACTTCCGATTCTGATTTCATATTGGCGTAACAAAATACGTTTCACTTGGATACGTTGTTTTTTTTATTTTATTTCAGCACAATGAATACCAAAAGGGTATGCTGATGGTGTGACCATCTAAGCAATTGTGACGTCGCCGGTGATGAAATAGACATTGTTTTATAACTGACATCTTAAACATGACCATAAAAATTTAATTTTATTCTCAATTTCGAAATTACAGTTACACACTACTCTTCGGTTTGGTTTGGTTTGGCAAATGTGTCATATTATATCGTATTATGGCATTTGTCATTGCATTACTTGTGAACTTGTGATTGTTGTGGTATAGAAAATTAATAATAAATAAGTCAAATTTATTTAATTTTTTTTTCGTATGTTATGCGCCGAAAATTAGTAATCAATCGTAATAAAGTATAAACGGTTTGTTGTTGAAGATTAAGGAAGACGACGGTAGTTGAAAAAGTGGCAATGGGATTATGTGCATCTCAAAATGAGATAAACAGAAGATTTCATAAAGCAGTTATAGTAAATGACATTGTCAAGGTTAGAAAATATTTGTCGAAAGGTGGCGCACTGGTGGATTGTAAAAATGTTATAGGTTATACAGCAACACGAATGGCAATTGTTAAACGATATCATAAACTATTGAAATTATTAATCGAAGAATATGGGGCCGATGTGAATGCAAGAGACGAACGTAATTTGTTGAGTTTGGTTGCGATGGCCAGTGAACAGAATGATTTAATCTCTATGAAAATATTAATTGAAAACGGAGCAAATGTTAATCGGCCAGACATACACGGTTTTACGCCATTACATTATAGCGTTTCACTAAATCATCATTTAACCCGGGCATATTTATTGAGTGTGCCCGACATTGATGTGAATGTCAAGGAATACTGTTATCAACTGATGCCCCTTCAATATGCATGCAATGCATCATTTATTGACGCTGTGCAACAACTTTGTAATCGCAAGGATATCGATTTATATGCAACCGATTGTTGTGGTGAAACAGCTCTTTTCAATGCGTGCAGAATAAATAAAAATGTTCGAATTGTGAAATTTCTTATCGATAGCGGATTTGATATAAATTTTAGAAATTCAATAAATATTACACCGCTGGACGTGGCCTGTTTTTCTAATTCGCTGGCAATTGTTCAATTGTTAATAGCCCAACCGGCATTGAATCAAAACTTTTCCAATCCGAATACAAACACCTATTTAAAAGCGAATGGTTTACTTTTTGGATTTTTTCTAAATTGTCCAAAACAAAAAAGGAACAAAAACAAAAAAAAATTAAATAATTTTTAATTTGTGTGTGTGTGTGTGTGTATTTAATTAATTATAATTGTAATTATTTTTGTGACTTACATGTAAAAATTTTATATTTTCATGTTATTGTAGAATTGATTAAAATATCGAAATAATTAAATAGAATTGAAAATTTATTAGTTTTTATCGATTGTGCAACGTTATCGTAATGTGAAGTGTGCACCACTGCGCGTTCACTACACTCAGCACGTTGGTGTCTGATAACTTTACCACAATGACGCATCGACGGGTCGCCATACTTCAACTATTACGTCCGCAATTGACATTACATCATTAAAATAATTTAAAAATAGTATATTTACGTAATACCTAGCGCATTTGATTCTAGTTTGGGCCAAAGTCTTCACATCTTCCATCCAGATTTTGTGCTGTGGCTTTGGCCTCGACAACCACAGTTCTATTTTTTTTTATTTTCCTATCTGCAACACCATCACATCTGTTGCCCCATTCTATCGAGTTCGTCGAATTCTTCAACCAACGTCAATGATGCTGACATCGATTTTGCACCGATCCGTGCCTGGTCCACAAATGTAACAATTTATTTTTCCAACACTTTGATCCCATAAAAAACCTATACGATATTATTCTATTTTACAGGTCACCTTTCGTATGTGTCGGCAATCAAATGTCATGGGCATAATCGAGGTAATCAAAAAACGATTGAATGGCGTCTCCAGCCAATGCCACGAAAATTGGAATTGACGGATCTCTCTCATTGTACACTCGTTAACGATGAATAATGAATAACGCGTACGGCGAAAGAACTTTGGAACGGACCTATAAAGTTTGTTAATCATGTTTATTAAATTTACCGCGTGTAGTATCAAAAACAAGAATTTGGGCTACCCTAAATGTAAGGTCAACGGAATTTTTTTGGAGATTACTAATTAATACGAAATGCCTACAATAAACTCCAGGAAATATTCTGTAATGCACAAATTTTGGTTAGCCCTAGTTACAATCATACAATTAAGAATTTAACCTTATAAACCGATTTTTGATTAAACACCCTGTTTTCGCACAGTATACGCTGGTCACCCTATATATATTGAAAAATTATAGCTCAAAATTAAAAGTGAACAATTTCGCCATTGACTTTATTAGGACTACATTTTCTATTGAAACTTGATCCTTACACATTTATTTGCTGAAAACATTATTTTAATGTATTTTTTATGGCATTTCTAAGATATTTCGAAGCCAGGAGCAAAACATTAATTCAAAAAAATTTGACAAAATTTCTTTGGAATCGGGAACGGACACTTTTGCGGTGGTTCAGCGTTGTTAAGCAAACCACTAAAAAAAATTTAAATATTATGTACTTTCGCGCCTCTTCAAATTATACTCCAACTAGTCCGTCAGTGTACGTAAGTCATGTTCAGTTTTTTAGTTTTTTTGCACGATCAGATGACACGTGTCATGGTTTTTTTTTTGTTCTTCTTTTGGATTTGTTCTGGAATTTTTATTCTCCCATTAAAAGTCCAAGTCACAGCATCGTTCGAATTTCGAGAATAAAATTTTTGCTTTTTTTTAAATTTATAATTCTGTGAATTTGTGAGTCATTTCTTGTATTTTATTGGTAAGACGCATTTCAAAGACACACGTTGCATATTTCGGTGATCATCATCACCATTGCAGTGTTATTATTCTCGTGTCAGTAAAGTGGAAAGTGGAAAGTGTGAACAAAAATTATATATTGTATATTAAATATGGGTTCGGTTTTGGGTAAATTTTATAAAAGTAACGCCAACAGAACAGCCGAAGAAAGAATAAATGAAAAATTTCTGGACGCCGTTGAAGCCAATGACATTGTTAAGGTTAAAAAATACTTAGCAAAGGGTGCCGCAATTGAATCTAAAAATGAATGTGGTGATACAGCCGTTCACAGGGCATTGATTCTTGGTTATTTTGATTTATTTCAAATGTTAATTGTTCAGTATGGGGCGGATGTAAATGTAAACGACAGTGCCGGCACCAGTTTGATTGAATTGGCGTGTGTACATCATTATTTCAACTCTGTGAAATTGTTAAGTGAGTATGGTGCCGATGCTAATCGTTCGATGGCCGATGGAAATAAACTGTTACATTATGCAATTTTACAAAATTGTGAATTAACATGTGAAAATTTATTGGTTGCACCACACATTGATGTGAATGCGCGAGAAGCCAATTTTGGACAGACGCCGCTTCATTTCGCTTGTATGTGCTCAAATTTAGAAATTGTGCAAATGCTTTGTAAACGCAATGATATCAATTTAAATGCATTGGATTGTAACAATAGTTCGGCACTGCATGTGGCTTCTAAGAAAGCCGAAAATTTGCCAATTGTTGAATTTCTCGTGGACAGCGGGTGTGACATAAATCTAACAGATTCACGTAAATATTCAGCATTAGACATAGCCTGTGAACATGATTCACTTGCAATTGTTAAATGGTTATTATCAACACAAAATACAAATAAATCATGTCATCAATTTACAGTCGACTATCTATTGGCTCATAATTTATTTCCTATAACGTTCACAAATTGCGTCACAACTAAAAATTGTTAACAAATAATAAATAAAGAAAATGTTCTATTGTGAAATGTACAATATTTGAATGTAATTGAATGTTGTAATTAAAAGTTGTATTTGTTTCAATAAATTTCAAAAAAATTTTGTTTTTGTATTTTGTATTTGTTGATGGTGATGACTGCGAAAGGAGCACTTAATTGTGGTTCGCTTAGTCGGAAGAAAATAGACAGATGTTAAATTGTGAAATGAACGATAAGTTGTACGGTCAACCAAATATTGTCAAAACAATCAAAATCAATAGATTAATTAATTAGATTGGAACACATTGCGGCTGGGGATAGGGGGATGCAAAACCCATCTTTTTTTAGCCCGTCCAAAAATGTGCTAATCGATGTAAATGAAGAAATTACGATATTATGGGAGTCTTCAGATAATTTATTATTATTCACTTATCGTTCCCCAGAACTTTCAAGATATCAAGAATTTTCTAAAATGTGGTATCGGCGATGGTGTGTCAACTAAAATTACAACAAAGTCAATTTAATTATTAACTGGAACACCTCATTTCATCTGGGATTGATTTCGAAAATACAAACTATTAAATATTTTTCGAAATAATTAGTATAAAAATAATTAGGTTAAATTAATTAATTAATTTAACACGCAGACGGTGTGCGTAGAGTATAGACACATTTTATTTAATAATTGGCCAAATGCCAATTTAGAATTTCTTTGCTATTAATTAAATTAACGATTGTTTTGATTTAACATTATAAAAATATGTTCTCTAACAATGAGGTTAAAGACGACATGATATAAATATGCAGCGCCGTCGCCACGCCGCTGTTCAATTTTTTTTGATTTGATGATGTAATTCCATTCACATTTTATTTATTAGTTTGTGTTCAAGGTCCGATACAGCATCGAATATAATGACACAGACGCGCGCCTGCGCGAAATAATAATAAAAATATTAAATAATAATAATCGAATATTTTCTTTTGTGCGCCGGCGTGAATCAACGTTTTTTATTTTTTGCAATTCTCCTCTCCTGTCTTTACAATTTCAATTGTCAAAATGTCAAATTAAAAAAATAAATATGACAACAAAAAAATTCCCAGCGATTAACGTCAATTTGCAATGGTTACATTTCCATTGGGTTAACGTTACCCCCCCCCCCCCCCCAATGTAGTTACGCGGATTAATTAATAAAAATCAATTCGACATTGTGGGATTTGAAAATAAATAAAAATTACAATATCGATAGAAATTTCACGAAAGCCAAGTGATCAGTTAAATTATTTACTGGATTATGGAAATGAACAATACATATTTGGTAAAGTGTGGAAAGTTCGACTGGCGTTAGTCTAGTCCGACAATTCGGAATACCGCCATACCAAAATTATCCTATGTGATGTGGATTTTATATAATTTGGTGGAGGTGAGTTAAAGCAATTAAGATCCATTGTGCGCTCCATACCAGTTAAATCCTAGAAGCGGTTCTGCCAATTCAGAAATAAAAACCAGAGATCTTTCTTTTATTTCTCATCCGTTCATTGTGGATGATTTCAAATATCCAAAAATAGTGACATATCAATTCGTTTGCATTTAGCTCATGGTGCTTTTGTGACCGAAATTTGTTTCTGTGTAACGCCCGTGTGTTGCCACAACAACCCCCATTATTTTTTTTATGTGTGTCAACAGTTGTCACATGGTCCGCATATTCTGCATGTCCGCAAATCGAGGGAATGGTACGACTGACTTCCATAATTGATATACAAATTTGATGACTTTATTTATTTATTAAAAGTTTATAAATAAATCCATCGGTCATTTCGTTGAGAGTGGCATTAAGTGAAAAACCGTCGCAGACCATTGTAAAATCATTTGGCCGTCAAATCCGTATTTGTTGAGATGCGTTATCAGTTTCAATTTTGTTTTTAATTATTTATTTACCGGAATGGAATGTGGATAATTTAAATTGCAGTGCAAAGATGAAACAATACCTAACCTGGATTACCAAAATAATTTTCTAAATAGTTATGATGTGAATAAAAATTGAAAATTCGGAATATTTCCATGCCAAAAGTGTTTTACTCTGGTGATAATTTATAATATGGTCTGAGTTATTGTTCGACCACACTTCACCACTGCGCACATTCAACCAATATAAAGCATTGTGTGTGTGTGTGTCTGTGTGTGTGTCTGTGTGTGTGTGGCATTGCACAAAAATCGTTTAATTAAATTATCCGTGTCATTAAATTCTTCTAATTAATTTTTTTTTCCCCAAACAAATTTTATAGTCACATTTTTATTGATCGTAACATAAAATTTTGTAAATAAATTATGTCTACGACTATTTTTAATAATAATAATAATAATAATAATAATAATAATAATAATAATAATAATAATAATAATAATAATGACCGAAATGAATATCAAGAAAATATAAATGAAAAATTTTTGAGAGCCGTTGAAGTTAATGACATTGTGAAGGTCGAACGATACTTATCAATGGGTGCGGCAATTAATTGTAAAAATAGTGTAGGCGATAGAGCAATACATTTGGCATTGATGCAACAATATTATGGATTATTTCGATTATTGATTACCGAATATGGAGCCGATGTAAATGCAATGGATCGACATGGTAGACATTTAATTGAACTGACTTGTATATTTAATGATGTAAATTCATTAAAATTATTGATTGAACATGGAGCTGATGTTAATCGACCGATGCCCGACGGAATCTATGTATTACATTATTGTGTTATCAAAAATTATGTATTTATATGTAAATTATTATTGGACCTACAGCGGACCGATGTCAATGTGAAAGAAAATTGTTACCAACAAACACCATTGCATTACGCATGCATAAATTCATGTACCGAAATTGTACGATTACTTTGCGAACGAAATGATATCGATTTGAATGCAATCGATCGTTATGGTAAAACGGCTTTGTTGATGGCATGTCATCGACCCGAAAATGCATCCATCATAAAATTTCTTATCTCACGCGGTTGTGACACAACACTACGTGATTCCTGTAATAATACAGCATTGGACATGGCACGTAAATATAAATTGAAAGGCATTATTGGAATATTATTTTGGCATCCAACAATTTTATGCAAATAAAAACTAAAGCCAATTGAAGCCACCGCACCGCGCCCCTAATTTTAATATTATATTTTGTGTTAAAAATTATAATAATTTCAAAATATAATCAATTTATTATTATAGCCAAACGGTGTGTGTGTGTGTGTGTGTGTGCATGCGCATGTGGGTGTGTGTGTGTGTGTGTGAGTGTGCTCATCAATTTAATTCATTTTTATATTAATAATATTTTTTGAATTTAATTTAAATTCCAATTATGAATAATTTTGGAAAACAGTTTTTTTTGTACACAATTTTTTATAGAATTGATTTCAATATAAAATAAATAATTAAAAATGCAAATTAGTTTCAAATGTTTTATAACACTTAATTAAAAATTTGTAAATATTACAAAATTAATGGATACGGTTTCGGTACGTCAGCTTGAAAATTTAACGCACATAATTTTATGCGACCCGCAAAACCATTGCAGACATAAACAATAAATTTTCTGTTGTTAAATTTCCATTTATATTAATATGGCAAAAGTGGTTCGAACTTTTTTTGGGCTTTAGTTAGGTATCAATTTTTAAAAAAAATTGCACAAAATAATAATAATTTAGCGATCATTCTGTAAATTAACGTAGGTATCGATCGGTTTAGTTCTGGTAAAGAAAGGTTGAAAGAAAAACAGTGTCAGCAAATTTCGTTCTGACAATTTTGTCACTCAACGCGGCACAACAACCTGTGCGCGTCCATGGTCGGAGGTTTACAACAAAAGTATCGATCGAAAAAGATTGTGAAACAACCAAAAAAAATATGAAAAGCAGCTCAAATAATATCTAAAACTGATAGTGATAAGGAGGTTATGTTATCAATTTACTGGGATTACAAAGGCCTTGGCTATTTAGAACTTTATTTACCAGCCGAACAAAAAACGGCCAATTCAGAAGTGTGTACCCAAACAATAACTAAAACAAATTGAAAAGCAATGGAATTCAAGAGAAATTCAAGAAAACGTATTATGTTCGACGTGAACACCCGGCAACGTCTGAAGCTGCTCGAGAATGGAGCAAAAATACGGCATGACAGACGCTAAATATATATATTGCTGCTTAAAAACTAATCTCAAAATGCCACCATTAAACATTGTGGAAGAGGTCCAATTTTAAACGGCTCACTCATTTATTGCACGTTTATAGACAAAGAAAAAAATGTTTTTCCAAAAATTCGGGAATAATAAATCACCGACGACGGATCATTTGGCAGAAATCGGAAACTGCAGTCGACTTCATTCTAACGATTTGGATCAAATGAAGTGTGGTGGCCGATGTCTGCCAGTATGTATAAACTAAGCACATAACTATAGAATCGAAAACAGTACGACAATTGGCCACTGAACATGCACCCCAACCACAAACGATACACACACAATGAGAGAGTGTTAAAATTTTCTATTCCATCCCAGTAACCCCATTTTAACATTCATTTGTTGTTCCATAATGTTATAAAATACGGAAATTTTCCGATAAAAATATAAAGTTCATTTAAAATTAATAATGGCCACTGTTTCCACGGCCGCTAACACTGACACCAAAACCAATAAATCTCGGCGTAAAATAAATGCTAAATTTCATCGAGCCGTTTTGGAAAATAATGTCGTAAAGGTGAAGAAATATTTAGCACGTGGTGCCGAAATTAATGGTAAAAATAACCGAGGAAGAACAGCTGCTCACGTTGCCATAGTAAGAAGCAATTTTAAACTATTATTGTTATTCACCAAAACCAATGGATTCGATGTGAATGCAGTCGATACAAATGATAAGAGTTTATTTGCCGAGGCTTGTTCGTATAATTATTTTATCGCTTTTAAATTACTCATGGAAAATGGTGCAGACGTTAATCGGGCCGATGTGGACGGCGATAGTCCATTGCACTATTGCGTTTTAAATGATAGCAAAACAATGTGTAAATTTTTGTTGCGTTACCAAGGCATTAATGTTAATGTCAAAGAATATCAGTCTAAAATGACACCACTTCATTACGCGTGCATGGAATCAAATTTTGAAATTATAAAAATGCTTTGCAATCACATCGAAATCAATTTAAATGCAGTCAATGATGAAGGTGAAACTGCTTTTCATCTGGCATGTCGTGAGCCCGAAAATTTTCTAATTGTTAAATTTCTTATCGATTGTGGTTGTGACATAAATGCAAAAGATGCGGATGGTTTTTCACCATTGGATGAAGCTTGTCTATCGGAATCACTTGAAATTGTTCAATTATTGTGGGCACAACAACAATTGGAACAAGTTATGGATATAGACCGACAGCCAGTTACATTAATATATTTGCGAATTAATGGTTTACATCGTTCATAGTATGTGTTTTCAACGGATATCCTCTTTAAATTTAAATCATTGTAAGGATTATAATTTTTTCAATTTAAAACAATTTAAATTCATTAGTAACACAATTGTTCCGGGAACCAAAAAGTGTGTGTATGTGTGTGTGTGTGTGTGTGTGTGTGACTGTGTGTATTAAACAATTTTTGTTTCCTGGCTATAAAATTGCATAACATTTTTAGAATTAACAATATTTCCGTAAATTTTTATTGACATTTTATATAATTTTTAGTATTGATTTAAAATTAATATTAATAAATGACAATGGAAAATTAATTAATTATTTTTGAAATATTAACAGCGATACAGTATCCTTCGCTGTTGCAGCACCGCAAAAATAGTGATCTCAAATAATACCAATCACAAAATGATCGATTTACATTTGAAAAACATTGATTAGTCAGCAATGCGCAATGCACCTGTTCCACGCACCTTATCATCTTTATCCCGTGTAAGCCGAGTAAAATTTTACAACACCAATTGCCGATGAGTTCGGTTAGCCACATATTCAGAAACTATTTCATGTGGTATTGGGTAGTTTGCCCCAATTCTAGAGTCCTATAATTTTAAAATACCTTTTTAAGTTTATCTCTTCAATTCACTTCATTTAATTTCATTTTTAAATAAAATATAATTTCCCATCGCAGATAAATTATCTAATCCTAAAAGCAAAACTTTATTCAAATCTATCGAATCGATTTTAAATGGAAGTCAGTTGCAAAGCATAAAAGTCTTTGCATTTATTTGGCGATAGTTTTTTCAAAGAAACAACTATCTTGAATGATCTAAGTGTAGCAATAATTCCTGCATTTTTAAAATTAATGCAAATTCCAAATGCCCTGTTCGCACTGACACTTGATTGGCTCCGTGGTAGGCTTACGCATTAAGGTATCCAGTGTACAACGATGCAAGGATGGCGATGGTTATTAAAAATTGGATGGAAAAAGAATTAATATCACCGATTTGGTTGTGTCGAAGAAGCTGCACCAGCAGATAATGACCACAATATTGAATATGAAATGCTAAAACACTATCAACTATTTTTAAGGGAATGAACAACGTAGTTGAGTGTCATCGTTCATCATGTATGCCGATTAGAAAATAGTGGCTCCTTAAAGTGGTTGGCAAACTATTTTCTCTGTAATTCTGCAGAAGACAAAACGTGTCATTCGAATAATGTGAATTCCGGAAAAAATACCAACATTTTATATGATCGTACAGCGCTGGCACTCTGAACGGTCCACTAAAAATTTACTATAGAAGTGGTTGCGGTTAACATAAATTTAGCGAGAACTTTTTCGTAATCCATTGGGTGTTTTCGGCGAGCAATGGAGCTCTCCACACACACATAAATTTATTATTAATTTCGAAAAATTACATTACATTTTTTAACTACAAATTCTTTTAATTCTAATTTCTATTTAAATTAATAAATTAATTATGTTAAATGTCAAAATGATAACACACACAATCTGCCCGATATAATTTTAGGAAAACAAAATAAAATCTATAAATTGATTTAATTGAAAAATTTTCATTTCCAATTGAATAAATCGGCACATTCTATTTTCAATTGTCGAACATGTTGATTATTTTCATCTACAATTAGGTTAAATTTTTCTCTTTCATTCCAGAAATGAGCCACTTTGGGCATTGATCTAACCGCACAAGCATTTATGAATGCCGTTTCACCAGCTGCGTCCACTAAATTAACATCGACGCCAGCATTTAACAGAATTTTAATGATATCGACATTTTTTTCGTGCCCACAACAAGCCAAATGCAATGCACTTTCTTTTGTCGAATTGATTTTATTTATTTCAATGCCGTCGGTGCCACAAAGTAATTTCACAATTTCAATATTTGAATATTGACACGCCACATGAAGTGGTGTACTACTGAAATTTTTAAATGTTTCATTTACATTGGCGCCCAGCCCAATTAAATATTCACAAATTTTCGGACTATTGTATTCCGCACAAATGTGTAACACTCGATATTCACCATTTAAAATACGTTGTTTCAGGGCGCCATCGTTGTCAACGCAAAACTTTAGCACCCCAACATTATCGGTTGTGCACAGTTCGGTAACTATTATGGCCGACGGTAACATTTCAATCAAATTCAATACAATATCAAAATTTGATTTTTCAATTGCCAACCGAAAAAGATCAATAATTTGCGGTTCATTCAAAATGTGTACGCCTCCCTCATTTTTTAGTTCCATCAATTTATCAGAATTTTGTGCAGTTACAGCTTCGTTAAACATTTTATACGATTCCATAGCCATGGCCAATAGATTCTCTACAAAATATTAAATAATTTGGGTTCGATTAAAATTAAACAAAAATTAAACGTTACTCACTTAAACAAAAAAAACTATTTTAAATTTCAATCGCACTGGCAACAACAAACCAAAACGACTATCGCTAATTTAATGGTGTCAACGATCTTATAATGATACTGATGATACTAATGATACTGATGATAATGATGATGATGATGATTAAAAAAAATTGTTGGAAGAGAAACTGTGGATTTTTTGATGAGAGTTTTATCGATAATCAAATGTATTTTATTCTCATTAAATTTAAATTTTTGTGTGTCCTTTAAGTAACCCCGAAATTTTAGGCTAAAAATTTTATCGAAAATATATTTTTAATTTTAGGGAATTTCTTTATTTTTCAAAATTTTGTGTAACATGAATTTTTATTGAAACCTGAACCATCACATCATAAAACGCATGGCAACATAAAATATTTATCACACGGTGTTAGATCAAACGAATACGGAGCCACGAATTCTGTGTAAACAACACTTTTTGAATGGCAGAAACTTGTCTTCCAGTTTTGACCGTTAAGAAACAGGAATTTCTTTCATTTGGGCACGCCGTTTTGATTTCCATTCTATCGTTTTATTCTTAGTTTTTCCGGCCGATATTAATGGAACAACATGTTTTATCATCAGTCATGATGGAATCAAGTCCAGATCTAGATCCAGTAATTTCAATGTAGTCCTTATAATGATTTTTTTTCCCAACTGAGTCTCTTGTTAAATCGTTTAAATAGTATTTTTATTGGTACCCAGTGCCATCGATCAATATTCGCGCACAATAAAATTGTAATCCCATCAAAAACAATAATTTCACAGACTGTTTTTCCGATAATTCTTAACGATTTTTACGTTCTGGACGGCCACCTTGCAAAACAACTATTTTGGCAAAATTAACAAACCTTTTTTTAATATTATGTGAAAACATAAAATAGTTGATTACTTATCGGAAACATGAGAATTTAAAAATATTTGAATTTCAGGCCACAAAAAAAAAATCAAAAAATTTTTGAACTCTTCTCACTTCGCATTTCATTACAAATTTTAATGTTGTCAAGCCTGAGATCGTTAACCTCATATTCAAATAGTCGTTTGATTGGTTTTTTTTGTCGAACAAATGAATAGCTGTAAATTTTCAATTTATATAATTTCAATTGGCCAAACACAATATTTAATATTTTATTTGATGATGATGTTTTTGGTGTAGACTTCAATGCGAATTGAAATGAGAAAAATTTAAATTTTTAGCATTTTTTCTTAATTTATCCGTTTATTAAATGGATTAATATGTTTTCGACACTATCGTTTCATGAGACTCCAAAAATCCGTAGTCACGCTGTTAAAAACATGTCCACTGTCAGACCATTTCTACATTTCGTTCGACTTCGAAGTCAATGTCGTCATTCAAATGGAATTGTCGTCGCCGTTTTTTTTGTGTGTCACAGCATAAGCTAACGTTTCGCCCAATTTAAGTTCATCGTACACGTCACTCTTGTTGTTAATTAAATTCATTTTCAATCCATTCTAGATATTTCTGTTAGTTTATATTTTTTTCAATTGACATCGTGGTTTTACTAATCAATGTGATCTGGCACGCATGAAACTGGCCAGTTATTCATTCAACTAGTTTAATTTTTCGTTAATTTTTTTATTAAATTCATAATACCATGAAGACAGAAGCAACATCAACAACATCGCCGTCTAAAGGGAATAACAATTATGAATATGAATTATTTAAAAAAATTGTAAATACACAATTACATGAAGCCGTTGTAGAAAAAGACATTAATAGAGTTGAAGAATGTTTAGCAAATGGTGCCGACATTGAATGTAAAAATGAAGATTGTTCTACCGCATTACGGGTGGCAATTCAAAATAGATACTATACACTGTCTACGTTATTGGTTGAAGTGTATGGGGCCGATGTGAATGCAATCGATGACTGTGACAGCACTGTAGTTATAGCCGCATGCGAAATTGATTATTTAGAAGGTTTAATTATGCTAATAACCAATGGAGCCGATGTTAATCTACCCGATGCAAATGGGGACACCCCATTGCACGTTTGTGTTTTACGAAAGAGTTACGAAACTTGTAATTATTTACTGGTCGCAACCGCAAACGTTAATCCAAATGCAAAAGATTACATTAATGAAATGACGCCACTACATTATGCATGTATGGATTCACATTATAATATGGTTAAAATGCTTTGCAGTCGAATGGATATCAATTTAAATGAAACCGATAATGATGGTAACGCTGCCATTCATTTGGCTTGTCGTTTATCCAATGTTCGAATAGCTAAATTTCTGATTGACAAAGGGTGTGACATAAATTTAAAAAATTTAGCAAATCAATCACCATTAGATGTGGCTTGTGAAACCCACTCATTGATAATTGTTCAAACATTATTAGCCCAACAACGATTAATCAGAGACTTTGCCAACAGTTGTACACAATCATATTTACAAAGAAATGTCGTTGAAGCACTTCGAATATGATTTTGTTGCTGCCATCAACAATTCGTGTACTCCAAAAATTTCATTAGAATTAGAATTTCAATTTTAAACAGCAATTTGATATATTTTCTATAATTTTCATAATGTAGTAAATTTTTACGATATTTTCAAAAAATTAAAATTAAATCTGTAATTATTTTTGTTTGTATTGAATTTATTTATTATTTTAATATTAAGAAATAATGGAATATTGTGCGGCCGCGCAGCGACAGACGTATTTGTGCTAAAATTCAGAAATAACTTTGCAACGACCGACGAAAAGCGAATGAAATTAGAGGTAATGGTACGCACTAAAACCAATCGTATTACAACAAAAAACATTGTAGTCCAACGGCCAAAACAAATGATTGATAATGCCTTTGGAAATAAGTCCAAAAAGTTTAGAGGAGCCATACAAATCGGATGATTTTAAGAACAATTAACCCACAAAAATTTATCCCATTAAATGCTACGCTCAAATTATTATGGACACGAACTGCAAAACAGGAACATTATGTGCGAGAGACCATTAAAAAACATTTAGCTACAAAATACGATAATCAGATATAGATTAGTTTGGGACAGCGTGTAACATTTCAAATGGATTTGATTATAATTAAAATTCCGTATTGTGGAAACGAAAAACTGGGTAAAATCTAAAAAAACGGCCAGGCGTTCTATGGGAAATTCATTCAATTTCAGTCTACTGAAATTTGGTAGACAATTTAACAATTTTAAATTGGAATATTAGGCGATGCCACCGAACAACAACCATAACCGAAATCGCAAATAAGGCTGTGCAAATAATTCGGTTTTATGTTGGCCTAAATTTGATTAACATTTTCTTATAAATTTTAAATTTAAATCGAAAATTTTGTCATTAGATAAATGCCGCCGCCCGTCACTGTCTGCATTTTCAAACAATTGAAATTGTTAATTTTGTTCCTGTAAATCACTTTTAAAAAGTTTAGGGGGAAATAAAAGGCGCAGCGTCCACTCACTACGATAATTTTCAAAAATGTGATTTTCAAAACGCAATTGTGGAAGTGGAAGGATTGTCACATTTATATAATATTATGAAAATATTCAAATTTAGAAATGAACGTTGTTATCGTTCCCATTGGAACCGAACCAAATGAAATGGTATGTGATCGGCTGTTGGACGATCTTATAATTACCATAAACTATTGCGGATCAGTTTTACTAAAATAAAAAGATGTAATTTTAAAATTATTACAATGTTGACAATCCTCTGCTGGTGTAATGTTGGTTTGATAATAGATAAAATTCGATAATTTATCCAATTGTTCGTCAACTATTATTATTAATTGATTGATTCCATTGTACCGAACGCAATGTCAATGGAATGTAATTGTGAACTTCCAATTTTATTAATAATTGTGCTTTTCGTGTTTGTTGTGATTAGACACTGTATTGTCTATGGACAATTTCTATGAATGTGTTAATCATCTTTTCTTTTGGTAAACTTGTTGTCCTTATTTTTAGTTTGATTTGTGAACGACGAAATGGTTATTTATTCCAACAATGTGATCGACAAAATCTAAAAGAAACTTTGCCTAAAATTAAACACTGTTTTTATAAATACTTTTGAAACAGATATGAAATGTTACCTTCGGCTGCACCGTTCGTATTTTGTTATTAATTCACATAAAATTTATAGTTGAATTTATCAGTAAATTTTGTGTAGCGTCCCGCCAAAATAATAATTATACTATTAGCTGATTGGAAATTTTTAGGTCTATATTTAGTTGATGTTCTGGGATTGATTGTTGTAGTCAGATCGACCGATTTGCTATAGAAATAATTTCTTTTATATCGTTTTTTCTTTTATAAAAAAGCAGAAAATAAGTTACCTTTTTGTGTCTGCCCCTCGTCGCAATATTAACTATTAACAACAGGTTCATTCAACATTCAGCTCAGGTATTCTAGTGATCATTATCAGAGTTTTATTGATGTCATAAAATTTTATATTATCACTTTCGATCACGTTAAATATTTATTTATATCCAACTTTTCACTGTTTGGTGAAACCTGAATACATCCCAAGGCATACCGGAAACCAAACCAAATCAATTAAAACAATGGACGGCGGCGAATAGAAAACCGGTAATGATCTGTAAGAAAGAAAATACAGTAAATTAATGTAATCTGAAAGTTGGACAGAAGTCGTTTTGAAGTGGATGGTTTTAGAGTGAACAACATTTGTAATTAGTGACTTCGCTTAGACCTTAATTTAGCCGTTACCCTCTTGTATTTTATTATATGATTAAATATTTGGATAATTTAATTGGCATTGGAATCAATGTACGGGGGAGAGGGGTATGGATACAAATAAATTTTCAAATACCTTATACAGATACCAAAAGTGAAGTCATTATATTGAATAGGATTAGTATAATTATTATTGTTATCAGATGAAGAAGTAATGGCAGTGTTAGAGGAATAAAACATCTTAACGCTACTGAACTCATCCGTTAATAGATTCATTTTAAAATCCATTGTAGATTGATGTGATGGCAAACAACTGAATGCTTTAGTGTCACCTAAAATCTTAAGTGCCTTTATCACTAAATACTAAAATCGATTCAAGTTAATGACGGACATCCCATACCATACCAATTCCAATTGCTTATATTTTGGTAGGACTTAGTTTTTATTTTAAATAAAACACACTTAAAACATTCTTAAATTTTAATCTTAACCAAAATTTATACACACATTATTTTTTCTTTAAAACATTAAATTCCTTCGTCCTACTACAAATTAATATAGTTTTCAATTCAATAGTATTACAAAAAAAACCAAAGTGGTTACATATTTGACGATCAATCGTCGTCCATCGTTCAATTACCATAAATTCATATTTTTCAGTTGTATTGACACGTTATCGGCCATGGTATTAGTAAATAAATGTGGCCGCTCAATCATATATTCTTTGATGTGTTCATTAGTATCATCTACAATTATCGATGGATGTTTTAATAGTTCGGCGACAATGGCATGTTCTTTAATTTCACAGGCCAAACTCAATGGTGATTGATTGGATAGCGTTTTTATGTTACAATCGGCACCCATACGAATTAGTAATTTAACAATATCAACATTATCATTGTAAAAGCATGCGATATGTAATGCTGTCCGACCGCCTCTACCAATTGCATTTATTTCCGTATCTAATCGATTGCACAACAATTTAACAATTTCCAAATTTGAATGAAAACATGAGTACTGCAATATTGTTATCTTCATAGATTTATGCGGTGCATTTATATCGTGTATGTACTGCAACAAATACTTACAAATAGTTGGACACGAAAATTCAGCACATGCAAATAGTAGATCTTCATGGGTTGGTTGTAGCTTACATTTTGCTAATGATTTCAGGAGCAAATCCAAATTATCACCGTTGCCGTTAAAGAATGCAATGTAACTATTATAAAAATTATTATTAATGTTCATTTGTAAACTATGAAAATAAAGCCAATTAAAATTAAATTACTATATATTTTTTTGTTTGATTGAATTGGTTGTCAGAAAAAAAATGGGATCGATGCACGAGCTCTGAAAACTTGACACATTAACAGTGTTGCCATAAGTTATCGAATAGTTTAATACAGCAACATGATCAGCCGTCGTACCCCATCGAAATTCCCGATCATGAACAATACGACATTTTCACATATTCTTATCGCTGCAAACATCATTCATTCAATTGTATTTGTCACAGACGAATTGAAAGTTGCGTGGAAAAATCTCAACCCCATTGAATTTAAGGGTATGTGGAGGTACTAAATTTTTAAAAATTATAATTAATTTTACATAAGGAAAGAAAAAAAATCAACAAATGCTGTGCGGAACAGTCTGGCTACACTGACTTTGACAATTGACAATTGACTGTATTACTGGATTTGCTATTGGAAGTGTGTGTGTGTGTGTGTGCGGGCGAAAGTGTACGCCTTTATTAAACACATTAAATGACACACTGACCTATATACGTCATTTGAGTTGGTTGCATTATATATAACGCAGAGCATTCACTCATGCGCATACATAATAGTATCCTGTGAGTGAGTGTGTGTGTGTGTATGTTTATAATTTTATGTTTGCTTTGCGGTTATGTGTGTGTGTGTGTGTTTTCTATGCGTGAGAGTTATTATTATTATTAGATATATTTTATACTCAATTCATGTAACACACACGCGCACACTCGCCCACCAAACAATTTTCAAGATCAAGTTATAATATAAGTTAATACGCATGGGTATGGGTATTAGTACTGCATACAAAATATTACTGAGTTATTTTCAATGGTAACCACATCAAATGTAGGTCAGTGTGTTATAGAGGGACGCCATCATGGTATTTTTTAAACATATAATCAATTGAAAAATGTGAATGAATAGGATTTCTCCATTTCTGCAAAATATTTATATTTAAAAATTAAATCAAATTTTATGGAATGTGTTCCTAAAAAAAATTTAAAATAAAAAAAACTAAGTAATTCAATAAAATTGTTGCTTAAGATTCCTGTTTTTACATACCAAATTTTTGCACAATTTTTTTTGGAAACCAAAAACTATTAAATTTTTGGAATTAAATCTGGCAACTTGACAACTAAGGGTCGCACAACATTTGATTGAGATTTATTTAATTTATGTACCAATGGCAAAAAAAATTCCATCGAATGGCCGCAGCCGTTTTTAAAATGTTAAAATAATTTTGTATTCAGCACAGAGTCATCGGCATTAAAAAATTGCATCCAGTGCACATACGAATGATGTTTATCAATTGCATAGATAATTTCTGTACGTTACTTTGTTTGTGTATTTGTTTGATGAGTGCTGCTCGAGCGTTGACATAATAATTCGGTTTTAGTAAAACATTAACATATGACACACTGAACTACATTTCCCATTTGAGTTGATATACAATACATTAAAATTTGACGTGGTTACCATTGAAATTTACTCAGTGAGCGTGCCAATGTAATATTTATGTAGCATTCAGTACTCCCTCAAACGCATACAAATCATACATCTATTGCGCATGTGTGTGTGTGTGTGTATGTTTATAACTTTATGATTACTTTGCGTGTGTGTGTGTGTGTTTGAGTATGAGTATTATTATTATTTTATACTCATGTAATACACACACACACACACACACACACACACACACTGGCATACCAAACAATTTCAAGATCAACTTATAAATATGGTTAATACGCATGAGTATCAGTGAGTACTGAATACATAATATTACTGACTTATTTTCAATGGTAACCACATCAAATGTAGGTCAGTGTGTTACAAAGGGACGCCATCATGGTTTTTTTTTCGTTTTAAACATATGATCATATGGAAAATGTGAATGAATATAAAGTCCGGGTACAAGATTTTTTAATTTCAGCAAAATTAAATCAAATTTTATTCCTTAACAATTTCATTGTATTCCGCTAAGCCCTCGATCCATTAAATGGAACAAATTTTACATTAATAAGCCGTTTTGACTTAACATTTTTATATATTGATCAATTGAACAACGATAGCCTTCACATGCCATCGCTTTGATGCTTTTCAATATATTTTAAATTTAGAATATTATGTTGTGTGTGTGTGTGATTTTGACACCGAACCCACTTAAATACATATAGGTTTTGTAATTAGCTTTTCATACTAGTCGTTGGATTTAATCCAATGGATTAATAAAATTTTTGTAGGTCTGTGTTGAATAAAATATGGCGCGGTGATACATCAAAACTTCAATTATATGGGTATTGATTTAAATCTAAAACAAATTTCATCGTACATTTACGGCATGTGAAAATTAATATTTTAACGTGAAATGAGCAATTTTCAAAATGACATTTCAAATACATAGTATCGAAAGTTTGTTTCATTTCAAATTTAAATTATAGTTATTTTACTTTTCGACACCAGGTGTGCGATTCTATTTTAAAATGAAATCAAAATGAATGAATTTCTGACATTTACAATAGAAAAATTCACTTGTTTTAACCTCAAAACCGAATGCCTCACCGCACATGTTCTACAAAACACACTGAACTGTACGGTACGTGTAACGTACAGTAATTAGAAATTAGATGCGCATGTCAATGGCCATATTTTTTTCTGTTTCTTAATCATCATCACATTCTCGTAACGATAGGATAACTTTTTCGTTTAACTATTCAACAATTGTTCAACCGTTTGGTGTATAATATTTTGGTTGCGGGTAAATTTTGAAAACAGTCACCAATTGAATTTTATTGTATTTCAATTTTTTAATTGCCAATTTTTTGTGAAAAGTATAAACGAAAAATTATAATGGAACAGATGTTGGCCACCAATTGGCGATATGCTGAATTTAAAAAAAATTTTCATGAAGAATTTTTCATAGCCGTTGCAAGTAATGACATGGATGAGGTTAGAAAATATTTAGAAAGAGGTGTCGACATAAAATTTCGAAATAGTGTAGGTAATACGGCGCCATTTATAGCAATGCATTATGGAAATTATAAAGTATTACAGTTATTGATTGATGTCGTTAACGATGTGAGTGGCGGCCTTGATACATACGACATGAGTTTAATTGCAGACGCCTGTTTGCGTGACAATGCATACGCGTTAAGCATATTAATGGAAAATGGTGCCAACATAAATTGTACAATGATCAATGGTTATACTCCATTGCATTGTGCGACGCTAAGTAATTCGCTATTAACATGTAAATATATATTGGATTTTGTTGACGGTGTTAATGTAAATGCGAAGGAAACCATGTATGAATTGACGCCGCTTCATTGCGCCTGTATCGAATCAAATGTTAAAATTGTAGAACAACTGTGTAATCATAAGGACATCGATATAAATGCATTGAATAGTGCCGGCGAAACTGCACTGTTGATGGCATGTCGTAAATCCGAAAATTTTCCAATTGTTAATGTTCTTATCACCCATTGTGATTGTGATTTAAATTTAAGATGTTCATCGGCCTACACCCCATTGGATGTGGCGTGCCAGTATAATTCATTGGAAATTGTAATATTGTTAGTAACGCATCCGAAATTAAATCTGGACATTTCGAATGCATTCACCAAACAATATTTAGAAAATGTTTTGTTAAAATTCTAAATAAAATAATTTTACGGCTTAAAATGCCAAACATTTATTAATTTTAATTTATTAATTTTTTTTCTCTCTCTCTCTCTCTTTTGTTTTTGTGCCTTAATTAATCAAATTATTTTATTATAATATTTTTATAAATTTAAATTAATTAATTTTGTAAATTTTTACACATTAATGGTTTTTTTTGTATATTGTTTTTGAATCAATAAATAAATAATAATTGAATTTTTTTTCAAAATTTTATAAAATCAGAACGTCAGACACATTCGTCCGTGTGAGCATCGCATCGATTTTAATTATGGTATTGGGAAAATGAAATTAAATATATAAAAATTAATAGATGACTTTACAAATGGCACACAGGGTCTGTGCAAAGGTGTCAATGTACGGAATTAAATAATATCGATTGAGATGAATACAAAAAAAATAAAATGGGGGAAATAAACCGCCCAACGACGGCAGCATTGCAAAGAACGACATAAATGAGACACGAGTTCAACAAAAAGTGATTCATTTGATGGCATTGATCTTATGATATTGCAGAGAAATCCCATATTCCACAATCGGAATCAATTGATTGCCTCAGATCAGATAGAATCCATGGAACACAATCAATTGCACAATTCAAAACATTACACACCAACCAGTTTGGCGGACTAATAGACGAATCCGCAGTTTGGCACATTTAAAATGCAATCGTGATTAACATAAATTTGAAAAATCCTTAGTTTACAAATGAATATTTATAAATTCAGTATTCCTCGCTTCCCTAATTTGTAATTGTAGTGGGACAGCAATTTTTAATCCAATTAAAATATTTGTTGTGGCTCCCTATGAATGCATTCGATTCGGATCGGACACCAGGAGACAAACCAATGACCGATAACAAATATATTTATTGATATAATTTATTCACACACACACACACACACACACACACACACATTTTATCTCTTAATTAGTATTTATTAATTCAATTCGAGTAAATGTCATGATGCAAATATTTAGACATGAGCATTGGCAGAGAGTATCTCAACGTTTATCGAATGTACCAGTAAAACACAGTTTCAAAACATACATTCGATTTCATTCAATTTCATTTAACTTTTATAATAATTATTATATTTTATTAAATAAATAAAATGTCATCATCGAATTCATCTTCATCATCGTCGGGTTTTGTATCAAATAGAAGCGATACAAATAATAATAATAATAATCACGAAGATATAAATGCAAAATTTCATGATGCCGTCGAAGCAAATGATTTGGACATGGTGCGACAATACTTAGCGATGGGTGGCGATATTAATTTTAAAAATAATTTTGGTGAAACAGCAGCCTATGTGGCAATCGAAAATAAATACTATCAACTATTGGAATTATTAATTGTGACGTATGGGGCCGATGTAAATGCAATTGATATTTTGAATGTAAATTTGGTGGCCACGTCTTGTATCATGGACGACGAAACGTCATTGAAAATCTTAACAACAAATGGAGCCGATATAAATGGTGTCGATCCGGCCGGTGACACACCCTTACATTATTCCATTTTAAATAATAGTCAAAGTGCATGCAAACATTTATTGACCCTCGACCATATCGATGTAAACGCCAAAGATTACAAATACAACCAGACACCACTTCATTATGCGTGTATGGAATCAAAATTTGAAATGGTTAAATTACTTTGCGGCCGGCCAGACATCACAATAAATGCTAAAAATTATGCCGATGAAACACCTCTATTTATCGCATGCCATGAACCGGGTAACTATGAAATTGTTAAATTTCTTATCGACAAGGGCGGTGACATAAATTTAAGAAATGTAAATGATGATGCCGCAATAGACGCAGCCTGTGCATGTGAATCACTTGACATCGTTAAATTGTTATTATCCCAATCGCAATTGAATCGAAATATAACAAATGAAATATCAAAAAGATTTTTACAAACGCATAGTTTGACTGATTAAAAAGAACCGTTCCTCAAAATGTTTAATTTTTTCTGTAAATTTGTTTGTGTCCGCCGTTTTGTAATGATTGCAATCTAAATATGCAATTAAAAAATTGATTAAAATTTTCAATTTTCAAAAATTGTCTGAAATTTATTTTAATTTTTTTGTCGAATTTTAATTATTATTTTTTTTAAATTAATTTTGGATTTTTTTAATTTTTTTTGTTTAAACATTTATTTTTAAAGATCAAAAAATTAATAAAAAAATATTATTATTAAATTAATTGTGTTTGTTGGATTATTGACAAAAACATTAACATTCCAAAAGTATCTGGCCGCAAACGATTCCCATCCGAATGTATCGAATGATTATTATTGAAATTGAAAGGAATTAATTGCGGCACGCAGACGGCGGCAATGTCTGTGTGCAAGTTAATCCGCCAGGCATCTGGTTTTTTTAAAAAAAAAAATTAGTCATGTGTCTTTTATGTGACCGTGTCGCATAACAATTGCCATTAATTTTATGACAATTACTCTGTCTCTCCCGTCTTGGCATCTGCAGCTGATGTTTATTTTCTGCTGTAAACCTATGAAATCTATTTAATTTTACCTACATTCACTCATTCACATGTTTCATCCGCAGCAACGTTTTCCGATGTTCTTCCATCATTCATTTCTCAATTTTGCTTCTGATCACCGCCTGGTTATTTAGTGTGCCATTAGTGTAATTTATTTCCCTGTGTAAATGTAAATGTATGGCATTTGGAATGAAAACGTTGGACGGATGTAGGATTAAGTAGCCGATGGCTAGTAAAGATGGTAAATGGTTGCTAATTATTTCTAATGTTGTGAATGTGTTGTTCTTCAATTTCTCATCGATCAACTCCTCCCAATTCGACACACAAAATCACATTATCTATTACATATTGTTTTCAGAAATTTTGCTATTTTAATAATAATTTTCTTACCGTCTTCAATGCCAATCCAATTGAATAGAAATGACACTGAGTATTTACAATCCACCGGGTATTCGTACGGTTTACAAATGAGAAATTATAATTTCGTTTTAACAAAGGACCGAAACTTAATAATAATAATAAATATTTTATTCCAAATAAATTGTTGTGTTGTTTGTCGCACGCAAGCAAATTGGCCAACAATAAAATGAATATATGAATTTTATAGTTTTAAAATTACTTTCATGGAAATAAAATCAATTTTTTGTCACTTTAGTGTTAACTGAATCATGGAAATCTCCTTTCGTAGTAAGAATATCGAACTATCTGCCGTATCATGGAAACACCTAGCTGTTATAACTTTGTATTTATAACTGTACTTTTAGAGTTGCCTCCACAAAGATCCGATTTGCAGCCAATGGAGAATTTGTGCAGCGACTTTGAAATCCGTAGAACTTCAAAAATGTCATGAACTGTCATGAATCAGAAGTGGTGAGCTACTGTTACAAATTACTTTTAATTTTGTTAATTTATGTGAATGGAAAATGAGATATTATACCTCCTGCTTGCCAATTGTTATTAGCACTAAGGTAATTCAAAAGCAACATCATTTATCGCTGGATTTTATTAAATTAAGGGAACTTTTGGTTTAATAATAATAAAACTTGCACGTATTGTCCATATATTTTTACACTACATTATTCGAACAAGTCAGGAAATTATTACTTATCGTCACCTTTTACAACATCTCATTTTATTTACATTATTATTTTACTTAGCCAACAATTTATTGCACAAACCACTCAATGGGAATTTCAAAATTTCGAATAAATATTAATGCATCGGGCAACACCAAAAATATAATTCGAAGTTATTGTTTAATTAATAAATTGACATAACATTTCTAGAAATTACTTTAAATCGAATTTAATTTATTGAGGAACGATCGAATTGTTTATTTATTGAAATCAAAATTTTAGTCAGAACGCAAACGTTAAACAATTCAAAAGTCAATAGTTATAAAATTTATTTCGAAATTTTCCGGTTGTTCACTAAAAATTTATTCGAGATAGATATTTCGCCAACAATTAACAAACAAATTATTATTTCTATATCAAAATAATAGACTAAAATAAAGTAAAATTAAATTAATAAATAAATTGAAAGCTAAAGAATTAAATAATAATTTAATTAAAATGGCTGAAACGCAACAACTATTAATAAATAACGATCTAAATGCATTATCAAATCAATCTCGAATAATTGGAAACGTGGAGAAAAAGAAATTTAATTGTGAATCGTGTTCGAAAAAATTCACTCAAAAAGCTCATTTAATAACACACAAGCGCAAGCACACAGGCGAGAAACCGTTCGATTGTAATGTGTGTGAAAGAAAGTTTGCTCAAAAAGTAAATTTAAAACATCATTTACGAACACACACTGGCGAGAAACCGTTCGATTGTAATGTGTGTGAAAGAAAGTTTGCTCAAAAAGTAAATTTAAAACATCATTTACGAACACACACTGGCGAGAAACCGTTTGATTGTAATGTGTGTGAAAGAAAGTTTGCACTAAAAGTAAATTTAAAACATCATTTACGAACACACACTGGCGAGAAACCGTTCGATTGTAATGTGTGTGAAAGAAAGTTTGCACTAAAAGTAAATTTAAAACAACATTTACGAACACACACTGACGAGAAACCGTTTTATTGTAATGTGTGTGAAAGAAAGTTCACACAAAAAAAAATTTTAGCACAACATTTACGAACACACACTGGCGAAAAACCGTTCGATTGTAATGTGTGTGAAAGAAAGTTCGCACAACAAGTAAATTTAAAACGACATTTACGAACACACACTGACGAGAAACAGTTTGATTGTAATATGTGTGAAAGAAAGTTCGCACTAAAAGTAAATTTAAAACATCATTTACGAACACACACTGGCGAGAAACCGTTTGATTGTAATGTGTGTGAAAGAAAGTTCGCTCAAGAAGTAAATTTAAAACAACATTTACGAACACACACTGGCGAGAAACCGTTCGATTGTAATGTGTGTGAAAGAAAGTTCGCACAACAAGTAAATTTAAAACGACATTTACGAACACACACTGGCGAGAAACCGTTTGATTCTAATGTGTGTGAAAGAAAGTTCGCACAACAAGTAAATTTAAAACGACATTTACGAACACACACTGACGAAAAACAGTTTGATTGTAATGTGTGTGAAAGAAAGTTCGCACTAAAAGTAAATTTAAAACATCATTTACGAACACACACTGACGAGAAACCGTTCGATTGTAATGTGTGTGAGAGAAAGTTCACACGAAAATTAACTTTAATACATCATTTACGAACACACACTGGCGAGAAACCGTTCGAGTGTAATGTGTGTGAAAGAAAATTCACAGGAAAACCAAATTTGAAACAACATTTACGAACACACACTGGCGAAAAACCTTATCATTGTTTCGTATGTAAAACCAGATTTAGATCAACGCCTGGATTGAGGTTCCACTTAATACGAAAAAAACATTTAAATGGACACAATCACATGAAAATTCTTCATAATTAATTAGTTAAGCGGTACGGTATGACATATTTTATAAATTTTAAATAAAATGCAATCTTCCACAAAATATTAATCGTTTCGAATTGACGCTTTAACAAATTGTTAATGGAAACTATTTATTAAATCAAAAGGTTAGAAATAATTAAAAAATTTAGAATAAGTTTTTTTAATTATTTGCCAATAATTTAATAAATTTAATTTTACATTCAAATACGAAAAGCTTTATTTTTATCTTGTCTTATAATTAGATCAAGAAAAACGGAAAATTCTACGATGCATACCCACAAGCAGAGAGAGACGAAATATTAATTACTGGGAAGTAATACTTCCAAAAGAAAAACACTTTTATTCTATATTTCATCGACACTTGTTACTCGCTATTATTTTACTTAGCCAAAAATTTATTGCACAAACCACTCAATGGGAATTTCAAAATTTCGAATAAATATTAATGCATCGGGCAACACCAAAAATATTATTCGAAGTTATTGTTTAAATAATAAATTGACATAACATTTCTAGAAATTACTTTAAATCGAATTTAATTTATTGAGGAACGATCGAATTGTTTATTTATTGAAATCAAAATTTTAGTCAGAACGCAAACGTTAAACAATTCAAAAGTCAATAGTTATAAAATTTATTTCGAAATTTTCCGGTTGTTCATTAAAAATTTATTCGAGATATTTTGCCAACAATTAACAAACAAATTATTATTTCTATATCAAAATAATAGACTAAAATAAAGTAAAATTAAATTAATAAATAAATTGAAAGCTAAAGAATTAAATAATAATTTAATTAAAATGGCTGAAACGCAACAACTATTAATAAATAACGATCTAAATGCATTATCAAATCAATCTCGAATAATTGGAAACGTGGAGCAGAAGAAATTTAATTGTGAATTGTGTTCGAAAAAATTCACTCAAAAAGCGTATTTAATAATACACAAGCGCAAGCACACAGGCGAGAAACCGTTCGATTGTAATGTGTGTGAAAAAAAGTTTGCTCAAAAAGTAAATTTAAAACAACATTTACGAACACACACTGACGAGAAACAGTTTGATTGTAATACGTGTGAAAGAAAGTTCGCACTAAAAGTAAATTTAAAACATCATTTACGAACACACACTGGCGAGAAACCGTTTGATTGTAATGTGTGTGAGAGAAAGTTCGCACGAAAAGTAATTTTAAAACATCATTTACGAACACACACTGGCGAGAAACCGTTCGATTGTAATGTGTGTGAAAAAAAGTTTGCACTAAAAGTAAATTTAAAACATCATTTACGAACACACACTGGCGAGAAACCGTTTGATTGTAATGTGTGTGAAAGAAAGTTCGCACAACAAGTAAATTTAAAACGACATTTACGAACACACACTGACGAGAAACCGTTCGATTGTAATGTGTGTGGGAGAAAGTTCACACGAAAATTAACTTTAAAACATCATTTACGAACACACACTGGCGAAAAACCTTATCATTGTTTCGTATGTAAAACCAAATTTATATCAACGACTGGATTGCGGACGCACTTAATACGAAAAAAACATTTAAATGGACACAATCACATGAAAATTCTTCATAATTAATTAGTTAAGCGGTACGGGATGACATATTTTATAAATTTTAAATAAAATGCAATCTTCCACAAAATATTAATCGTTTCGAATTGACGCTTTAACAAATTGTTAATGGAAACTATTTATTAAATCAAAAGGTTAGAAATAATTAAAAAATTTAGAATAAGTTTTTTTAATTATTTGCCAATAATTTAATAAATTTAATTTTACATTCAAATACGAAAAGCTTTATTTTTATCTTGTCTTATAATTAGATCAAGAAAAACGGAAAATTCTACGATGCATACCCACAAGCAGAGAGAGACGAAATATTAATTACTGGGAAGTAATACTTCCAAAAGAAAAACACTTTTATTCTATATTTCATCGACACTTGTTACTCGCTATTATTTTACTTAGCCAAAAATTTATTGCACAAACCACTCAATGGGAATTTCAAAATTTCGAATAAATATTAATGCATCGGGCAACACCAAAAATATTATTCGAAGTTATTGTTTAAATAATAAATTGACATAACATTTCTAGAAATTACTTTAAATCGAATTTAATTTATTGAGGAACGATCGAATTGTTTATTTATTGAAATCAAAATTTTAGTCAGAACGCAAACGTTAAACAATTCAAAAGTCAATAGTTATAAAATTTATTTCGAAATTTTCCGGTTGTTCATTAAAAATTTATTGAGATATTTTGCCAACAATTAACAAACAAATTATTATTTCTATATCAAAATAATAGACTAAAATAAAGTAAAATTAAATTAATAAATAAATTGAAAGCTAAAGAATTAAATAATAATTTAATTAAAATGGCTGAAACGCAACAACTATTAATAAATAACGATCTAAATGCATTATCAAATCAATCTCGAATAATTGGAAACGTGGAGAAGAAGAAATTTAATTGTGAATCGTGTTCGAAAAAATTCACTCAAAAAGTTCATTTAATAACACACAAGCGCAAGCACACAGGCGAGAAACCGTTCGATTGTAATGTGTGTGAAAGAAAGTTTGCTCAAAAAGTAAATTTAAAACATCATTTACGAACACACACTGGCGAGAAACCGTTCGATTGTAATGTGTGTGAAAGAAAGTTTGCACTAAAAGTAAATTTAAAACAACATTTACGAACACACACTGGCGAGAAACCGTTTGATTGTAATGTGTGTGATAGAAAGTTCTCTCAAAAAGTACATTTAAAGCAACATTTACGAACACACACTGGAGAGAAACAGTTTGATTGTAATGTGTGTGAAATAAAGTTCGCACAACAAGTTAATTTAAAACGACATTTACGAACACACACTGACGAGAAACAGTTTGATTGTAATATGTGTGAAAGAAAGTTCGCACTAAAAGTAAATTTAAAACATCATTTACGAACACACACTGGCGAGAAACCGTTTGATTGTAATGTGTGTGAGAGAAAGTTTGCACGAAAAGTAAATTTAAAACATCATTTACGAACACACACTGGCGAAAAACCGTTCGATTGTAATGTGTGTGAAAAAAAGTTTGCACTAAAAGTAAATTTAAAACATCATTTACGAACACACACTGGCGAGAAACCGTTTGATTGTAATGTGTGTGAAAGAAAGTTCGCACAACAAGTAAATTTAAAACGACATTTACGAACACACACTGACGAGAAACCGTTCGATTGTAATGTGTGTGGGAGAAAGTTCACACGAAAATTAACTTTAAAACATCATTTACGAACACACACTGGCGAGAAACCGTTCGATTGTAATGTGTGTGAAAGAAAGTTCACACAAAAAAAAATTTTAGCACAACATTTACGAACACACACTGGCGAAAAACCGTTCGATTGTAATGTGTGTGAAAGAAAGTTCGCACAACAAGTAAATTTAAAACGACATTTACGAACACACACTGACGAGAAACAGTTTGATTGTAATATGTGTGAAAGAAAGTTCGCACTAAAAGTAAATTTAAAACATCATTTACGAACACACACTGGCGAGAAACCGTTTGATTGTAATGTGTGTCAAAGAAAGTTCGCTCAAGAAGTAAATTTAAAACAACATTTACGAACACACACTGGCGAGAAACCGTTCGATTGTAATGTGTGTGAAAGAAAGTTCGCACAACAAGTAAATTTAAAACGACATTTACGAACACACACTGACGAGAAACCGTTCGATTGTAATGTGTGTCAGAGAAAGTTCACACGAAAATTAACTTTAATACATCATTTACGAACACACACTGGCGAGAAACCGTTCGTGTGTAATGTGTGTGAAAGAAAGTTCAGACAAAAAACAAGTTTGAAACAACATTTACGAACACACACTGGCGAAAAACCTTATCATTGTTTCGTATGTAAAACCAGATTTATATCAACGGCTGGATTGCGGACGCACTTAATACGAAAAAAACATTTAAATGGACACAATCACATGAAAATTCTTCATAATTAATTAGTTAAGCGGTACGGGATGACATATTTTATAAATTTTAAATAAAATGCAATCTTCCACAAAATATTAATCGTTTCGAATTGACGCTTTAACAAATTGTTAATGGAAACTATTTATTAAATCAAAAGGTTAGAAATAATTAAAAAATTTAGAATAAGTTTTTTTAATTATTTGCCAATAATTTAATAAATTTAATTTTACATTCAAATACGAAAAGCTTTATTTTTATCTTGTCTTATAATTAGATCAAGAAAAACGGAAAATTCAACGATGCATACCCACAAGCAGAGAGAGACGAAATACCAATTACTGGGAAGTAATACTTCCAAAAGAAAAACACTTTTATTCTATATTTCATCGACACTTGTTACTCGCTATTATTTTACTTAGCCAAAAATTTATTGAACAAACCACTCAATGGGAATTTCAAAATTTCGAAATATTAATGCATCGGGCAACACCAAAAATATTATTCGAAGTTATTGTTTAATTAATAAATTTACATAACATTTCTCGAAATTACTTTAAATCGAATTTATTTTATTGAGGAACGATCGAATTGTTTATTTATTGAAATCAAAATTAATAGTCAGAACGCAAACGTTAAACAATTCAAAAGTCAATAGTTATAAAATTTATTTCGAAATTTTCCGGTTGTTCATTAAAAATTTATTCGAGTTATTTTGCCAACAATTAACAAACAAATTATTATTTCTATATCAAAATAATAGACTAAAATAAAGTAAAATTAAATTAATAAATAAATTGAAAGCTAAAGAATTAAATAATAATTTAATTAAAATGGCTGAAACGCAACAACTATTAATAAATAACGATCTAAATGCATTATCAAATCAATCTCGAATAATTGGAAACGTGGAGCAGAAGAAATTTAATTGTGAATTGTGTTCGAAAAAATTCACTCAAAAAGCGTATTTAATAATACACAAGCGCAAGCACACAGGCGAGAAACCGTTCGATTGTAATGTGTGTGAAAGAAAGTTTGCTCAAGAAGTAAATTTAAAACATCATTTACGAACACACACTGGCGAGAAACCGTTCGATTGTAATGTGTGTGAAAGAAAGTTTGCACTAAAAGTAAATTTAAAACAACATTTACGAACACACACTGGCGAGAAACCGTTTGATTGTAATGTGTGTGATAGAAAGTTCTCTTAAAAGTACATTTAAAGCAACATTTACGAACACAAACTGGAGAGAAACAGTTTCATTGTAATGTGTGTGAAATAAAGTTCGCACAACAAGTAAATTTAAAACGACATTTACGAACACACACTGACGAGAAACAGTTTGATTGTAATATGTGTGAAAGAAAGTTCGCACTAAAAGTAAATTTAAAACATCATTTACGAACACACACTGGCGAGAAACCGTTTGATTGTAATGTGTGTGAGAGAAAGTTCGCACGAAAAGTAATTTTAAAACATCATTTACGAACACACACTGGCGAGAAACCGTTCGATTGTAATGTGTGTGAAAAAAAGTTTGCACTAAAAGTAAATTTAAAGCATCATTTACGAACACACACTGGCGAGAAACCGTTTGATTGTAATGTGTGTGAAAGAAAGTTCGCACAACAAGTAAATTTAAAACGACATTTATGAACACACACTGACGAGAAACCGTTCGATTGTAATGTGTGTGGGAGAAAGTTCACACGAAAATTAACTTTAAAACATCATTTACGAACACACACTGGCGAGACTCCTTATCATTGTTTCGTATGTAAAACCAAATTTATATCAACGACTGGATTGCGGACGCACTTAATACGAAAAAAACATTTAAATGGACACAATCACATGAAAATTCTTCATAATTAATTAGTTAAGCGGTACGGGATGACATATTTTATAAATTTTAAATAAAATGCAATCTTCCACAAAATATTAATCGTTTCGAATTGACGCTTTAACAAATTGTTAATGGAAACTACTTATTAAATCAAAAGGTTAGAAATAATTAAAAAATTTAGAATAAGTTTTTTTAATTATTTGCCAATAATTTAATAAATTTAATTTTACATTCAAATACGAAAAGCTTTATTTTTATCTTGTCTTATAATTAGATCAAGAAAAACGGAAAATTCAACGATGCATACCCACAAGCAGAGAGAGACGAAATACCAATTACTGGGAAGTAATACTTCCAGAAGAAAAACACTTTTATTCTATATTTCATCGACACTTGTTACTCGCTATTATTTTACTTAGCCAAAAATTTATTGCACAAACCACTCAATGGGAATTTCAAAATTTCGAATAAATATTAATGCATCGGGCAACACCAAAAATATTATTCGAAGTTATTGTTTAATTAATAAATTGACATAACATTTCTAGAAATTACTTTAAATCGAATTTAATTTATTGAGGAACGATCGAATTGTTTATTTATTGAAATCAAAATTAATAGTCAGAACGCAAACGTTAAACAATTCAAAAGTCAATAGTTATAAAATTTATTTCGAAATTTTCCGGTTGTTCATTAAAAATTTATTCGAGTTATTTTGCCAACAATTAACAAACAAATTATTATTTCTATATCAAAATAATAGACTAAAATAAAGTAAAATTAAATTAATAAATAAATTGAAAGCTAAAGAATTAAATAATAATTTAATTAAAATGGCTGAAACGCAACAACTATTAATAAATAAAGATCTAAATGCATTATCAAATCAATCTCGTATAATTGGAAACGTGGAGAAGAAGAAATTTAATTGTGAATTGTGTTCGAAAAAATTCACTCGAAAAGCTCAATTAATTACACACAAGTGCAAGCACACAGGCGAGAAACCGTTCGATTGTAATGTGTGTGAAAGAAAGTTTGCTCAAAAAGTAAATTTAAAACATCATTTACGAACACACTCTGGCGAGAAACCGTTTGATTGTAATGTGTGTGAAAGAAAGTTTGCACTAAAAGTAAATTTAAAACATCATTTACGAACACACACTGGCGAGAAACCGTTCGATTGTAATGTGTGTGAAAGAAAGTTTGCACTAAAAGTAAATTTAAAACAACATTTACGAACACACACTGGCGAGAAACCGTTTCATTGTAATGTGTGTGAAAGAAAGTTCACACAAAAAAAAATTTTAGCACAACATTTACGAACACACACTGGCGAAAAACCGTTCGATTGTAATGTGTGTGAAAGAAAGTTCGCACAACAAGTAAATTTAAAACGACATTTACGAACACACACCGACGAGAAACAGTTTGATTGTAATATGTGTGAAAGAAAGTTCGCACAAAAAGTAAATTTAAAACATCATTTACGAACACACACTGGCGAGAAACCGTTTGATTGTAATGTGTGTGAAAGAAAGTTCGCTCAAGAAGTAAATTTAAAACAACATTTACGAGCACACACTGGCGAGAAACCGTTCGATTGTAATGTGTGTGAAAGAAAGTTCGCACAACAAGTAAATTTAAAACGACATTTACGAACACACACTGACGAGAAACAGTTTGATTGTAATATGTGTGAAAGAAAGTTCGCACTAAAAGTAAATTTAAAACATCATTTACGAACACACACTGGCGAGAAACCGTTTGATTGTAATGTGTGTGAAAGAAAGTTCGCTCAAAAAGTAAATTTAAAACAACATTTGCGAACACACACTGGCGAGAAACCGTTTGATTGTAATGTGTGTGAAAGAAAGTTCGCACAACAAGTAAATTTAAAACGACATTTACGAACACACACTGACGAGAAACAGTTTGATTGTAATGTGTGTGAAAGAAAGTTCGCACAACAAGTAAATTTAAAACATCATTTACGAACACACACTAACGAGAAACCGTTCGATTGTAATGTGTGTGAAAGAAAGTTTGCACTAAAAGTAAATTTAAAACATCATTTACGAACACACACTGGCGAGAAACCGTTCGATTGTAATGTGTGTGAGAGAAAGTTCACACGAAAATTAACTTTAATACATCATTTACGAACACACACTGGCGAGAAACCGTTCGTGTGTAATGTGTGTGAAAGAAAGTTCACAGGAAAACCAAATTTGAAACAACATTTACGAACACACACTGGCGAAAAACCTTTTGATTGTAATGTGTGTGAAAGAAAGTTCAGACAAAAAACAAGTTTGAAACAACATTTACGAACACACACTGGCGAAAAACCTTATCATTGTTTCGTATGTAAAACCAGATTTATATCAACGGCTGGATTGCGGACGCACTTAATACGAAAAAAACATTTAAATGGACACAATCACATGAAAATTCTTCATAATTAATTAGTTAAGCGGTACGGGATGACATATTTTATAAATTTTAAATAAAATGCAATCTTCCACAAAATATTAATCGTTTCGAATTGACGCTTTAACAAATTGTTAATGGAAACTATTTATTAAATCAAAAGGTTAGAAATAATTAAAAAATTTAGAATAAGTTTTTTTAATTATTTGCCAATAATTTAATAAATTTAATTTTACATTCAAATACGAAAAGCTTTATTTTTATCTTGTCTTATAATTAGATCAAGAAAAACGGAAAATTCAACGATGCATACCCACAAGCAGAGAGAGACGAAATACCAATTACTGGGAAGTAATACTTCCAAAATAAAAACACTTTTATTCTATATTTCATCGACACTTGTTACTCGCTATTATTTTACTTAGCCAAAAATTTATTGAACAAACCACTCAATGGGAATTTCAAAATTTCGAATAATGCATCGGGCAACACCAAAAATATAATTCGAAGTTATTGTTTAATTAATAAATTGACATGCGATCAGAGAAATCGATTTTGAAAATAATTTTGGTGGTTCAGCATCGCACATGGCAATTTATGATAGATTTTACAACAATATTAATATTATTAATTAAGGATTTTATGATGGGGTCGATGTATGTGCAACCGCTGATATTAATTGATAACGGAGCCACCATAAATGGTGCTTTGGCCAATGGTGATACTGCATTGTATTTTACCGTGAGACATAATAATCAATTAACATGGGAATATTTATTGAAATTGCAGCACATTCGGGTAAAAGGCCAAAGATGACAAATATAAACGTACGCCACTTCATTACGCATGTCTGCAATCAAATTTAAAAATTGTAAAACTACTTTGCCAGCACAAGGATAGCGATTTAGAATGCATTGGATAGTGCCGGTGAAGTGAAAATATTCCAATTGTTAAATTAATCATCGCCCATTGTGATTGTGATGTAAATTTACGAAATTCATTGGCATACTCACCATTAGATGTGGCCTGTCATTATAATTCATTGGACATCGTTAAATTATTGTTATTATTATTACATCCGGCTTTACATAAAGACATTATTTTCTCTTTAACACGACAATATTTGGAAGATTTATACTTAAAAATTATAAATAAAATAATTTTATTGCCTAAATTGTCAAAACAAAAATTGTTAATTATTATTAACCGAATTTTAAATTAATTTTAGCCCATAAACACTGTACGATCAGCGATATCAATTTTGAAATTCTTGCGTCAAACTTATAATCATCAACGATACCGAACTGTAACTGTTTCGGTTCGAAATCTAAAAGTTATGTACTTGTAAAATTAAAATTTTTTTAACTTCGAGAAGTCCCCCGTCCAGCAAAAACCATCAATGCAAAGTTTCCAGAATGGTTTAAACACTTTTTGACGCCCTTGTTGTTGACATTCTTTATTATTGATTTTATAAATGTAATAGTACGAAAT
Organism: Bibio marci; assembly: GCA_910594885.2. Lineage (NCBI taxonomy): Eukaryota > Metazoa > Arthropoda > Insecta > Diptera > Bibionidae > Bibio > Bibio marci. Next base: position 17,055,360 of record OU343119.1, on the reverse strand, counting down.
GGGATAGCGCGATACTTGTGGATTCATACAAAAAAAAGGGGTCTCACCCCGAAGCCGCCCAGCCACTATTTGGACTCGTAACAATCGGCTGATTACAAAAACATAACAGTTTAACATTTGTATATTTATATTTTATCATAAATATTGACACATGAATTCTAAAAAATTAAGACAAAAAGTAAAAATGTCACAATTATTAATTAAAAAAGAGGATAAAAATTTAAAAAATTAATTAAAATTTCAACAAAAAATATTACAGAAACATTATTTTAAATAAACACAAAACCGGCTTAAAAAAAATTGGTGTGACACATAATAAAAATAAAACGGGATTATTGTAATTCTTGTTGTTTTGACTGCAGCTCTTTAACGATGTCATGTGATTTACATCTACGTGCCTCATCCAACGGTGAATTACCCGCAAAATCTTTTAAATTCATGTCACACCCACCGCGTTCCATAAGAAATCGAACAATTTGAATGTTTGCGTTGTCACTGCAGGCCAGAAAGAGGCCCGTTTGACCCCGAACATCGACCGCATTCACATCAATATCTTTCCGATTGCAAAGCAATTGAACAATTTGTAAATGTGATTGTTCGATGGCATAGTGTAATGGTGTTCTGTTAAAATTCTGATCCACGGCATTCACATTAATTCGTTTTTCCAATAAAAATTTACATGTAACCGTACAATTATCGGCAGCACAATAATGTAACAGCGTCTCACCATTCTCATTGGTACACTGAATATTTACACCATTCCAAATTAATAATGTTAATGTTTTTAAATCGTCATTTGTACAGGCGGCCGCCGCCAAACTCATATCAAGATCATCAATTGCATTCACATCGGCCCCATATTTTTCGATTAACAATTTCAACAGTTTATAATTTCCTTTGTCAATTGCCACGTGTAACGCTGACTCACCATTTATATTTTTACAATTAATTTCGGCTCCTTTTGCCAAGCACTCGATGACCAGCTCAATATCGCCGTCGGTCACGGCATCATGAAATTTTTTATTTAAATCCATTTTTGATCGTTTAACCGGTGGCGATGACATTATTTATTTAAGATATTTCCAATTAAAAATTTTTTTTTATTTAAGAAACAATATACTTTGACATTGACTTAACTAAAACAATGGTTTTTTTTTTTATGAAAAATTGATGAGAACGAATAGTGGGAGTGTGTGAAAAGTTGTAACTAATCAAAAAAAAAAAAGTAATCGTTACTCTGCCGCCTGCCATTGCATACACACATTGCATTGCAGACGTCAAAATTACAATACATCACAAGAGTTTTTATCGTGCACCACGTCAACAAATTTTTGGTCATGATTTAACGCTTAGGCATTCGATTTTTAAGTTCCGACAGATACTAATAATTGTATGCGAAATGGTTTAGACAATGTTTCGATATATCTATTTTAGAAGCAATTGCACAAGGAACACTCGGTGCAAGCTGGTTCTTTCGTTTCGGTCTATACGATAACCGGAAAAGTTGAAAGACCACAGCAATAAATAAATAATTTTGAGCTATCTCTTAGAATATAGTACATGCGTCGTAAGCCATTGCAAATAATGTGTAATATTAAAAAGTATTCTGTCACAAATAACAACTAATCGCACACTGTCATTTCAAGGGAATACAAAATCATTGTCCAGTATTGTCAAATGTCTACCTACCAAATGCATGACTTGGAGGATGGCAACCGTCGAGTGGTAGCAGGATGACTGTAGCGTTGTCATTTGCCGAACAATTAATGTGTGTGTGAAATTCATGTCAAATTAGCATTATTGTTCATTTATGGTAACATCAGACGGCTGAATCGTGTTCAGTAACCACACCGATTACCGAATACTTTAACAATTTGTAATGATAATGTGACCAATAAAATATTATTACATTTTCTAGTTTTCCTTTTCCATTGCCAAATGTTTGTGTTAATCTAATTGTGTGTTGATGACACGCAGCCACCACAACTCAATCGATTTTCTATTCAATTCAACGAAAGCAACTTTGAGTAGAGGGTTGTTTTTTTTTTCTCCAAATTTTGCTATACCCAGCAACAAACAATAATTTTTATAAATGCTTGAATCTGAAGGTTGGTGCACTGATGTAAACAATGAAGATTTAGTGTACGGTGTGACTGCCCAAAAATAGTGTTACAACACCCGAAACATTATGTCGATCGCCAGCCATTCATATCCGAGCGGATCGGTAAAACATTCTGGATGCGTTACAAGTGCACCGCATTCAAAATTAACTTCATCGCACCAATTTCAAGGAAAAACATTTCGTACTTTTGGCAAACATTTTCAGACAAACCATCCGGCCACAGACAACATATTCTTTAAAACACAATTGTTTTTATTTTAATCAATTCAAAAATTTATTCAACAATTTTATAATTTGTTTTTTTTCCAATTCAATATTTCATTGAATTTTAAATTCAAAAGAATAACAAAAATACAAAATTAATTGTGTAACGGTAAATTAATAAATTTCCAAAAATATTAGAAAATAAAAGCGAAAAAATTTGTATTTATGGGCAAATAATTAATAAATGTTTGGCGATGCAATTACAATGATGTTATATTTTACTTAAAAATTGTCGATCACAATTTAGGCCATAACATTTTGTAAATATTGTTGGGTCATAGGATTTGAAAAATCTCTGATTAAATGTGGTAGTGATAACAATAGTTTGACAACATAAATGGCACCGCGTGCACAAACCGCATCCAATGGGGTACGACCCTTTGCATCACTCACATTTATGTTACAACCACGGCCGATTAGAAATGTAATAATTTCCATACTAGTACCGACACTGCACGCTATCATAAATGCAGTTTGACCGTCCGCATTGATTGCATTCAATTCTATGGAACTTCGTTGACAAAGCAATTGGACAATTGTTGCATTCGATTTTAAACATGCAATATGCAATGGCGTACAATTACGAGCATCTCTTAAATTTACATCCGGATCTAAATGCAATAAAATGTTACATATTAGTTCACTGTTATGTGTGACGCCATAATGTAACGGAGACTTTTGCAGCCCATCCAAGCCCATATTCAATCCGTTGGCGGTCAATAATAATACGGCTTTAAAATCATTACAAAAACATGCGGTTGCAATTAAACTAATGTCCATGTGATCGGTTGCATTCACATTGGCCCCGTACACTGTAATCAATAAATTTAATAGTTTATAATTTCTGTATAGGATTGCCACGTGGGCGGCCGTTAAACCACTTTGATTTCTACTGTTAACATCGACACCCTTTGCTATGAATTCGTGGACCATGAACAGTTTATTTTCTTCAACGGCTCGATGAAATTGTTTATGCAAAGTGGCTTGTGATACGGCCGAATTTTGATATTCGTATGATGCCATTTGTTCCATAAATGGAACAAATACCACAATTTTTGCGAAAATAAATTCGCTTCGATGATTGAAAATAAAAGTTAAATTTTTTTTTTCTGTTTTTTTTTTGGTCCGACAAAACAAACTGAAATCGATGAAATGTGAAACGTGACTGAAAAAATTATTTTTTTTTTGGTAATCGAATGATATGATAAGAATGATACACTCGGTCGTCACACCAGTGTTGTGCGATACACAAATAAATATATGCATAAGAGAGTGGTGGTGGTGGTGGTGGTGGATGGTGGATGTGTTACGGTCGTTACGCCACCATAACTTGTCAACTAATAAATCGCTGTGGTTACAATAAAATTAAGATTTCGGAATTAATGCGATAAATTTCCTATAAAAATATACCCAAAATTTTTGGCAGAGGGATGGTTTTTTTTAATTTGAGGCAGACCCAAAATTCGCACAGTAAAATTTCCCATCGAAAGCAATGATTTCAACGGTTTTTTTTTTGGCCACCACTAATTCCTGAACCGTATTTTAGGTTGGCCCATCCCTTGGTCTTGGGTTATATATGTGCAAATTTTTTTTCTGATTTTATATTTCCTCAATCGTCACGCGTCCATTGCAAATGCGTGTCAACCGAGTTGCATGCGATTGGATGCGTTTAATTTGAAAGGAAAGCTGTGTCATTGATAATTTCACAATTTTAAAATGAGAACGGTAATCTTATAATACTAGAATTTCCTTATTTGTCATCTCATACAATTATTAGTCATCCATTCTGTAAGGCATAATCCAAAACCTTAACACACTATACATTTAAATTACCATGTTTGATGTGGCTAACTCTGCGCAAATATTAAGAAAATATGACAATGATAGAGCCTTCTTGGTTTGACCGCAGTGTTCACGTTGAAATGGATAAATCACTGTTAAGTGGGGCAACAACATACCATTTTATCTGTGTGAATATTGTAGAATGGACAAATTTGGGAATTGGGTGCGGAACAAAACCCGCAAAAAATTGAAAAATTAAAAACTCAACGAAATATAGTTACCATAAAATCGGTCGGTTACTACTACGAAATAGGTAATAATATAATGAGTTAGTTAGATTGAATGTACAAATTTCGGCAAAACAACCAGTTATGAATTCTACAAGCGACTAAAATTTAAGGACAATGTTTTAAAATTTGTATCTTGGAATGGCACAAAAAGGCAAGATGCAGTTAACTGTGACATAAAGATCCCTAAAATTCGTGATTGGAAGACATTGCTGGACTGCTGGTTAAAGTCCTCGGAAAAAAACTCCAACATCAATGCTGTCCAGCAATGAAAAAAAAATGCATCCATAAAGATTGCGATCCCAGCCCGCTAATATTAAGGAAGCGTCACATCTTTAATGAGAGTTTTTACATAAACACTCCTCCACCCCTAACTCTTGTGATCGCATCCATTAGCGTATCCACTTCCGAAATTGATTTTACAACATTCAAAACCCTTCCATATGGATTGCATATGTACGTTCATGTACCATTTTGACAGAGCATCAGTAACAATCGTCTTTGTAACAAAATGGTTTAAATGCAGCCGTATCAGTTCCAGTGATTGGTAAATACACCAGTAATTGTTATAATACATGCCGCTCTTTGTATGCATTCCAAATACAACTCAACTACTACAGAACCATATATTATTATCGATCTTATCGCAAGCGGGGTGCCGCCTTCGACACAGATGTATTGCAATTAGTGCGTACCAAAAAAAGTATCGGCCAAATTTTACTTCTGGGAAAATGCCACCATCACCATCATGATGGATGTTATTCGTTCAGCGCGTTCAGTGTTTATTTCACATACCCAAATTTTTCTGCCAATAGCCGAGCCGAAGCACCACAGCTCGACCGGCAAAGATACTTTCCATTACACACATTTTTGCTATAATGTCACAATTATTGAGAATTATCTCTAAAATTATGGTCGATTTTTAGTATTTTACCGTTTCCATTAGATTTTTTCCTTAACATTTTCTGGTATCATACGATCTGAGGTAATTCCCCGGGAATTCTAATATATTTTTTTTTTTAACAATTCTAATCGAAATCCGTTCTATTCTAATTCCATTTCAATTATCACGATAGCAATTCATTATGTTTTGTGCATTGCCTGTTCGGCATCCAGTTCGTCGTTTAGTTTATCGTTTCAAGTTGCCCGCGCAAATAATTGACACATCGATACATCGGTTCGATCACTTAAACCAAACAAGATCATTCAGTTAATTAAGACGGACAGCAGGTGAGCAGTAACGACTCACTGCCATCATGCAACATGGAATCAATTTATTTGAAACGAATTTTAAATGTTTGGATATTGTTTTTTTAATAACATTTAAACATTTAAATGTGAAATACTAAAATTAATGGAATTAATAAAAACAACAAATATTAATGGTAAAAACATTGTTTTGAATACACACAAAAACACAAACAATTTACCAATTGTTTGTGGGCAAACATCAAAAAAATCAAAACAACAATACGCCAAGGAAAAAAACATTATGATTCACCCAGCAATCTTCTAAGCTTAAAACCAACGCTTTTTAAATATTCTCGCGAATCATCGGTAATTAATGATTTGTTAAATTGAGGCTGTGATAATAACAAGCGAACAATTTCAAACGATTGTTGTTTACAAGCTCGATCAAATGCTGATATCCTCTTGTTATCCCTTGTATTTATGTAACAACCACGAGCGATAAGATATTCCACAATGGTAGCGTTGTATCGGGAGCAGGCTACATAAAATCCAGTTTCACCAAAATCAGTATTCGCTTCTATGTTGATGTCAATGCGACTGCAAAGCAATTTTACCATTTCAAAATTGCTACACTTGCAGGCAAAATGCAACGCTGTATATCCATTGATGCCTTCTTGTGCGTTAACGTCAACGGGTAAATCCAACAAAAATTTACATATTTTTAAACAGTCATGACGGGCCGCTAAATGTATGGGTAATCGTTCTTTTGCATCCATTCCCATATCAACATCATTGTTAAATAATATTTGGAAAGCCTTTAAATCATCATAAAAATATGCCTTCGCCATCAAACTGCGTCCGCTCGCATTAACCGCACCAACATTGGCCCGATAATCGCTAAGTAACATTTCTAATATATCATATTGTCCGTAAGTTATTGCCACGTGTAACGCAGTATTACCACTCGAATTTAAGCAATTAACATCGGCTCCCAATGCTAAGCATTCTTTAATCAAATCAATATTTTTGGTCATAACCGCCGAATGATATTTTTCATTTAGAATTTGTTGTGATGGTTTGGTAATATTAATGTTATTATTATTATAAATGTTAGGAGAATTTGCATGCGCTCCTTCGCTTCTGTTCGGTTGACAAGATTTCTTTTTATGTTTTAAACTAATTTCGGCAAAATCTTCAAGAAATCTGTTGTTTGAATGTGACCAAAATGATTCGATATTATTATTTAATGTATTTGCAGCAAGATCTTTGATAAATCTGACGTTTGAATTTGACCGCGATAAATCGTTATTATTATTCAATTTATTTCCCAAACCATTGATAACTCTGCATTTTGTAATTGTTTGCCATGATTTGTTCTTATAATTTAAATTATTTGCAATAACATCTTTGATAAATCTGCGGTTTGGAATTGGTTGCGATGATTCGTTATTATTATTCAAATTATTTGCAGCAACATTTTTGGGACATCTGTGGTTTGGAACTGGCCAAGATGATTCGTTATTATTATTTAAATTATTTGCATCAACATCTTTGGGACATCGGTGGCTTGGAATTGGTTGCGATGATTCGTTATTATTATTCAAATTATTTGCATCAACATCTTTGGGACATCTGTGGTTTGAATTTGATTTAATTGCTGAAAAATCTTCAAGAGATCTGTGTTTTGGAATTGGTTGCGAAGATTCGTTATTATTATTTAAATTATTTGCGGTAAAATCTTCGAGAGATTTGTGATTTGAATTTGACCAAAATGATTTGATATTATTATTTAAATTCATTGCTGCAAAATCTTTGATAAGTCTGTGGTTTGGAATGGACCAAGATGATTCGTTATTATTATTTAAATTAATTTCGGCAACATTTTTATCATACAATATTTTCTGGTTTGTAATTGGTTGCGATGATTCGTTATTATTATTTAAATTATTTGCAGCAATATCTTTGAGAAATCTATGGTATGGAATTGATGAAAATGATTTGATATTATTATTTAAATTATTTGCAGCAACATCTTTGAGACATCTGTGGTTTGAATTTGATTTAATTGCTGAAAAATCTTCAAGAGATCTGTGCTTTGGAATTGGTTGCGATGATTCGTTATTATTATTTAAATTAATTTCGGCAACATTTTCATCATACAATATTTTCTGGTTTGTAATTGGTTGCGATGATTCGTAATTATTATTTAAATTATTTGCAGCACATTCTTCGAGAGATCTTTGGTTTGTAATTGGTTGCGATGATTCGTTATTATTATTTAAATTATTTGCAGCAATATCTTTGAGAAATCTATGGTATGGAATTGATGAAAATGATTTGATATTATTATTTAAATTATTTGCAGCAACATCTTTGAGACATCTGTGGTTTGAATTTGATTTAATTGCTGAAAAATCTTCAAGAGATCTGTGCTTTGGAATTGGTTGCGATGATTCGTTATTATTATTTAAATTATTTGCGGCAAAATCTTCGAGAGATTTGTGATTTGAATTTGACCAAAATGATTTGATATTATTATTTAAATTCATTGCTGCAAAATCTTTGATAAGTCTGTGGTTTGGAATGGACCAAGATGATTCGTTATTATTATTTAAATTAATTTCGGCAACATTTTTATCATACAATATTTTCTGGTTTGTAATTGGTTGCGATGATTCGTTATTATTATTTAAATTCTTTGCAGCACATTCTTCGAGAGATCTTTGGTTTGGAATTGGTTGCGATGATTCGTTATTATTTTTTAAATTATTTGCAGCAATATCTTTGAGAAATCTATGGTATGGAATTGATGAAAATGATTTGATATTATTATTTAAATTATTTGCAGCAACATCTTTGAGACATCTGTGGTTTGAATTTGATTTAATTGCTGAAAAATCTTCAAGAGATCTGTGGTTTGGAATGGACCAAGATGATTCGTTATTATTATTTAAATTAATTTCGGCAACATTTTCATCATACAATATTTTGTGGTTTGTAATTGGTTGCGATGATTCGTTATTATTATTTAAATTATTTGCAGCACATTCTTCGAGAGATCTTTGGTTTGGAATTGGTTGCGATGATTCGTTATTATTATTTAAATTATTTGCAGCACATTCTTCGAGAGATCTTTGGTTTGGAATTGGTTGCGATGATTCGTTATTATTATTTAAATTATTTGCAGCACATTCTTCGAGAGATCTTTGGATTGGAATTGACCAAGATGATTCGTTATTATTATTTAAATTAATTTCGGCAACATTTTTATCATACAATATTTTCTGGTTTGTAATTGGTTGCGATGATTCGTTATTATTATTTAAATTATTTGCAGCACATTCTTCGAGAGATCTTTGGTTTGCAATTGGTTGCGTCGATTTGTTAATATTATCGAAATTATTTGCATCAACATCTTCGAGAAATCTTTGGTTAAATATTGGTGAAGAATATTCGTTAATAATAATGAAATGAATGAGAGAAAGATTGTCATACGACATTTGCTGGTTTGAAATTGGTTGAGCGGATTCGTTAATCATTTTGTTTAAATTAATGTTAGCAACCGGTTCCTTGCATCGTTGGCTTAAAATTGAATCCGACGATTTGTTAACATTATTTTCGGCAACATCTTCGGAAAGTCTTTGGTTTACAATTGGCTCAGATGATTCGTTTGTATGTTTACGATAAGTATATGTAAATTTATAGTCAGCAAAATAATCATGCAATCTTGAAATTTGGTAATTTTGCGATGATTGATCATTATTATTATCATTATTATCATTATCATTATCATTATCATTATCATTATCATTATCATTATTATTATAATAATTTAAATTAAGTTCGGCAATGGTTTCATTAAATTTTTCGTTTGCCATTCGTTCATTTGACTCGATGTTATTTAAATTAAGTTCAGCTACAATTTCATGGAAATTTTCGTTGGTCATTGGCAAAAATGGTTTACAATAATTGCTTAAATTATTGTCGGTAATATATTGTAGAAATTTTTTATTTACATTTGATTCATATAATTTTCGATTTTTATTTAAACTATTGCTGGCACAAACTTGAGAAAATCTTTCGATTATAATCGGCATATTATTGTAGTTATTAATGAATGCAAACTTATATTTGTGTTCAATAAATTCATGGAATCTTTCGTTTGCAATCGGTTCAGATGTTTCACTGTTGGTCTTACTAAAAGTATACGTATATTTATAGTCAGCAACATATTCATGTAATAGTTTCCTTGGCATTTGTTCAAACGATACATTATTATTTTTGTTATTATTATTATTATTTGAATGGATGTCACCGACTGGTTTCTGCAATCGTTGGCCTACCACCATTGGCCGTAACGCATCATCTTTGATATCATCATTGTTGAATTCATATCTAAAATTATATTCAACAACATTTTTATCAAATTGATCACTGTCAGCTGGACTTACGTAAACACTGTTATTTTGATTATTTAAATGTGCCATAATTTATTAGTACAAAATTGAATTTTTTTTTTCTAAACTTTTATCAACTAATAATTGTTGATATTAAAAAAAAAATAAAATAAATGAAATTTACAAGAATAAAAAAAAACAAAAAAAATGCTAAAAAAAACGAAATGAAATGAAATACAAACCAAATTGGAAAAAAACGTGACTGACTTAGGAACTTAGGATAAATGTGTTAAGCCAAAAAAAAAAAAAAACAAAAACAAATCTAAATGTAAATAATAAAAAAAAAAAATCATAACATTTTGATGAAAAGAATGAGACGAACACAAATAATTGATGTCTCACACATCAATCAATCTGACACTTTGTCATCGCCTGGAATAATCCTGGAACAATCTGACATATTCCATATGTATATAAAAAATAGACGTTACCCAGCCGATTAGATTAACATTTTTTTGTACCTAATACTACTGCTGCTGCTGCGGCCGCAATTCGAATGCATTAGCAATTTGATTTCGAATTGTTTCGGTAGTTCGAAAATGAATGACATGTACCTGCGAAAATTTAATTATTACAAATAATAATTTACGATCACAGTGTTATTGTGTGTGTGTGTGACAATAAAATAGTGTTTGTGAATGGATTGAAAATATTTTGTGAAATATCGCATTTTCAATTCAATTACATTTCGTTATTATTACAATTAATTTTTAATTTACAAATTAAACCGTAAGGACACACTCAGAAACACACACACACACACACACACACACACTCACGCAAATCAACGTTCACAATATAATAAATTTATAAATGCACACAAACGAAGCATATAACTAAAAGGTGTGCAAATTGATATAGTCAATGTCAGTATGAGAATTCGACTATATTAAAATTGTCACAAATGAGAGCGGCCATCATGGAATTTTATTTTGTCGGAGTAAAAGAACATTAAAATTAGTATAGTCAATTTCTATATGAGAATTCACCTAATAATATTTGTCAATTGTTGACAATTTGATTTTTAAAAATTTATTTTGCTATCCGAATTTAATCCATTTCAGGTACAAATATTTGGTGTACATTTCTATGTGCGGGGGCGGCACCACAGTTACATTTCGATAGAATTGGTACTGGGAAAAGTGTAACGATAATGTTAATATAAAATTTGTTAAATTATGGATTAAAGAAATGTTGTTGGCAAAAAAGAACGAATTCAAAATATCGACCTCCCGCGCACTACTCTTCCCTTTTACAGGATATTTAAATCATTCATATTTTGCGCATTGCTTTATTTTTACAATGGTACCGTGAACATATGGCGCTAACATAGTTTTCATTTTAGCTAAGGAATTTTTTTTAATGTGTACACACTATACCGTAAGGACACACACACACGCACGTAACTCAACTTTCACAATATTTAAAATTTATACATTTGCTACAGTCAATTTTAGTATGAGAATTTTATAATATATTAACATTGTAGTTACGTTAATTTCAATGGTAACCACCGCCACCGCACAAATGTTGACCTCAGTCAGTACGGAAATATATAATTTTAAAAGTGTTGATGTCTTATGAATTGCAAAACAAAATATCCATTAAAGTTGCTCGTTGATGGGGTTGTTCCTGATCAATAAGCATAAAAATGTAGGCATTTGATGGATAACCAAATTTTAGAAGTGTATGATTTAAGACAAACCAGATGCGTGATGCGATGACAACGCATGATTTTCTGAATAACGATTAACTAAATGTATTGTACCAACCCTTTCAATGTTATTTGCAAAAAATTTACACTTTCGTCAGAGATTATTAGTTTTGCCGATACATCCTGTGGTCAAAACCAATTGTTATTTGGTGTCTTGAAAAACATTTTAGATTGTAGCTCAGTATTATTTTCAAGTTCCAACAATTATAGTGGCCATTCTTGGTTGTGGTTCAAACCAAGTGTTATAAATTTTATTAATAATGCCATGTAAAACTTCGAGCGGCACGCAAAATAGAAAAAACCCGAAAACTAGCACAATATTGTAAAAATTTCATCAAATTCGAAGTTTCGCTTAGTGACAGTGAGTTTTCTAAACTGGAACTTCTATAATTATTCGGCTGTTATTCCTCCACACAAATAAAGTCTTTACTTTTAGCCATTTTCTTGTCGCCTCCGATTACTTCGATAATCAATTGGCTACCAAAAAACAGTTGTGTACGCCTGTAAAATTTCCAATTTTTTTTCTAGACTTTTGATCGGATCGGATGTAAAAATTAAAAATAAAATAAATTATCGATTAAAAATTTAATTTTAGCTTTTATTCAATTTATTGCAGAAAAAAATATTGAATCTTTTGAGAAAAAACCCAAAAACACGGACACAATTAATAAAAATTTTAAATAAATTAAATTCGCCTTGTAATCGCTGTGGAGTGAAAACCATAAACTTCAATGTGGTATATAATGTGTCGAGGATAGAAAAATCTCTATTCAAAAATGCGGTTGTTTTGATGCTAATAATTCCTGAGCAATTCCTGTTAAATCGTCCTACAGAACCACATCTAATGGAGCAACCTATCATCTTTCATCTTTCATATTTATATCACATCGCCGCGCTGCATAAGAAATTCTATCATTTCAATGTCATCTGTTTTATGGTTATTACATTACGACGGCATCCTGTACATTATCGTATGCTTTCGAAAAACACTAGAATAATACCGATACGGATTAGGGCCAAATAAAATTGAAAAAAATTAAATCGAATTCCTTACCCATAGCTGATACGTTGATATCTGATATGATATGGCGGCCTCGTATGATATCTGATATGATATGGCTTCGTGTTCAGTCAGTGCTCATGCCTTTGTACAATCCGGAAACATTGTTGTCAACCAATACATGAAAATGAAAAACAAACAATTAAATTTTCAATTTTATTGATTTTATTTTATAATAGTCTATACCATTTTTATGCTCCGTAATTGTTCAAATTACAATAACCTGAAAGTTTGTTCAGCACATCTATCATTTGCTAATCACTCATTCCCATTCAAACTACATTTGTCCGTCTCCATGAAAGGGCATTGTGTATTTAAGAAATTTATTTATTTTGACACGTAAACAGAGAGAGAGAGAGAGAGAGAGAGAGTGAGTGAGAGAGAAAGATAGAAAAATAAAAAATTATAAAAATTTTTGTTTTGTCTGGAACAACGTCTTATTAGATGTGAATGATAACCATCCACCAAATTCAGTGTGCCAACTTTTCCAATTAAACTTAATGAATGTAAAATCGTCCAAAATCAAAAGGTACAATTTTTAAACATTAGAAATAGACCATTTTGGATTACACTACTTATTTGGTATTCAACTAATCATAACCTTTCATTTGATAGCCATTTCAAGGCGGTAATCCGTCATTTTGTGTTGGCCACACCTTATTCGATCGCCCTCCCTCGCCCACCCGTGTCTCCACTTATTTGCAATGTAATGCCATTCAATTAAATGGCGTCCATTACCTTGTTGGTGGTGGTGGTGGTGGTGGCTGTGTGGTTCTATTCACATTTCTATTTTCAATTTTTTTTGTAAAAGACTTGCGTTCCCCAAACGTTCGTTGTTCCATTCAAATAAAATACTAACTTCACGGTTGCTTGTTCAAAAATTTTGTATATAGTTTTTTTTTATTTTAAAAAAGGTTTAACATCAATTCTAAAATATACAGATAAAATTGTATCATTAAGTTCTTATTAAAAATATTAAAAATATAAAATATTTAAAAGTTAATAATACTAAAAAATGTTGAACATATTTTCGTTTTTTGTTGTTGTTTTTCGATTAGTGCAGCCGAACTTTTTCTTTTAAAAATTAATTAAAAAAACAAAGCATTTAAACTTTGTCTAAAAAAAAAGATTACACATAATTTCGTGTAAATAATAAATTAAATTATGTTCAACCAAAAATTCGAGCGTTAGACTATTACTAAAATCTCTATATAAATACGGATGTGAAAGTAATTCCTTAACAATGGCAAGCGAACGTTTTTCGCACGCTGCATCTATTGGCGCCGTACCGTCTGCATCTCTTATATTTATGTTACAACCATGCTGAATTAGATATCGAATGATACATATGTGTCTGTCATCGCATTCCAAGCAAGCGACCAAAAATGCAGTCTGACCATGGCTACCGGTTGCATTCAAATCGATGTCATGGTGATTACATAATGTTATTATAATTTCGAAATGAAAATCCATACATGCGTACATCAATGGTGTCTCATTGTCACGACATCGTACATTTACGTTAGTGTCCGGTAAATTCAATAAATATCTACATGTGCAAAGACTATTGTAAATCGCACAATAGTGTAACGGAGCTAATCCTCTCCGGTCGATTCCCATATTGGCTCCATTATTAACGAGTAATCGTAGAGCCATCAAATCATCAAATTCGATGGCCACTGACACCAAATTATATAAACTTGAATCGATAGCATTCACATTGGCCCGATACCGGACCACCATTAATTCTAATAGACTAAAATTTTTCGTTTTTATTGCAATGTGCGATGCCGTCTGACCAGCACAATTGTACGATTCAATTTCAGCACCGTATGCTATTAATTTTCGAATCATGGCAAAGTCATTTGCATTAACGGCATTGTGAAATTTTTTATTTATCATATCTCTGTAACTTTTATGATTATTGTCATCATCGCTACCATCCGCATCATCATCATTATCATCATCGTCATTACCATCACCATCACCATCACCATCACCATCACCATCACCATCACCATTTTTATTATTGCCATCACTATTATCATTATCACTTTTTTGATTAACCGTATTTTTATTACTACTATTTTGATTATTACTGTTATTATTACTACTACTACTACTACTACTACTACTGCTACTACTGCTACTACAACCGTTATTGTTATTGTTATCGGTACTATTAAGTACACCAGCATTATTGTTTGCCGAAGATGATGCCATGATTTATAAAATAAATTTTATACTGAATGTGCACGCAATCGATCCGATAAACAGTCTGAACGAAACTAAACCTTAAAATGAAAAAAATCATTTGAAAACTAAATGGAAAAAAAAACTATAAATTAACGAACAATACAAAAAAAATGCCATATTAATCAATAATAGAATATTGAGAACTGAGAGAATTGCAGTGTTGCCAATTTGTTATACCGATGGCTATTGAATTGTCTGACGTTCTGACAAAATTATGTTGTATTGAATCCGTCTATGTTCGATAATTTCATTGCATCAATGTTTGTGGTTGTGTGGACGACAATTAAATGGGCCACGAATTTACGCTATCGCCAAAACAATAAAATTGAATTGATTACAATTAGATAATTTTTTAGCAATAAAAACAGCGACTTTCGACAAAATTATCACTCATTATCACCTTAAATTGAAGATATCTTAAGGTACGGGTTAAGTTCGGATTGTATGTTGGGTATACCGTTTTTTTGCGGATAATGGAACGGACCGATATTCTAATGGATTTTGCTACGAATAAAGAATAGATAGCCGCTTGATGGACAATCTGACAGTTGTGTGTGAATGATCATTACTATGGCTGTGTTGTGTAAAATCAGCATTCGATTATAATTTAGTTAATGATTCAGTGATTACACAATAACTAAGTTTCGACGGTAGGTGATACATATATACGGCTGTAAATGTTATACAAAAATTTACAGAATGTGTTGGACGCCGATGGGTTAACTATCAACTTCGGAAATACAACCAGTTATGAGTTATCTGCAACGACTCAAGCAACGATAAATTAAGCACATTAATTTCATTTTTGAATTGCAAGAAACTGGCAATTGGTGGTTAGATGCAGTAAACTGTGATATAAAGATTCTTAAAATTTGGGATTGGAAGACATTGCGGTTAGGCCACGTTGGATGAAGAACGTTGTGGAAACGGCTAAAATGGGTTGTAACGCTCAGTATGGAGTAAGTGGGTAGTAGTTAAGTGCTAAGAATTGGGTTTTTTTGGTTTGAAATTTATCATTTTTAGCAAAAATCCTATTTATTGTACATTGGATCATTATTGGCCACACATAGTTTTTAATGACACCATATCTCAAATGATTCTATTTTATTTACTTTTGGCGTCCCGCTGGCCCGTGGGTAGTCGGTGGGGGGGGGGGGGGGGGTTAGTGTATCGAATCTGTTAGTTTTTTTATTTAAATTATTTACTTTTAATATATTTCTTACCAATTGCAATTATATATTGTACAATAAAACAATTCCATTTCCACACTTCTAATAATATTATTATGGTACTTAAGACGAGGCGCACACACACAGACACACACCAGTTGGCAACACCATTTTTTCCTTTTTTTTTTTTTCTTCACATTTCAATACAATAATAAATAATAGAAACTTAAAGTGAACAAATGAATATGAAATTATGGATTGGGCCTTTGAATCTCAAATCCATAATAAATTTTTGTATGCAATGCCGGCTTTTTCAATGAATTTAATATTATTATTGTATTATTATTGGTATTATTGGTAGTATTGTGCATTAAAGTGATGTAAAAGGCTAAATAATTCAATAAATATTCCATTCACAAAACATTAATCAACGTCGCCCAGGTACACATTTATATAATGCAATTTTCACTCTTTGTCCGTATTTTATGCACCTGTTTCACTTGGCTTTGGAATGTATTAGGTAGTGTCGAAAAAGTATTGAGCCCAATTAGCAATTGAATTTTTTTTTAGATAGTAGAAGAACGTACGTTAATTGTCAGTTTGGGTATAGAATTTTGTGTATCCATCGCTTGTAAATGGAGGAATTTTTGTTATATTTTAGTTTTTCGCTTCCGGCTTAGGAAAAAATGCATTACAGGCTTGCAAAAAATTATATGCTGTGTGTGGTGTTCTTAAGCCTTACAAAAAACCAACGGTATCATAATTGTTTTGCTAAGTTCCTTTCTGGTTATTAGTTTTGGTGGGATTACTAAAAAAGGGAATTACAATGCAGCCGAAAAGCACAATGCAAACCAATTTAACGAAATGGCAAAATACACATGAATCACGGAAATTCGAAATTTTTCATGACATCAAATTCTCTTTGGTCACAGGTCCCGAAATTAATGGACCTTGCACCGTCCCATTACCATTTGTTCGGGTCCGTGCAGAACTCCCCTAAATGGTTGAACATTGAATTTGTCTGTTCATCAATCATCATTTGCCTTCCACTGTAAATGTGTTCGTGGATGATCGTATACAGTATTAACATCACTGTGTTCTCTAAAACCGGGAGTGTTTTGTATTGAGTTCATCGCGTATCACATTAAAACGTGGCTGGCAATGGTGATTTTTAATGTGGGGCAACCTCCAACTGCCAAGCTAAAATAAAACATAATTACAATGGATATTATATCACTTTCTGCCCATTTTTAAGGTGGTCTTTGCCACATTCAATTCCGTTGAATTTGGGTCCATTGCAGACAATTGGATGGGTGCCACAAACTTTTAGATCCAATGGTTCAGTTAAAAATCTCATGAATTGTTGTCCAAATTCAATTGGCCATTAATTGAACAATGAACATTTTGTTTTAACTTTTACGAAATCAAGTAAAATTTTTACCGATATTTTCTCCGATTGAAAACGACGTCCGTTCTGATGGTCGATCTGTTGATACAATACTTCTGTGCCCATTTTTTGAATCAACGATGTCACTCAAAATTTTGATTTGTTGGTGGACAAACAAATTTTTACCGTTTTTTTTTTTTTTATTAATTTTAAGTCGAAATTCTAGGTTCTGGCGCATTCCTCGATGATTTTTTTATCGGCCAAAGTAAAACTTCATACGACAAAATAATAATTTGAATTTTCTGTAAATTGAGGTGGCCCATTTGGGGCGACAAAATGGTGAAGGTATACAACTTTCATATTTTTACCATAACTTTTTGCTATGATTTTCTACCAAAAAATTGGGGCACATTTTTGGACCAGAGCGAAAGAGACAATTAAATTGAAATGTAAGTTATAATGAGCGAGCGATATATACAATACAATTTTTTTTGAAAGTTTTACGGATCGGTAAGGTCTAGCCGTTCATAAAAATATAAGCGGATCACAGCAGCCACAATTGATGACGTTACGCGATCCAATAGATTGGCGTCAGTTCGCGTATTTTTCCAGACAGAGGATGTGCATAGCGAAAAACGACAAGTATTGATTTTTTGCCAACCATTTCTCTTTTTGCCCACCGCAACATTTTTGCCCCACCGCAACATAACGAAAAAGTTTTTACAATTTATAAAAAATGACATTTCGTTGACACAATTTATGTGCTGGTGCGAACTGTGGATTACAAAAACCATATGATTTCTATTAACGCGCACAGCAAATATTGCAATAGCGATTGCGTACTGTGTGCTCATAAAAACCAAGGCTTAACAAAATAGAGTATAATAGAGGGCGGTGCGGGACGCTGTATATACTTTTCATTTCCATTAATATTAATCGAATTGAATACTTTTACTTTTACAATTTAACCAAAACAAAATATCAACAAATGGGGGTTTTAGTTATTGGCCGTCATCGGTCGATCGAACACCATAACTCATCGGTTTTTTTTTTCCCGTTTATCTTACTCATTTTTATAATTTATTCGTAAATAGTAAATGCAGTAAAAATAATGGAAAAATTAAATACATCCGGCAATTGTTTGATTCCAATTGAATTACAACAAAGGCTAAATAATGAATATCACATAGCCATCGAAGCAAATAATATGCAAGCTGTTATTTCATCTGTAACGCGTGGTGCCAACATTAATTGTACAAATAGTTCCGGTTTATCGCCCGCGTATGTGGCAATCTTAAATCGATTTTATCGGGTGTTAATATTTTTGATTACAAACGTTGAATATGTAAATTTAGAAAATAGTAACGAAAGTGAATTTATGTTGGCCTGCCAAAGAGATGATTTAATATCTATGGAAATATTATTTATTAAAATCAAATATAAAAACTATACAGATTCAAGTAAACGTACGCTATTACATATTTGTGCAATGTTTAATGCACGAAAGATTTGTGAAATATTGGTACAACCAAAATACGAAATTAATGTAAATTGGATGGATGGGGTTACCGGACGCACCGCACTTCATGAAGCATGTGCCTACTCACATTTGGAAATTGTTAAATTGATTCTCAACCGCAGCGATTTGAATGTAAATTTAACCGATACGAATGGTATAACGGCCGCTTATTTGGCCATCGACAACCGACATCATAATATTTTAAGACTTCTGGTCAACCATCCACGTTTTTATCATCACTTAATTCGTGGGAAAAATTTATTTATATGTGTGTGTAAAAATGATGATGTGGATGCTTTAAAAATATTAAGTGATCACAAAAGTTTTGTAAATTTTCAAGCAACCACAAACTATACACCGTTACATTTTTGTGCCAGATTTAATAGTCCCAGTGTTTGTGAAGAATTTCTAAAACGAAAATATGCGATTGATGTAAATTGCAGAACTTTTAATAATGGCCGAACAGCACTTCACATTGCATGTATGAAGTCTGAACTAAAAATTGTAGAATTGCTTGTGAAAAAAAATGATTTGGATATAGATCGCGTCGATAAATTTAATAAAACTGCGCTTTATTATTGCTGTCATTTGGATACAAATCTTACATTGGTTCGTACTCTGATCAATACAAATGCAAAGATAAATTATAAATTACCGTTGGTAAAAGCCTGCAAAAACAGGGCCATTACGATAGTCATGGAATTATTAGCACAACCAAGCATCATCGTAGATTATACAAATCCACATATACAATTAGTTAAAAATCTGTTTCCAAATTTATTCGAACACTTAGACTGACGACGAACAAACTCAAAACTTTTACAATGTAGTATTGATGAATTTGTTTGTAATTGTTAATAAAAAAAAATGTGGAACCAAAGTTTTTCAAAATTCATTTTATTTGCCCTTACCGCGATCACTTCCCTTAATACCGGCTGCTACACTACAGTCTTCCACACGCCTTCCACCCCAACCCCCCCCCCCCCCCCCCACAAAACCTCCTTCTAAACAACCTCCACACAAAATTTGATCTCCTGCTGTCTACTTTCTCTACACCATCTCCGTCAACCATTTTCGTCTTCAACTGCGTTAGCAACCAATTCAAATGCATCTAATACATATTACCCATTCTGCTCAGCTCCAGCTGCTGAATATGTGGACGTCTGGTGGTCTATTGTATCAGTTCCACCGGAGTGGAGTGGTGATGGTGGTGGCCACTTAAACAACAATAACAAATAACAAATTTACGTTATGTTTAAAATTTCACAAAAATCTGTTGTTAAGTGTAGCCACCCTAGCGTACATCCCCAAAGCCCAACCCAAATTTTTGTTTATTAAACAATATTTGAAGATATTGCTGTAAACAACGATCTAAAATTAGTGATTCAACGATTAAGGACACAAACAAAAGGACGAGTACAAAGACATTTGTTTCGAGAAATTTTACATTCTATATCTAATGTAAAATGGAATTATACTAGGATCCTAAGCCATTGGTGATTCAAGGATAAAGGACACAAAAAAAAAGGACTTTCTTTTTTTTTAAAGTTTTACGTGTTTGCGACATTTTCTAAAACTTTATGCAGCAGCGCTTACGCAATGTCAAATCCTCACATACAGAAAAGGTAATGGTCGGCAGAAGGTTTTGTAATAACTTTAGCCGCCAGTCAACGTTCAACAGACACTTCAAACGAATACTTTTAACTATACTAAAAAGTATCCTCATTAGATTTATGCGAAAATGTTGATGATTATCGCTTAACAAAAAAAACCATCCTTATAAGATTCTTGAAATATTCTTGATTCGTAATATTTTTTCCGCGACTCAACTCTCGATTAATTTATTTTTATGGTTAATTTTTACCTTAATTATTTTGATTGAGAAAAAAAATTATTTCTTTTACCCCTCCCGCGACACAATTTTTGTTCGCCTGTTAAATAATAATGTTTAAAATCATTTGCATGAGATCGATGACCGCCGTTTTGTATAAAACAAATCATTTGTGTTTCGGGCTGATTGCTGTTGATTGGTGGAAAATAGATTTTAATTTTAATTACTTGAATAACGGTACATTTATGGTTTACAACAACAAAAGTGTTACAATTAAATTTAAAATTTCTTTCTTCAAATACCGATTAATTGATATTTAAAATAAAATAAAAAAAATTTTGTGCGCTTGTAAAAAATGTTTAAAGAAATTGTAACGAATGAAATTGATAAATTAAAGGGGGTGCCAACGGACGGCGTTCGCATTATAGATGGCGCTGTTGTTATAAATCTTTGTTGGAACCGGCCGTCCGTTGAAACCCAAAATTATGAACTATTAACAATGATATTGGATACATGTCTGACACGTCGATTTATTAAATGGTTATGTGAATGGGATAAATGTGATCTGATAAAATGTTGTATCGATAGAGATCCAGAATTTAAACAAAAAATTTTAACTAATTATTATTATCCATTACATATTTGTGCCGAAAATCATAGTGTAAATATTTGTAAATATTTAATTGGAATTGGTGCGGATGTAAATGAATCACATGAAAATAATCTAAATACTCCGTTGCATGTGGCATGCCAATATTCAGACATTAACGTTGTTAAATTACTTTGTCTGGCCGATGGCATTGAAATCGATAAAACCAATTCGGCAAATGACAGTGCATTACATTTGGCTTGCAAAAATGATGCGAATCTGGGTATTGTGAAAATTTTGCTAGATGCTTCGATTAATATAAATTTAGTCAACAAATTCGGTTGTACGGCATATGATAATGCTTGTGCGGCCAAAGCCTATAACATTGGTCGACTTTTACTATCGACAAAATTTCAAATAAATTTAAATGTCAATTTTAGTTGGAATTTAAATCAACTTTAATAATTTTAAAATTAATAAAATTTGTTTCTTGTATTTGTGTCTGTTTCGTGGAGTGGACGCTTTGTATTTGTATTTGTCAATGGTAATTTTAGATAAGTTAGTTAAAATTTGTGTTTTTTGTGTTAATAAAATCGAAATAGAGATATTGTCAGAAAAAAAAAAAAATTGTTAATTGTATTTTAATTGTAAATAAAACATAACCTCAACTATTTACTAAAAAAAGATGAATTCAGGCATTGACATTTACTTTATGACTGAATGAATGTCAAAGTTAACGCCGAAACGAATCCGAAATTTTTAAATTTTGTTAGCCGCTACACATTGGGCTACGAGGTTTGACATTAAATTTTGTCACGTGTCAAAAAATCGTTACAGTCTATGTTCGATAATTTCATTGCATCAATGTTTGTGGTTGTGTGGACGACAATTTAATGGGCCGCGAATTTACGCTATCGCCAAAACAATAAAATTGAATTGATTACAATTAGATAATTTTTTAGCAATAAAAACAGTGACTTTCGACAAAATTATCACTCATTATCACCTTAAATTGAAGATATCTTAAGGTACGGGTTAAGTTCGGATTGTATGTTGGGTATACCGTTTTTTTGCGGATAATGGAACGGACCGATATTCTAATGGATTTTGCTACGAATAAAGAATAGATAGCCGCTTGATGGACAATCTGACAGTTGTGTGTGAATGATCATTACTATGGCTGCGTTGTATAAAATCAGCATTCGATTAAAATTTAGTTAATGATTCAGTGATTACACAATAACTAAGTTTCGACGGTAGGTGATACATATATACGGCTGTAAATGTTATACAAAAATTTACAGAATGTGTTGGACGCCGATGGGTTAACTATCAACTTCGGAAATACAACCAGTTATGAGTTATCTGCAACGACTCAAGCAACGATAAATTAAGCACATTAATTTCATTTTTGAATTGCAAGAAACTGGCAATTGGTGGTTAGATGCAGTAAACTGTGATATAAAGATTCTTAAAATTTGGGATTGGAAGACATTGCGGTTAGGCCACGTTGGATGAAGAACGTTGTGGAAACGGCTAAAATGGGTTGTAACGCTCAGTATGGAGTAAGTGGGTAGTAGTTAAGTGCTAAGAATTGGGTTTTTTTGGTTTGAAATTTATCATTTTTAGCAAAAATCCTATTTATTGTACATTGGATCATTATTGGCCACACATAGTTTTTAATGACACCATATCTCAAATGATTCTATTTTATTTACTTTTGGCGTCCCGCTGGCCCGTGGGTAGTCGGTGGGGGGGGGGTGGGGGTTAGTGTATCGAATCTGTTAGTTTTTTTATTTAAATTATTTACTTTTAATATATTTCTTACCAATTGCAATTATATATTGTACAATAAAACAATTCCATTTCCACACTTCTAATAATATTATTATGGTACTTAAGACGAGGCGCACACACACAGACACACACCAGTTGGCAACACCATTTTTTCCTTTTTTTTTTTTTCTTCACATTTCAATACAATAATAAATAATAGAAACTTAAAGTGAACAAATGAATATGAAATTATGGATTGGGCCTTTGAATCTCAAATCCATAATAAATTTTTGTATGCAATGCCGGCTTTTTCAATGAATTTAATATTATTATTGTATTATTATTGGTATTATTGGTAGTATTGTGCATTAAAGTGATGTAAAAGGCTAAATAATTCAATAAATATTCCATTCACAAAACATTAATCAACGTCGCCCAGGTACACATTTATATAATGCAATTTTCACTCTTTGTCCGTATTTTATGCACCTGTTTCACTTGGCTTTGGAATGTATTAGGTAGTGTCGAAAAAGTATTGAGCCCAATTAGCAATTGAATTTTTTTTTAGATAGTAGAAGAACGTACGTTAATTGTCAGTTTGGGTATAGAATTTTGTGTATCCATCGCTTGTAAATGGAGGAATTTTTGTTATATTTTAGTTTTTCGCTTCCGGCTTAGGAAAAAATGCATTACAGGCTTGCAAAAAATTATATGCTGTGTGTGGTGTTCTTAAGCCTTACAAAAAACCAACGGTATCATAATTGTTTTGCTAAGTTCCTTTCTGGTTATTAGTTTTGGTGGGATTACTAAAAAAGGGAATTACAATGCAGCCGGAAAGCACAATGCAAACCAATTTAACGAAATGGCAAAATACACATGAATCACGGAAATTCGAAATTTTTCATGACATCAAATTCTCTTTGGTCACAGGTCCCGAAATTAATGGACCTTGCACCGTCCCATTACCATTTGTTCGGGTCCGTGCAGAACTCCCCTAAATGGTTGAACATTGAATTTGTCTGTTCATCAATCATCATTTGCCTTCCACTGTAAATGTGTTCGTGGATGATCGTATACAGTATTAACATCACTGTGTTCTGTAAAACCAGGAGTGTTTTGTATTGAGTTCATCGCGTATCACATTAAAACGTGGCTGGCAATGGTGATTTTTAATGTGGGGCAACGTCCAACTGCCAAGCTAAAATAAAACATAATTACAATGGATATTATATCACTTTCTGCCCATTTTTAAGGTGGTCTTTGCCACATTCAATTCCGTTGAATTTGGGTCCATTGCAGACAATTGGATGGGTGCCACAAACTTTTAGATCCAATGGTTCAGTTAAAAATCTCATGAATTGTTGTCCAAATTCAATTGGCCATTAATTGAACAATGAACATTTTGTTTTAACTTTTACGAAATCAAGTAAAATTTTTACCGATATTTTCTCCGATTGAAAACGACGTCCGTTCTGATGGTCGATCTGTTGATACAATACTTCTGTGCCCATTTTTTGAATCAACGATGTCACTCAAAATTTTGATTTGTTGGTGGACAAACAAATTTTTACCGTTTTTTTTTTTTTTATTAATTTTAAGTCGAAATTCTAGGTTCTGGCGCATTCCTCGATGATTTTTTTATCGGCCAAAGTAAAACTTCATACGACAAAATAATAATTTGAATTTTCTGTAAATTGAGGTGGCCCATTTGGGGCGACAAAATGGTGAAGGTATACAACTTTCATATTTTTACCATAACTTTTTGCTATGATTTTCTACCAAAAAATTGGGGCACATTTTTGGACCAGAGCGAAAGAGACAATTAAATTGAAATGTAAGTTATAATGAGCGAGCGATATATACAATACAATTTTTTTTGAAAGTTTTACGGATCGGTAAGGTCTAGCCGTTCATAAAAATATAAGCGGATCACAGCAGCCACAATTGATGACGTTACGCGATCCAATAGATTGGCGTCAGTTCGCGTATTTTTCCAGACAGAGGATGTGCATAGCGAAAAACGACAAGTATTGATTTTTTGCCAACCATTTCTCTTTTTGCCCACCGCAACATTTTTGCCCCACCGCAACATAACGAAAAAGTTTTTACAATTTATAAAAAATGACATTTCGTTGACACAATTTATGTGCTGGTGCGAACTGTGGATTACAAAAACCATATGATTTCTATTAACGCGCACAGCAAATATTGCAATAGCGATTGCGTACTGTGTGCTCATAAAAACCAAGGCTTAACAAAATAGAGTATAATAGAGGGCGGTGCGGGACGCTGTATATACTTTTCATTTCCATTAATATTAATCGAATTGAATACTTTTACTTTTACAATTTAACCAAAACAAAATATCAACAAATGGGGGTTTTAGTTATTGCCCGTCATCGGTCGATCGAACACCATAACTCATCGGTTTTTTTTTCCCGTTTATCTTACTCATTTTTATAATTTATTCGTAAATAGTAAATGCAGTAAAAATAATGGAAAAATTAAATACATCCGGCAATTGTTTGATTCCAATTGAATTACAACAAAGGCTAAATAATGAATATCACATAGCCATCGAATCAAATAATATGCAAGCTGTTATTTCATCTGTAACGCGTGGTGCCAACATTAATTGTACAAATAGTTCCGGTTTATCGCCCGCGTATGTGGCAATCTTAAATCGATTTTATCGGGTGTTAATATTTTTGATTACAAACGTTGAATATGTAAATTTAGAAAATAGTAACGAAAGTGAATTTATGTTGGCCTGCCAAAGAGATGATTTAATATCTATGGAAATATTATTTATTAAAATCAAATATAAAAACTATACAGATTCAAGTAAACGTACGCTATTACATATTTGTGCAATGTTTAATGCACGAAAGATTTGTGAAATATTGGTACAACCAAAATACGAAATTAATGTAAATTGGATGGATGGGGTTACCGGACGCACCGCACTTCATGAAGCATGTGCCTACTCACATTTGGAAATTGTTAAATTGATTCTCAACCGCAGCGATTTGAATGTAAATTTAACCGATACGAATGGTATAACGGCCGCTTATTTGGCCATCGACAACCGACATCATAATATTTTAAGACTTCTGGTCAACCATCCACGTTTTTATCATCACTTAATTCGTGGGAAAAATTTATTTATATGTGTGTGTAAAAATGATGATGTGGATGCTTTAAAAATATTAAGTGATCACAAAAGTTTTGTAAATTTTCAAGCAACCACAAACTATACACCGTTACATTTTTGTGCCCGATTTAATAGTCCCAGTGTTTGTGAAGAATTTCTAAAACGAAAATATGCGATTGATGTAAATTGCAGAACTTTTAATAATGGCCGAACAGCACTTCACATTGCATGTATGAAGTCTGAACTAAAAATTGTAGAATTGCTTGTGAAAAAAAATGATTTGGATATAGATCGCGTCGATAAATTTAATAAAACTGCGCTTTATTATTGCTGTCATTTGGATACAAATCTTACATTGGTTCGTACTCTGATCAATACAAATGCAAAGATAAATTATAAATTACCGTTGGTAAAAGCCTGCAAAAACAGGGCCATTACGATAGTCATGGAATTATTAGCACAACCAAGCATCATCGTAGATTATACAAATCCACATATACAATTAGTTAAAAATCTGTTTCCAAATTTATTCGAACACTTAGACTGACGACGAACAAACTCAAAACTTTTACAATGTAGTATTGATGAATTTGTTTGTAATTGTTAATAAAAAAAAATGTGGAACCAAAGTTTTTCAAAATTCATTTTATTTGCCCTTACCGCGATCACTTCCCTTAATACCGGCTGCTACACTACAGTCTTCCACACGCCTTCCACCCCAACCCCCCTCCCCCCCCCCACAAAACCTCCTTCTAAACAACCTCCACACAAAATTTGATCTCCTGCTGTCTACTTTCTCTACACCATCTCCGTCAACCATTTTCGTCTTCAACTGCGTTAGCAACCAATTCAAATGCATCTAATACATATTACCCATTCTGCTCAGCTCCAGCTGCTGAATATGTGGACGTCTGGTGGTCTATTGTATCAGTTCCACCGGAGTGGAGTGGTGATGGTGGTGGCCACTTAAACAACAATAACAAATAACAAATTTACGTTATGTTTAAAATTTCACAAAAATCTGTTGTTAAGTGTAGCCACCCTAGCGTACATCCCCAACGCCCAACCCAAATTTTTGTTTATTAAACAATATTTGAAGATATTGCTGTAAACAACGATCTAAAATTAGTGATTCAACGATTAAGGACACAAACAAAAGGACGAGTACAAAGACATTTGTTTCGAGAAATTTTACATTCTATATCTAATGTAAAATGGAATTATACTAGGATCCTAAGCCATTGGTGATTCAAGGATAAAGGACACAAAAAAAAGGACTTTCTTTTTTTTTAAAGTTTTACGTGTTTGCGACATTTTCTAAAACTTTATGCAGCAGCGCTTACGCAATGTCAAATCCTCACATACAGAAAAGGTAATGGTCGGCAGAAGGTTTTGTAATAACTTTAGCCGCCAGTCAACGTTCAACAGACACTTCAAACGAATACTTTTAACTATACTAAAAAGTATCCTCATTAGATTTATGCGAAAATGTTGATGATTATCGCTTAACAAAAAAAACCATCCTTATAAGATTCTTGAAATATTCTTGATTCGTAATATTTTTTCCGCGACTCAACTCTCGATTAATTTATTTTTATGGTTAATTTTTACCTTAATTATTTCGATTGAGAAAAAAAATTATTTCTTTTACCCCTCCCGCGACACAATTTTTGTTCGCCTGTTAAATAATAATGTTTAAAATCATTTGCATGAGATCGATGACCGCCGTTTTGTATAAAACAAATCATTTGTGTTTCGGGCTGATTGCTGTTGATTGGTGGAAAATAGATTTTAATTTTAATTACTTGAATAACGGTACATTTATGGTTTGCAACAACAAAAGTGTTACAATTAAATTTAAAATTTCTTTCTTCAAATACCGATTAATTAATATTTAAAATAAAATAAAAAAAATTTTGTGCGCTTGTAAAAAATGTTTAAAGAAATTGTAACGAATGAAATTGATAAATTAAAGGGGGTGCCAACGGACGGCGTTCGCATTATAGATGGCGCTGTTGTTATAAATCTTTGTTGGAACCGGCCGTCCGTTGAAACCCAAAATTATGAACTATTAACAATGATATTGGATACATGTCTGACACGTCGATTTATTAAATGGTTATGTGAATGGGATAAATGTGATCTGATAAAATGTTGTATCGATAGAGATCCAGAATTTAAACAAAAAATTTTAACTAATTATTATTATCCATTACATATTTGTGCCGAAAATCATAGTGTAAATATTTGTAAATATTTAATTGGAATTGGTGCGGATGTAAATGAATCACATGAAAATAATCTAAATACTCCGTTGCATGTGGCATGCCAATATTCAGACATTAACGTTGTTAAATTACTTTGTCTGGCCGATGGCATTGAAATCGATAAAACCAATTCGGCAAATGACAGTGCATTACATTTGGCTTGCAAAAATGATGCGAATCTGGGTATTGTGAAAATTTTGCTAGATGCTTCGATTAATATAAATTTAGTCAACAAATTCGGTTGTACGGCATATGATAATGCTTGTGCGGCCAAAGCCTATAACATTGGTCGACTTTTACTATCGACAAAATTTCAAATAAATTTAAATGTCAATTTTAGTTGGAATTTAAATCAACTTTAATAATTTTAAAATTAATAAAATTTGTTTCTTGTATTTGTGTCTGTTTCGTGGAGTGGACGCTTTGTATTTGTATTTGTCAATGGTAATTTTAGATAAGTTAGTTAAAATTTGTGTTTTTTGTGTTAATAAAATCGAAATAGAGATATTGTCAGAAAAAAAAAAAAATTGTTAATTGTATTTTAATTGTAAATAAAACATAACCTCAACTATTTACTAAAAAAAGATGAATTCAGGCATTGACATTTGCTTTATGACTGAATGAATGTCAAAGTTAACGCCGAAACGAATCCGAAATTTTTAAATTTTGTTAGCCGCTACACGAGGTTTGACATTAAATTTTGTCACGTGTCAAAAAATCGTTACAGTCTATGTTCGATAATTTCATTGCATCAATGTTTGTGGTTGTGTGGACGACAATTTAATGGGCCGCGAATTTACGCTATCGCCAAAACAATAAAATTGAATTGATTACAATTAGATAATTTTTTAGCAATAAAAACAGTGACTTTCGACAAAATTATCACTCATTATCACCTTAAATTGAAGATATCTTAAGGTACGGGTTAAGTTCGGATTGTATGTTGGGTATACCGTTTTTTTGCGGATAATGGAACGGACCGATATTCTAATGGATTTTGCTACGAATAAAGAATAGATAGCCGCTTGATGGACAATCTGACAGTTGTGTGTGAATGATCATTACTATGGCTGCGTTGTATAAAATCAGCATTCGATTAAAATTTAGTTAATGATTCAGTGATTACACAATAACTAAGTTTCGACGGTAGGTGATACATATATACGGCTGTAAATGTTATACAAAAATTTACAGAATGTGTTGGACGCCGATGGGTTAACTATCAACTTCGGAAATACAACCAGTTATGAGTTATCTGCAACGACTCAAGCAACGATAAATTAAGCACATTAATTTCATTTTTGAATTGCAAGAAACTGGCAATTGGTGGTTAGATGCAGTAAACTGTGATATAAAGATTCTTAAAATTTGGGATTGGAAGACATTGCGGTTAGGCCACGTTGGATGAAGAACGTTGTGGAAACGGCTAAAATGGGTTGTAACGCTCAGTATGGAGTAAGTGGGTAGTAGTTAAGTGCTAAGAATTGGGTTTTTTTGGTTTGAAATTTATCATTTTTAGCAAAAATCCTATTTATTGTACATTGGATCATTATTGGCCACACATAGTTTTTAATGACACCATATCTCAAATGATTCTATTTTATTTACTTTTGGCGTCCCGCTGGCCCGTGGGTAGTCGGTGGGGGGGGGGTGGGGGTTAGTGTATCGAATCTGTTAGTTTTTTTATTTAAATTATTTACTTTTAATATATTTCTTACCAATTGCAATTATATATTGTACAATAAAACAATTCCATTTCCACACTTCTAATAATATTATTATGGTACTTAAGACGAGGCGCACACACACAGACACACACCAGTTGGCAACACCATTTTTTCCTTTTTTTTTTTTTCTTCACATTTCAATACAATAATAAATAATAGAAACTTAAAGTGAACAAATGAATATGAAATTATGGATTGGGCCTTTGAATCTCAAATCCATAATAAATTTTTGTATGCAATGCCGGCTTTTTCAATGAATTTAATATTATTATTGTATTATTATTGGTATTATTGGTAGTATTGTGCATTAAAGTGATGTAAAAGGCTAAATAATTCAATAAATATTCCATTCACAAAACATTAATCAACGTCGCCCAGGTACACATTTATATAATGCAATTTTCACTCTTTGTCCGTATTTTATGCACCTGTTTCACTTGGCTTTGGAATGTATTAGGTAGTGTCGAAAAAGTATTGAGCCCAATTAGCAATTGAATTTTTTTTTAGATAGTAGAAGAACGTACGTTAATTGTCAGTTTGGGTATAGAATTTTGTGTATCCATCGCTTGTAAATGGAGGAATTTTTGTTATATTTTAGTTTTTCGCTTCCGGCTTAGGAAAAAATGCATTACAGGCTTGCAAAAAATTATATGCTGTGTGTGGTGTTCTTAAGCCTTACAAAAAACCAACGGTATCATAATTGTTTTGCTAAGTTCCTTTCTGGTTATTAGTTTTGGTGGGATTACTAAAAAAGGGAATTACAATGCAGCCGGAAAGCACAATGCAAACCAATTTAACGAAATGGCAAAATACACATGAATCACGGAAATTCGAAATTTTTCATGACATCAAATTCTCTTTGGTCACAGGTCCCGAAATTAATGGACCTTGCACCGTCCCATTACCATTTGTTCGGGTCCGTGCAGAACTCCCCTAAATGGTTGAACATTGAATTTGTCTGTTCATCAATCATCATTTGCCTTCCACTGTAAATGTGTTCGTGGATGATCGTATACAGTATTAACATCACTGTGTTCTGTAAAACCAGGAGTGTTTTGTATTGAGTTCATCGCGTATCACATTAAAACGTGGCTGGCAATGGTGATTTTTAATGTGGGGCAACGTCCAACTGCCAAGCTAAAATAAAACATAATTACAATGGATATTATATCACTTTCTGCCCATTTTTAAGGTGGTCTTTGCCACATTCAATTCCGTTGAATTTGGGTCCATTGCAGACAATTGGATGGGTGCCACAAACTTTTAGATCCAATGGTTCAGTTAAAAATCTCATGAATTGTTGTCCAAATTCAATTGGCCATTAATTGAACAATGATCATTTTGTTTTAACTTTTACGAAATCAAATAAAATTTTTACGGATATTTTCTCCGATTGAAAACGACGTCCGTTCTGATGGTCGATCTGTTGATACAATACTTCTGTGCCCATTTTTTGAATCAACGATGTCACTCAAAATTTTGATTTGTTGGTGGACAAACAAATTTTTACCGTTTTTTTTTTTTTATTAATTTTAAGTCGAAATTCTATGTTCTGGCGCATTCCTCGATGATTTTTTTATCGGCCAAAGTAAAACTTCATACGACAAAATAATAATTTGAATTTGTAAATTGAGGTGGCCCATTTGGGGCGACAAAATGGTGAAGGTATACAACTTTCATATTTTTACCATAACTTTTTGCTATGATTTTCTACCAAAAAATTGGGGCACATTTTTGGACCAGAGCGAAAGAGACAATTAAATTGAAATGTAAGTTATAATGAGCGAGCGATATATACAATACAATTTTTTTTGAAAGTTTTACGGATCGGTAAGGTCTAGCCGTTCATAAAAATATAAGCGGATCACAGCAGCCACAATTGATGACGTTACGTGATCCAATAGATTGGCGTCAGTTCGCGTATTTTTCCAGACAGAGGATGTGCATAGCGAAAAACGACAAGTATTGATTTTTTGCCAACCATTTCTCGTTTTGCCCACCGCAACATTTTTGCCCCACCGCAACATAACGAAAAAGTTTTTACAATTTATAAAAAATGACATTTCGTTGACACAATTTATGTGCTGGTGCGAACTGTGGATTACAAAAACCATATGATTTCTATTAACGCGCACAGCAAATATTGCAATAGCGATTGCGTACTGTGTGCTCATAAAAACCAAGGCTTAACAAAATAGAGTATAATAGAGGGCGGTGCGGGACGCTGTATATACTTTTCATTTCCATTAATATTAATCGAATTGAATACTTTTACTTTTACAATTTAACCAAAACAAAATATCAACAAATGGGGGTTTTAGTTATTGCCCGTCATCGGTCGATCGAACACCATAACTCATCGGTTTTTTTTTCCCGTTTATCTTACTCATTTTTATAATTTATTCGTAAATAGTAAATGCAGTAAAAATAATGGAACAATTAAATACATCCGGCAATTGCTTGATGCCAATTGAATTACAACAAAGGCTAAATAATGAATATCACATAGCCATCGAATCAAATAATATGCAAGCTGTTATTTCATCTGTAACGCGTGGTGCCAACATTAATTGTACAAATAGTTCCGATTTATCGCCCGCGTATGTGGCAATCTTAAATCGATTTTATCGGGTGTTAAAATTTTTGATTACAAATGTTGAATATGTAAATTTAGAAAATAGTAACAAAAGTGAATTTATGTTGGCCTGCCAAAGAGATGATTTAAGATCTATGGAAATATTATTTATTAAAATCAAATATAAAAACTATACAGATTCAAGTAAACGTACGCTATTACATATTTGTGCAATGTTTGATGCACGAAAGATTTGTGAAATATTGGTACAACCAAAATACGATATTAATGTAAATTGTTTGGATGAGCTTACCGGACGCACCGCACTTCATGAAGCATGTGCCCACTCACAATTGGAAATTGTTAAATTGCTTCTCAACCGCAACGATTTGAATGTAAATTTAACCGATACGAATGGTAAGACGGCCGCTAATATGGCCATCGACAACCAACATCATAATATTTTAAGACGTCTGGTCAACCATCCACGTTTTTATCATAACTTAATTCATGGGAAAAATTTATTTAAATGTTTGTGTAAAAATGATGATGTGGATGCTTTAAAAATATTAAGTAAACACAAAAGTTTTGTAAATTTTCAAGCATCCACAAACTGTACACCGTTACATTATTGTGCCAGATTTAATAGTCCCCGTGTTTGTAAAGAATTACTAAAACGAAAATATGCGATTGATGTAAATTGCAGAAGTTTTAATACTGGCCGAACAGCACTTCACATTGCATGTATGAGGTCTGAACTAAAAATTGTAGAATTGCTTGTGAAAAAAAATGATTTGGATATAGATCGCGTCGATAAATTTAATCAAACTGCGCTTTATTATTGCTGTCATTTGGATACAAATCTTACATTGGTTCGTACTCTGATCAATACAAATGCAAAGATAAATTATAAATTACCGTTGGTAAAAGCCTGCGAAAACAGGGCCATTACGATAGTCATGGAATTATTAGCACAACCAAGCATCATCGTAGATTATACAAATCCACATATACAATTATTTAAAAATCTGTTTCCAGACTTATTCGAACACTTAGACTGACGACGAGCAAACTCAAAACTTTTACAATGTAGTATTGATGAATTTGTTTGTAATTGTTAATAAAACAAAATGTGGAACCAAAGTTTTTCAAAATTAACTTCATTTACCATTACTTCCCTTAATGCCGGCTACTACACTACAGTCTTCCACACGCCTTCCACCCCCCCCACAAAAACTCCTTCTAAACAACCTCAACACAAAATTTGATCTCCTGCTGTCTACTTTCTCTACACCATCTCCGTCAACCATTTTCGTCTTCAACTGCGTTAGCTACCAATTCAAATGCATCTAATACATATTACCCATTCTGTTCAGCTCCAGCTGCTGAATATGTGGACGTCTGGTGGTCTATTGTATCAGTTCCACCGGAGTGGAGTGGTGATGGTGGTGGCCACTTAAACTTAACAATAACAAATAACAAATTTACGTTATGTTTAAAATTTCACAAAAATCTGTTGTTAAGTGTAGCCACCCTAGCGTACATCCCCAACGCCCAACCCAAATTTTTGTTTATTAAACAATATTTGAAGATATTGCTGTAAACAACGATCTAAAATTAGTGATTCAACGATTAAGGACACAAACAAAAGGACGAGTACAAAGACATTTGTTTCGAGAAATTTTACATTCTATATCTAATGTAAAATGGAATTATACTAGGATCCTAAGCCATTGGTGATTCAAGGATAAAGGACACAAAAAAAAGGACTTTCTTTTTTTTTAAAGTTTTACGTGTTTGCGACATTTTCTAAAACTTTATGCAGCAGCGCTTACGCAATGTCAAATCCTCACATACAGAAAAGGTAATGGTCGGCAGAAGGTTTTGTAATAACTTTAGCCGCCAGTCAACGTTCAACAGACACTTCAAACGAATACTTTTAACTATACTAAAAAGTATCCTCATTAGATTTATGCGAAAATGTTGATGATTATCGCTTAACAAAAAAAACCATCCTTATAAGATTCTTGAAATATTCTTGATTCGTAATATTTTTTCCGCGACTCAACTCTCGATTAATTTATTTTTATGGTTAATTTTTACCTTAATTATTTTGATTGAGAAAAAAAATTATTTCTTTTACCCCTCCCGCGACACAATTTTTGTTCGCCTGTTAAATAATAATGTTTAAAATCATTTGCATGAGATCGATGACCGCCGTTTTGTATAAAACAAATCATTTGTGTTTCGGGCTGATTGCTGTTGATTGGTGGAAAATAGATTTTAATTTTAATTACTTGAATAACGGTACATTTATGGTTTACAACAACAAAAGTGTTACAATTAAATTTAAAATTTCTTTCTTCAAATACCGATTAATTGATATTTAAAATAAAATAAAAAAAATTTTGTGCGCTTGTAAAAAATGTTTAAAGAAATTGTAACGAATGAAATTGATAAATTAAAGGGGGTGCCAACGGACGGCGTTCGCATTATAGATGGCGCTGTTGTTATAAATCTTTGTTGGAACCGGCCGTCCGTTGAAACCCAAAATTATGAACTATTAACAATGATATTGGATACATGTCTGACACGTCGATTTATTAAATGGTTATGTGAATGGGATAAATGTGATCTGATAAAATGTTGTATCGATAGAGATCCAGAATTTAAACAAAAAATTTTAACTAATTATTATTATCCATTACATATTTGTGCCGAAAATCATAGTGTAAATATTTGTAAATATTTAATTGGAATTGGTGCGGATGTAAATGAATCACATGAAAATAATCTAAATACTCCGTTGCATGTGGCATGCCAATATTCAGACATTAACGTTGTTAAATTACTTTGTCTGGCCGATGGCATTGAAATCGATAAAACCAATTCGGCAAATGACAGTGCATTACATTTGGCTTGCAAAAATGATGCGAATCTGGGTATTGTGAAAATTTTGCTAGATGCTTCGATTAATATAAATTTAGTCAACAAATTCGGTTGTACGGCATATGATAATGCTTGTGCGGCCAAAGCCTATAACATTGGTCGACTTTTACTATCGACAAAATTTCAAATAAATTTAAATGTCAATTTTAGTTGGAATTTAAATCAACTTTAATAATTTTAAAATTAATAAAATTTGTTTCTTGTATTTGTGTCTGTTTCGTGGAGTGGACGCTTTGTATTTGTATTTGTCAATGGTAATTTTAGATAAGTTAGTTAAAATTTGTGTTTTTTGTGTTAATAAAATCGAAATAGAGATATTGTCAGAAAAAAAAAAAAATTGTTAATTGTATTTTAATTGTAAATAAAACATAACCTCAACTATTTACTAAAAAAAGATGAATTCAGGCATTGACATTTGCTTTATGACTGAATGAATGTCAAAGTTAACGCCGAAACGAATCCGAAATTTTTAAATTTTGTTAGCCGCTACACATTGTGCTACAAGGTTTGACATTAAATTATGTCACGTGTCAAAAAATCGTTACAGCCGTTTACAAATTTTGTTAGCCGCTACACATTGTTCTACGAGGTTTGACATTACGTTATGTCAAATGTCAAAAAATCGCAATGTTAG
This sequence comes from Bibio marci, assembly GCA_910594885.2. Lineage (NCBI taxonomy): Eukaryota > Metazoa > Arthropoda > Insecta > Diptera > Bibionidae > Bibio > Bibio marci. The sequence goes on along the minus strand of OU343119.1, from coordinate 17,018,650 downwards.
AAAAGGTCACAGAAAACCGGCATAAAAATACTGTTATAATTAAGGTTAGTCACACATCTCAGTGTTGAATCTTGTAAAATCGAATACGATTACGGTAATGGATGACATCAAGTCAACCATAAAATTCTGATTGAAAATGGAATGCTTCTTTAAAGTGGGAGATTAGCAATTTCCCCGCACAGCGAAAGGAGTTTATTCCGATGAATATTGGTAGTCATGGGAAAATAGTATATCAGGCTAATATATGAGATCGAAAACATTTTAGAACTTCAACATGATCGAATTAATGTATTGCGAATAAATTAATAGTTGATTACTTATCGGTACACCATAGAAAAAATTTTAAAAATGAGAATTTTATTGAAATCGAATATCTCTACACTCAACCAAAAACAATTTCTTGCTCTCTCTTTTTTTTTGTTTTATAAAACGCATAAAATTTACCGTGGAATGATCAGTGATCGTTGAGATCATTAACCTCATTGATTGCAATAGTAATCCGATTGGTTTAACATAGTTCTATTATTGTTAAATGAATAACGGTTAATTTTTTATTTATATATATTTTTATTTTCAATTTTAATCGGCAACCAAACACAGTATTTTCAGTAATGACTACTGAAATGTTTCGCATGTTTGTTGAAGCTATAGACAGTGAAGATTTTGATAGACTATCGGTACTAACAATTGACGAACCGCAAATTTCGGATTCCATTGAAGTTGTTAATCTTTTTCAGCGGGCAATTGATATACCAAATTATACAATATTAAATATGTTGCTTAAAAAATTACCGTCTAGAATATTTGTGACGCGACTGTGTGCATTTGAGCAACTTGATTTGCTGCAGTATTGCGTTGAAAGTGACACAGATTTTAAGCGCAAAATTTTAAATGGTTATTATCGAGCGTTGCACACGTGCGCCAAATACAATAGTGCAAAAATGTTCGAATACCTAATTCGACTGGGCGCCGATGTTAATGAAGCAATTATGATAAATTTAAATACACCGCTGCACGTAGCCTGTCAGTATACAAATATCGAAATGGTGAAATTAATTTGTGATATGCGTGACATTCAAATTAATAAAATCAATATGGCAAAAGAAAGTGCACTGCATGTTACGTGCAAAAATGAACAGAACCTTGAGATTGTAAAAGTGTTGATAAATGCTTCGATTGATATAAGTTTAATTGATGAGGCTGGCGATACGGCATTCGATAAAGCGTGTGCGGCCGAGGCCAATGACATTGTGGCTCATTTGTTAACCGAAATAGTTTAATTTCATAAATTTTAAAAAAAATTCGGTGAAACATCTCAACGCTTTTCAATTGCGTATTAAAAATAAAATTATATTAATAGTTTTTGAATTGTTTGTGAACGCCAATGCGTGTGTTTTAATTTTCTTTTTGCATCTACAATTTAAAATGTTTAATATTTTAAAAACTAATTGCATTTTTGTTTATTTCTATAATGAAATAATTATGAAATCAGAAATTGCAATGAAAAATGTAAATTTAATTATATTAATTAAAAAACCAAAAAAAAGTTAAAATTAATTAAAATTTAATCGAATTTTTTTATTTTTCAAAAACTATATATTTTAGGCAATGCCTGACGCAGAGTTGTGGCATTTTTAATCGCCGTGCAAGTCAAATTGTGTAACCGAAATAATTTGTTTGCTTAAATTTTCAGTATAAAATGGAATGATACAATCGGGCAATCTTCATCACAAGTAAAGTACCAGGTGTTGTTGCGATCGTGTCAATTAAATTCGGACAATAAATTTTAAAATTGCATATCTACACAACAGAAGCCAAAGAAGTGGTCTGTCGTATCGCAAAACAAAACCTATCTTCGGGCACGATGCGGTACGTAGACAAAGTGACAACGCAAATATTTGAACTGAGCGATTGTATGTCGATGTGTCTTATTGCTCCGTCGTCTTTCTTAACGTTATACGTTGTTTGCTAATGGTCACCTGAATTGACCATTCGATTGGCTACAACATTTAACCGATGTTGTTGTTTTCTTTGGCAAATTATGTAATAACAAATTCTCTTCTTTCGTGGTGGTGCTATACAAATTTTCAATGTCGTCTCTGCAATACAATAGAAATTGAATATAGTGCCCATTATCATCGATCGCTTAAAATTAAAAATGTGCCCAATTAACATTTGGTTTTGTGTGGCTGTTGATTGCAAATTAGTTTCACACTCACATTTCACTCACATTTCATCCATGCACAATCTTTACTTTTAGCATTTATTTTCAATTGATTTTGTTACTGGTTGACCATTGGATCGCATAGTTTAATGTTATTAGGCAATGTTTAAGAGCACAGGATTTTGCGATGAAATTCATGTAAAGTCGTTTTGGTTGACATGCAAATAATAGATTTCACGCTCATTTCTCATACAACTACTATTATAATCATTTCGGCTATCGCTATCTAAGGCCTGGTTAACTTCGAGGTGAGAAATGTTTTTAAAACGATTGTCACTTAAATGACTGGTTCTATCTATAAACTTTAATCATGTGTTTCCAATCAGTAACAGAAACAAAATCGACCCGATTATGATCCATTCCCGATTTAAAGCAATACAATTAAAATGGGTCTGTGTTCTAATATCTTGGTATTACACAATAACCTTATTAACTGAAAGTTACACCTAAGTAATAAAATCGGAAAAGCAGCAGGTTTAGACTCTATGCCAAAGGACTGTTGGTTTATGTTATGCGGTTTATTCGATAGATTCATACACTGGGTTGTACCCAAACAGTAATTTGCTACGATTGTGGTTACGTCGGTGTGGACAAATTTTCGGAATAATTATGAACCAAAATTTGGTGGCAGGTGTTTGACGGGTGGTGTGCTGCTAGTTATAGATATTATATCGGATTTCGACACACCTACAATGAGCCATACCGCATCCATAAAAAACTGGCTCAATCGGATAACTGGGTGTGGTATACGGACGACTCCTTATTGGCAACGTTTTCCAATTGCGGAGATTGCGGCTCGATCGTCGATTGGCCAAATTGAAATTAAAAAATTCGGACGATTCATATGGTGCGACAGTAAGTCGGTACTGATGGCACTCCCCGGAACACAAATAAGATCGGGGGCAGTTTAGGGGTGGATGGCTAGGCACATATCCCGTACCGGAAATTTCTCATCTTTTCACAAGTAATACATTATTTCAATTTTTTTTAAAATAATTTTTATATTAAGAATTAAATATTTTTATGTTTTTAAAATAAAAATTTACCAAAAAAATTAAATGAAATTTCAAAAAAAATAATAATTAAAAAGTTTGCAATTCGTTTTTGGTTCGATAAATTTGTCATTATTTTGAAATTATTAAAGTTCCTTTTTTGTGATTTACACCAACTAGTCTGCGGTGACCGGTCGCAATGTGTCCGTTCATCGTTTCGAACCATTTATTTGTAAATGAACAATGAGGACACCGAAATAGTCCATTAATTTTATGTGTTTTTATGTGTAACCTTAAATTGTATTGGGTACAGAATTTTTCACTACAAAAACAACAACTGTGATAAGTCACTGCATGCCTTTTATTGTGTTCGAACAGTGTCAATGGATTGCGGGTGGCATAGAAACATGTTTTACATAAATATTTAAATTTATCGGCGTGTTGATCGCGATGGTGTTTATGTAAATTATACAGGTTGTTACATATTATAAAGCATACGCGACAGTGTAACACACATAGGTGTAGGTGTTCGATTCGCATGTGTATCAAATAACTATATATACTAAAATATATCCGATTACATACAAAGCAATTGTACACTGGACCAATGTTGCTGTCCCACTCACCACCGGCTGCTGCATTTGATGCATTCGATTCGGCTGCTGCATGTTGCTCACTTTCGACTTCTTGTTTTTGTATTATTTGCACATTTATTTGTTGGCCCGAATAGTAATTGATTGGATACTTGTATGCTAATCGGTTGTTTTCGTAAAAATTGCAATCGGAATGTAGCAAATGGTTAGCATAAGCGGATACTGCTTCAAATTGTATGTTACAGGTGCCACAATTAAAAGTTCGACGAATGCCATTCGATTCTGTCATTTTCTATATAATATCGTAGGCCACAGTTTTATCACAAATTTTTATCTCTTATTTACAATTTATTTTCTACAAAACAAAATATTTTCCGTTTAAATTTTAAATTAAATTAACCAATTGCGTTAATTTTAACGATTAATTTAATTAATTTACTTACCGTTTTTTTTTTTTTTCGTAGGATTAAAAATTAATTCTAAAATTCTGCGTTTTTCTTCTCGAACATTGTTGATGATGTTGTAAATGGAAATGATGGTCACCACCACCACCACCAAACACAATGAACTGTAATTTCGGACGTTGAACAATAAAATACTATGCGTTTTTGGTGTGGGTGTGGTCACAAAATTTTAATTTTTTTGTGTTAAAAACGTAAAATAATAAAATGAATAGCAGTGGCGAAGGTTCAAAAATTATCCACACACACACACACACACAATACAAACAATTGGTGGCGATGTGTCATTTCTGCAACGATGCGATTTGCGAGCGAATATGTCTGAGATGTTTTTGTGGTCGCCTTTGCCAACGATGTCTCATATCATCGATGCAATAATGATTAAGATTTTATGGTGTGCACAAACAAACTCTCGATTGACATATCCAATGTACACACAATTACTTGGGGGTTAGCAACATAGTCAGTGCCGTCGTTTTCACATGTACTGATGACTTTTGATGAATTTTGACGTAATTAAATTTTTAAATTAAATTTTTTATCGATCGGTTGTCTTTTTGTAGAAATAATGGTTTCACAAAAAAAATATGTGGTTTGCAAAACGTTCGTTATGGAATTTGTCAACGTTTAGGTGCGATCAGATGCGTTGGATGACGACTACCAATCAAAAAGCAACAATCACTGTTGATGGTAGCCAAGCACAATACGTCAGATTGTAGATGTATCACAACAGAGCATGCATTTCAAAAACCATTTCAATAGCAATTGGGATACGGAAAAAAATTTAATTTATGGATTCTTCATCAACTTAACGATTAGCTTAAAAATAGATTGTTTATAACAATGTAATTCATCAAAAGACTGTGTTATGTTATCAGTGGTTGGTGGTTGGATTACAAAGGCCGTTTCTATTTTGAACTTTTATCACTCTGTTAAACGATCAATTCAGCAGGGTCTGCTAAACATAACAAAATTAAGAAAATTGAAGAACCATGAAGTCGAGAAAGCTTTGTGTTCCACCATGACAAAACGCATCTTTCAACACACTCGCCCGATAATTATTGAAGCTTGGTTGGAAAGTGTTGCCACCGGCCACCCCCAGACCTCGCATTTATTTCGAGATTTTAAAAATGCTTCTTGAATGGTAATATATGTGTCATTACATTCAGTGTACATGCAAGCTGTGTAAGAACAGATCTACACACTTACATTCATCACGAGCACACTTGATGCCGACGGATTCTTGGAATTTCTTCTATATGTAAAACTTTCATCATCATTTTGTTGGCCATAATTATAAGGTCTTCCACTCTATTAAAATTTACATTGATTCATTCATTATAGGCATTCGAGATTGATTGCGGTTGCTGGATTTTATTATGGTATTCGGGATTTTCATTATTTCGGCGTTCACCACTTGAACTGATAAATTATATTTGCTGTTGTGCTAATAGAATTCTGGTTCTGGTTCCATTTACATTTTGTTGACCATAACTCAAATTTATTGGAATTATTTGAGGATTAACCAAGTCACATTCGTTTCAACACGTTTTTTCTTGGATAATTACAATATTTAAAATTAAATTTATAATTTTTGACCATTTCTTGTCTTGTTTCGATTCTATTAAATTAATGATAATAAAAATAATTTCATTTCTATTTTAAATGCGACGCTGACGCAGGAAAATGTTCCAATAAATATTTATGAAATTTTATATTTCGTTTTTCATCAACATTCAAATGTAATTTAACGCGTTCGGTTAACAGATGGGCCACAATGTTATGAGCCGTTATTTTACAAGCATTATCCAGTGCCGTGTCACCGGCTTTGTCGACAACATTCACATCAATGTCGGCGGTATTTAACAAAATTTTAACAACATAAAGATTCGTTCGGCGGCCACTGCTACACGCCACATGCAAAGCACTTTCATTTGTCGAATTCAACTTATTCACTTGAATGTTGTCGGTGCCACAAATTAATTTCACAATTTCTGCGTTCGAATGTTTACATGCCACGTGCAGCGCAGTATTGCTATTGTTTGCAAACGTTTGATTAACATCGGCGCCCAATTTAATGAGATAATCAAAAACTTCTACGCTATTGTATTCGGCACAACTGTGTAACGCCTGATAATATCCATTTATAATTCTTCGCTTAAAATTGGTATCGTTTTCAACGCAAAATTTTATCAAATCAATTTTATCCCATGCACACAGGCATCCAATGAATAATTTAGTCGATAATTTTTTAAGTAACATTTTTAATATTTCAAAATTTGGTTTTTCAATTGCCAACCAAAAAAGATTAACAATTTCGATGGTGTCCACCATTCTCACACCGTTATATGGTAATTTTGATAGTATTCGTAAATCTTCATTAACTATGGCCTCTTCAAACATACGACACATTGCCGATGCCATTTCTAAATTTTATAAAATATTAAGCTTGAAAAAAAAATTTGGAAAAAAATTAAAATATTAAAAAATTAACCGTTAGTTAAGTACCAGCAACAAAATTAGAACTATTTCAAGGCAAACCGTTGAACAGGATATCTGTATATTTAGATGGAATGACGTTGTTACCGTAAAAATGTAGTGCGACCGACAAGAGGAAAATACTTAACTGACTGCTCGTCGAACTCCACTTTATCTGCACTAATTTTGTTAATTTCATGATCTCTAAAGGATTCGAAATTAATCGCAGGCACAAATTCCATTGAAATTAATAATAAAATAATTGATTACTTATCGCAAAACTCTGCAATTTAAATTTTAGGCAAAAGAAATTTAAAAAAAAAAATTGAATTCTTCCCTCAACCCACACCAAAATATTTTTCGCTCTCACAATTTTAAATAATTTAAGGCCAAAACATACTGACGTGAGTGACGGACCGTTTTTTACTACCGCAAAATATGGCCCGTCACTCACGGCAGTATGTTTTGGCCTTTATATTTCATTACTGTGTGGTTGACTTGATACAATCTTGTGTGTGTGTGTGTGTGTGTGTGTGTGTCATTGAGGTCATGCGCGATTAAAATTTTATGCATAAGAAATTTAAAAAACAAACTCTCTCAACTCACAATATTGTTTGTTCCCAGAATTTTAAATAATTTATATTTCATTACCGTGTCGTTGACTTGATACAATCTTTTGTGATTGTGTGTGTGTGTGTGTGTGTATGTATCGTTGCGGTTGCCGTGTGAGGGGTTCAAATAAGTTCTATTTTTTAAATTAAATAAATAAAGGTTAATTTTCTATATTTTTTATTTTTAAATTTTTATACACATTCGAAATATTTAAAATATTTTCGGTAATCCATTGAAATGTGTCTTGAATGTTTTGTCGAACCTATAAATAATAAAGATTTTTGATAAATTAACCACAACCGACAATTGACGAATTACGGATTGTATTGAAATGGGACGAATTTTATGTGCTAAAATTTTACTTTGCAAAACGATTCAGATTTCTGAACGTAGAATTTTAAATGGAATTTATCCAGCGTTGTACACTTTTTGTGCTGAATGCAATAGTCCTAGAATAATTCTTTGAATACTCAATCGAACCGTGGAGCCACTGAACTAACAACTTTTTAAAATTTTAATTTTATAATGCCTTTAAAATTTGAAAGTGGTAATAAAAGTAATAAACAAATTTGAACTAATACAATTGGTTATGTGATCGGTGGACACCGCCTCGTTGCTAAGTCAATTTGTCCGAAATTTTGTAAAAAAGTGATCACATAATAATTTCAAGTTGTATTCAATTGATCGGTGATCAGTATATTACAGTAGCAATGGGAGTCCGTGAAATCGATGGTGAGTTTTATTCAGATGTAAGTACAGATACTTTAAGGCAGTGATCGCTTGATCATCTGAACAATGCTTGTTATAAATTATGATAAAAGACATCATTGTGGGTTCCGTTCTTATGAAAGTTTTAACAAAAAATCCAATTCATATGGACAATTTATACGTGCCGATGTTACTGATCCGTGGTTGGCGTCTGCAATCGGTTAATTCGAATATTTTTTGTTGTTAAATTATGATTATTCATCTTTTTAGTGTGCCATATTTTAATGGAAAGTGATAATGCTACCTAACTTATAGCTAATAAAGTAGCTATACCTTAAAAAAAACCATGTGCCATATGCGCCCGAACAATATGATCGTGTGAAACGAACATGCAAATAGTCGATAGATTGCTAGAACTAGTTTTCGCACTACCAATGCGAATTTCTTTCCATTGATCATCGCATATTATTCGAACTTAACGACATAAAACCTCGCAAATATATTTGTTTGCCATTAAAATCATAGTGATTGACGGCGAAACTATTACCCAACGTTTTTCTCATCTCCAGATAATCTGTCCGTTGTTGATAAACTAGACACATTATTTTTGGCTTGAACTCTAATTGTTGTATCATTTTCCGGTTCTTTATTGTGGCCGAACAACACTAAACCAAAACGAATTCAACAAATGGTCGTAATGAATTTCAAACCAAAAATTTTATTTTAATGAGTATAAAATAATTGATTACTTATCGGTACACCCAATAATTAATTGAGTCAATATTTTGTTATTGTTTTAATGTTATCTGTCACAAACGATTCATAATTGCGGCAGACGGTTGCGGTGTGATGGTGATGGTGATGGTGATGGTGGTGGTGGTGTTGGTGTTGGTGACAATCCACATCAAATCATTAACATAACACACTTTAGCAGTAGAGTTAGTTGTTGATCGCAATAAGAAAATATAATAATTTTATTTTTGCTATCGTAATCGGTTTCAAGTGGTATCCTAAAAAATAAAAGACAATTGGATTTTTATTTTTTCACAATTCAATAACGGTTAAGTGGTTATCGATTCAAAATCAACAAATTATTCTTATCACAATGCTCAAAGAAGTGTGTAAATTGATTAAATCGGCTGTTATCAAAAATAAGCTAAAGAAATTAAAAGTATTGTTGGAATGCCATGGGGATAGCATTGTGGATGGTGATCATATTATCGATATTTTCTGGACAACAATTGAATTGGGAAATTATCCAATATTAAAAGTTTTACTTGATGCATTACCCATCAAGCATTTAATTCGTGAGCTGTGTCGACGCGACGCAATTACTTTGGTAAAATATTGTTCCACACATAATGAACGTTTCAATGAAGTGATTTTAAATGACAGTGTTGCATTAACTATTTGTGCCAAATTTAATAGCCCATCGGTGTGTGCATTTCTGATTGAAAATGAGGTTGATGTGAATGAAACAATTGATGGCAATAGTACACCATTGCACATTGCCTGTAAACATTCAAACATTGACATTGTGAAATTACTATGTGCGACCAGTACAATTGAAATAAATAAAACTAATTGGACAAAACAAAGTGCGTTGCACATTGCCTGCTGTAATCCCAGAAACATTGGGATTGTTAAAGTTTTATTGCGGGCATCGATTGAAGTAAATCAAGTTGATGTTTACGGTGACACAGCATTTATTAATGCTTGTGCTTATAAGGCTCACAGCATTGTGGCATACCTGTTATCCGAAAAATTTAAGCTGAATTTAATTTTGGATGAAGGACACATCGACATTCGATCATATAAAATGGATTATCCGGATTTATTTCGGAAATTAAATGAGAATATAATTGATCATTATGTTACAATTAATTAATAAGCGGAGAAAAAAAAACCAATTTACTATATTTTACTACAATTTTGTACGATTTGATACTTGAATTAATTAATTAATAAATTAAAATTTTTCAAAATAAAATATGAATTATAATTTTATAATTTTGTAATATTTATTAAAAATTTTTATAGGAAATTCGATCATAAAATTGGCAGAGAGTTGTTTTTGTTTTTGGGTGCCAACGCCGGTGCAAATAATGCATTTGTTTATTATTTTCATTATCTAATACATTCACACATTTATGTTTTATCCTATGCATTTGTGTAAATACCAAGACACCATTCGTATCCGTACGTTTTGATGTCTCTGCGATGAGGGGATTGAAAACATTTTGAGTGTGTGCTGTTCCGAAAGCGAGCTGTGTGTCGGCCGTCTGTGAAACGATGGGCAAAAATGTATATTTTTAAATTCAATATCGAATTGAAGCATTAGGTTTTTGTCAGAGTGTAAGGCTATGTTTCCACTGGGTATGAATACAAATGTATGAATGTATGACAGTATGTCAAATTATGGCATACGTATGGCCAGCCGTTTCCACTTAATTTTTAAAAATGTATGTAGAAGTTCTCCACACGTATGTTACCAATCGCCATACGTATGCCAACCGATTTTTACCATACGTTTTTTTTTGTCATACATTTTGTCGTTTCCATAGAATTTGACATATGATTCAATATCGAAATTTATAAGGCATACTCATGCGCAGAACTGTTAAGATTTTGATTCGTTTTTGTTATTTTTGTGTTGTGAAATTTTATTCTATTTTATTCCGTTGGTGAAAAGATATGTCGGACAATTTAAATGCGTGTGCTGCAGTAAGCGGCGGTGTTTCTTTACGTTACATTAATGTTATTCGATGCAGAAGAATTGGATCAGGAAGAAAGAAAAAGAAAGAAGCCAACTTGGTGGATACGGCCACTGTTTACCATGATAGATGAGAGTGGATTTTTCGTAAAATTAAACGAAAGTCTACAAGCAGGAGATGTACAATTGTACATAAATTTATTGCGAATGTCTCCTGAGTATTTTCAGTATTTAATGACCCGTGTTGGTTCAAAAATTGCTAAACAGGATACGAATTTTCGTGCCGCAATATCACCAGCTGAGAGAATTGCGATATGTTTGAGGTAGCCCAGCCACTGGTGACAGTTTTGCTTCGATTGAACAGTTATTTTATGCCTCAAAAATAAAGTCATTCACAGAATTGTTTTTATATTCAATGGATGTGATATTCCACAAACATTCATTACCCTCAACATTTTCAATTAATTTGCGACACAGTTCATCGCTCCAATTGGCTTTGACGAAGATGTACCTTCCTTCAAATAATTTTCCACATTTTCTTTATTTAAATTATTTATTTTTTCCATTTTAAATATCTTTGATTCATTCACTTTAAACAAAACAAAAGAAATTTGTCAATGTCAAATCTCATCATACGTTCTTCATAAATTCACACAAAAATGTTTCATCACCCTTCTTCGTCACACGTATGATAAAAATGTTATACGCATTGAAAATACGTATGGAGTCCGTTTCTATCGCGTTTTTACAAATTTAAAAAATATGTATATAATACGCGTCATACGTCAGTTTGTCATACGTCTGTTTTATGTTTCCATCTAAAATACGTATTTTTAACAAATAATACGCGTAAGAACGTACTTGTCATACCCAGTGGAAACGTAGCTTAATAACATTTTAAAGAAACATACAATTTCGCCATGAGACATTTGTTGTCGTCAGTAATTATTGTCAGAGTGTAATACAATTTTAAAGAAACATACAATTTCGCCATAAGACATTTGTTGTCGTCAGTAATTATTGTCAGAGTGTAATAACATTTTAAAAAAACATATAATTTCGCCATGACAGACATTTGTTGTCGTCAGTAATTACTGTCAGAAAAAAAATAAAAAATAAATAAATAAAATTTGCATGTTCTCAGGAGCAGTGTATTAACTCCGCTTTTGTGCAACATTACCGTCATCACTCTTTCGTTAACCGCTTAGATGGAAATAAATGTGCATTCGATGAGCTATCGTTAAAAACATACATTGGTCTTCGATGTCTATTGAATGCAATTTGGAATGTCCGCAAGAATATCAATATCACCAGGATTTGAGAATAACCGTGCAAAGGTGCATTGTGACAAAGATTACAATAACAGGTCAATTGAAAAGTCGCCCGGTCTACCATAGTAAAACACATTTTTTATTTGGTAAAATTTGATTTTATTATTCAACATAGTTGCCGTCGATACAACGATACAGCGATTATAGCGATCTTCCAACTTTTCGATACCATTTTTGTAGTACGATTTGTCTCTGGCTTCAAAATAGGCCTCAGTTTCCGAGATTACTTCTTCATTGGCACTACAATTCTTTCCAGCGAGCATTCTTTTGAGGTCTGAGAACAGGAAAAAGTCGCTGGCGGGCCAGATCTGGCGAATACGGTGGATGCGGAATCAATTCGAATCCCAATTCATGCAATTTTGCCATTTTTTTCATTGATTTGAGACACGGTGCATTGTCTTGATGAAACAGCACGGTTTTCTTCTTCAAATGGGGTCGTTTTTTAACGATTTCATCTTTTAAACGATCCAATAACGCTATATAATAATCGCTGTTGTTGATGGTCTGGCCGTTTTTTAGAGGTAATCAATGAATATTATACCTTGCGCATCCCAGAATACTGATGCCATAACCTTGCAAGCTGTGACTGTTGTGTTTTTCCTCTCTTTGGATTCAGCGTCATCGTGTGCAGTCCACTCAGCTGACTGTCGATTGGACTCCGGATTGAAATGATGGAACCATATTTCATCCATTGTCACATATCGACCCAAAAATTCAGATTTATTGCGCTTGAGCAGCTTCAAATACGGCTCAGAATCATTAACACGTTGTTGCTTTTGATCGATTGTGATCTCGCGCCGCACCCATTTTGCACACAACTTTCTCATGTAGAAATATTCGTGAATGATATGATATACACGTTCAGATGATATCTCTTCACAATGTCTGGTCAGCTCGATGATCAACTTCACTTTACACGGTCATTCAAAATTATTTTGTGAACTTTTTTGATGCGTTCGTCGGTCATAGCCTCTTTTGGGCGTCCACTGCGTTCGCCGTCTTCGGTGCTCATTTCACCACACATTTAAACTTAGCATACCAATCAATGATGGTTGATTTTCCTGCGGCAGACCCCGGAAACTCTTCATCAAGTCAAGATTTTGCTTCAACTGTATTTTTTCCCTTCAAAAATACCAATATTTTATCAGCACACGAAATTCTGCTTTTTTTCCATCTTTTTTCGGCTAACAAATGTGGCTACACACTCACAACGCAATATCTCACAAACTAATGGTCGGACTGTTGTCTCAAATTTTGACACGTATCGTTTGAAGGTTGGTACTAACTAAAAATCATATGGATTTAATATAATAGCACTGCCATCTGTGTGTGTGTGTCAGACCGGGGACTTTTCAATTGGTCTGTTACATCCGTGTTGTAGGGGTGTGCGGACTTACACCGAAATCAATACACGTGGATGTACACAATAATGTTAGAATTCAGGTTACAAAAACTGTGTTAACCGTTGCGCTAAGCGATTGATATGTGCAAATACATGGCATCGAACTGGAACAATTGTCGTAGCATAGGATGTTGAAAAAAAAATCGATTACGGAACACTGGTCCTAGTCGCCGTAGTTATGATGCGTGGCTTCCTGAAAACGAATACTGCGTTACAACAGAGTGATTTTAAAAAATGAACCGAGTAACCCATAGAATATCAACGGTTTCGCGTGGCTATCATCCGACACACAATGATCATCGTTCTGGCAAAACACTTGTAAACTGTACCAAAAATATTAACCCCAATCCCCCAATATCTTCGTTATCATCAAAATGTCCAATAAAATATTTCTATTCAACATTAGTTTTAGTTTCAAATTTCAAATCAATGCTTTTTTTTTATTATACATTTTTGAGACACATAATTTTTGTTTATTCTAAGCCAGACATTGAAATATAAAAATATTGAATTGAATTAATGCTATTTTATTATTTAAGTAAGTTTGTCGCCGTGAGAAGGCAAAACTGCACGAACAAAAGGTAATTTAGATTTTATTTACTTTTGTGCTGACAATGTCACATGTGTGTGTGTGTGTGTAGGTGTAGGGGAAAGAGAGGCGCATTCGTTTTGTTTGACGAGACTATGATAAAAAGTGGTTACCAACCGTCGTCGATCAGTCAAAATTAGTAAAATTTATGAATTTTTACATCACATTGTTTAATTAAAGTGGCGCCATAGTTTTAAAAACAAAACGAAGTGCAATTTTATTTTGAAACGGAGATGGTAAAAACGATGTTTACCAAAATGCAGCAGAAACCAAATGTTATTAAAAATAAATTACCGAAAGATAACCAACCGACGATGGCCAATAAAATGGGTAAAACAGATTTGAATGCACAATTTATATTTGTCAATTGCTGGCGGCTATACAACTTTTGACCATCGTTTGATGACAACGTGTGCGAATTTTTAAGGTAAGAAAAATGATTTTGATTTTGACAGCAATCCATTCATCGTGTCAATTTTATTTTGATTTCATCAAATGTTGTGCCCAACAACGTCTGGCATTGGTGCGGCTACCACAAAAATTACGTTACATTGTTTATTGGCTGATTTCAAACGATTCTCATGCAACCACATTTGCGTATCACAAAACGTATGATTCATTCGTACTGGAAATAAATTTATTAGACCTTCGGTTCTCCTAAATCACTCACTCACATTCATTATATAACAATACGGTTATGTTATGTGAAATTCCAGTATCTATTGTAAACATTCCTTTAAAAGGTGATATAAAATAAGATTTTATTGTTCAATTTTTTTTTCGATTGTAAGTGACGTAATGTGTAAGTAATCATAAAGTACAATTGGATATCCTTTATTCGATACATTTCTATAGATTGCATTGTATCTTGTAATAACATTGTACCTTTTTCTCGGCATGTCGTCAATTTTATTAAACAAAATGCAATGGATAATTTTACGGTATTTTTTTGTATTCAAATCTATGGAAACATATGTTTTTAACAGTAAGACTGCGTTTTACACGCAAACCCGGCAACGAATATTTGTTAATAAAATGTTAGAATATGTATTTTGGTCTTGAATCAGATGACTTTAAAAAATACACAACAACCATAACGTAGCTTTTTCTGGACAGTGCAAAGAGTCATTAGCTTCGCCGTTTAAGTGGTTAAAAGTTGATGTTTACAAAAATCGTATCGCACCCCATTGACTTGGACTTGGAATTTGAAAAAAAATCAATTTTAAACTGTAATTTCCGAATTAGATCACCAAAATTGAGTAAAATATCATCGCCGTCGCATCACCAAACAAAATCCCTTACTTTTGTCGTGTTGAATAATTTGGTTTACCGTTTTTCGTTTGGTTAAATGTTTTGCGGCTTTTATAACTATAAAAAATAATTCTTTTTTGGCAATAAATTAACCATTGCCTAATGCTCACATGGATGTTGTTTCGTTGACCATTAGAATTTACCCGAAAACTGTTGTAAATTAATTATTAATTGTTATATAATATATTTTGAACAATTATCAACCAGAACTGATGAGATTTATCAAAAGTCTGTAGAATATTATTGTATTGACTTAGAATTTATAGAAACAAACTGTAATCAGAAAATTGGTGTGAGTATTGATTTTCAAGAAGATTCCTTAAGTAAATACTCATTTTTGAAGGAATTTTAAACTTACAAACTAAATTTCATTTAAATTGGATAAGGAATTCTCAAAAAATTAAGATCAGAGCAATTATTTTCGAGAACTTTCTTAGCAAATATCCATTTATGAAGGAATTTTAAACTTACAAACTAAATTTCATTTAAATCGGATAAGGAATTCTCAAAAAATTAAGATCAGAGCATTGATTTTCCAGAACTTCCTTAAGTAAATACCCATTTATGAAAGCATTTTAAACGTACAAACTAAATTCCATTAAAATCGGGTAAGGAATTCTCAAAATTATGATCAGAGCATTGATTTTCCAGAACTTCCTTAGCAAATACTTATTTATAAAGGCATTTTTAAAACCAACAAATTAAATTCCATTAAAATCGAAAAAGGAATTTTCAAAATTATGATCAGAGCATTGATTTTCCAGAACTTCCTTAGCAAATACTCATTTTTGAAGGCATTTTAAACTTACAAACTAAATTCCATTAAAATCGGATAAGGAATTCTCAAAATTATGATCATAGAATTGAATTTCGAGAACTTCCTTAGCAAATACTCATTTATAAAGTCATTTTAAAAACCTACAAATTAATTTCTAAATTAAAATCGGATAAGGAATTGCACACACAAATTAACCAGAATTTTTAAAACTTATCCGGAAAACTATAATCATGAGTTTATCGAAATTTTGCCTGAACCTCTTTTGAGCACCGTCTATTCAAATAATCCCGTTTGTTTTAAACCAATATATTCTGAATTTCATCCGAATTGACATCAGACAAATGGCCAAAAATTGGTCACCGGTTATTGGTGGACGTTCGTATAGTCAGTCAAAATTTTTGTTGAGTCAAACCCAACCAAACACACACACACATCGCAATCACATTGTACAATGTATACCTGAAAAAATTTCATCTTAAATCGAATGAGAAATAGCAAAAAAACTGTAACTGTAAGTTGTGTCTCGTGCTTTTAAGAAACTTCCGAATTATTTATTGTCTTTTACTCCAACACAACACAATTTAGACGGCAATGTTTATCGAAAATCGGACTGCAAATGATTAGAAATTAAAACCGTATAATATTCGATTCTTGATCTGCCGGATCTTATTGCCGTTTGGCTCTAGACATTCATGCGTTCACGTAAATTAACTTTTTGTTACGTGGTAGTCATGCCGCAACAATTACCTTAAATTGGTTTAATTATTGCATTGCCTGGCAAAAATGAATTTAAAATTAAATTAATTTTTTTTCTCCCGTTTAAAAAATTCCAATCGACACATTTTTATTATTTGTAAAGAATTTTTGGACGAAAACAATAAACATTTATTTTCATTTTTTACTTTCACAATGGATTTTTGACAAACGAACGAACGAATCTGTGAAAAAATAAAGAATATAAAAAATGGAACATCTGTTGAATTTAGAATGAAAAAAAATTGCGGATAACGACTGGAGCCGTCCGGCTAAAGTCTCATTTGATCATTCAAATTGCTCGGTCGCTCTATTATTATTTTTGTTTTGTTTATTTATTTATTTTTTTTGCTCTTTAGATTTTGTTGAGTTCGTGTGTGTGTGTGTGTTTGTGTATTAGTGAGAAGACGACTGGAGCCGTCCGGCCATAGTCTCATTTGATCATTTCAATTGCTCGGTCGCTCTATTATTAATTACGTTTTGTTTATTTATTTATTTTTTTCCTCTTTTGATTTTGTTGACGGGTGTGTGTGTGTGTGTTAGTGTGTGTATTAGTGTGTGTGTGGGTGTGTGCCTGTGGAACAATATTGATGTTTATTATTTTCTATTTTGATAATTTGACATTTTGACAATTAAAAGTCAAACAAAAAAGTACAAAATAAAAATAAATTGTGTGGTTTTTTAATAAGATTTTCGATTTTATGAATAATGAGGAAACAAAATTTATCGTTAATTAAATAATTAAAAATTTTAATTTTTAATAATTTGTGTTATCAGCCGCTATCGCTTAATAATAATTGGTTAGTGATTATCATCCAGATGTTTTGTGTTTTGTGTGTTAGGTTAAGTTTTACACATATTTTGTTGTGGCATCTAATATTTATATTAATTTATTACATCCAAATTTTGTAAATTACTCCGTCGGCATAAAACCATTTAACAATTCCATCCATTGGACAATTTCATCCAGTGTGCAATTGACTATACGAAAAATAGATGTTTTCCTAATTCTATTATTTTTATATGGCTGCAATTAACCCAAAATAGTGACATTGTTAATCTTTGAATAGCGTCCAACACCATATCGGTTTAAAAACGATTTTTATGGTCATTCCATACGCCAGCCAAAAAGTCAATCAGTATTAGAATAAATAGCGATGGAAATTGGAAATGGAATAAAAAAATTGGCCATAGAATTGAATCCACATTTTCAATATATATTTCATGATTAACATCAACATCACCACTGTGCGTGAGCCACTGAGTCATCGGGAATATAATGTTGTTTAAAATTAATTATTTAAATAGAATTTTTGGCCACCACTTATCGGTCACCACCATCTTCAATCGAATTTAACTAGACAATTTACATTTGTGCATTTTAATTGGGTTAAGAAAATTGATAAGAATTTAGAACACATCGAAATGGTTTCAGAAACAATAGAGAAGCTACGTGCTTAGTTAGATGTTTCTTTGATGATTATATTCCATTCTATGAACGTTCCTCAACTAATTGTTAAATTTTGATTATCATTAAATTTTGTGTAAAAATTAATAAAAATTGTACTACTCAAACGTAAACTCGCTTGATCCAATCACCACCACCACCACCACCACCACCAAATACAAAAAACATAACCTTATCGGCGCATAAATATTTTGCTTTGCTTCCACCCGGCGGCGGTACCAAAAACCCAAACTATTTTTAATAAAACATTATATTTATTAATTCCATAATTTAATTTGTTATATTTTAGAATGGGATCCACCATGGTTTTGATAATCCACACAAGATGAAATCCATACGTCAAGATACCGTCTACCGATAATGGTTTTTTCGCACTGGAAAATTTCTAATAAATGTTTTTGCATCCCATTGAATTGATTGCTGATGCTGTGACTTACGAAATAATTCATTTAGTTTTCATTATTGTAAATTTGACACTGTGCACTTCAAATGATTTCACTTAATTGATGATTAATATTAAAGAACATCAGAATCAATTGATCATTTACGTGAAGATGTTAAGATTAGCAACCAACCAACAAAAAATAAATATAGTCACTCAAATAAAAATTAGATGTTCCCGATTAGATGATCAAATAAAATCGACTTGTTTAAGAGAGGATGGTCAACGCATTATTGATAATTTTAATTAATTCAGATAATTAATTGTTTGCTGGAACATAAATTGATTGAAATGAATGTTGGATTCGATGACTATGTTGGTTAAGAATCATGGATTATGTAGATTTAAAAACTTTGGTTAGCCCTTCCACAATGAACGCATCATAAGATACAGCAATTGAAAGTGCTATTGAAAGTGCTATCGCTGTAAGAGGAATTTAAATTGATTTGTAGAATGACCGGGAACAAAGTGTTTAAGTCGACGACAATTTCAACCTGAAACAATGATAGTGGCGTGATTGTACAAGGTCAAGATCTATAAAATGTAAACGCATCAGTAAATATTGTGGAAGTAGTGCAATTTTGAAAAACCTCTCCGTCATTTATAACTAAAGCTGCAGAATAATAAATCATCTGGATCAGATTTACCATAACCACTCTTTTGGAATATTAAACAATTTGGATGCGACCAAAATTTAGGCCAACACACAATCGAGAACGTAATTATTTGTAAGTCCATTGTTTATAAACAAAAGATTAAATGAATATGTGTATTTTTTTTCAAATTTTATTATGTCATTCATTAGATCTCGTCAATAAATGTCCATTGACATCAACTCAAGTCAACTTCTACACGTCGCCTACATTCTCACCTTTATCAACAGGATGTTTTGTAGGAAAATTGATTAGCCAGAAAACTGTGAATATTAAGGATACGATAAGTTACAACGATGAGTTTATATAATTAGTGAGTTTTGACAATTTCAACAAAAATGTTTGGTTGTGGTGGATGGAAGTGATAACCCAAGACCACCTGGGACGTCCAGAACTTAAAAATATTGGAAAAAGTTCGGTGAAATCATTGCTTGGGCGTGGTGCAAATTTCATTATGAAAATGTTGACCGATGAATTAAGAAATGTAGCCGTAAAAAAAACGTTTTCTTCGGCCACCGTTTTTTGTGTGCCTCGCTCGGTCAAAAAATGGAAATAAAAACAGTGTGTGTCAACATTAAATTTTTGTGTTAAAATTGGTAAAATTGGCACTACACAAAAATACGTATAATTTGTTTGAAATCACTTAATCGTTGATTATTGTGTTTTTTAAAAGCACACCTTTTTAAATGGCATAAATGATTGGCAGCAGGCAGAGCAGTTGTAAGTGATGATAAAAGTTCAGATCGATCATCTGAAAAAAATTGTGCCAAAAGAAATTAATGAAAAATTGTGTGATTTTTGTGAAAATTTCTAAAAAATATTCGAAATATGGGAATATCTGGGAATACCGTAAAAACAATAATTCATTGATAGTTTAAGTGAAAGTTTACGCCATCAGTGAATTTAAACTTTGCTCCACATCAGTTTGACGGTGATGATCTGAAAAAAAAAATGCAATCACTTAATTTAACAGACCGGTTCACTAATTTCCCAAAAAACTTCATTTGTGTGTGGCTACGCGAAAGGAAACCGTTTTGCATCAGTTGAAGACGGACGATCATCGTTCTCAACAACACCATTCCAAACACGCACACTCACACACGCAGACATCTTCTGAAGGTGGAGAAAGTAAATTTTCCACAATCTTGGCACCCAATTCATTTTGTAGCCGCATGCCATTAGCATTTACACAATTTACATCATTTTTTGCAATTGTTTTACCTGTTTCCGCCCCAATTAATTCCGTGTCGTGACCCATAGCATTTAATTATAGTTTAATTTGGCATTCGGCATGCTCGCCGTAAACGTAATAATCTTTTGGGATATTATTTAAAATTAGACTACGTAAATTCGATGGTATTTTTCCCTGAACACATCTTTTTTGCTCTTAAGTCGGATGATTTCTTGTATTTGTTGCAATATATCGTAATGAAGTTGCAACGTTCCTAGGCTCGAAACACATTATTCATCGACATTTGTTGTGGTACAATTACAAACATTTTTGTATGGTTTCGGGACGGCACTAGTATTTGTCGCAATATATCGTAATGAGATTGCAACGTTCCTAGGCTCGAAACACATTATTCATCGACATTTGTAGTGGTACAATTACAAACATTTTTGTATGGTTTCGGGACGGCACTAGTATTTGTCGCAAAATATCGTAATGAGGTTGCAACGTTCCTAGGCTCGAAACACATTATTCATCAACATTTGTAGTTGTACAATTACAAACATTTTTGTATGGTTTCGGGACGGCACATGTTTTCAATCATTTTTTATTTGCATTGAATTTCAGAAATTTTCTAATAATTTTGAGTAAATATTTAGCTGTCGACTGACTGTTACTGACCCACCCAGGCGCACCACCCATCGCAGCTGTAAGTGGTTGTCGCCGGGATGAATTAACTGCTACCATTTAGAGTAAAAATAAAAAATTTGATTTGTAGTTTGGCGAAAATTTTTGTGCAGCGTCTCCTGGTGTGTGTGTGTGTATGGGAGGTGTTCGTCAACGAAGCAACTTAGTGAGCGCAGTCGCATTGTGTTTTGTACTCATAAAGTTTGTTTTTGTTAAGGTTCGTCGCGTTGGGTGAAAGTGGTACGTATCAATGTCACAATTTAAAGATATTATAATTTCCATTTCCAATTTGGCCAAATTAATTTTAACATACAATTATTTAATATTTTGTAGGAATTTGTGGAAAATCGTTGGAACAGTTTAATGGATAGATTTAGAAGAATACTTAAACAACAAACAAAGAAGAACTATCAGGAAGAGGAGGAGGAGGTGGTGGTTGTGGTTCAAAATCTGCTGCAAAGAAATGAAAACATATTGACCGGATGTTGTTTGTATTTGGGCCACGCCGATGTAGTTGATCAAGAGTAAGTATATTCAAGATTAAATCAATGACGGCGATGGTATAAATTGTTTTCTATAGAAATTTATTTTCAGTCAAAAAAATTATTGTTGCAACATCTTCTTCTGTTTGTAACGACGATACATTTGCTGATGATAAAATGGGCATCGTAGATTCTAATAATAATTTCAACGACAGCCTTCGTATCCTGTTGAACTGCTTAACTCCCAGGAACAAACAACATGCAAAACAGAAAATTATACAATATGTGACCAAGTGCCTCAATGAAAATTTATACGGTGACGACGTTGCTAATGTTTCCATGGCAATTGTTTGAATTTGTTTAATTGTTTATTTTTCCACTAAATTTGTTCTTTAATTCCAGCCACCACCACCACCACCACACCTAAAATATATTCTTTTTAAATATTTGGTTAAATAAAAAATATAATTTGAAGCTTAATTTGTATTATTAAAAATTATTTGGTCACTGTTTTCATTATTCGATAATTAGTAACATAGAATTTGGTGCACTGAAACGTCCCAACAATTGGTACGATAATTATTTATGGAAAAAAAATTCAATTGATCGCAAATTTTTGATTCAACTGAGCCTCACATGTATATTTAAGAGTGCAAACAGCAGCAATCAAATTAATAAATTCATTTAAATAATGTGCGTGCTTTTCCAGCGTTGGCATCTCAGTCGGCAAAAAATGCATATTTTAATTCAATTCAATTCTAGAAATATATGTAATATTCCAATGTGGAAAACAAACCCATGGCATTTGCGGACTAACAAGTGCAATGAATATTGATGTTTTAGAGCACATGCATTTCACGTTTATTGTGATTGGCGAAAGCAGGCCACTTTGTCCGGGAATAGGTCAAGATCATCACTCAAACAAGAGGATTGCAATTAAAAATATATAAAATAAACAAAATAGGTTCAAAATGATTATGGCCTGAGTTACAATTACGGACGAGCCAACGTCAAAACAATTAGACATTTAACCTTTAAAAATAACGTCAACTATGAACGATGTTGTAATGAAGCTGCAATGCAGGCCACAAAATTAACAACGTTAAAACCGAACATTTTGTACATTTTGTCGAAGGCCTTGCTAAAGTTTGTGAAAATACATTCAACCTGCCGTCCGCATTAACGAAGACATTCTCCGTACAAAAAGTAATGAAATCCATTAAATTAGTAGTTGTTGAACGACCACCAGCCAACCAAAAAATTTTCTCCGCATTTTCTATTACTGGGTCAGAAAATTCTTAAGCGGAAAAATCGGGATGGTCAATAAAATAATGTGGAAACATTAGAGGTTTTTAATTTTTGGTGATTGATATTACCTCCATCACTTTGACTACAGAGCATATGTCAACCAACCACCAACTTTTCGACCATTGGAAATGTGTGTCACAAACCGTTCCAGTAAAACAACACCACTAAAAAAAATATATATTCCATCTATTGCACCGATAGCATATCCCAAATATATTTTAAATCTTCAGCAATTTGAGATTAAGCCTTGCCTGTTAGATTGGCATACTTATTTACTTACTCCATGGCGTTATAACCCACGTGCGGTTTTAGCCTTCCGCTCCAACACGCTTCTGCAACGTCCTGACCTATCCGCAGCCGCAACGTCTTCCAATCCCAAATTTTAAGGATCTTTATATCACAGTTTACTCGGCATCTAGCCATCTCGCCTTAGGTCTTTCGCGCGGCTCTCCTTCTACCTTCTGGTTTACCATTTTTTAACAGTTTTTTCGGCACACGCTCCTCCTCCATTCGTACTACGTGTCCACCAAGCCATCTCAATCTATTGATTTTGATTGTTTTGACAATCAATTTGGTTAACCGTACAACTTGTCTAATTCAAAATTGTACGTTCACCTCCAACCATTCTGTTCTTTGACGAGACCAAATATGCCACGGAGTACCTTTCTTTCGAAAATCCGAAGTAATTGTTCCTGGTTCTGTGTCTTTGGCATACATGTAATGGAAAACGGACTGTCCACAACACATCACAAGTTTGCTATAGCTCTGCCATTACTTCGGATTTTTGAACGAAAGGTACTACGTGGCATATTTGATTCTGGCGTCAAAGAATGGTTGGACGCGAAGATACAATTTTGAATTACGACAAATTGTACGGTCAACCAAATTGATTGTCAAAACAATTAAAATCAATAGATTAAGTTGGCTGTTGGACACGTATTGCGCATCGAGCAAGAGCGTTTGCAGAAAAAACCGGTTAAATGGTAACCCAGAAGGTTGAAAGAAGGAGAACGGCGCGAAAGACCTAAGGCTTGATGGCTAGATGCTATAAACTGTAATATAAAGATTCTTAAAATTCGCAGCATTGGAAGACATTGCGGCTGCGCGATTAGGTCAGTTTGGAGAAATGTGTTGGAGAAGGCTAAAACTGCACCTGGGTTATAATGCCGTGGAGTACCTGTAAGTATTGTTCTGCCAAATTTTATGGCTCCATCATAAATATTGATGTAATAATCCTCTGATAGCAAGATCGCTGAAAAAATATGTAATAAGATCAGTGTATCGACTGTACAACGACTGTACTTTAGCGCAAAGCTGTTACTCACTATTGCTGCTCTTATTTTCAAACATTTAAAATGAAATTTATTTAAAAATTGACTTTTGTCAGAGGTTTTTGCCAACGTTTAATTGTTTCATTTGGTTTTAAGAGGTCGTAGTATATTATCGGCTACCATACCAAACCATAAATGTAAATTCATCTTTTTATGCCTGGTACACAAAGATTGTTCGGTGTTGTATCGGTTCACAATGACAGTTTACGTCAATTCCTGCGCACTAACCATTTCACCTGCTTTATGAAGGCAGGCCATGGCATATAAAAACGACTCTGATTCACTAATTTCTTCCATATTGGAAACTTCTTTCTGTGCATTTGAGTTCAGTTGTTTCGTGAAATAATGTTTACAACACGCATCGAACAGGCGTGCGTCTGCGTACTTAAATTCAAATCGGTACACTTGACGTTATCATTTTGCCATACATCAATGCCGCCTTTATATCATGCATGAAATTATAGCTGAAACAGTGCTACCCATTTTTTTGGTTGCAGGGAATATTTCCCTTTCCAATATCACAAATTTGTGTAGTAAAAACACTGTTGATTGGTTATTTGTAACTACCATTTTAGTATACGTATTCATCTCAGCTTTAATTACACGTTTTCTGGGTTCAGTCTTTTATTTCCGTGTGTGTGTTTTTTTTTTTCTTTTTTTTTGTATTTTAATTACAAAATAAATTACGAAATAAAATGACAACAAAAATTGAAAAATTTCATAAAGCCATTGCTGACGAAGATCTTGATCAAGTGTTAGAATTTGCCAAAGAAAAAATTCCAATTTGTGGTAAAAATAATGAAAATTTTTCAATACTTTATATGGCCCTGCGGAAACGTAATATCCAAATGTTACTGATTTTATTGATACATTATTGGTCAACGACACCACCTATTATCAACAGCTACAAAATGTTACATTTGCATTTAATCACTCTGGCTTGTGAATACCATGATTTGGATTCGGTTAAATTATTAACGGCAATGCGGAAAGTGGGTCCAGCCATAATGACACGCCGTCGTCGACGTTTTGAAAATCTTTCATTGTTACATGTATGTGTAATGCATAACAAGAACACCCATATATGTAAGTATTTGTTGGACGAAGAGATTGTGGATGTAAACAAAGCTGAGACGGTGTCCAAACAAGGAAACACACCACTTCATTTGGCCTGCATATATTCCCGAATTGAATTTGTGAAATTATTTTGTCAATATAATGCCGATACTAATATGGTAAATGCAGACGGAAACACTGCACTGCATTTGGTTTGCCACAGTGATGAAAATCTTGAAATTGTAGAACATTTAGTTGAGCTGGGTGTATGTGTAAGAACACGAAATGGACGAGATTGTTCACCATTAGGCATTGCTATCGATAATCGAGCCTATGATATTGCTAGAGTACTTACAATTCAACAATATAGTGATGTAATTGAAAAAATAAAAATGTTGGTGGACCAATTGCATTCATCAAACATCGAATCGGATGACAACGATTAATCCAGAATTAATTGATTTTAAATGTAAACGAAAAATGTAATTGCCTAAATGAAAATAAATAGAAATTGTTTGCACAAAAATATACTGGTGTACTTTATTCATTCAATCGTCAATCGGCCCCATATCCATTCAAAATCCTGAATCAACCGTTTTGAATTTTTTTTTGAAAACTTTAACCATAAACTTCTTCAAAACCTAAATTTGTACGTGTTAAAAGTCGCCAAATAAACAAAATTGTTGAAAAGAAGAAAGAGAAAAAAAAATTAGGTCTGCCAGGAATTGAACCTAGAAAATGCGATATCCATTACGCTACAGACCCTCTCTTCCAAACTATTACATTTGTTTGTTGTATATTGGAACACAATTGATCTACTTTTTTGTAACACAATCAAAAGCACCGATTAGAATATAACAACTGTACTTGTGTGTGTTTGTGTGTGTGTGTGTGTGTGTGAGTGAGTGTGTGTGTGTGTGTGTGTTTGTGTGTGAATAAACAAAATGCCGGATAACGTAACAGCAACAACAACAACAACAACAACAACAACACCAACAATGAACGAAACATAAAAATAACAGAACACAAAAAATGGGGTAAGTTCGAATTGTAAACACCATAAGGTTACCACCACTTATTATGGTAACTTATGGTATTTACAATACACAAAATGACAGCTCCGCCATACACCAGTGCACCCGTACACCATCAAAATTTGTTGTTGTTGTAACTTTGTGACATTTAATGAACTGACAGAATTAATAATTAATACAGTCAAATATATATTCAAATTATGCTGTTTCGGTGCATCTACATCAAGGACAAATTTCTTTCGGTCAGTAAGAGAGTAACACACACACACACACACACATACACACACACACACACACACACACACAGAATCGTCACTAAAAGTATTATCGTCTTCAATCTTACGTTTTCATGTTTGGAAACTTTCATATTTTTCAATGTATCGATGACCTTAATTCTTTATACGGGATGATGAAGCAACATCGTACTCTCGGTCTCTGAAAAACTATAAAGTTTAGGACGAATTTTATGAATTTCACCGTCCAAAATCAGTTATTGGGCGACAACAAAAATTGATGCTGTGCCTGAACTAATAATAAATAAATCAAGATCATCATCTGACATTCCGTGAAATTTAGGTAACCTTGGGTAAATTTATGACAAGCGTGAATTCACAGCGTATGATTCGATAATCGATTAATTGTTGTAAATGGTAACGAACAGCAGTGAAACAGTTTCAGTTTTAGCAGATCGGAATACACACCGCTCCTTTTTGATCCTATCAAATTCACAATGCATAATCTAACTTCCCGAATCGTTTTGAAGTCGTTGTGTTCATCGTCGAGACTATTTAATTACAGTTGCTTTAATGTCAAAACTGAGTTTTCATTCAATATTTTGCTTGCAATTCATCCAATTCTAATCTATTTATTTTTTTTTCCCATTTCCCAGGCCCAGGAAAAACACCGTTCTGAAAAAACAAATATTTGGAATACCGTCAGGTCTTTTGGCACCTTATTAGCTCCAATTTTGCTTGCAATCGTAAGAGGATTATGTATAGCTTTCGCATCTATTTGTAATGAAAATGATAATAGCTCTCTCTCTATCTGGAAATAGTGTCTCCAGTATATCTTTCATCATTTCAGGCAGTTCGCCATGGATTTATGTTGCCATTATCACAAAGCCATTTTAAGTACCGATTTTTGGTCACCTTTTACCAAACACAGAGTCTCAAAAATTTTTAAAGTGTTGAAACACTTTTTTCTGAATGTTATTTCTATTCCTATTTAGTCCAATGTACCTAGTTCATTCTCCCTCTCTGCCGAAGAACGGTGTGTTTTATTTACCGTTTTTTTTTTTTTTGTTGTTCCCTCTATGTAAAAAGAAAATTAAAAGAAAAATCGAACAGAAAATATTACGTGGTTTCCCAAGGAAAATGTAAACACAAGAATTTTTATCCGGAATATATTGACACAGATTTACAAGTGCCAAAGTGTCAAATATAGGGACGACAAAAATAGGAATAAAAAAAAGATAAAGAAAAAAAAAAAAAAACGATTTCAGGTCTGCCAGGAGTCGAACCTGGATTCTTCTGATCCGTAGTCAGACGCGTTATCCATTGCGCCACAGACCCATATCTATAATGTACCATTTGTTATGCATAAACATGAATCAATTGACCTACTTTTTATCTAATACATTTTATATATGTTAGGACTTGCACAAATTTCTGTGAAGAGAAAATAATGCCCAATATATATATAAGGGAATGAAAATAACAACGACAACAACACCAACTCCAACAACAACAACAACACAACAACAGTTACTTTACACCCATCCAATAAACAATGACAACAAAACATATAACAGTAAATGTATATAAAAAATATAATATTTTCGAATACAGTGTCTAACGCAAGCGGCAACAACGAATAACAATTACGGGACGGTTTCCATTTGGTGTGGTCACCAACAAAAATTATTGTAATTCTAAACATTACCCTTTTTATATCCATATTTATGGAAAATTTTACAACTCAAGCTGCCTCCCCACCCTCCCCGTCCCACATTACTCTAACTTTTGTTTCGGCTCCTATTTATCGAGCCCTAATTTTTCATATATTTCGTACAAATATTAAATAGCATTAAATTTAATTTTGTGATCTTTAAATCTTCATTTTTGCCTTACTTTTACTTATTTGTTTGTGGTGCATTTGAACAGACAGAAATTCTTATGTGAATGCGCCATAACCTTTTGTGGATGGGCAAACGTAATTGAAATATATTTTACGAAAATAAGGGAAAGGATGAAGTTATTAAACAACAAATAGTTATTGATAACACCAAACCGTTATTTATGCGTACACTTGCGTTAGTTACTGTACCCATAGCAAAATTGTATTGTTACCTTCGATGGTGAATCTGATGGGTAAAAAAATTATTCACGTTTATACGTAAAAATGAGATTATAGAATTTATGTTGGAATAAAAAAATAGATTTGGGTGTGAGATTTAAAAGTTATTATCTTCCCGTTTCCTCCTATGCTATATTAAAAAGCACAATGTTAAGTGTCATCAACTTTGTAGTAAGGGTACCCCATTCCATCCATCCATCCATCCATCCCGATTAGATCTTTCACCATGTATCACAGCCAACCAAGGGGGTGGGGTGCGTTGGACTGGGTGGTTTATAGTTCAACACCACTAAAAATTCAAGGTTTCAATTTTTTTTTTATAACAAAAGGGTGTCCGTCTTTTTATTTTCATCGATACTCGAATGTGTTGCAATTCTTTGGACACATTATTATGTGACATGGATTCGCTTAGTTGAATAACAGAATTTTATTTTCCGATCCACCAACGAATATCATTAAAGTCAACATCTTGATTTAATGTACTGACGTGTATTCTACCCATCAGGCAGATTGGAAGTTGAATTTTTAGTAGTGCATTTCAACAACAACCACCCTGTGTGAATACATCCGTAAAAATTGTGATCAACTACGATCCACTTTCAGGCCGATGGACACCACTGTTTCCGTATATCCATCAAAGGATATTGATTTTAACATTTGACGAACTGCTATCGGTTAAGCATTTACGATTCCATTCATCCGGAAACATGTGTGCACGAATATCGAATTGACTAAATCCAAAACTCATTGGTATTTCTGTGATTGGCTTGTTTCTACCTAAGTTTTCCGTGTGCTTCAATTTTTATGGGTTTTTGGTTATGCAATAAATGTAAGTCTTCATTGGTGACATTAACCCGTTCCCTTATGGCTCCCTCAATATGCTCAGAAATATATATCAGTCCACTGTACATTGTCATTTAAAAATCCAGCATTTTGTAACTTAAGAAGCGTTCCATTATTGAGGTGTATTTTCACCCACAATATAACCCACATTAAGGTTAGAGTTTTTTTATTTAACAATGTTCAGTGAACAGTTAACAATTATTTGGTCAGAGCTTAGTTTTGAAATGCACATGATTTGGAGTTGCTAATAAAAACGCTACGCGTCAATAGACAAAAGAAATTTATCGAATAGAGTTCAAATGTATTTTGTAACATTTGACTGAATAACGAAAACAAAATAACGGTCGGTCCGTTTCCAGTAATTGAAAAAAGAGGGTTGTAGTGTAAGGCAGGAACAATTACTTTAAGGTACTCCGTGGCATATTTGGTCCCGCCGTCAAAGAACAGAATTGTTGTAGGCGAATATACAATTTTGAATTAGACAAACTCATACCAGGTCAACCAAATTGATTGTAAAAACAATCAAAAACAAAATAGATTGAGATGGCTTGGTGGACACGTAGTACGCGCATGGAGGAGGAGCGTGTACCGAAAAAACAGTTAAACAGTAAACCAGAAGGTAGAAGTAGAACCGAAGAAGAATTAAGGCGAAATGGCTAGATGCCGAGTAAACTGTGATATAAAAATCCTTAAAATTTGGTATTGGAAGACATTGCGGCTGCGGATAGGTCATGTTGGAAAAGCGTGTTGTAGAAGGCTAAAACCACACCTGGGCTATAAGGCCATGGAGTAAGTAAGTAAGTAAGTGTAAGATAGTTTATCTAAACTATAATCTTAATGAAATGACCCAGTTTCAAATGGCCAACTTATTGAAATTGTATAATGAATGTTGTTCTTTAAATGGAACTGGTTGCATATCGAACAGATGTGACTGTACAAGAACTAAGTCCCTTTGGGGGAGTGGTGGTATTAGTAAAAAGGGAGAATAATGTATCTACACCGATCTTCTTTAAACAATTATCATCATCTTCACGGTGTCTTGGTCATTGGGTTTGGCAATAAGTAACCTATAAATGAACAGACAACATTACAAATTTGTGTGTGACAGTTTTAACAACTTTCCGTTTGACCATCTAGTCAATTATTTATTTGAAGTAGTTCTTGCATATGATTGGAGCAAATTAATTGCACAAAAACTATTCACAATTTCTGGTACACTGTTAAAACATGATAATAATAATAATGATGTCAATGTACAGTTATAAATGTAACGGTATAAATAGCGGAAAGTGAGCCCAACAACAACAGCGAAAATAAAACATTTTATTATTCTGATTTTTAATTGATTTTAATAATATTTTTAATTTGTTAATTAATTGTTTAGTTTAGGAAAAAAAAAAAAAATATATAAGAGAAAATATAAAACAAATTAAAAATTATAATAAAAATAAAAATAATAATAATAATATTTATATTTATAATATTTATAATGATAATAATAATAATAATGATAATAATGATAACACGCAAATATAATAATTAAGAAACATATTTAAATAAGATTCTTTCATACGCAACTGAACACAAAAACATATTCTTCTTCTTATACAACTTTCAACCATACGTCACAATTTTTGTACCTTAAATTTAATTAATTTTTTATTTATTTATTTATTTATTTATTTATTTATTTATTTATTTATTTATTTATTTATTTAATTGTTTGTTGTTGTTTTTGTATATTATTAATTTGCTCGATCGAAGGATTGTTGTGAGCGCTGAATGTTATCACTGCTGTTGTTGCTGTCCAAATACTTCTTGTGATGCATAGGTTATATATAAAAATCCATCATGACTACGATATTCGGCATAAATTTCGGCAATTGTACGGCTTAACGATACCATCGCTCGATTATTAATTAGTAAAAATAAAGCTTTACTTGGACCAATTTTCATTCGATTACGAATTATAGCAATAAATTGTGACATTGTAATTTCTTGTGGCACCAAAAACTTTCGTTTATCCAAATTGGGTAATTCAAATTCTTTGTAATACCGTTCGACAATAATCTGTAAAATTCGAATCATAAAAACAAAAAAATTATTAATAAATTCTAAATTAAATAAATCACAAAAAATTATACAACAACCAATTGTGGGTTTTTTTTTTTTTGCAGTGTACTACATTTAAATAAAAAAAAGAAAATGGAGTTGAATCAATATAAAAATGGATTCCAATCAAATGGATTTTAAATTAAAAAATAATAATCAAACTTTTACTACTGCGCACATTATTTTCGTATTTCTATAATTTACAAAATTACTGTAAATTAAAGTATTTACACACCGCCCCCTCCCCCTCGCACAAGTAGCCTACCTAACAATAGATTGCAATCGGTTGTGAAACGGCATAGAGAAAGTAATAAACATAGAGACCATCAAAACGCGATACACAGTAATTTAAAATTAACATACAGACGAATTGTGTCAGACGTAAGTGTCACGTACACATAGGTAACAAACAAATAGGCCAATTCCAATATAATGAAATTTAAAATTTTTTAAACTAAAAGTAAAGTATACTTTTGGCCGCTGCACATAACAATTAACGTCCGATTAAAAGAGTACAGTTATCTATTGTTATTCGGTGCCTTGGTCTATGCGCAACAATAAATTGTGTTAAGTTTATCGGCAAAATAATATGATGGACGGTTTCAATTTTGTTTTGTGGTGGTGGTGGTGTATAGCAAACAATAATAAACCATAACTTACCGGCATTTTTGTTGGAAATTTCATACGAATTGCTGATGCTTCATCTTTACAATCATCTGGAAAAGTCAAAATAAATAAATTAAATTTACATTTGTATTTAAGTTGTGCCATAAATGAAATTGTTGTCATTAACTTTAAACAAACACATACACACACACACACACACCAACACCTATAGCATTATATTATTTGAAACGTGCAGAATCGTATATTTTCTAACATTTGATTACTTCGAAAATAATCAAAGTGTACTATAACCCTACAGCGTCAACCGCCTCCTAGAATATAACCAAATGATGGTAAGGGATGATTATCAATTTGCAGAACCAGACAGGAATGTGGTGTTTTTTTTTCATATAAACACTTTTAAAATATCCATGTCCAAACCGTCCAATAGAAATTAGAACTAGAACTTGATCATATCTTATAAAAATTGAGTAAAATTGAGTGTGATAGATATGAATGATTAAGGGGGGGGGGCTCATGGACATGACAAAGTGCTCAGGAAAATTATGTGTCTATCAGATCCATATATTATTGTAGAAAGTGATTTTAGTTAATTTTCGAAATGAGGGTGTATACGACGAACAGGTATGGCATTACCTGATCCCTTACCGTTTTGTGCCCATTTGGTTTATTTCCGCAAACAGAGACCTGTGGAACCGACACTAGACACAGCGGATAACTATTTATAAAAAAAATCATATTAATTTAATTGAGCTCTGGATTTTGGTACAGGTAACAAATGAAAGCAAACACACGCTTCGCTTTCAGTCGTTGTAGCTGCAGAAAGGCGACTAATTTTTGGTAACCGATTATATGTGTAATCATGATTTTGAGTGGACCAATTATAGAATGGGTGACCAAACAATTTTATCAAATGGTTAGAGTGGAGTACACAGTACATTTACATTTGGAATTTAGTTAGATTTAATTGTATAATGTTAAACACACATTGGTAAATTCTATTGTGTGTTATTGTGCTTGAGACTACACCCACTAATTCCGAGTACACTCACAAAAGCATTCAATCGAATTTGATGTGCATTTAATATAAATTGGCAACATCTTCGGGTCATTTAGGGGTGAGAATTGTCTCACATAATTCCTTACCGATCAGTGAGGGGGGGCGGTATGATCTACGAACGCCATTTCCATTTAACAACAAACACCATTGAGATACTATTTCTACAGAGAACGTTTCTTCTGTCTCTACCCAACCGATAGTATCTCTATGACAACTTTAAAAACGCATCACACCAGAGGGAGGTGAGTTTAATTGCAACGGTAATAGAGAACCCAAATGAAAATCACAGCCAGAAATGAGCGTAAATCATAGTCATACCAGTTTTCTTTCTACGACACAATTGTTTGGTAGAAATAGACGCTTTCATAGGCATACACTTATTATTGTATAATATTTAATTAACAAAAAAAAAACAAAGAAACCCAACAACTCAACTCACTTTTACGTTCCGAATTACTAAATTCCACATTGTAATAATTGTCGCGATTGACGTGCCTCATTTTAACACGTGCGTTACAAACATCTAACGAAGACGTCATAAATAAATTTTTTGTTAAAGCCAAAAAATTGTTACAAAAATGTAACGAAAAAAAAAAAAATTAAAATAAATAACCGTTAAAAAAAAAAAGAAAATGGTTTTTTGTTTTAATTTTTATTTTTTAAATCACAATTTTTCACTTTTTACTTTTTTTTTTTTTTTTTTTTTGTTGCAAAAAATAACCACAAAAATTTAAATTAATTTTTAATTACAATAAAAAAAAAAATGATTAATAAAAGCGGCTGCGCGCAACGTACAACGACACAAAAAACAAAAAATAAATAATTAAATTAAATTGAATTTTTTTTTTAATTTAAAACTGTAAATTTTTTTCGAATAATTTATGAAATTAAAAAAAAAAACGCACGAAAATTAAGAGCTCGATACAACGAACGACAAACAGAAAACAATTATTTAAGTTAATAGTTAAGTTCTTTTGGGAGGTCCACACTCGACCAGATGTCTCCATAAACTGAACTGAATTACGAGATTTTTTGTTTATATTACACCCACCCCGCAATTGAAATTATTTTAATACAATGATAATAATTAATTAATCATTACACACACACACACACACACACACAACACACACACAAAATATATGTTGGATCAATGAATAAATTCGTGGCGACCGCTTTTTCACACAGCGCATCTATTTGATAATTTTTGAATTGTTTTTATATTGCGCATACGCACTTCTGATACGCTGATCGATTCGTTGTGTCAGTTTTTGACATAAAAATAACCAAAACAAAAAACGTTGTTCTCTTGTCTGATAATAATTAAAGAATGCGATTGAGATTGAGGGGCTTAAGTGTTAAGTGTAATTCATAGAAAAACATTTCTATTCGAGATTATTTGTAACATACGGCTCCTGCATTCCGGGGTAATATGGTGGCGGTAGATCGATAATGTCAATATTCATAGGGTGGTGGACAGAATCTCGTTGTGCTATACAACAAATTAACAAATTAAAATCATTTCCTCTATCTCTCTCTCTCTGTCTCTATCTCTCCGAATTCAAATAGCAAATGATTTCCATTGATTAACGCAAATGTGTTACACACAAAAAACAAAACCATCAGATCCGTTCTGATACTTTTTTAAACTATTTTATCTACTGTGGATCACTGTATAGTAGAATAGTTGCCAAAAAACATTAGATCAGATTCACCCCGAATGGAAGATGAAGGCAAAACTATGCAACGGTAACTTCTGCGAAGGAAAACACCGACCCCAAAATTAAATGAACAGAACAATAGTTGTGTGTGTGTGAGTGTGTGTGTGTGTGTGTGTGTGTATTTATTTAACCGAAAAAAAGGGAATATTAATGAAGGCACGAATTTATGCAACCATCCAATATATTCAAATAAATCTTGAACTTAAGTTTTTAGTCTATGTACAAAAAATATTATTATAAATTTATAAATAAAATGGGTGCTTTCGATGTGGATACACTGGACGGTGCACCGGTGTGTAATGTGTGTGAGTGTGTATTTTATTCGAGATTTATGTATATTGGGTACATTTTTATATTATATATAGTTTTGGAGGTGGGGCGGGGTGGGGTTGGGTGGTGATGGATATCGTGGATATCACAGATATTGTTACATCCATTTTAAGTATTTCCGATTATGTGATTTAAAAGGTTAAGGTTTTGTTATTGAACAGATAACCCCCCAAAATTCACTAATCATTCATTGAATAAATACCGATACCACAACCACCACCACCACCACCACCACATTCTGACTCTGATAGTATTTAATATGATCCAGAAATTCAAATTCCTCTTTGGTGACCTATAGATTTCACTGCCTTGTATTGCCAGCCACCAACTCCCTCATCTTAAGTATATATTCACACTACGTTGTCGTTGTCAAACGACAGTGTACAAAATGTTGCACTATACTATTGGAATTTACAACCTTTGACAATTTGCAGTGCATTTTCATGTGCAAAGTAATTGCTAATGCTAAATTTTTAAACAAACATTCAATCTCAGTGAAGAGCTCAGTTTTGAAATGGATTAACGGGAAATGTAATCACTACAATTCATTCAATCACATTTTAAATGTCACATAAATTTCCATTCCATCGAACGGTACATTTTGTAAACATATTTCGTGCGTTTCACATAAAAGTGTTGTGGCACTTAAGAATCACCAATAGCAAACAGCCGATCATTTTTTGTAACTGTACAATATTTAATCATTTTAATTGAGTCCATAAATAGACATTAAATTCGAATTTGTACACAATCAAACAAACATACAAAGTATAATGTGACGGTGGCGGTGGTGTGTGTGTGTGTGTGGGTTTTTCTCATATATGTAAATATGTAAATGTGATGCGCTATGAGCTGCGCGATGGTAGTATTATTTGTTATATCAATATTTTTATTATTATTATTTTTTGTTTTTGTTTGTTTTTTTTTTAACAGATTACAACAATTTTGTTGCTGCGCAGAAATATAAAAATCATATAATTATAATTAGATTTTGTTTTAATTAATTTAATATGTTTCTTTTGCTATTTATTTTTGCGTCACCACGGAACGGATTATCAATTTATTTTATGTTTATCATTTCTGGCTAATAAATAATTAATAAATATAGAAATTTGGATGGATTTATTATTTAACGCAGGAATCAGAATAATAAACAAAATTTATGTTTTTTTTGTTTTAAATATTTGGCTTAAATTAATTTTTGTAGGTCGAATGAAAGTAAATTAATAAAAATTAACTTAAATGTGGTATTTTTCTGAATCCGGTAAAATTTTACGCATATTGGTTTTTGTTAATTAATCGAAACCATACGCGCACATTACCACAGCTAAAACAATTTTCAAACATATCCCACCCCATCTATTTGCCAGACAAATGTGTAACAAAATTATATTACCGTTATGTTGGCACAAACAAACACTGGTCCAGTTGCGATCCATTAATTTGTTAGCCGTCCAAAAGAACTGTTACATGATTTCACATAAAATCCTCTTTAATTCACTTCGATTACATGAGACACAAGTTCGAATACATTTTAACACAACGGCATGCAACTTGAATTACGTCATTTGCTTCGGAATGACCTTGTATGACCGTTTTCTTAACGACATTTGCAAAGTCATATTGTCATATTGTTTTTAAAGCAGAACAACGTGTGTTTTTTTAATTTGTTTCATAACATTTTATGAAAAAATGTACTCACTTAACATTTTGTTGGCCACCAATTAAAAGTGAACTTGATGCCGTTTTGGGGGGACCGATACGATCACAGATTATCAAAATTGGAACCGCAAAGTGTCTATAATTATTCTTCGAATATTCTAGTAGTAGTAGTAGTAGTAGTAGTAGTAGTAGTAGTAGTAGTAGTAGTAGTAGTAGTAGTAGTAGTAGTAATAGTAGTAGTAATAGTAGTTCCTGTTGACCAACCATCATCAATAAAACTATTGAAATAAATGTCTGAAAAAGGTGTAGAAACTTTAAGCATAAAAACCAGAACTTCGAATAACTTCGATACCTAGACAACAACAGAACGGTTTCTTATAAATCATTGCCGTTTATTTGAAACCCGATCTATTGGCGCGTTGCTTCACACCCGACCATCACATAAATAGTGCCATGTCTCCTATTCTTATAGGGAACATTTAGAATAAAAGGTAATTTGTGATGGAGATGGTTTTTGCGCACAGTGTCCACACAAGCACAGCCAAATTCTTTATCCGTCCGGTTAGCAATACAATTTAATCAATTCCGAATAGACAGGATAAGCAATAGACGTTATTAAATTAAAAGCATCGATCTCATTATCCTAACTGTCGGCCGATTCATATGCTAATAAATACGTTGGTATACCGTATACGATTTCCTAAGCAAGCCAATATTTTATTCTGATTCTTCGGAATTTGGTACAAAAATAAAATAAAATTAATATTTCTAAGTATTTCAAAATCTACACATTTCTTCGGATACTTCTAATTCTAGCAAACCAACTACCACAACAACGTTGTGCCATACATTTGCCTAACAAATAGACATATCGAATAGAACTATATTATAGTCACAGACAGAAGGTCAGGTGCAATAGCGACCGGAAGCATGAACAACATCGTCCGCATCACTCGACTATCAGCAGCCAGCCTGGTCATTCACATTAAATTCACAGTGAATGTAATCGATGTTGTGAATGCATTGTTTAAATGGATTCATTAAACTCTCTTTAACAATACTAGACATACCATTAAAAATTTTCATTTAAATTAAGGTACATTGCCCCAGGACATGTTATCGACTGGGTCGGTAATGCAAGTAGTTCAACGCCTTTGATTAACACTCACTCAAACGTTACTTTATCTTCAACTTGACATTGTTATTATACACTTTATTTCCTGACATTCATCACCATTTCCGTGCACAATAAAATTATTGTCAGTTCAATTTTATATTAAACATATAATAAAAATTTAAATTCTAAAGTTCAGCGACACATAACTTAAAAATTTTCCATTGATACAAAGCCCCCGAGAGATAAAAGTATGAAAATAAAGAATATATTCAAAACAAAAAACACATTCACACAATATCGAAAACACACACACACACACACGGCAAGTTTATTGTATTTTTGATTCATTCTGGATAGCGGTTTATTCTATTTTTAGAATTATAAATTTATTTATTGTTTATTTTGTTTTGTTTGTTTGTTTCGTTTGTTATTTGTTTGTTTCGTTTGTTTATTTGTTTGTGTTTCGTTTGTTTGTGTTTCGTTTTATAAATTCAATACAATATTTATTAATTGTTTATGAAAAAAATGCAGTGTGTTTGCATTGCGTATTTATTGATAACGCATTGCAGTAAAGGAAAGTGATAATAATGCGTGTGCGTTTGTGTGTGTGTGTGTGTGTGTGCGTTGGCCAAGTCTGTTTTGTTTATAATAACAATAACATGTGATAAGAGCAATCAGGATTTGTGTAGGCTTTTTTCTGTATTTTTGGTTTAAATCATCATCAATCAATCCCTTAAACCTATGCAATCGAAAAATAATTGTGTAATTCAAATTCTAAAAAATCTGTACAAAATGTATTAATTGAATGTAAAATACACCTGTAATAAAATTGACATTTGTGAGCCTCATATTACACCGAACAAGTTATGATATTCGTTTACTAGATCTCTAAAAAGACTGCTATGTTCTCCTTTTGGCTAAGTAAAACATCTTCATTATTTACGGTTACGGCATCCCAATGATGCCATTGAATACGATAATAAAATACAATCAATAAACAAATGGATGTGCGGACAAATGTCTGAACACAATACAATTCCCTTTCAATGGATTATATTTATCCATTCTTTAAAACCTTTGGTCAATCAATGCAAAAACATCACTGATCTCTTAACAAAACGCAGCAGTATTTGCAAGTTCTGTCATTGGATATTCTCCATTTTGATAGTAAATTGTACGGTGTCCACCAGTTTATGTACCATCCCAAACGATTCTTAGTTTCTATTTTGCTGCGGCCGTTTTAGAACCTCTTGCGTACCCATGGCTAAAAGAATTTTTTGTAATATTTAGTTCCCCATTGCAATTTTGTACGACCATCGGTTTGCCCATATTACGATTGTGTTCTTATAGCCTACTTTATTAAACCTCAGATACAAATCCATCAAAAATGAGTTGAAATACTGAATTTTCTGAGTTCTTAAATACACCAGAAAGAAATTCTGGTAGTTCTATTGACTAGAGATCGTGATCATCTTATACAAATTTTTTTGAAAATGTACTCAAATATTGAATTTTTAAGTTCTTACATACACCAGAAAGAAATTCAAGAAGTATTATTGCTTGGAGATCGTGATCATCTTATACAAATTTTCTTGAAAATGGTCTCAAATATTGAGTTTTTAAGTTCTTAAATACACCAGAAAGAAATTCAGGTAGTACTATTGCCTGGAGATCGTGCTCATTTTATATAAACTTTCTTAAAAACGGTCTCAAATACTTAATTTTAACGTCTTAAATACACCAGAAAGAAATTCAAGAAATACTACTGCCTGGAGATCGTGGTCATCTTATACAAATTTTCTTGACAATGGTCTCAAATACACCAGAAAGAAATTCAGAAAATACTGCTACCTGAAGATTAGGCTCTGCTGTTACAAATCCCTGAAAATTTTCGACAATATTGATTTCCTAGTTCTTAAAATACACAAGAACGAAATTCAGAAAATACTACTGCTCGTGCCCCGCACAAATTCATGAAAATGGTGTGAAATTTTTAAAATTTGAAGCTTCCAAATACCGCAGAAATAAATTCGAAAAAACTCTTCCACCAGATTGCCGGATTATGCTCGCCATTAAACACAATTTTATTGGTCAATGCACAGGCAAATACTTTACAGCAGCGGCAACAAAGCGGCACAACAACAACACTGTGCCCACCAACTGGTGCAGAATCAATGTTGTTACCAAGACTTATGGGTTTCTTAATAACAGAAATTGCTGACAAATATTTAAATGCAACTACTCCATATTCCATTGGTTGTTCTATCATCACCTTTGCCCACTTCCATAAATAATGCTTTACTACCACATTTCTATGCATTGAATGACAATTGTATAATTTTAAAGACACTCCAAAGGTGTCTCAATTGTAAATAGGTATTAGCAAATTCGAAACACTTGACACCCGACACCTTCTGAATTGTTGTCACAGCGGCTGACGCTACCAAAAACCTCAAGTCCCTTACGTATAGATTTAATTTTTTCATAATAATTTAATTTAACAATTCCCAAAAAAAAACTCAAAACTTAATTTTTACATTTTTAATAATTTTAAACATTTTATTCTTCTATTCAATTGTTATTGAATCAATCGTAAAACTAATGACAAAATTACACGAAATAATTAACTAATTAATTAAATTTAAATATAAATAAAAACAATAACACTCACACACACACACTCACACACACACACACACACACAAACAAAAATATAATTATAATTATAAAATTTTCTTATTAATTAATACATTTGAACCGACAATACATACGAAAATAATATTAACTATAAATTAAAATATATTAATTTAATTAATTAGGTACGTCGACTAATTAAATGGTGAATAATTTCGTTTGAATTATATTTAACGGCTACATCGAATGGCGTACGGGATAGTGAATCTTTTAAATTGGTGTCACAACCCAGAGCGATAAGCAATTGAACAATTTCAACATTTTTGGGATTACGGCAGGCCATCAAGAGGGCAGTTTCACCGTTCCGATCGATTGCATTTAAATCGATATTTGTTCGATTGCAAAGTAATTTAACCATTTTTAAATTTGATAGTAAACATGCAAAATGAAGTGGTGTCATTTGCATGTTATTTTGATTGGCATTCACATCACGGTTTTGTATATTCAAATACACTAAACATCCGACCACATTGTTATTTAAAATGCTACAATGTAAACTAGTAATTCCACAGTCATTTGCTCGCAAATATTGTAAGCCATTGTTAACTAGTATTTTTAAAGCGGTTACATCGCCACGTTGACAGGCCACCGATACCAAACTCAAACCATTTTTATCGATTGCATTTACATTGGCCCCAAATTTTGTAAGCAATAAAATTAATAGTTGATAATAGCCTTTGGCCACTGCCACATGTGTGGCTCGTTTTCCTTCATCATTTTCACATTCAACCGAAACACCTAGCGATAAATATTTTTTAACATTTTCAATGTCATTTATTTCGACGGCCTTAAGAAAATTCGTACATCGTGTTTCATCATTATTATTATCATTTGTATTGCTATTGGTGGCACCATCATCACAATCACCACCACCATCACCAACACTACCACCATAAACACTACTACCACCACCACCACCACCACCACCACCACCACCACCACCACCACCACCACCACCACCACCACCACCACCGTCCATTGGGTCGTCTTCATTTAATGCAATCGATTTATAAAATTTTGAGTTATCGGTTTCTGGAGGTGGCCGTGAAATTAATAAATTTATAATAGTACACTTATTACATTTAGTTGCAACATCTAAAATTGTATCTTTACTTAAATCAAATAAATTTATGTTATAACCGCGTGCGATAAAAAATTGAATAATTTCTTTATTTCGGGGATACCGACACACCGACAGCAGCGCCAACTCACATTTATCATCGATTGCATTTGTAGCCGTCCGCCTGACGCTGAACAATTTTACAATTTCTAATTTTGAAAAATGACACATATAATTGGGTGGTGGCGGTGGTGCATCGTCCACCGTGACCAATGGCAATGCATTTACCATAACCGAATCCAATACATATTTACATTTAATCATAGAATTGGTAAAAACGCATGCGTGCAATACGGAATCGGCAAAAATATTTTTTTGTGCATTTAAAACGAATAATTTCAATTCGGTAATATCCAACAGATGGCATTCCGTTTCAATCAAATTGTAATCCACATAATTTACGTCTGGCTGATAATTTTTAATTATTAATTTTAATGGATCAAAATAATCACTTGCAATTGCCACATACAAAGTTGAAATATCATAACCGTTATAGGTTTCACATTTAGTAGTACTTCTATTGGCACGAATCGTCCGTTTTCTCTGAAATTTTTTACCGACAATTTTTGATATCTGATATTTTTTTTTTCTTTTAATATTACTTAATGCCATTTGGATTGGATCAGAATTTTTTTTTCTTGCTTTTCAATTTTTTTTAAATTGACGACAGAAAATTTCAACAAAATGTGACTCGATGCAATTTAGTACTTACAATGTAAGAAAAAAAAAAAAACCGAAATGAACTGTTATAAAATAGAAACAATCGATTTATATATGGCCCAATCCACAATGATCGGTTGCGCTACGTTGACCACAAATTATATAATATTTTTGTGCTGTTAACCGCTGACCATGGTATACCATTTTCGATGAGATGCGCGTTGCGAACGGGGGTACAACGAATGTTATTTGACGAAAAACTTGTGAA
This sequence comes from Bibio marci, assembly GCA_910594885.2. Taxonomy (NCBI): domain Eukaryota; kingdom Metazoa; phylum Arthropoda; class Insecta; order Diptera; family Bibionidae; genus Bibio; species Bibio marci. Next base: position 16,975,504 of record OU343119.1, on the reverse strand, counting down.
AATTATACAATTTTATAAATCACCGTCGATTCGCGCGGCGACCACTAACGTTTGAAGAGTTTGCCAAAACATTTTTAATTAATCGACGTTTACGATCTGTCGCATCATCGAAATGAACGCTCGTCGTACACATTGTGGTTACACCATAATTAAATTAAAATGATAACCGCCTCCTCTTTTTAATTGCAATGCCATTCAATTTGACACCAGACCAGAGAGAATAAAAATGGATGAAGAATGATGAGAATAATAAAATTAAAAAAGTAATAATTAAAAAGTAATGAATTGACAACAAAAAGGGGTGGAGTTAGTTTTTGTTAATTTTTATATAGTTTTTTATCTTCGTTTCTAAACATGAAGTTTTTTTGTTGGCAGATGTGAACGAAAATAAATAAATTCGATGCTATGCAATTCGGTGCTATGTAGCGGTTAAAAAATTCTCTTTTGTTTGAGCCAATGGTGTTTGTGCCATTTACTTTGCTGCAACGCAACAGTATTGCCACTGTAGATCGGTAATGCCTAATGGTGGTCACACACTGCTACGCACTTTTCTTCGCCGAGCTGTATAATTTCGTATTGTAAGCGGCCATAAGTTATGATAAGTTAAGTTGTTTACAACACCAAACCCAAAAGTTTACGGTTTAGGTTTGTGGTTTTATAAATTTCCATGTAGCGATTTGGTAAACTCAAATATTATTTATTTAAATCATTTCAAATTCTCTGAAATGAAGTAAACCAGGATGGAAATAAAGGAATAGAAAAATACGTTAAATAGTATTTTTGAAGGTTTGAGCAAGAATCAGCTATGCCCATCCCATTGGAATACAAATCATTAAACCATTTCGTCATTGCCGTCGGTAAAATCATGCTGATGATACGGAATATTTATACTAAAATTAAATCAAATTGATTGGAATGATAAATTTATTGTGCAAATTAGAGGTTTCTACTCCATTGAAAACATCATTGCCGAACCGTAACCAAATCTTATGCCATTGAAATGCTGTACAGTTGTTAATTAACTTAACAGAAAATCTGCTAAATTGGACAAGAACTATATTTGATAGAATCTAGAAAATATTTGATTTATGGCAGATGTGACCAAATAACGGGTGACACATTGTCAAATGTCAATTTAACAGTGACACATTAATAAATGCAGTTTCAAAATGTGTGTTCGCTGAAATTGACAGTGGAAAAAGTTAATTTAACACTGAGAAACGAATAACTGTGTACAATTTTTGGAAAATTTATGATTTTATACCATAATAATATGGCGAAAAGAAGTGACAAAATTTTGCAGGATTACTACTTCTCACGTCGTCCATCCATTTTCTGATCGCCGCGCACAATACTTTAAATGACATCGCAGTTAAGGGAGTTTGGTACCACCTCAGCCGTATCTGCGTTGCTTAGGAAAACATTGCATTTGTCATTCCATCAGTCGATGTTTCAAATCGTTGCATTGAGTATTCAAATCGGGCTCAAAGTTATGCACGCGGGCATTCAATATTAATTCAATATCATATATTATTCGGTCGGACAATAATACTATTATTATTATAATTATAATTGTGTAACAAACATTTTGTGAGATAAACTATATTTTAATTATAATGTTTATTTATTATTTAATATAGAAATGTTGTTATCACACCCGGCCGGCTTTTAATGATTTCAACTAAACATTGACTGGCGCTATATACACAACGGGGTGTACCAATTTTAAAGCCCCCACGCACGAATCATTCGAATGGGAATGCTCAAAACAAAACATTTTTCTTATCGAAGGTGACCGGTGTGCCGGTGGTGGTGGTGGTGGTGATCTTGAACCTTCAAGGGAAAAAACCGTTTTTTTTTTCCTTCAATTATATTGGTCCCGCTATGGCGCCATCATCAGCAAAGTCTGCGTCAATGCAACACTGAAGTATAGTTAAATGCTGTGAAAGAACTGTGAACGCCGTAGCGTTATTGTGCTATTCTATTGCTTTAAGTATTTTCGCATAGCGTACGCACATCAAGACTAAAGTGAAAGGGGGACGGGGTGTTATTTTAATCGAACGGTAGCTTAAAATGCCGTTGCCACCCTGTTCAACATGTAATTTAAAAATATAATATTATAATTATCACATTTCATATTTCATATTTCTTAATTGATATAATTATATTTAATTATTGTATTTTATATTATCTCACTTGAAATGTTTATGTATTTTTTTGTTATTTATTTAAATAATAATGTATTAAAGTTAAAAGCTACAGTTTAACCTCTGTCATACCGAAAATCTCTTTGTCATACGAATATTTTATTGTCGGCGGGGTTTTCGTTCTATTATTTTCGAACACTTTACAATATTTATATGATTTACAATATTACTGTATTCTTTGACCACGCCCCCCCCACCCCCCATCACCGTTACCTAACCTCACATATTTTTCGTAATGAAAATTCGTAATTCGTAAAGTAGATTGAAAAAATATCGGTAATCGTTCAATCATCAATAATAATTCGGAACAATTTCTCATTTCATGAAAAACCGTAAAATGTTTGCATCGCTGGATACATTCGCAGGGCGCGGTCCTCGAAAATCTTGATCCTTGATCCTTTAAATTGAAATATTCTATAGTTAATCTGATATTTTTGAATTGACTTATTCTTATAGTTTCATGTTTTTCATTAATTTTATGCAGTCTCTCGATTATAATTATTATATAATTTTCGGATCGTACGTAGAACGCACGTGACCATACATCGACTGGCGATTGTGCTGTATAATTGATTATTTTTTTATAATTTCAATGTTGATAATGATTCGGTATGTATTTTGGTTGGTTTATTATTTATAATTAATTTTTAATTAAATATTATATTATAAAAATGCGCAATAATGTGCGCTGGCACATCAGAAAAATAAAACAAAAGTTTGTCCAAACAAATTTCAATTATTGCGATTATTTTCAAAAATAGAATATAAAAAAAACGGATGAGATCAAAGTTTAACTGTGTTAAAAACAGTGGTAAACAATGTATGAAAGTTGTCTGACTGGACGACGTGAGCAGGTGTCACAAAAAATGTGAATGGTTTAAATTTGGACACAACGACAGCGATCATTGCTATGACCTACAAAATCTTATTAGTGTTAAAATCACCCCTTTGGCGAACGATCAGCATTGCATTCGATTTCATTTTCTATTTAAATTATTTCGTTTGCGTTACTCTCATTTACGATGGTGCCGATGACGGCCATGACTTAATGTTCACTGCAATAATTAAAACACAAATATTTTCATTACCAATTAATCGGATACAAGAAATAGAAATGGAATGCGAATCGTTTGCGGTGCAGAGCCGTCTTTAGTTAATGTATCTAATATCGCATGGATATGTCATTCATAAACTGTCATCCCATCATCTCTCTCTTTAATTTTATTCTAACATAAAATTTTTTCCATCATTTTAACATCTCAAGTCACGTTTAACCTTTCGTTTCGGTTTTCCAATTAATCGATTCGGCCGTGTGCATTAATATTAATATTAAATAATGACCAGTTGGGTGTCGAACACTAACGATAATATCGAAAATAATGAATCATTACAGGAAATAGTAAATGGAAATTTTCATGCCAGTGTATCGGCAAATAATATTGATTTGGTTATAAAATATTTGACAATGGGTGCCGATGTTATGTGTCAAGATATATATGGTGATACGGCAGTGCACACCGCCCTACTTCAAGGCCACTACAATCTGTTAGACGAATTAATTGGAAAATATGGAGCCGATGTGAATGCAACCAATATCGATGGCCAAAGTTTGATCGTAAAAGCATGTGTTTCGGATGACTTAAAGGCATTACAAATATTACTTAAACACGGAGTCAAATTGGGAATTGATGCAAAACGAAATACGCCATTGCATTGGTGCATTCGTTTTAAAAGTAAAGCGATTTGTAAATATTTATTGGACGCACAGCTCGTCGATGTTAACGCAAAAGATGGAATATCAAATGCTACAGCATTACATTGGGCATGCCGTACTGGTAATTTGGAAATGGTAAAATTGCTTTGCACACGCAACGACATCGATTTAAATGCACTGAATGATGTCGGTGATACTGCATTTCTTATCGCATGCACCGGTAACACAGAAATAGTACGGATTCTTATCGAACACGATTGTGACATCAATTTGGTGGACACAACCAATAGGACACCATTGGATCGAGCCTGTGAAGCAAATGCACTGGACAATGTTAAACTCATATTTAAACATCCGAAATTAAATAAAATTAAATGTAATGCAAATACAAGCCATTATTTGGCCGACAATTGTTATGCGGAACTGTTGAGTGAATACGACAATATTGAGTTAAATTAATTTAGTTGTTCAACTGTAAAATAGAAAATATAAAACAACAAATTTCCGCCAAAAATTTCTATTTCCACAGAAAATGTATTTACAGTGTATGCGTGAGTGTGTGTGTGTGTGTGTGTTTGTAATTTTTTGTGTGTGTGTATTGAATTGTATTTTAAATTAGTTAAGTTTATAGTTAGCGATATGTTTTTAGAATTGATTTAAAATTAATATGTTGTAACAAAAATTACAATAAAAAATTTTAAAACACACATTTTATTGATCACGTCAATTTTGAATTACAATTATGGAAGTGATTAAAGAAGGAACGGACACCGTAATTGTGCAGCAAAAGTGGGTATAGAAAATAAAATCACCAAAATCAACGTTGTACATCGGTTGATCGATAAAACCTATTCTTAATCATAGATATTGAAACCATTTAAAGGTTAGTGAAATTCAGAAATTAAAAAAATTAACAAATATTTTCGAAAAACTTCTCCGTTCAACAACCGATGAACGGGAACACAGAATTCGGCGGAAACCGCATGTATCCAGGGGCGAACTGGTGGCGACCAGAAAAATATTCATCATTCAGAGAAATAGAATGACGGAATAGTTCAATTGCATTCTGTGACCATTATCGTATTTATGTGCTGACGGTACTCTACTGAAATTTACCGAAATCACACTTTTGCTGACCACACAATTCCGCTTCATGTTTTAAGTTGCATCGGCACGGACGACCAATCCATTATTTTCACATACTTATTTTATTATTGTAGATTGCCCATAAGCGAACAAATGATAATTTGTTGTAGATCATTTTGAAGTTACTTTGGCCACTTTGATTTTTGGTTTAAACCACAATTAACGTCAGTCATTAATGACAAAATCAAGTGGCCTTATAATGCGTAGGTGTTACGAACATTTAAAATATCGGAATAACCAAATTCGTCAAAATTTCTTATAATTCTTTTGATCGTAAAACATTGTGATCCTCATTTTTTTTTATCTACTACTTTTGACATTGTTCATTATAATATTAATGTCAAAGAATTTTAATCAAAATCATGGATCATGGACAAAAAATTGATCGGGTTCATTTGGCTACTGTAATGTCGAAATTTTTCGGTGGAGCGATACTGTACTTTATAAATTTTTTAAATTGAATTAAAAATTAACCAAAAATTATTCAGGAGCAGATGAATCGCACACGTTTTTCTGAATCGTGTCGTTGTAACTATTGTCTTGCTAGAAAAAAGTCGATCACATAATTCCAGTGTCAAACTTATCCGTATAGAAATATTTAAATTCAGTTGATTGACATTGCGCAACAACGTTCAAAATTGTCTAAACAGGCAATACTTTTTTGTTAATCAACTGTCAAATTTATGGAAAAAATGTTCCTGAAATATCTACTCAATATTCTAATAAAATTTTTAATCTGGTAATACTTTTTCCAGATTTAACAAATACCACAATTATCTAATCAGTTCTATTTGAAATTTCAATGTGGATGGATCGTTTTTCGGTTTATAAAAATTACCGTAAAAGTGAAATAGTTAAAAATTAATCGAAATTACCAGAAAATTCGAAAATCAATATATTTTTGTATTAATATAAACCAAAAGAAATCAAATTATTAGTGGAAATGGATGGAAAACGAAATCGAAGTGACGAGAAGCAACAAAATTTGTTGGCTGATAAAAAATTACACAAATGCAACGTTTGTCAGAAAACATATTCAACTAAATCAAACTTGGCACAACATATAAAAATGCACAGCGGTAAAAATTTATTCAAATGTGACGTCTGTTCGAAAGAATTTAAAACAAATCGTGAATTTAAAATTAATAGTGCAAGTCATACTGGAGTGAAACCATACAAATGTATCCATTGTCCGAAAGCATTGGCAACAAAACAACGTCTAAAACTTCACATTGCAACTCATACTGGAGTGAAACCATTTAAATGTAGCCATTGTCCGAAAGCATTTGCATCAAAACAACAACTAAAATATCATATTGCAACTTATATTGGAGTGAAACCATACAAATGTAGTCATTGTCCGAAAGCATTTGTAACACAACAGTGTTTAAAACTTCACATTGCAAGTCATACTGGAGTGAAACCATACCAATGTAGTCATTGTCCGAATGCATTTGCAACACAACAGCGTTTAAAACGTCACATTAAACTCATACTGGATTGAACCCATATAAATGTAGCCATTGTGCAAAAAAATTTGTAAGTAAATCAAACCTAAATACACACAATCGAACAAATAATAGTTGTAAATATAAATGTGATATTTGTTCAGGCGAATTTTGCACTTTGCCGAATTTAAAAGTGCACATGGATATTCACAGTGGAAGAAAAAGGCCACATAAATGTAACAAATGTTTGAAGAAATTTTACACTAATAGAGAATTAAAACAACACATGAATGTACATGACAAACCACATAAATGTTCTGTGTGTAAGAAATTATTTGCCCGTTTATCTTATCTAAAGACTCACAAGAAAAATTGTAAAAGTTCGGCTTTAATACCAAAGAAAAATGAAACATCTTCAACTGATTTTGTGTTTGGTAAAGATATCAATGAATTCGAATCAAATGCATCCGAAATTGTCAAAGTAAAACCAAAATGCAAACAGATGTCACCACAACCAAACTCAAGCGGGTATTTTGATCGAAACGAACAGAAATTACAAGAAGACTTGTCACAAATGGATCCAGAGTTAGATTTTACACTTGGTAACAGTCCACAAAATCCGATAAAAATGGAACAAGAATCGGCCGATTATAATGAATTCGATGGTAATTCAGAAGTTGCCGATCCCGAACAACAAAACTATGAATTGGTATCGCAATTGGCAATATTTGAAACAAAACTTGAAATCGCATCGCCTGTAAAAAGTGAATGTGAAGATTCTTTTCATTAACATAAAATTTAATTGACGAAATATCAAATTTTGATAAAAGATTAGGTGTTCTAAAATAACTGTAATTAATGCAAACACCCAACAAATGACACAAAAGCTTTTGCTCTGAGAAAATGTATTTTACGAAAATTATACCAAAATTTAATATTAATAAAAATTGTTTGTATTTTTCAAAATACTCGAACTTCTTTTATTTTGAAATTTATCTTTCAATTCGAATGTGAAATTATTCCGGACACCGACGCATATCTATTCGAGAAAGAATGATTGTAATTGAACATATATGTCACATGGTAATTTCGACACAAGCTTCTCGATCTTAGTCAATTTACCAGTTCTTTGTTTCAACATTTTCTGTCGTTTTTCCCACTAATTACAAGTACCGGGATTTTAAAAACTTTAAAACTGTTGATAGAGATACGGCTAATCCTTACCTTCGGATTCTGTATATATTCTAGTATTGGGAAAAGTTGCTTATGTGATGGATCGAAATATGTTGATTTTGCTGTGGTTCATCTTCAAATATTTTGCCAACATAAGTTTGGGGTGGCTCAGGGTTCAATCTGCTAATAGTAAATGTTATATAGGATGATGTTCAGCTATATGCCTGTTGTTCAATATGAAAAGTACTAGATTTCATATCAATTAAATCCTAATCGGTGCATAATTTGATGAAGCAATAATAAAAGTTAATATTTTTCCAGAAGTAATATTTGACCGACCTTTTTGTTTTAATATTGGGTAATACTGAATTTGATTTAACTTAATCAGGCAATACTTTTTTGTTAATCAACTTTCAAATTTATGGAAAGAATGTTCCTGAAATATCTAATCAATATTCTAATAAAATTTTAATCTGGTAATACTTTTTCCAACACATTTAACAAATACCACAATTCTCTAATCAGTTCTATTTGAAATTTCAATGTGGATGGATCGTTTTTCTGTTTATAAAAATTAGCATAAAAGTGAAATAGTTAAAAATTAATCGAAATTACTAGAAAATTCGAAAATCAATATATTTTTGTATTAATCGAAACCAAAAGAAATCGAATTATAAGTGAAAATGGATGAAAAACAAAATCGAAGTGACGAGAAGCAACAAAATTTGTTGGCTGATAAAAAATTACACAAATGCAACGTTTGTCAGAAAACATATTCAACTAAATCAAACTTGGCACAACATATAAAATTGCACAGCGGTAAAAATTTATTCAAATGTGACGTCTGTTCGAAAGAATTTAAAACAAATCATGGATTTAAAATTCATAGTGCAACTCATACTGGAGTGAAACCATACAAATGTAGCCATTGTCCAAAAGCATTTGCATCAAAACAACAACTAAAACGTCACATTGCAAGTCATACTGGAGTAAAACCATACAAATGTAGCCATTGTCCGAAAGCATTTGCATCAAAACAACAACAAAAACATCACATTGCAACTCATACTGAAGTTAAACCATTTAAATGTAGCCATTGTCCGAAAGCATTTGCAACTAAACAACAACAAAAAAGTCACATTACAAGTCATACTGGAGTAAAACCATACAAATGTAGCCATTGTCCGAAAGCATTTGCATCAAAACAAAAACTAAAACATCACATTGCAACTCATACTGGAGTGAAACCATACCAATGTAGTCATTGTCTGAAAGCATTTGTAACACAAAAGCGTTTAGAACGTCACATTGCAACTCATACTGGAGTTAAACCATACAAATGTAGTCATTGTCCGAAAGCATTTGCATCAAAACAACAACTAAAATATCACATTGCAACTTATACTGGAGTGAAACCATACCAATGTAGTCATTGTCCGAATGCATTTGTAACACAACAGCGTTTAAAACGTCACATTGAAACTCATACTGGACCATACAAATGTAGCCATTGTGCGAAAAAATTTGGAAATAAATCAACCCTAAATACACACAATCGAACAAATAATAGTTGTAAATATAAATGTGATATTTGTTCAGGCGAATTTTGCACTTTGTCGAATTTAAAAGTGCACATGGATATTCACAGTGGAAGAAAAAGGCCACATAAATGTAACAAGTGTTTGAAGAAATTTTACACTATTAATCATTTAAAACAACACATGAATGCACATGACAAACCACATAAATGTTCTGTGTGTAAGAAATTATTTGCCCGTTTATCTTTTCTAAAGACTCACAAGAAAAATTGTAAAAGTTCGGCTTTAATAGCAAAGAAAAGTGAAACATCTTCAACTGATTTGGTGTATGGTAAAGAAATCAATGAATTCGAATCAAATGCATCTGAAATTGTCGAAGTAAAACCAAAATTCAAACAGATGTCACCACAACCAAACTCAAGCGGTTATTTTGATCGAAACGAACAGAAATTACAAGAAGACTTGTCACAAATGGATCCTGAGTTAGATTGTACACTTGGTAACAGTCCACAAAATCCGATAAAAGTGGAACAAGAATCGGCCGATTATAATGAATTCGATGGTAATTCAGAAGTTGCCGATCCCGAACAACAAAACTATGAATTGGTATCGCAATTGGAAATATTTGAAACAAAACTTGAAATCGCATCGCCTGTAAAAAGTGAATGTGAAAATTCTTTTGAATAAAATATAACATAAATTTTTAATTGACGAAATATCGAATTTTGATAAAAGATTAGGTGTTCTAAAATAACTGTAATTAATGCAAACACCCAACAAATGACACAAAAGCTTTTGCTCTGAGAAAATGTATTTTACGAAAATTATACGAAAATTTAATATTAATAAAAATTGTTTGTATTTTTCAAAATACTCGAACTTCTTTTATTTTGAAATTTATCTTTCAATTCGAATGTGAAATTATTCCGGACACTGACGCATATCTATTCGAGAAAGAATGATTGTAATTGAACATATATGTCACATGGTAATTTCGACACAACCTTCTCGATCTTAGTCAATTTACCAGTTCTTTGTTTCAACATTTTCTGTCGTTTTTCCCACTAATTACAAGTACCGGGATTTTAAAAACTTTAATACTGTTGATAGAGATACGGCTAATCCTTACCTTCGGATTCTGTATATATTCTAGTATTGGGAAAAGTTGCTTATGTGATGGATCGAAATATTTTGATTTTGCTATGGTTCATCTTCAATAATTTGCCTACAAAATTTTGAGGTGGTTCTGGGTTCATTCTACTAATAGCAATGTTAAATAGAATGATATTCAGCTGTATGCCGGTTGATCAATTGGAAAAGTACTAGATTTGATATCAATTAAATCCTAATCGGTGCATAATATGATGAAGCAATAATAAAAGTTAATATTTTTCCAGAAGTAATATTTGACCGACCTTTTTGTTTTAATATTGGGTAATACTGAATTTGATTTAACTTAATCAGGCAATACTTTTTTGTTAATCAACTGTCAAATTTATGGAAAGAATGTTCCTGAAATATCTAATCAATATTCTAATAAAATTTTAATCTGGTAATACTTTTTCCAACACATTTAACAAATACCACAATTCTCTAATCAGTTCTATTTGAAATTTCAATGTGGATGGATCGTTTTTCTGTTTATAAAAATTAGCATAAAAGTGAAATAGTTAAAAATTAATCGAAATTACTAGAAAATTCGAAAATCAATATATTTTTGTATTAATCGAAACCAAAAGAAATCGAATTATAAGTGAAAATGGATGAAAAACAAAATCGAAGTGACGAGAAGCAACAAAATTTGTTGGCTGATAAAAAATTATACAAATGCAACGTTTGTCAGAAAACATATTCAACTAAATCAAACTTAGCACAACATTTAAAATTGCACAGCGGTAAAAATTTATTCAAATGTGACGTCTGTTCGAAAGAATTTAAAACAAATCGTGAATTTAAAATTCATAGTGCAAGTCATACTGGAGTGAAACCATACAAATGTAGCCATTGTCCGAAAGCATTTGCAATAAAACAACGTCTAAAACCTCACATTGTAACTCATACTGGAGTTAAACCATTTAAATGTAGCCATTGTCCGAAAGCATTTGCAACTAAACAACAACAAAAAAGTCACATTACAAGTCATACTGGAGTAAAACCATACAAATGTAGCCATTGTCCGAAAGCATTTGCATCAAAACAAAAACTAAAACATCACATTGCAACTCATACTGGAGTTAAACCATACAAATGTAGTCATTGTCCGAAAGCATTTGCATCAAAACAACAACTAAAATATCACATTGCAACTTATACTGGAGTGAAACCATACCAATGTAGTCATTGTCCGAATGCATTTGTAACACAACAGCGTTTAAAACGTCACATTGAAACTCATACTGGACCATACAAATGTAGCCATTGTGCGAAAAAATTTGGAAATAAATCAACCCTAAATACACACAATCGAACAAATAATAGTTGTAAATATAAATGTGATATTTGTTCAGGCGAATTTTGCACTTTGTCGAATTTAAAAGTGCACATGGATATTCACAGTGGAAGAAAAAGGCCACATAAATGTAACAAGTGTTTGAAGAAATTTTACACTATTAATCATTTAAAACAACACATGAATGCACATGACAAACCACATAAATGTTCTGTGTGTAAGAAATTATTTGCCCGTTTATCTTTTCTAAAGACTCACAAGAAAAATTGTAAAAGTTCGGCTTTAATAGCAAAGAAAAGTGAAACATCTTCAACTGATTTGGTGTATGGTAAAGAAATCAATGAATTCGAATCAAATGCATCTGAAATTGTCGAAGTAAAACCAAAATTCAAACAGATGTCACCACAACCAAACTCAAGCGGTTATTTTGATCGAAACGAACAGAAATTACAAGAAGACTTGTCACAAATGGATCCTGAGTTAGATTTTACACTTGGTAACAGTCCACAAAATCCGATAAAAGTGGAACAAGAATCGGCCGATTATAATGAATTCGATGGTAATTCAGAAGTTGCCGATCCCGAACAACAAAACTATGAATTGGTATCGCAATTGGAAATATTTGAAACAAAACTTGAAATCGCATCGCCTGCAAAAAGTGAATGTTAAGATTCTTTTCATTAACATAAAATTTAATTGACGAAATATCAAATTTTGATAAAAGATTAGGTGTTCTAAAATAACTGTAATTAATGCAAACACCCAACAAATGACACAAAAGCTTTTGCTCTGAGAAAATGTATTTTACGAAAATTATACCAAAATTTAATATTAATAAAAATTGTTTGTATTTTTCAAAATATTCGAACTTTTTCTCTTATTTTATTGTAACATTAAAACTTCTGGTTATTAAATCGATGCCGTAATAGATTTGTATGGCTGTGTAAGTGAACAGACTCAGTCCACCATAGGGACAGGGGTAATCCCTTACATCGATCGCACACAAAGTTATTTCTAATCATTTGAAAACAGTATCATCGGCACAACGTTCTATTCACACAATTCCGTGTTTAATCACTCCAGCAAATCAGTTCAAAATGAGATTTTAAGAAAATTTTACTAAATTTATGATTACGGTTTTAGTGACACAGGCAAACCCTTCGAACCTTTCGTCCACATAGATTACCATCTCTGTCCATGAATATTCAATATAAAAATTGTCAGTTTCTTTCAACGCAGCGATATTCTTTTTGCAAACATTTGTACTTCGAACCGTTTGTTAAGTTCCAAAAATTTTGTGTACAACCATCTCAATTTGGACTAGAATAAAATGTATCCATTTTAAAAATTCAATAATTTACCAAAGTTTATCGGTACTGTTTTCTACTGAAACTGAAAATAAAAGAAATTCAGCAAAAACTAAAATATTTGTTTTAGCTGTTTCAAAACGTTGAAGGCTGAGGTTGTTTGAAACTTTTTGTGAAACCGTATAATCGTCAATATTGAATGATCTCTGCATAGCTAATATAATAAGCAATTGTAGCAACAGTTTTTTAATTCGGTGCAATAACATTTAGAGCCCATATTATGGCTAAAACTTTCTATAGCCAATTCGCGGTTAGAATGTGTTGGCGGCTCGAAGTGCACACGAATAATGTATGTTTTAAAATTGATATTTCACAAATTCTAAAATCATTATGAGCAAGATGTTTTTGTTCTTTGTACATGAAATTTTTGAGAACGAAAAATCCAGCCGGGTCAACCCAAAAACCTATTCCGGCACCATTCACTTAAAAGACTGATATATTTTACGATTCCAAATCCAAATAGTGTGTGTGTATGTGTGCAGCAATCTTCCGGTGAATTTGGACACTAAAGTGCATAGATAAGTGCAATTCACAGCACTTGTTTGCGTGGGTGGCGAACCGTCATTAGAAAACAAAATGATTAACTCTGTCAAACTCGTTCGGTGTGTCAGTAATCTGGTTTTTTTTTATTTCATTTTAATAATTTTTTGAATAATAATTTTTTTCCGAATTTTTATCTTCATTGTAAAATTTTGAATCGAAATCACTGACGGCGACGACGACGACGACGAGGACTACGACGACGACGACACGACAGCCGTTGTAACCATAAATTAATTTTAATTTAAATATTTCATAAATAATGGCATCGTTGACGCCAAACATGGACGGCCACAATGTTAACAATAACGATAACGATCCATTAAAAGTAATAGCAAATGAAAATTTTCATTTGAGTGTTTTGGAAAATAATTTTGCAACGATGCAAATGTATTTGTCAATGGGTATCGATGTTAATGGTAAAAATGGGAATGGTAAAACGGCAATGCACGTGGCAATAATCAAAAAACATTATGATTTGCTGGATATGTTAATCCGTGATTTTGGGGCCAATGTGAATGCATTAAATGCGGATGGACAAAGTTTGTTGGCAACGGCGTGTGTGGTTGATGATGTATTTGCTTTACAAGTATTAATTCATAATGGAATAAATATGGAAATGGATTCAAATCAACTGATGCCCATCCATTGGTGTGCCATATATATAAGTGAAAATATTTGTACATTTTTGTTGAACTCATACCGCATTAATGTTAACGCAAAAGATAATTTAAATGGAGATACTGCTTTGCATTATGCATGCCGCAATGGTAATTTGAATATAATAAAATTGCTTTGCACACGCCACGACATCGATTTAAATGCAATGAATGGTGCCGGTGAAACTGCATTCCATATCGCAATCACCGGTAACACAGATATACTTCGATTTCTTATCGAACGTGGTTGTGACATCAATTTAAATGATACAACCAATAGGACACCATTGGATCGAGCCTGTGAAGCTGGTGCACGTGACAATATTGAACTATTCTTATTACAAAAGAATTTACTTCATAATACCCATAGGTGGAGTACAATTAAATATATACAGCAGTTAGGTTTGAAATTCCGTGGTACTGCAAAAAATAAATGTTTGATATTATAAATTTAATGGGATTTTTTTGTAGAGTTTTAAGTCTTATCGATTTTTAAACAATTAATTTCACTCCATTTGGTCACTAGAAATTTCATCTAAATTTTACTTTTTTCACATATTTTAGAATTGATTTATAAAAATAGAAAATGTATATTAAAAAATTTTAACAATTGTTTGGAATTTAATTCGAACGGAAACGACACGCACCCACAGTTTTTAATAACAGCAAAAAAACGGAATGTTGATCGGCAATATCTTTCTACCATTTCAAAAGCCACCAAAATCTAAAATCACTTAACGCTGTTTATCGACAGATTCAAAAGTTACACATCAATTTGAGTGTCACCAGTTAAATAAAGTAAACCAATAGGATGTCCGCAGAACTTCGCTG
This sequence comes from Bibio marci, assembly GCA_910594885.2. Classification (NCBI taxonomy): domain Eukaryota; kingdom Metazoa; phylum Arthropoda; class Insecta; order Diptera; family Bibionidae; genus Bibio; species Bibio marci. Next base: position 16,960,432 of record OU343119.1, on the reverse strand, counting down.
AATTAGTGGATTCAAAACGGAAATTGTGGTGCTGAAAATTAATGTGTTAATGGAGAATATTATTTCGGTATTTGTGTGTACCCACCATTGATTCGATATGTGTGGATTTTTATAAAATAACGATCACACAAAATCACTGCTGGTACCATTCTAAACGGACGGGCACCATATCAGGACCTGAATTTGTCCATAATAATTTAATACAACACAATCAATGTAATGTTTATAAACAATTTAATTTTCCGATATGCTAAACCACACATCCACCGTTACAACTGTATAAAAATACCAACCACAAATTTGGTATCTAAAATTTCAATAGAATTTATAGAAATTTTCAAAATAATTATTGAATTGAATCAAATACAATTTTTATTGTTAAAAATTTTAACTTCAACTTGATTGTAGTTCAGACAATTTTTCCATTGTTTTCGAAGTAATTTGCCTAAACAATCCGATGATTTTTGACACATTAAAAATGCGCTCCAATTGTTGGTAAAACGATTTTGCAGAACATCCGATTGAACTTTTTTTTTATCTACTACTTTTGACATTGTTCATTATAATATGTCAAAGAATTTTAATCAAAATCATGGATCATGGACAAAAAATTGATCGGGTTCATTTGGCTACTGTAATGCCGAAATTTTTCGGTGGAGCGATACTGTACTTTATAAATTTTTTAAATTGAATTAAAAATTAAACAAAAATTATTCAGGAGCAGATGAATCGCACACGTTTTTCTGAATCGTGTCGTTGTAACTATTGTCTTGCTAGAAAAAAGTCGATCACATAATTCCAGTGTCAAACTTATCCGTATAGAAATATTTAAATTCAGTTGATTGACATTGCGCAACAACGTTCAAAATTGTCTAAACAGGCAATACTTTTTTGTTAATCAACTGTCAAATTTATGGAAAGAATGTTCCTGAAATATCTAATCAATATTCTAATAAAATTTTAATCTGGTAATACTTTTTCCAACACATTTAACAAATACCACAATTCTCTAATCAGTTCTATTTGAAATTTCAATGTGGATGGATCGTTTTTCTGTTTATAAAAATTAGCATAAAAGTGAAATAGTTAAAAATTAATCGAAATTACTAGAAAATTCGAAAATCAATATATTTTTGTATTAATCGAAACCAAAAGAAATCGAATTATAAGTGAAAATGGATGGAAAACAAAATCGAAGTGACGAGAAGCAACAAAATTTGTTGGCTGATAAAAAATTACACAAATGCAACGTTTGTCAGAAAACATATTCAACTAAATCAAACTTGGCACAACATATAAAATTGCACAGCGATAAAAATTTATTCAAATGTGACGTCTGTTCGAAAGAATTTAAAACAAATCATGGATTTAAAATTCATAGTGCAAGTCATACTGGAGTGAAACCATACAAATGTAGCCATTGTCCGAAAGCATTTGCAACTAAACAACAACAAGAACATCACATTGCAACTCATACTGGAGTGAAACCATACAAATGTAGCCATTGTCCAAAAGCATTTCTATCAAAACAACAACTAAAACGTCACATTGCAAGTCATACTGGAGTGAAACCATACAAATGTAGCCATTGTCCGAAAGCATTTGCATCAAAACAACAACAAAAACATCACATTGCAACTCATACTGGAGTGAAACCATACCAATGTAGTCATTGTCTGAACGCATTTGTAACACAAAATCGTTTAAAACGTCACATTGCAACTCATACTGGAGTTAAACCATACAAATGTAGCCATTGTCCGAAAGCATTTGCATCAAATCAACAACTAAAATATCACATTGCAACTTATACTGGAGTGAAACCATACCAATGTAGTCATTGTCTGAACGCATTTGTAACACAAAAGCGTTTAAAACGTCACATTGCAACTCATACTGGAGTTAAACCATACAAATGTAGCCATTGTCCGAAAGCATTTGCATCAAATCAACAACTAAAATATCACATTGCAACTTATACTGGTGTGAAACCATACCAATGTAGTCATTGTCCGAACTCATTTGTAACACAACAGCGTTTAAAACGTCACATTGCAACTCATACTGGACCATACAAATGTAGCCATTGTGCGAAAAAATTTGGAAATATATCAACCCTAAATACACACAATCGAACAAATAATAGTTGTAAATATAAATGTGATATTTGTTCAGGCGAATTTTGCACTTTGCCGAATTTAAAAGTGCACATGGATATTCACAGTGGAAGAAAAAGGCAACATAAATGTAACAAGTGTTTGAAGAAATTTTACACTATTAATGATTTAAAACAACACATGAATGCACATGACAAACCACATAAATGTTCTGTGTGTAAGAAATTATTTGCCCGTTTATCTTATCTAAAGACTCACAAGAAAAATTGTAAAAGTTCGGCTTTAATAGCAAAGAAAAATGAAACATCTTCCACTGATTTGGTGTATGGTGAAGAAATCAATGAATTCGAATCAAATGCATCTGAAATTATCGAAGTAAAACAAAATGCAAACAGATGTCACCACAACCAAACTCAAGCGGGTATTTTGATCGAAACGAACAGAAATTACAAGAAGACTTGTCACAAATGGATCCAGAGTTAGATTTTACACTTGGTAACAGTCCACAAAATCCGATAAAAGTGGAACAAGAATCGGCCGATTATAATGATTTCGATGGTAATTCAGAAGTTGCCGATCCCGAACAACAAAACTATGAATTGGTATCGCAATTGGAAATATTTGAAACAAAACTTGAAATCGCATCGCCTGTAAAAAGTGAATGTGAAGATTCTTTTCATTAACATAAAATTTAATTGACGAAATATCAAATTTTGATAAAAGATTAGGTGTTCTAAAATAACTGTAATTAATGCAAACACCCAACAAATGACACAAAAGCTTTTGCTCTGAGAAAATGTATTTTACGAAAATTATACGAAAATTTAATATTAATAAAAATTGTTTGTATTTTTCAAAATACTCGAACTTCTTTTATTTTGAAATTTATCTTTCAATTCGAATGTGAAATTATTCCGGACACCGACGCATATCTATTCGAGAAAGAATGATTGTAATTGAACATATATGTCACATGGTAATTTCGACACAACCTTCTCGATCTTAGTCAATTTACCAGTTCTTTGTTTCAACATTTTCTGTCGTTTTTCCCACTAATTACAAGTACCGGGATTTTAAAAACTTTAAAACTGTTGATAGAGATACGGCTAATCCTTACCTTCGGATTCTGTATATATTCTAGTATTGGGAAAAGTTGCTTATGTGATGGATCGAAATATTTTGATTTTGCTGTGGTTCATCTTCAAATATTTTGCCAACATAAGTTTGGGGTGGCTCAGGGTTCAATCTGCTAATAGCAATGTTAAATAGAAAGATATTTAGCTGTATGCCGGTTGATCAATTGGAAAAGTACTAGATTTGATATCAATCAAATCCTAATCGGTGCATAATATGATGAAGCAATAATAAAAGTTAATATTTTTCCAGAAGTAATATTTGACCGACCTTTTTGTTTTAATATTGGGTAATACTGAATTTGATTTAACTTAATCAGGCAATACTTTTTTGTTAATCAACTGTCAAATTTATGGAAAGAATGTTCCTGAAATATCTAATCAATATTCTAATAAAATTTTAATCTGGTAATACTTTTTCCAACACATTTAACAAATACCACAATTATCTAATCAGTTCTATTTGAAATTTCAATGTGGATGGATCGTTTTTCGGTTTATAAAAATTAGCATAAAAGTGAAATAGTAAAAAATTAATCGAAATTACTAGAAAATTCGAAAATCAATATATTTTTGTATTAATCGAAACCAAAAGAAATCGAATTATAAGTGAAAATGGATGGAAAACAAAATCGAAGTGACGAGAAGCAACAAAATTTGTTTGCTGATAAAAAATTACACAAATGCAACGTTTGTCAGATAACATATTCAACTTAATCAAGCTTGGAACGACATGAGAAAATACACACCGGTAAACATTTATTCAAATGTGACGTTTGTTATAAAGAATTTAAATCAAATCAAGAATTAAAAATTCATAGGGCAAGTCATACTGGAGTGAAACCATTCAAATGTAGCCATTGTCCGAAAGCATTTGCAATAAAACAACGTCTAAAACCTCACATTGCAAGTCATACTGGAGTGAAACCATACAAATGTAGCCATTGTCCGAAAGCACTTACAACAAAACAATGTTTAAAACTTCACATTGCAACTCATACTGGATTGAAACCATATAAATGTAGCCATTGTGCAAAAAAATTTGTAAGTAAATCAAACCTAAATACACACAATCGAACAAATAATAGTTGTAAATATAAATGTGATATTTGTTCAGGCGAATTTTGCACTTTGCCGAATTTAAAAGTGCACATGGATATTCACAGTGGAAGAAAAAGGCAACATAAATGTAACAAGTGTTTGAAGAAATTTTACACTATTAGAGAATTAAAACAACACTTGAATGTACATGACAAACCACATAGATGTTCTGTGTGTAAGAAATTATTTTCACAATTATGTTACCAAAAGAATCACAAGAAAAAATGTAAAAGTTCGGCTTTAATAGCAAAGAAAAATGAAACATCTTCAACTGATTTGGTGTATGGTAAAGATATCAATGAATTCGAATCAAATGCATCCGAAATTGTCAAAGTAAAAGCAAAATGCAAACAGATGTCACCACAACCAAACTCAAGCGGGTATTTTGATCGAAACGAACAGAAATTACAAGAAGACTTGTCACAAATGGATCCAGAGTTAGATTTTACACTTGGTAACAGTCCACAAAATCCGATAAAAGTGGAACAAGAAACGGCCGATTATAATGAATTCGATGGCAATTCACAAGTTGCCGATCCGGAACAACAGAACTATGAATTGGTATCGCAATTGGAAATATTTGAAACAAAACTTGAAATCGCATCGCCTGTAAAAAGTGAATGTGAAAATTCTTTTGAATAAAATATAATATAAATTTTTAATGGACGAAATATCGAATTTTGATAAAAGATTAGGTGTTCTAAAATAACTGTAATTAATGCAAACACCCAACAAATGACACAAAAGCTTTTGCTCTGAGAAAATGTATTTTACGAAAATTATACCAAAATTTAATATTAATAAAAATTGTTTGTATTTTTCAAAATACTCGAACTTCTTTTATTTTGAAATTTATCTTTCAATTCGAATGTGAAATTATTCCGGACACCGACGCATATCTATTCGAGAAAGAATGATTGTAATTGAACATATATGTCACATGGTAATTTCGACACAAGCTTCTCGATCTTAGTCAATTTACCAGTTCTTTGTTTCAACATTTTCTGTCGTTTTTCCCACTAATTACAAGTACCGGGATTTTAAAAACTTTAAAACTGTTGATAGAGATACGGCTAATCCTTACCTTCGGATTCTGTATATATTCTAGTATTGGGAAAAGTTGCTTATGTGATGGATCGAAATATGTTGATTTTGCTGTGGTTCATCTTCAAATATTTTGCCAACATAAGTTTGGGGTGGCTCAGGGTTCAATCTGCTAATGGCAATGTTAAATAGAATGATATTCAGCTGTATGCCGGTTGATCAATTGGAAAAGTACTAGATTTGATATCAATCAAATCCTAATCGGTGCATAATATGATGAAGCAATAATAAAAGTTAATATTTTTCCAGAAGTAATATTTGACCGACCTTTTTGTTTTAATATTGGGTAATACTGAATTTGATTTAACTTAATCAGGCAATACTTTTTTGTTAATCAACTGTCAAATTTATGGAAAAAATGTTCCTGAAATATCTACTCAATTCCCTAAAAAAATTTTTAATCTGGTAATACTTTTTCCAACACATTTAACAAATACCACAATTCTCTAATCAGTTCTATTTGAAATTTCAATGTGGATGGATCGTTTTTCGGTTTATAAAAATTAGCGTAAAAGTGAAATAGTTAAAAATTAATCGAAATTACTAGAAAATTCGAAAATCAATATATTTTTGTATTATACACCAAAAGAAATCAAATTATTAGTGAAAATGGATGGAAAACGAAATCGAAGTGACGAGAAGCAACAAAATTTGTTTGCTGATAAAAAATTACACAAATGCAACGTTTGTCAGAAAACATATTCAACTAAATCAAGCTTGGCACAACATATAAAAATGCACAGCGGTAAAAATTTATTCAAATGTGACGTCTGTTCGAAAGAATTTAAAACAAATCGTGGATTTAAAATTCATAGTGCAAGTCATACTGGAGTGAAACCATACAAATGTAGCCATTGTCCGAAAGCATTTGCAACTAAACAACAACAAAAAAGTCACATTGCAAGTCATACTGGAGTAAAACCATACAAATGTAGCCATTGTCCGAAAGCATTTGCAACTAAACAACAACAAGAACATCACATTGCAACTCATACTGGAGTGAAACCATACAAATGTATCCATTGTCCGAAAGCATTGGCAACAAAACAACGTCTAAAACTTCACATTGCAACTCATTCTGGAGTGAAACCATTTAAATGTAGCCATTGTCCGAAAGCATTGGCAACAAAACAACGTCTAAAACTTCACATTGCAACTCATACTGGAGTGAAACCATACAAATGTAGCCATTGTCCGAAAGCATTTGCATCAAAACAACAACTAAAATATCACATTGCAACTTATACAGGAGTGAAACCATACCAATGTAGTCATTGTCCGAACGCATTTGTAACACTACAGCATTTAAAACTTCACAATGCATGTCATACTGGATTGAAACCATACCAATGTAGACATTGTCCGAAAGCATTTGTAACACAACAGTGTTTAAAACTTCACATTGCAACTCATACTGGAGTTAAACCATACAAATGTAGCCATTGTGCGAAAAAATTTGGAAATAAATCAATTCTAAATACACACAATCGAACAAATAATAGTTGTAAATATAAATGTGATATTTGTTCAGGCGAATTTTGCACTTTGCCGAATTTAAAAGTGCACATGAATATTCACAGTGGAAGAAAAAGGCAATATAAATGTAACAAGTGTTTGAAGAAATTTTACACTATTAATGATTTAAAACAACACATGAATGCACATGACAAACCACATAAATGTTCTGTGTGTAAGAAATTATTTGCCCGTTTATCTTATCTAAAGACTCACAAGAAAAATTGTAAAAGTTCGGCTTTAATAGCAAAGAAAAATGAATCATCTTCAACTGATTTGGTGTATGGTAAAGAAATCAATGAATTCGAATCAAATGCATCTGAAATTGTCGAAGTAAAACCAAAATTCAAACAGATGTCACCACAACCAAACTCAAGCGGTTATTTTGATCGAAACGAACAGAAATTACAAGAAGACTTGTCACAAATGGATCCAGAGTTAGATTTTACACTTGGTAACAGTCCACAAAATCCGATAAAAGTGGAACAAGAATCGGCCGATTATAATGAATTCGATGGTAATTCAGAAGTTGCCGATCCGGAACAACAAAACTATGAATTGGTATCGCAATTGGAAATATTTGAAACAAAACTTGAAATCGCATCGCCTGCAAAAAGTGAATGTGAAGATTCTTTTCATTAACATAAAATTTAATTGACGAAATATCAAATTTTGATAAAAGATTAGGTGTTCTAAAATAACTGTAATTAATGCAAACACCCAACAAATGACACAAAAGCTTTTGCTCTGAGAAAATGTATTTTACGAAAATTATACGAAAATTTAATATTAATAAAAATTGTTTGTATTTTTCAAAATATTCGAACTTTTTCTCTTATTTTATTGTACCATTAAAACTTCTGGTTATTACATCGATGCCGTAATAGATTTGTATGGCTGTGTAAGTGAACAGACTCAGTCCACCATAGGGACAGGGGTAATCCCTTACATCGATCGCACACAAAGTTATTTCTAATCATTTGAAAACAGTATCATCGGCACAACGTTCTATTCACACAATTCCGTGTTTAATCACTCCAGCAAATCAGTTCAAAATGAGATTTTAAGAAAATTTTACTAAATTTATGATTACGGTTTTAGTGACACAGGCAAACCCGTCGAACCTTTCGTCCACATAGATTACCATCTCTGTCCATGGATATTCAATTTAAAAATTGTCAGTTTCTTTCAACGCAGCGATACTCTTTTTGCAAACATTTGTACTTCGAACCGTTTGTTAAGTTCCAAAAATTTTGTGTACAACCATCTCAATTTGGACTAGAATAAAATGTATCCATTTTAAAAATTCAATAATTTACCAAAGTTTATCGGTACTGTTTTCTACTGAAACTGAAAATAAAAGAAATTCAGCAAAAACTAAAATATTTGTTTTAGCTGTTTCAAAACGTTGAAGGCTGAGGTTGTTTGAAACTTTTTGTGAAACCGTATAATCGTCAATATTGAATGATCTCTGCATAGCTAATATAATAAGCAATTGTAGCAACAGTTTTTTAATTCGGTGCAATAACATTTAGAGCCCATATTATGGCTAAAACTTTCTATAGCCAATTCGCGGTTAGAATGTGTTGGCGGCTCGAAGTGCACACGAATAATGTATGTTTTAAAATTGATATTTCACAAATTCTAAAATCATTATGAGCAAGATGTTTTTGTTCTTTGTACATGATATTTTTGAGAACGAAAAATCCAGCCGGGTCAACCAAAAAACCTATTCCGGCACCATTCACTTAAAAGACTAATATATTTTACGATTCCAAATCCAAATAGTGTGTGTGCAGCAATTTTCTGATGAATTTGGACACTAAAGTGCATAGATAAGTGCAATGCACAGCACTCGTTTGCGTGGGTGGCGAACCGTCATTAGAAAACAAAATGATTAACTCTGTCAAACTCGTTCGGTGTGTCAGTAATCTGGTTTTTTTATTTCATTTTAATAATTTTTTGAATAATAATTTTTTTCCGAATTTTTATCTTCATTGTAAATTGTACTGAATTGTATTTTAAATTAGTTAAGTTTATAGTTAGCGATATGTTTTTAGAATTGAATTAAAATTAATATGTTGTAACAAAAATTACAATAAAAAATTTTAAAACACACATTTTATTGATCACGTCAATTTTGAATTACAATTATGGATGCGATTAAAGAAGGAACGGACACCGTAATTGTGCAGCAAAAGTGGGTATAGAAAATAAAATCACCAAAATCAACGTTGTACATCGGTTGATCGATAAAACTTATTCTTAATCATAAATATTGAAACCATTTAAAGGTTAGTGAAATTCAGAAATTAAAAAAATTAACAAATATTTTCGAAAAACTTCTCCGTTCAACAACCGATGAGCGGGAACACAGAATTCGGCGGAAACCGCATGTATCCAGGGGCGAACTGGTGGCGACCAGAAAAATATTCATCATTCAGAGAAACAGAATGACGGAATAGTTCAATTGCATTCTGTGACCATTATCGTATTTATGTGCTGACGGTACTCTACTGAAATTTACCGAAATCACACTTTTGCTGACCACACAATTCCGTTTCATGTTTTAAGTTGCATCGGCACGGACGACCAATCCATTATTTTCACATACTTATTTTATTATTGTAGATTGCCCATAAGCGAACAAATGATAATTTGTTGTAGATCATTTTGACGTTACTTTGGCCACTTTGATTTTTGGTTTAAACCACAATTAACGTCAGTCATTAATGACAAAATCAAGTGGCCTTATAATGAGTAGGTGTTACGAACATTTAAAATATCAGAATAACCAAATTCGTCAAAATTTCTTATAATTCTTTTGATCGTAAAACATTGTGATCCTCATTTTTTTTTATCTACTACTTTTGACATTGTTCATTATAATATCAATGTCAAAGAATTTTAATCAAAATCATGGATCATGGACAAAAAATTGATCGGGTTCATTTGGCTACTGTAATGCCGAAATTTTTCGGTGGAGCGATACTGTACTTTATAAATTTTTTAAATTGAATTAAAAATTAACCAAAAATTATTCAGGAGCAGATGAATCGCACACGTTTTTCTGAACCGTGTCGTTGTAACTATTGTCTTGCTAGAAAAAAGTCGATCACATAATTCCAGTGTCAAACTTATCCGTATAGAAATATTTAAATTCAGTTGATTGACATTGCGCAACAACGTTCAAAATTGTCTAAACAGGCAATACTTTTTTGTTAATCAACTGTCAAATTTATGGAAAAAATGTTCCTGAAATATCTACTCAATTTCCTAAAAAAAATTTTAATCTGGTAATACTTTTTCCATCACATTTAACAAATACCACAATTCTCTAATCAGTTCTATTTGAAATTTCAATGTGGATGGATCGTTTTTCGGTTTATAAAAATTAGCGTAAAAGTGAAATAGTTAAAAATTAATCGAAATTACTAGAAAATTCGAAAATCAATATATTTTTGTATTATACACCAAAAGAAATCAAATTATTAGTGAAAATGGATGGAAAACGAAATCGAAGTGACGAGAAGCAACAAAATTTGTTTGCTGATAAAAAATTACACAAATGCAACGTTTGTCAGAAAACATATTCAACTAAATCAAGCTTGGCACAACATATAAAAATGCACAGCGGTAAAAATTTATTCAAATGTGACGTCTGTTCGAAAGAATTTAAAACAAATCGTGAATTTAAAATTAATAGTGCAAGTCATACTGGAGTGAAACCATACAAATGTATCCATTGTCCGAAAGCATTGGCAACAAAACAACGTCTAAAACTTCACATTGCAACTCATACTGGAGTGAAACCATTTAAATGTAGCCATTGTCCGAAAGCATTTGCAACAAAACAACAACTAAAATATCATATTGCAACTTATATTGGAGTGAAACCATACCAATGTAGTCATTGTCTGAAGGCATTTGTAACACAAAAGCGTTTAAAACTTCACATTGCAACTCATACTGGAGTTAAACCATACAAATGTAATCATTGCCCGAAAGCATTTCTAACACAACAGTGTTTAAAACTTCACATTGCAAGTCATACTGGAGTGAAACCATACCAATGTAGTCATTGTCCGAATGCATTTGTAACACAACAGCGTTTAAAACGTCACATTGCAACTCATACTGGACCATACAAATGTAGCCATTGTGCGAAAAAATTTGGAAATAAATCAACCCTAAATACACACAATCGAACAAATAATAGTTGTAAATATAAATGTGATATTTGTTCAGGCGAATTTTGCACTTTGCCGAATTTAAAAGTGCACATGGATATTCACAGTGGAAGAAAAAGGCAACATAAATGTAACAAGTGTTTGAAGAAATTTTACACTATTAATCATTTAAAACAACACATGAATGCACATGACAAACCACATAAATGTTCTGTGTGTAAGAAATTATTTGCCCGTTTATCTTATCTAAAGACTCACAAGAAAAATTGTAAAAGTTCGGCTTTAATAGCAAAGAAAAATGAATCATCTTCAACTGATTTGGTGTATGGTAAAGAAATCAATGAATTCGAATCAAATGCATCTGAAATTGTCGAAGTAAAACCAAAATTCAAACAGATGTCACCACAACCAAACTCAAGCGGTTATTTTGATCGAAACGAACAGAAATTACAAGAAGACTTGTCACAAATGGATCCTGAGTTAGATTTTACACTTGGTAACAGTCCACAAAATCCGATAAAAGTGGAACAAGAATCGGCCGATTACAATGAATTCGATGGCAATTCACAAGTTGCCGATCCGGAACAACAAAACTATGAATTGGTATCGCAATTGGAAATATTTGAAACAAAACTTGAAATCGCATCGCCTGTAAAAAGTGAATGTGAAGATTCTTTTCATTAACATAAAATTTAATTGACGAAATATCAAATTTTGATAAAAGATTAGGTGTTCTAAAATAACTGTAATTAATGCAAACACCCAACAAATGACACAAAAGCTTTTGCTCTGAGAAAATGTATTTTACGAAAATTATACGAAAATTTAATATTAATAAAAATTGTTTGTATTTTTCAAAATATTCGAACTTTTTCTCTTATTTTATTGTACCATTAAAACTTCTGGTTATTACATCGATGCCGTAATAGATTTGTATGGCTGTGTAAGTGAACAGACTCAGTCCACCATAGGGACAGGGGTAATCCCTTACATCGATCGCACACAAAGTTATTTCTAATCATTTGAAAACAGTATCATCGGCACAACGTTCTATTCACACAATTCCGTGTTTAATCACTCCAGCAAATCAGTTCAAAATGAGATTTTAAGAAAATTTTACTAAATTTATGATTACGGTTTTAGTGACACAGGCAAACCCGTCGAACCTTTCGTCCACATAGATTACCATCTCTGTCCATGGATATTCAATTTAAAAATTGTCAGTTTCTTTCAACGCAGCGATACTCTTTTTGCAAACATTTGTACTTCGAACCGTTTGTTAAGTTCCAAAAATTTTGTGTACAACCATCTCAATTTGGACTAGAATAAAATGTATCCATTTTAAAAATTCAATAATTTACCAAAGTTTATCGGTACTGTTTTCTACTGAAACTGAAAATAAAAGAAATTCAGCAAAAACTAAAATATTTGTTTTAGCTGTTTCAAAACGTTGAAGGCTGAGGTTGTTTGAAACTTTTTGTGAAACCGTATAATCGTCAATATTGAATGATCTCTGCATAGCTAATATAATAAGCAGTTGTAGCAACAGTTTTTTAATTCGGTGCAATAACATTTAGAGCCCATATTATGGCTAAAACTTTCTATAGCCAATTCGCGGTTAGAATGTGTTGGCGGCTCGAAGTGCACACGAATAATGTTAGTTTTAAAATTGAAATTTCACAAATTCTTAAATCATTATGAGCAAGATGTTTTTGTTCTTTGTACATGTACATGAAATTTTTGAGAACGAAAAATCCAGCCGGGTCAACCAAAAAACCTGTTCCGGCACCATTCACTAAAAAGACTAATATATTTTACGATTCCAAATCCAAATAGTGTGTGTGCAGCAATCTTCCGGTGAATTTGGACACTAAAGTGCATAGATAAGTGCAATGCACAGCACTCGTTTGCGTGGGTGGCGAACCGTCATTAGAAAACAAAATGATTAACTCTGTCAAACTCGTTCGGTGTGTCAGTAATCTGGTTTTTTTATTTCATTTTAATAATTTTTTGAATAATAATTTTTTTCCGAATTTTTATCTTCATTGTAAAATTTTGAATCGAAATCACTGACGGCGACGACGACGACGACGACGACGACGACGACGAAACGACAGCCGTTGTAACCATAAATTAATTTTAATTTAATGTTAGTGTTTGTAATTTTTTGTGTGTGTGTGTGTGTATTGAATTGTATTTTAAATTAGTTAAGTTTATAGTTAGCGATATGTTTTTAGAATTGATTTAAAATTAATATGTTGTAACAAAAATTACAATAAAAAATTTTAAAACACACATTTTATTGATCACGTCAATTTTGAATTACAATTATGGATGCGATTAAAGAAGGAACGGACACCGTAATTGTGCAGCAAAAGTGGGTATAGAAAATAAAATCACCAAAATCAACGTTGTACATCGGTTGATCGATAAAACTTATTCTTAATCATAAATATTGAAACCATTTAAAGGTTAGTGAAATTCAGAAATTAAAAAAATTAACAAATATTTTCGAAAAACTTCTCCGTTCAACAACCGATGAACGGGAACACAGAATTCGGCGGAAACCGCATGTATCCAGGGGCGAGCTGGTGGCGACCAGAAAAATTTACATCATTCAGAGAAACAGAATGACGGAATAGTTCAATTGCATTCTGTGACCATTATCGTATTTATGTGCTGACGGTACTCTACTGAAATTTACCGAAATCACACTTTTGCTGACCACATAATTCCGCTTCATGTTTTAAGTTGCATCGGCACGGACGACCAATCCATTATTTTCACATACTTATTTTATTATTGTAGATTGCCCATAAGCGAACAAATGATAATTTATTGTAGATCATTTTGACGTTACTTTGGCCACTTTGATTTTTTGTTTAAACCACAATTAACGTCAGTCATTAATGACAAAATCAAGTGGCCTTATAATGCGTAGGTGTTACGAACATTTAAAATATCGGAATAACCAAATTCGTCAAAATTTCTTATAATTCTTTTGATCGTAAAACATTGTGATCCTCATTTTTTTTTATCTACTACTTTTGACATTGTTCATTATAATATCAATGTCAAAGAATTTTAATCAAAATCATGGATCATGGACAAAAAATTGATCGGGTTCATTTGGCTACTGTAATGCCGAAATTTTTCGGTGGAGCGATACTGTACTTTATAAATTTTTTAAATTGAATTAAAAATTAACCAAAAATTATTCAGGTGCAGATGAATCGCACACGTTTTTCCGAATCGTGTCGCTGTAACTATTGTTTTGCTAGAAAAAAGTCGATCACATAATTCCAGTGTCAAACTTATCCGTATAGAAATATTTAAATTCAGTTGATTGACATTGCGCAACAACGTTCAAAATTGTCTAAACAGGCAATACTTTTTTGTTAATCAACTGTCAAATTTATGGAAAAAATGTTCCTGAAATATCTACTCAATTTCCTAAAAAAAATTTTAATCTGGTAATACTTTTTCCATCACATTTAACAAATACCACAATTCTCTAATCAGTTCTATTTGAAATTTCAATGTGGATGGATCGTTTTTCGGTTTATAAAAATTACCGTAAAAGTGAAATAGTTAAAAATTAATCGAAATTACTAGAAAATTCGAAAATCAATATATTTTTGTATTAATATAAACCAAAAGAAATCAAATTATTAGTGGAAATGGATGGAAAACGAAATCGAAGTGACGAGAAGCAACAAAATTTGTTTGCTGATAAAAAATTACACAAATGCAACGTTTGTCAGAAAACATATTCAACTAAATCAAACTTAGCACAACATTTAAAATTGCACAGCGGTAAAAATTTATTCAAATGTGACGTCTGTTCGAAAGAATTTAAAACAAATCGTGAATTTAAAATTCATAGTGCAAGTCATACTGGAGTGAAACCATACAAATGTAGCCAATGTCCGAAAACATTGGCAACAAAACAACGTCTAAAACTTCACATTGCAACTCATACTGGAGTAAAACCATACAAATGTAGCCATTGTCCGAAAGCATTTGCAACTAAACAACAACAAGAACATCACATTGCAACTCATACTGGAGTGAAACCATTTAAATGTAGCCATTGTACGAAAGCATTTGCAACTAAACAACAACAAAAAAGTCACATTGCAACTTATACTGGAGTGAAACCATACAAATGTAGCCATTGTCCGAAAGCATTTGCAATAAAACAATATCTAAAACGTCACATTGCAACTTATACTGGAGTGAAACCATACAAATGTAGCCATTGTGCAAAGAAATTTGTAAGTAAATCAAACCTAAATACACACAATCGAACAAATAATAGTTGTAAATATAAATGTGATATTTGTTCAGGCGAATTTTGCACTTTGCCGAATTTAAAAGTGCACATGAATATTCACAGTGGAAGAAATAGGGAACATAAATGTAACAAGTGTTTGAAGAAATTTTACACTATTAGAGGATTAAAACAACACATGTATGTGCATGACAAACCACATAGATGTTCTGTGTGTAAGAAATTATTTTCACAATTATGTTACCTAATGAATCACAAGAAAAAATGTAAAAGTTCGGCTTTAATAGCAAAGAAAAATGAATCATCTTCAACTGATTTGGTGTATGGTGAAGATATCAATGAATTTGAATCAAATGCATCCGAAATTGTCAAAGTAAAACCAAAATGCAAACAGATGTCACCACAACCGAACTCAAGCGGGTATTTTGATCGAAACGAACAGAAATTACAAGAAGACTTGTCACAAATGGATCCAGAGTTAGATTTTACACTTGGTAACAGTCCACAAAATCCGATAAAAGTGGAACCAGAATCGGCCGATTACAATGAATTCGATGGCAATTCACAAGTTGCCGATCCGGAACAACAAAACTATGAATTGGTATCGCAATTGGAAATATTTGAAACAAAACTTGAAATCGCATCGCCTGTAAAAAGTGAATGTGAAGATTCTTTTCATTAACATAAAATTTAATTGACGAAATATCAAATTTTGATAAAAGATTAGGTGTTCTAAAATAACTGTAATTAATGCAAACACCCAACAAATGACACAAAAGCTTTTGCTCTGAGAAAATGTATTTTACGAAAATTATACCAAAATTTAATATTAATAAAAATTGTTTGTATGTTTCAAAATACTCGAACTTCTTTTATTTTGAAATTTATCTTTCAATTCGAATTTAAAATTATTCCGGACACCGACGCATATCTATTCGAGAAAGAATGATTGTAATTGAACATATATGTCACATGGTAATTTCGACACAAGCTTCTCGATCTTAGTCAATTTACCAGTTCTTTGTTTCAACATTTTCTGTCGTTTTTCCCACTAATTACAAGTACCGGGATTTTAAAAACTTTAAAACTGTTGATAGAGATACGGCTAATCCTTACCTTCGGATTCTGTATATATTCTAGTGTTGGGAAAAGTTGCTTATGTGATGGATCGAAATATGTTGATTTTGCTGTGGTTCATCTTCAAATATTTTGCCAACATAAGTTTGGGGTGGCTCAGGGTTCAATCTGCTAATAGCAATGTTAAATAGAATGATATTCAGCTGTATGCCGGTTGATCAATTGGAAAAGTACTAGATTTGATATCAATCAAATCCTAATCGGTGCATAATATGATGAAGCAATAATAAAAGTTAATATTTTTCCAGAAGTAATATTTGACCGACCTTTTTGTTTTAATATTGGGTAATACTGAATTTGATTTAACTTAATCAGGCAATACTTTTTTGTTAATCAACTTTCAAATTTATGGAAAGAATGTTCCTGAAATATCTAATCAATATTCTAATAAAATTTTAATCTGGTAATACTTTTTCCAACACATTTAACAAATACCACAATTCTCTAATCAGTTCTATTTGAAATTTCAATGTGGATAGATCGTTTTTCGGTTTATAAAAATTACCGTAAAAGTGAAATAGTTAAAAATTAATCGAAATTACTAGAAAATTCGAAAATCAATATATTTTTGTATTAATCGAAACCAAAAGAAATCGAATTATAAGTGAAAATGGATGAAAAACAAAATCGAAGTGACGAGAAGCAACAAAATTTGTTGGCTGATAAAAAATTACACAAATGCAACGTTTGTCAGAAAACATATTCAACTAAATCAAACTTGGCACAACATATAAAATTGCACAGCGGTAAAAATTTATTCAAATGTGACGTCTGTTCGAAAGAATTTAAAACAAATCATGGATTTAAAATTCATAGTGCAAGTCATACTGGAGTGAAACCATACAAATGTAGCCATTGTCCGAAAGCATTTGCAACTAAACAACAACAAAAAAGTCACATTACAACTCATACTGGAGTAAAACCATACAAATGTAGCCATTGTCCGAAAGCATTTGCATTAAAACAACAACTAAAACATCACATTGCAACTCATACTGGAGTGAAACCATACCAATGTAGTCATTGTCTGAACGCATTTGTAACACAAAAGCGTTTAAAACGTCACATTGCAACTCATACGGGAGTTAAACCATACAAATGTAGCCATTGTCCGAAAGCATTTGCATCAAAACAACAACTAAAATATCACATTGCAACTTATACTGGAGTGAAACCATACCAATGTAGTCATTGTCCGAATGCATTTGTAACACAACAGCGTTTAAAACGTCACATTGCAACTCATTCTGGACCATACAAATGTAGCCATTGTGCGAAAAAATTTGGAAATATATCAACCCTAAATACACACAATCGAACAAATAATAGTTGTAAATATAAATGTGATATTTGTTCAGGCGAATTTTGCACTTTGCCGAATTTAAAAGTGCACATGGATATTCACAGTGGAAGAAAAAGGCAACATAAATGTAACAAATGTTTGAAGAAATTTTACACTATTAATGATTTAAAACAACACATGAATGCACATGACAAACCACATAAATGTTCTGTGTGTAAGAAATTATTTGCCCGTTTATCTTATCTAAAGACTCACAAGAAAAATTGTAAAAGTTCGGCTTTAATAGCAAAGAAAAGTGAAACATCTTCCACTGATTTGGTGTATGGTGAAGAAATCAATGAATTCGAATCAAATGCATCTGAAATTATCGAAGTAAAACAAAATGCAAACAGATGTCACCACAACCAAACTCAAGCGGGTATTTTGATCGAAACGAACAGAAATTACAAGAAGACTTGTCACAAATGGATCCAGAGTTAGATTTTACACTTGGTAACAGTCCACAAAATCCGATAAAAGTGGAACAAGAATCGGCCGATTATAATGATTTCGATGGTAATTCAGAAGTTGCCGATCCCGAACAACAAAACTATGAATTGGTATCGCAATTGGAAATATTTGAAACAAAACTTGAAATCGCATCGCCTGTAAAAAGTGAATGTGAAGATTCTTTTCATTAACATAAAATTTAATTGACGAAATATCAAATTTTGATAAAAGATTAGGTGTTCTAAAATAACTGTAATTAATGCAAACACCCAACAAATGACACAAAAGCTTTTGCTCTGAGAAAATGTATTTTACGAAAATTATACCAAAATTTAATATTAATAAAAATTGTTTGTATTTTTCAAAATATTCGAACTTTTTCTCTTATTTTATTGTAACATTAAAACTTCTGGTTATTAAATCGATGCCGTAATAGATTTGTATGGCTGTGTAAGTGAACAGACTCAGTCCACCATAGGGACAGTGGTAATCCCTTACATCGATCGCACACAAAGTTATTTCTAATCATTTGAAAACAGTATCATCGGCACAACGTTCTATTCACACAATTCCGTGTTTAATCACTCCAGCAAATCAGTTCAAAATGAGATTTTAAGAAAATTTTACTAAATTTATGATTACGGTTTTAGTGACACAGGCAAACCCGTCGTACCTTTCGTCCACATAGATTACTATCTCTGTCCTTGGATATTCAATTTAAAAATTGTCAGTTTCTTTCAACGCAGCGATACTCTTTTTGCAAACGTTTGTACTTCGAACCGTTTGTTAAGTTCCAAAAATTTTGTGTACAACCATATCAATTTGGACTAGAATAAAATGTATCCATTTTAAAAATTCAATAATTTACCAAAGTTTATCGGTACTGTTTTCTACTGAAACTGAAAATAAAAGAAATTCAGCAAAAACTAAAATATTTGTTTTAGCTGTTTCAAAACGTTGAAGGCTGAGGTTGTTTGAAACTTTTTGTGAAACCGTATAATCGTCAATATTGAATGATCTCTGCATAGCTAATATAATAAGCAATTGTAGCAACAGTTTTTTAATTCGGTGCAATAACATTTAGACCCCATATTTTGGCTAAAACTTTCTATAGCCAATTCGCGGTTAGAATGTGTTGGCGGCTCGAAGTGCACACGAATAATGTTAGTTTTAAAATTGAAATTTCACAAATTCTTAAATCATTATGAGCAAGATGTTTTTGTTCTTTGTACATGTACATGATATTTTTGAGAACGAAAAATCCAGCCGGGTCAACCAAAAAACCTGTTCCGGCACCATTCACTTAAAAGACTAATATATTTTACGATTCCAAATCCAAATAGTGTGTGTGCAGCAATCTTCCGGTGAATTTGGACACTAAAGTGCATAGATAAGTGCAATGCACAGCACTCGTTTGCGTGGGTGGCGAACCGTCATTAGAAAACAAAATGATTAACTCTGTCAAACTCGTTCGGTGTGTCAGTAATCTGGTTTTTTTATTTCATTTTAATAATTTTTTGAATAATAATTTTTTTCCGAATTTTTATCTTCATTGTAAAATTTTGAATCGAAATCACTGACGGCGACGACGACGACGACGACGGCGACGACGACGACGACGACGACGACAACGACACGACAGCCGTTGTAACCATAAATTAATTTTAATTTAAATATTTCATAAATAATGGCATCGTTGACGCCAAACATGGACGGCCACAATGTTAACAATAACGATAACGATCCATTAAAAGTAATAGCAAATGAAAATTTTCATTTGAGTGTTTTGGAAAATAATTTTGCAACGATGCAAATGTATTTGTCAATGGGTATCGATGTTAATGGTAAAAATGGGAATGGTAAAACGGCAATGCACGTGGCAATAATCAAAAAACATTATGATTTGCTGGATATGTTAATCCGTGATTTTGGGGCCAATGTGAATGCATTAAATGCGGATGGACAAAGTTTGTTGGCAACGGCGTGTGTGGTTGATGATGTATTTGCTTTACAAGTATTAATTCATAATGGAATAAATATGGAAATGGATTCAAATCAACTGATGCCCATCCATTGGTGTGCCATATATATAAGTGAAAATATTTGTACATTTTTGTTGAACTCATACCGCATTAATGTTAACGCAAAAGATAATTTAAATGGAGATACTGCTTTGCATTATGCATGCCGCAATGGTAATTTGAATATAATAAAATTGCTTTGCACACGCCACGACATCGATTTAAATGCAATGAATGGTGCCGGTGAAACTGCATTCCATATCGCAATCACCGGTAACACAGATATACTTCGATTTCTTATCGAACGTGGTTGTGACATCAATTTAAATGATACAACCAATAGGACACCATTGGATCGAGCCTGTGAAGCTGGTGCACGTGACAATATTGAACTATTCTTATTACAAAAGAATTTACTTCATAATACCCATAGGTGGAGTACAATTAAATATATACAGCAGTTAGGTTTGAAATTCCGTGGTACTGCAAAAAATAAATGTTTGATATTATAAATTTAATGGGATTTTTTTGTAGAGTTTTAAGTCTTATCGATTTTTAAACAATTAATTTCACTCCATTTGGTCACTAGAAATTTCATCTAAATTTTACTTTTTTCACATATTTTAGAATTGATTTATAAAAATAGAAAATGTATATTAAAAAATTTTAACAATTGTTTGGAATTTAATTCGAACGGAAACGACACGCACCCACAGTTTTTAATAACAGCAAAAAAACGGAATGTTGATCGGCAATATCTTTCTACCATTTCAAAAGCCACCAAAATCTAAAATCACTTAACGCTGTTTATCGACAGATTCAAAAGTTACACATCAATTTGAGTGTCACCAGTTAAATAAAGTAAACCAATAGGATGTCCGCAGAACTTCGCTGAATTAGTGGATTCAAAACGGAAATTGTGGTGCTGAAAATTAATGTGTTAATGGAGAATATTATTTCGGTATTTGTGTGTACCCACCATTGATTCGATATGTGTGGATTTTTATAAAATAACGATCACACAAAATCACTGCTGGTACCATTCTAAACGGACGGGCACCATATCAGGACCTGAATTTGTCCATAATAATTTAATACAACACAATCAATGTAATGTTTATAAACAATTTAATTTTCCGATATGCTAAACCACACATCCACCGTTACAACTGTATAAAAATACCAACCACAAATTTGGTATCTAAAATTTCAATAGAATTTATAGAAATTTTCAAAATAATTATTGAATTGAATCAAATACAATTTTTATTGTTAAAAATTTTAACTTCAACTTGATTGTAGTTCAGACAATTTTTCCATTGTTTTCGAAGTAATTTGCCTAAACAATCCGATGATTTTTGACACATTAAAAATGCGCTCCAATTGTTGGTAAAACGATTTTGCAGAACATCCGATTGAACTTTTTTTTTATCTACTACTTTTGACATTGTTCATTATAATATGTCAAAGAATTTTAATCAAAATCATGGATCATGGACAAAAAATTGATCGGGTTCATTTGGCTACTGTAATGCCGAAATTTTTCGGTGGAGCGATACTGTACTTTATAAATTTTTTAAATTGAATTAAAAATTAAACAAAAATTATTCAGGAGCAGATGAATCGCACACGTTTTTCTGAATCGTGTCGTTGTAACTATTGTCTTGCTAGAAAAAAGTCGATCACATAATTCCAGTGTCAAACTTATCCGTATAGAAATATTTAAATTCAGTTGATTGACATTGCGCAACAACGTTCAAAATTGTCTAAACAGGCAATACTTTTTTGTTAATCAACTGTCAAATTTATGGAAAAAATGTTCCTGAAATATCTACTCAATATTCTAATAAAATTTTTAATCTGGTAATACTTTTTCCATCACATTTAACAAATACCACAATTACCTAATCAGTTCTATTTGAAATTTCAATGTGGATGGATCGTTTTTCGGTTTTAAAAAAATTAGCGTAAAAGTGAAATAGTTAAAAATTAATCGAAATTACTAGAAAATTCGAAAATCAATATATTTTTGTATTATACACCAAAAGAAATCAAATTATTAGTGAAAATGGATGGAAAACGAAATCGAAGTGACGAGAAGCAACAAAATTTGTTTGCTGATAAAAAATTACACAAATGCAACGTTTGTCAGAAAACATATTCAACTAAATCAAGCTTGGCACAACATATAAAAATGCACAGCGGTAAAAATTTATTCAAATGTGACGTCTGTTCGAAAGAATTTAAAACAAATCGTGGATATAAAATTCATAGTGCAAGTCATACTGGAGTGAAACCATACAAATGTAGCCATTGTCCGAAAGCATTTGCAACTAAACAACAACAAGAACATCACATTGCAACTCATACTGGAGTGAAACCATACAAATGTATCCATTGTCCGAAAGCATTGGCAACAAAACAACGTCTAAAACTTCACATTGCAACTCATACTGGAGTGAAACCATTTAAATGTAGCCATTGTCCGAAAGCATTGGCAACAAAACAACGTCTAAAACTTCACATTGCAACTCATACTGGAGTGAAACCATACAAATGTAGCCATTGTCCGAAAGCATTTGCATCAAAACAACAACTAAAATATCACATTGCAACTTATACAGGAGTGAAACCATACCAATGTAGTCATTGTCCGAACGAATTTGTAACACTACAGCATTTAAAACTTCACAATGCAAGTCATACTGGATTGAAACCATACCAATGTAGTCATTGTCCGAAAACATTTGTAACACAACAGTGTTTAAAACTTCACATTGCAACTCATACTGGAGTTAAACCATACAAATGTAGCCATTGTGCGAAAAAATTTGGAAATAAATCAATTCTAAATACACACAATCGAACAAATAATAGTTGTAAATATAAATGTGATATTTGTTCAGGCGAATTTTGCACTTTGCCGAATTTAAAAGTGCACATGAATATTCACAGTGGAAGAAAAAGGCAACATAAATGTAACAAGTGTTTGAAGAAATTTTACACTATTAATGATTTAAAACAACACATGAATGCACATGACAAACCACATAAATGTTCTGTGTGTAAGAAATTATTTGCCCGTTTATCTTATCTAAAGACTCACAAGAAAAAATGTAAAAGTTCGGCTTTAATAGCAAAGAAAAGTGACACATCTTCAACTGATTTGGTGTATGGTAAAGAAATCAATGAATTCGAATCAAATGCATCTGAAATTGTCGAAGTAAAACCAAAATTCAAACAGATGTCACCACAACCAAACTCAAGCGGTTATTTTGATCGAAACGAACAGAAATTACAAGAAGACTTGTCACAAATGGATCCTGAGTTAGATTTTACACTTGGTAACAGTCCACAAAATCCGATAAAAGTGGAACAAGAATCGGCCGATTATAATGAATTTGATGGTAATTCAGAAGTTGCCGATCCGGAACAACAAAACTATGAATTGGTATCGCAATTGGAAATATTTGAAACAAAACTTGAAATCGCATCGCCTGCAAAAAGTGAATGTGAAGATTCTTTTCATTAACATAAAATTTAATTGACGAAATATCAAATTTTGATAAAAGATTAGGTGTTCTAAAATAACTGTAATTAATGCAAACACCCAACAAATGACACAAAAGCTTTTGCTCTGAGAAAATGTATTTTACGAAAATTATACGAAAATTTAATATTAATAAAAATTGTTTGTATTTTTCAAAATATTCGAACTTTTTCTCTTATTTTATTGTACCATTAAAACTTCTGGTTATTACATCGATGCCGTAATAGATTTGTATGGCTGTGTAAGTGAACAGACTCAGTCCACCATAGGGACAGGGGTAATCCCTTACATCGATCGCACACAAAGTTATTTCTAATCATTTGAAAACAGTATCATCGGCACAACGTTCTATTCACACAATTCCGTGTTTAATCACTCCAGCAAATCAGTTCAAAATGAGATTTTAAGAAAATTTTACTAAATTTATGATTACGGTTTTAGTGACACAGGCAAACCCGTCGAACCTTTCGTCCACATAGATTACCATCTCTGTCCATGGATATTCAATTTAAAAATTGTCAGTTTCTTTCAACGCAGCGATACTCTTTTTGCAAACATTTGTACTTCGAACCGTTTGTTAAGTTCCAAAAATTTTGTGTACAACCATCTCAATTTGGACTAGAATAAAATGTATCCATTTTAAAAATTCAATAATTTACCAAAGTTTATCGGTACTGTTTTCTACTGAAACTGAAAATAAAAGAAATTCAGCAAAAACTAAAATATTTGTTTTAGCTGTTTCAAAACGTTGACGGCTGAGGTTGTTTGAAACTTTTTGTGAAACCGTATAATCGTCAATATTGAATGATCTCTGCATAGCTAATATAATAAGCAGTTGGAGCAACAGTTTTTTAATTCGGTGCAATAACATTTAGAGCCCATATTTTGGCGAAAACTTTCTATAGCCAATTCGCGGTTAGAATGTGTTGGAGGCTCGAAGTGCACACGAATAATGTATGTTTTAAAATTGATATTTCACAAATTCTTAAATCATTATGAGCAAGATGTTTTTGTTCTTTGTACATGTACATGATATTTTTGAGAACGAAAAATCCAGCCGGGTCAACCAAAAAACCTGTTCCGGCACCATTCACTTAAAAGACTAATATATTTTACGATTCCAAATCCAAATAGTGTGTGTGCAGCAATTTTCTGATGAATTTGGACACTAAAGTGCATAGATAAGTGCAATCGACAGCACTCGTTTGCGTGGGTGGCGAACCGTCATTAGAAAACAAAATGATTAACTCTGTCAAACTCGTTCGGTGTGTCAGTAATCTGGTTTTTTTATTTCATTTTAATAATTTTTTGAAAAAATAATTTTTTTCCGAATTTTTATCTTCATTGTAAAATTTTGAATCGAAATCACTGACGGCGACGACGACGACGACGAGGAGGACGACGACGACGACGACGACGACACGACAGCCGTTGTAACCATAAATTAATTTTAATTTAAATATTTCATAAATAATGGCATCGTTGACGCCAAACATGGACGGCCACAATGTTAACAATAACGATAACGATCCATTAAAAGTAATAGCAAATGAAAATTTTCATTTGAGTGTTTTGGAAAATAATTTTGCAACGATGCAAATGTATTTGTCAATGGGTATCGATGTTAATGGTAAAAATGGGAATGGTAAAACGGCAATGCACGTGGCAATAATCAAAAAACATTATGATTTGCTGGATATGTTAATCCGTGATTTTGGGGCCAATGTGAATGCATTAAATGCGGATGGACAAAGTTTGTTGGCAACGGCGTGTGTGGTTGATGATGTATTTGCTTTACAAGTATTAATTCATAATGGAATAAATATGGAAATGGATTCAAATCAACTGATGCCCATCCATTGGTGTGCCATATATATAAGTGAAAATATTTGTACATTTTTGTTGAACTCATACCGCATTAATGTTAACGCAAAAGATAATTTAAATGGAGATACTGCTTTGCATTATGCATGCCGCAATGGTAATTTGAATATAATAAAATTGCTTTGCACACGCCACGACATCGATTTAAATGCAATGAATGGTGCCGGTGAAACTGCATTCCATATCGCAATCACCGGTAACACAGATATACTTCGATTTCTTATCGAATGTGGTTGTGACATCAATTTAAATGATACAACCAATAGGACACCATTGGATCGAGCCTGTGAAGCTGGTGCACGTGACAATATTGAACTATTCTTATTACAAAAGAATTTACTTCATAATACCCATAGGTGGAGTACAATTAAATATATACAGCAGTTAGGTTTGAAATTCCGTGGTACTGCAAAAAATAAATGTTTGATATTATAAATTTAATGGGATTTTTTTGTAGAGTTTTAAGTCTTATCGATTTTTAAACAATTAATTTCACTCCATTTGGTCACTAGAAATTTCATCTAAATTTTACTTTTTTCACATATTTTAGAATTGATTTATAAAAATAGAAAATGTATATTAAAAAATTTTAACAATTGTTTGGAATTTAATTCGAACGGAAACGACACGCACCCACAGTTTTTAATAACAGCAAAAAAACGGAATGTTGATCGGCAATATCTTTCTACCATTTCAAAAGCCACCAAAATCTAAAATCACTTAACGCTGTTTATCGACAGATTCAAAAGTTACACATCAATTTGAGTGTCACCAGTTAAATAAAGTAAACCAATAGGATGTCCGCAGAACTTCGCTGAATTAGTGGATTCAAAACGGAAATTGTGGTGCTGAAAATTAATGTGTTAATGGAGAATATTATTTCGGTATTTGTGTGTACCCACCATTGATTCGATATGTGTGGATTTTTATAAAATAACGATCACACAAAATCACTGCTGGTACCATTCTAAACGGACGGGCACCATATCAGGACCTGAATTTGTCCATAATAATTTAATACAACACAATCAATGTAATGTTTATAAACAATTTAATTTTCCGATATGCTAAACCACACATCCACCGTTACAACTGTATAAAAATACCAACCACAAATTTGGTATCTAAAATTTCAATAGAATTTATAGAAATTTTCAAAATAATTATTGAATTGAATCAAATACAATTTTTATTGTTAAAAATTTTAACTTCAACTTGATTGTAGTTCAGACAATTTTTCCATTGTTTTCGAAGTAATTTGCCTAAACAATCCGATGATTTTTGACACATTAAAAATGCGCTCCAATTGTTGGTAAAACGATTTTGCAGAACATCCGATTGAACTTTTTTTTTATCTACTACTTTTGACATTGTTCATTATAATATGTCAAAGAATTTTAATCAAAATCATGGATCATGGACAAAAAATTGATCGGGTTCATTTGGCTACTGTAATGCCGAAATTTTTCGGTGGAGCGATACTGTACTTTATAAATTTTTTAAATTGAATTAAAAATTAAACAAAAATTATTCAGGAGCAGATGAATCGCACACGTTTTTCTGAATCGTGTCGTTGTAACTATTGTCTTGCTAGAAAAAAGTCGATCACATAATTCCAGTGTCAAACTTATCCGTATAGAAATATTTAAATTCAGTTGATTGACATTGCGCAACAACGTTCAAAATTGTCTAAACAGGCAATACTTTTTTGTTAATCAACTGTCAAATTTATGGAAAAAATGTTCCTGAAATATCTACTCAATATTCTAATAAAATTTTTAATCTGGTAATACTTTTTCCATCACATTTAACAAATACCACAATTACCTAATCAGTTCTATTTGAAATTTCAATGTGGATGGATCGTTTTTCGGTTTTAAAAAAATTAGCGTAAAAGTGAAATAGTTAAAAATTAATCGAAATTACTAGAAAATTCGAAAATCAATATATTTTTGTATTATACACCAAAAGAAATCAAATTATTAGTGAAAATGGATGGAAAACGAAATCGAAGTGACGAGAAGCAACAAAATTTGTTTGCTGATAAAAAATTACACAAATGCAACGTTTGTCAGAAAACATATTCAACTAAATCAAGCTTGGCACAACATATAAAAATGCACAGCGGTAAAAATTTATTCAAATGTGACGTCTGTTCGAAAGAATTTAAAACAAATCGTGGATTTAAAATTCATAGTGCAAGTCATACTGGAGTGAAACCATACAAATGTAGCCATTGTCCGAAAGCATTTGCAACTAAACAACAACAAGAACATCACATTGCAACTCATACTGGAGTGAAACCATACAAATGTATCCATTGTCCGAAAGCATTGGCAACAAAACAACGTCTAAAACTTCACATTGCAACTCATACTGGAGTGAAACCATTTAAATGTAGCCATTGTCCGAAAGCATTGGCAACAAAACAACGTCTAAAACTTCACATTGCAACTCATACTGGAGTGAAACCATACAAATGTAGCCATTGTCCGAAAGCATTTGCATCAAAACAACAACTAAAATATCACATTGCAACTTATACAGGAGTGAAACCATACCAATGTAGTCATTGTCCGAACGAATTTGTAACACTACAGCATTTAAAACTTCACAATGCAAGTCATACTGGATTGAAACCATACCAATGTAGTCATTGTCCGAAAACATTTGTAACACAACAGTGTTTAAAACTTCACATTGCAACTCATACTGGAGTTAAACCATACAAATGTAGCCATTGTGCGAAAAAATTTGGAAATAAATCAATTCTAAATACACACAATCGAACAAATAATAGTTGTAAATATAAATGTGATATTTGTTCAGGCGAATTTTGCACTTTGCCGAATTTAAAAGTGCACATGAATATTCACAGTGGAAGAAAAAGGCAACATAAATGTAACAAGTGTTTGAAGAAATTTTACACTATTAATGATTTAAAACAACACATGAATGCACATGACAAACCACATAAATGTTCTGTGTGTAAGAAATTATTTGCCCGTTTATCTTATCTAAAGACTCACAAGAAAAAATGTAAAAGTTCGGCTTTAATAGCAAAGAAAAGTGACACATCTTCAACTGATTTGGTGTATGGTAAAGAAATCAATGAATTCGAATCAAATGCATCTGAAATTGTCGAAGTAAAACCAAAATTCAAACAGATGTCACCACAACCAAACTCAAGCGGTTATTTTGATCGAAACGAACAGAAATTACAAGAAGACTTGTCACAAATGGATCCTGAGTTAGATTTTACACTTGGTAACAGTCCACAAAATCCGATAAAAGTGGAACAAGAATCGGCCGATTATAATGAATTTGATGGTAATTCAGAAGTTGCCGATCCGGAACAACAAAACTATGAATTGGTATCGCAATTGGAAATATTTGAAACAAAACTTGAAATCGCATCGCCTGCAAAAAGTGAATGTGAAGATTCTTTTCATTAACATAAAATTTAATTGACGAAATATCAAATTTTGATAAAAGATTAGGTGTTCTAAAATAACTGTAATTAATGCAAACACCCAACAAATGACACAAAAGCTTTTGCTCTGAGAAAATGTATTTTACGAAAATTATACGAAAATTTAATATTAATAAAAATTGTTTGTATTTTTCAAAATATTCGAACTTTTTCTCTTATTTTATTGTACCATTAAAACTTCTGGTTATTACATCGATGCCGTAATAGATTTGTATGGTTGTGTAAGTGAACAGACTCAGTCCACCATAGGGACAGGGGTAATCCCTTACATCGATCGCACACAAAGTTATTTCTAATCATTTGAAAACAGTATCATCGGCACAACGTTCTATTCACACAATTCCGTGTTTAATCACTCCAGCAAATCAGTTCAAAATGAGATTTTAAGAAAATTTTACTAAATTTATGATTACGGTTTTAGTGACACAGGCAAACCCGTCGAACCTTTCGTCCACATAGATTACCATCTCTGTCCATGGATATTCAATTTAAAAATTGTCAGTTTCTTTCAACGCAGCGATACTCTTTTTGCAAACGTTTGTACTTCGAACCGTTTGTTAAGTTCCAAAAATTTTGTGTACAACCATCTCAATTTGGACTAGAATAAAATGTATCCATTTTAAAAATTCAATAATTTACCAAAGTTTATCGGTACTGTTTTCTACTGAAACTGAAAATAAAAGAAATTCAGCAAAAACTAAAATATTTGTTTTAGCTGTTTCAAAACGTTGAAGGCTGAGGTTGTTTGAAACTTTTTGTGAAACCGTATAATCGTCAATATTGAATGATCTCTGCATAGCTAATATAATAAGCAGTTGTAGCAACAGTTTTTTAATTCGGTGCAATAACATTTAGACCCCATATTTTGGCTAAAACTTTCTATAGCCAATTCGCGGTTAGAATGTGTTGGCGGCTCGAAGTGCACACGAATAATGTTAGTTTTAAAATTGAAATTTCACAAATTCTTAAATCATTATGAGCAAGATGTTTTTGTTCTTTGTACATGTACATGATATTTTTGAGAACGAAAAATCCAGCCGGGTCAACCAAAAAACCTGTTCCGGCACCATTCACTTAAAAGACTAATATATTTTACGATTCCAAATCCAAATAGTGTGTGTGCAGCAATCTTCCGGTGAATTTGGACACTAAAGTGCATAGATAAGTGCAATGCACAGCACTCGTTTGCGTGGGTGGCGAACCGTCATTAGAAAACAAAATGATTAACTCTGTCAAACTCGTTCGGTGTGTCAGTAATCTGGTTTTTTTATTTCATTTTAATAATTTTTTGAATAATAATTTTTTTCCGAATTTTTATCTTCATTGTAAAATTTTGAATCGAAATCACTGACGGCGACGACGACGACGACGACGACGACGACGACGACGACGGCGACGACGACGACGACGACGACGACAACGACACGACAGCCGTTGTAACCATAAATTAATTTTAATTTAAATATTTCATAAATAATGGCATCGTTGACGCCAAACATGGACGGCCACAATGTTAACAATAACGATAACGATCCATTAAAAGTAATAGCAAATGAAAATTTTCATTTGAGTGTTTTGGAAAATAATTTTGCAACGATGCAAATGTATTTGTCAATGGGTATCGATGTTAATGGTAAAAATGGGAATGGTAAAACGGCAATGCACGTGGCAATAATCAAAAAACATTATGATTTGCTGGATATGTTAATCCGTGATTTTGGGGCCAATGTGAATGCATTAAATGCGGATGGACAAAGTTTGTTGGCAACGGCGTGTGTGGTTGATGATGTATTTGCTTTACAAGTATTAATTCATAATGGAATAAATATGGAAATGGATTCAAATCAACTGATGCCCATCCATTGGTGTGCCATATATATAAGTGAAAATATTTGTACATTTTTGTTGAACTCATACCGCATTAATGTTAACGCAAAAGATAATTTAAATGGAGATACTGCTTTGCATTATGCATGCCGCAATGGTAATTTGAATATAATAAAATTGCTTTGCACACGCCACGACATCGATTTAAATGCAATGAATGGTGCCGGTGAAACTGCATTCCATATCGCAATCACCGGTAACACAGATATACTTCGATTTCTTATCGAACGTGGTTGTGACATCAATTTAAATGATACAACCAATAGGACACCATTGGATCGAGCCTGTGAAGCTGGTGCACGTGACAATATTGAACTATTCTTATTACAAAAGAATTTACTTCATAATACCCATAGGTGGAGTACAATTAAATATATACAGCAGTTAGGTTTGAAATTCCGTGGTACTGCAAAAAATAAATGTTTGATATTATAAATTTAATGGGATTTTTTTGTAGAGTTTTAAGTCTTATCGATTTTTAAACAATTAATTTCACTCCATTTGGTCACTAGAAATTTCATCTAAATTTTACTTTTTTCACATATTTTAGAATTGATTTATAAAAATAGAAAATGTATATTAAAAAATTTTAACAATTGTTTGGAATTTAATTCGAACGGAAACGACACGCACCCACAGTTTTTAATAACAGCAAAAAAACGGAATGTTGATCGGCAATATCTTTCTACCATTTCAAAAGCCACCAAAATCTAAAATCACTTAACGCTGTTTATCGACAGATTCAAAAGTTACACATCAATTTGAGTGTCACCAGTTAAATAAAGTAAACCAATAGGATGTCCGCAGAACTTCGCTGAATTAGTGGATTCAAAACGGAAATTGTGGTGCTGAAAATTAATGTGTTAATGGAGAATATTATTTCGGTATTTGTGTGTACCCACCATTGATTCGATATGTGTGGATTTTTATAAAATAACGATCACACAAAATCACTGCTGGTACCATTCTAAACGGACGGGCACCATATCAGGACCTGAATTTGTCCATAATAATTTAATACAACACAATCAATGTAATGTTTATAAACAATTTAACTTTCCGATATGCTAAACCACACATCCACCGTTACAACTGTATAAAAATACCAACCACAAATTTGGTATCTAAAATTTCAATGGAATTTATAGAAATTTTCAAAATAATTATTGAATTGAATCAAATACAATTTTTATTGTTAAAAATTTTAACTTCAACTTGATTGTAGTTCAGACAATTTTTCCATTGTTTTCGAAGTAATTTGCCTAAACAATCCGATGATTTTTGACACATTAAAAATGCGCTCCAATTGTTGGTAAAACGATTTTGCAGAACATCCGATTGAACTTTTTTTTTATCTACTACTTTTGACATTGTTCATTATAATATGTCAAAGAATTTTAATCAAAATCATGGATCATGGACAAAAAATTGATCGGGTTCATTTGGCTACTGTAATGCCGAAATTTTTCGGTGGAGCGATACTGTACTTTATAAATTTTTTAAATTGAATTAAAAATTAAACAAAAATTATTCAGGAGCAGATGAATCGCACACGTTTTTCTGAATCGTGTCGTTGTAACTATTGTCTTGCTAGAAAAAAGTCGATCACATAATTCCAGTGTCAAACTTATCCGTATAGAAATATTTAAATTCAGTTGATTGACATTGCGCAACAACGTTCAAAATTGTCTAAACAGGCAATACTTTTTTGTTAATCAACTGTCAAATTTATGGAAAAAATGTTCCTGAAATATCTACTCAATATTCTAATAAAATTTTTAATCTGGTAATACTTTTTCCATCACATTTAACAAATACCACAATTACCTAATCAGTTCTATTTGAAATTTCAATGTGGATGGATCGTTTTTCGGTTTTAAAAAAATTAGCGTAAAAGTGAAATAGTTAAAAATTAATCGAAATTACTAGAAAATTCGAAAATCAATATATTTTTGTATTATACACCAAAAGAAATCAAATTATTAGTGAAAATGGATGGAAAACGAAATCGAAGTGACGAGAAGCAACAAAATTTGTTTGCTGATAAAAAATTACACAAATGCAACGTTTGTCAGAAAACATATTCAACTAAATCAAGCTTGGCACAACATATAAAAATGCACAGCGGTAAAAATTTATTCAAATGTGACGTCTGTTCGAAAGAATTTAAAACAAATCGTGGATATAAAATTCATAGTGCAAGTCATACTGGAGTGAAACCATACAAATGTAGCCATTGTCCGAAAGCATTTGCAACTAAACAACAACAAGAACATCACATTGCAACTCATACTGGAGTGAAACCATACAAATGTATCCATTGTCCGAAAGCATTGGCAACAAAACAACGTCTAAAACTTCACATTGCAACTCATACTGGAGTGAAACCATTTAAATGTAGCCATTGTCCGAAAGCATTGGCAACAAAACAACGTCTAAAACTTCACATTGCAACTCATACTGGAGTGAAACCATACAAATGTAGCCATTGTCCGAAAGCATTTGCATCAAAACAACAACTAAAATATCACATTGCAACTTATACAGGAGTGAAACCATACCAATGTAGTCATTGTCCGAACGAATTTGTAACACTACAGCATTTAAAACTTCACAATGCAAGTCATACTGGATTGAAACCATACCAATGTAGTCATTGTCCGAAAACATTTGTAACACAACAGTGTTTAAAACTTCACATTGCAACTCATACTGGAGTTAAACCATACAAATGTAGCCATTGTGCGAAAAAATTTGGAAATAAATCAATTCTAAATACATACAATCGAACAAATAATAGTTGTAAATATAAATGTGATATTTGTTCAGGCGAATTTTGCACTTTGCCGAATTTAAAAGTGCACATGAATATTCACAGTGGAAGAAAAAGGCAACATAAATGTAACAAGTGTTTGAAGAAATTTTACACTATTAATGATTTAAAACAACACATGAATGCACATGACAAACCACATAAATGTTCTGTGTGTAAGAAATTATTTGCCCGTTTATCTTATCTAAAGACTCACAAGAAAAAATGTAAAAGTTCGGCTTTAATAGCAAAGAAAAGTGACACATCTTCAACTGATTTGGTGTATGGTAAAGAAATCAATGAATTCGAATCAAATGCATCTGAAATTGTCGAAGTAAAACCAAAATTCAAACAGATGTCACCACAACCAAACTCAAGCGGTTATTTTGATCGAAACGAACAGAAATTACAAGAAGACTTGTCACAAATGGATCCTGAGTTAGATTTTACACTTGGTAACAGTCCACAAAATCCGATAAAAGTGGAACAAGAATCGGCCGATTATAATGAATTTGATGGTAATTCAGAAGTTGCCGATCCGGAACAACAAAACTATGAATTGGTATCGCAATTAGAAATATTTGAAACAAAACTTGAAATCGCATCGCCTGCAAAAAGTGAATGTGAAGATTCTTTTCATTAACATAAAATTTAATTGACGAAATATCAAATTTTGATAAAAGATTAGGTGTTCTAAAATAACTGTAATTAATGCAAACACCCAACAAATGACACAAAAGCTTTTGCTCTGAGAAAATGTATTTTACGAAAATTATACGAAAATTTAATATTAATAAAAATTGTTTGTATTTTTCAAAATATTCGAACTTTTTCTCTTATTTTATTGTACCATTAAAACTTCTGGTTATTACATCGATGCCGTAATAGATTTGTATGGTTGTGTAAGTGAACAGACTCAGTCCACCATAGGGACAGGGGTAATCCCTTACATCGATCGCACACAAAGTTATTTCTAATCATTTGAAAACAGTATCATCGGCACAACGTTCTATTCACACAATTCCGTGTTTAATCACTCCAGCAAATCAGTTCAAAATGAGATTTTAAGAAAATTTTACTAAATTTATGATTACGGTTTTAGTGACACAGGCAAACCCGTCGAACCTTTCGTCCACATAGATTACCATCTCTGTCCATGGATATTCAATTTAAAAATTGTCAGTTTCTTTCAACGCAGCGATACTCTTTTTGCAAACATTTGTACTTCGAACCGTTTGTTAAGTTCCAAAAATTTTGTGTACAACCATCTCAATTTGGACTAGAATAAAATGTATCCATTTTAAAAATTCAATAATTTACCAAAGTTTATCGGTACTGTTTTCTACTGAAACTGAAAATAAAAGAAATTCAGCAAAAACTAAAATATTTGTTTTAGCTGTTTCAAAACGTTGACGGCTGAGGTTGTTTGAAACTTTTTGTGAAACCGTATAATCGTCAATATTGAATGATCTCTGCATAGCTAATATAATAAGCAGTTGGAGCAACAGTTTTTTAATTCGGTGCAATAACATTTAGAGCCCATATTTTGGCGAAAACTTTCTATAGCCAATTCGCGGTTAGAATGTGTTGGAGGCTCGAAGTGCACACGAATAATGTATGTTTTAAAATTGATATTTCACAAATTCTTAAATCATTATGAGCAAGATGTTTTTGTTCTTTGTACATGTACATGATATTTTTGAGAACGAAAAATCCAGCCGGGTCAACCAAAAAACCTGTTCCGGCACCATTCACTTAAAAGACTAATATATTTTACGATTCCAAATCCAAATAGTGTGTGTGCAGCAATTTTCTGATGAATTTGGACACTAAAGTGCATAGATAAGTGCAATGGACAGCACTCGTTTGCGTGGGTGGCGAACCGTCATTAGAAAACAAAATGATTAACTCTGTCAAACTCGTTCGGTGTGTCAGTAATCTGGTTTTTTTATTTCATTTTAATAATTTTTTGAAAAAATAATTTTTTTCCGAATTTTTATCTTCATTGTAAAATTTTGAATCGAAATCACTGACGGCGACGACGACGACGACGAGGACGACGACGACGACGACACGACAGCCGTTGTAACCATAAATTAATTTTAATTTAAATATTTCATAAATAATGGCATCGTTGACGCCAAACATGGACGGCCACAATGTTAACAATAACGATAACGATCCATTAAAAGTAATAGCAAATGAAAATTTTCATTTGAGTGTTTTGGAAAATAATTTTGCAACGATGCAAATGTATTTGTCAATGGGTATCGATGTTAATGGTAAAAATGGGAATGGTAAAACGGCAATGCACGTGGCAATAATCAAAAAACATTATGATTTGCTGGATATGTTAATCCGTGATTTTGGGGCCAATGTGAATGCATTAAATGCGGATGGACAAAGTTTGTTGGCAACGGCGTGTGTGGTTGATGATGTATTTGCTTTACAAGTATTAATTCATAATGGAATAAATATGGAAATGGATTCAAATCAACTGATGCCCATCCATTGGTGTGCCATATATATAAGTGAAAATATTTGTACATTTTTGTTGAACTCATACCGCATTAATGTTAACGCAAAAGATAATTTAAATGGAGATACTGCTTTGCATTATGCATGCCGCAATGGTAATTTGAATATAATAAAATTGCTTTGCACACGCCACGACATCGATTTAAATGCAATGAATGGTGCCGGTGAAACTGCATTCCATATCGCAATCACCGGTAACACAGATATACTTCGATTTCTTATCGAACGTGGTTGTGACATCAATTTAAATGATACAACCAATAGGACACCATTGGATCGAGCCTGTGAAGCTGGTGCACGTGACAATATTGAACTATTGTTATTACAAAAGAATTTACTTCATAATATCCATAGGTGCAGTACAATTAAATATATACAGCAGTTAGGTTTGAAATTCCGTGGTACTACAAAAAATAAATGTTTGATATTATAAATTTACTGGGATTTTTTTGTAGAGTTTTAAGTCTTATCGATTTTTAAACAATTAATTTCACTCCATTTGGTCACTAGAAATTTCATCTAAATTTTACTTTTTTCACATATTTCAGAATTGATTTATAAAAATAGAAAATTTGTGTTAATATGTTCAATACAAAAATATAAAATGTATATTAAAAAATTTTAACAATTGTTTGGAATTTAATTAGAACGGAAACAACAGAACACGCACCCACAGTTTTTAATAACAGCAAAAAAACGGAATGTTGATCGGCAATATCTTTCTACCATTTCAAAAGCCACCGTCCAAAATCACTTAACACCCTTAATCGACAGATTCAAAAGTTACACATCAATTTGAGTGTCACCAGTGAGAATTTAATTGAAGTAAACCAATAGGATGTCCGCAGAACTTCGTTGAATTAGTGGATTCAAAACGGAAATTGTGGTGCTGAAAATTAATGTGTTATATTGGAGAATATTATT
Source organism: Bibio marci (assembly GCA_910594885.2). NCBI lineage: Eukaryota > Metazoa > Arthropoda > Insecta > Diptera > Bibionidae > Bibio > Bibio marci. The sequence continues at coordinate 16,922,940 of OU343119.1, read as the reverse complement.
TAGGTATTTGTGTGTACGCGTCATTGATTTGATATAAAAGGATTTTTTTTAAAAATCACTGCTGGTGCCATTCTAAACGGACGGGCACCATATCATAACCTGAATTTGTCCATAATAATTTAATACAGCACAATCAATTTGATGTTTTTTAAACAATTTAACTTTCCGATATGCTAAACCACACATCCACCGTTACAACTGTATAAAAATACCAACCACAAATTGGGTATCCAAAATTTCAATAGAATTTATAGAAATTTTCAAAATAATTATTGAATTGAATCAATTACAATTTTTATTGTTAAAAATTTTAACTTCAACTTGATTGTAGTTCAGACAATTTTTCCATTGTTTTCGAAGTAATTTGCCTAAACAATCCGATGATTTTTGACACATTAAAAATCCGATCCATTTGTTGGTAAAACGTTTTTGCAGAACATCCGATTGAACTTTTGCGTAACGTGTAGTACCCAAAATTTCCTTTCACATTACTAACCGATTACATTATAACGTTTACTTTTTTTCCGTGCACCGTTGTTACTCCGTTGGATTAATGTTATGCGATGATGTCATGGAAATTGGTGGTACCACAAAATTCAAACACGAAATAATTTCGAAATAATAATGAAGGCGTACAAAGAGTATCGCCCCTTGATGTTGAAACGAAAAACTTCGAGACACAACCATCTTGACGGCCATTGGTTTTACTAAATCCTACTCATAATTCATAAAATTAATTACGATTTGTAAAATTGATCGGAACCAAAAAAAAGACTGTCCGCTTTTTATGAATTTTGCCATCGAACTTTTAACACATAATTTCAATTTTTCGAATAGACATTATAAATTCATGATGCAAATAATTCGGGAAATTAATCAGAACTATTGTTCCCAGTATCCATAATCCATAATTATAATAAACGAATTTTTCTGTATCCTCTCTAACCATAGCCCATGAAAATCAAAAGAAAAGACTTTTCCAAATTTTTGGTAAACATTTTTTATTTACAAAAAGTAGTATACATTTTTCGATGGGAATGTGAATTGTATCCGGTGCCATTTAGTTTTCAATCATGCCGGACGACAAACACAAAGGTGTTGTCTGATAACTTTTGTTCAACCGCCGCAACCGTAACTGGAATGGTTTAACAAGAAAAAAATATTAAAATTATATATCTATTTTTCGGCTAAAATATAAATTTAAATTATATTACCGATTACCGATTGGTGTCCGGCCACATTGTTCGACCAACAAATTCCGGCACACACCATCAAAACGAACGCATCTAGAATACATTTAGAAGCCTGTGGTTCTCTATCTAATATTCAATGGTTATTATCATAATCATTGCAATGTAGTCCATACGGGAATGCAATTGGACTGCATTTATTGTATACATTTATTTGTGCATACACTCGCGTAAACAGCACCCGGCGAACCCATAATAATTCGGTAATTTTCTACTTACAAACAAATAACAACGTGTAATATTTGTAATTGGTACACCTGAAATTGTATTACCAACATTAAAATTCCATAAAATTCTATTTAAAAAAAAATTATGCTCATGCTCAGTCAGCCTTGAATTGCTAACCTTAAAAAAGTCGATTTGTTGTGGTTGTGTTGTTGTTGTTATTATTTTTTATCTTTCACAATTCACATTCATTTAATTGGTCACTATTTAATACACATTTTTATTATTTCACTTATTTAAATTGACTTTATTATTATTATTCGTTTTTTTAATTGGTTTTGTTTAAAAAAAAATGTAAACAAATTTAAAATGTATTTTTATAAATTTATAATACGCACGCGCCGCACAATAAATCTGACAGTTTTAAGTTTTTATATTATTATTAAAAGTTCATTGAATGGAGCCAGAGAAAGTATAATTTGATAACATCTTTGACATCAACAAATTGGAACATATATTTTCTCTATATGAAATTGCCCACTGTCTGGTTCAAGTTCAATGCAGTCGGCTCTGTGGAGAGTTCAATGCGACGCGATCAGTGTAACGTCTTATAATAAAAAAAATATATATTATAAAAATAAAAAACAACAACAACTACATACAAAAACATATCTATACTTTTTTGCGGTTACCATTCAAGGCTACGCATGCGAATGACATTTCAATCGAATGTTATGGTATTTTTATGTTGGCAATAAATTTACAGGTGTATCAATTACAAATTACTTGTTGCTCTTGTGTGTCATTTTAAATGGTACGCCCAGTTTAACTGTACACTGATATGGGTACCACAGTTTTTGCACATCCACCCCCTCTCTCTATTTCTCTGTCTCCCTGTCTCTTTGTCTCTCTAATCCACCCACATAGTTGATTTGTCAAATTTCTTTTTCTGTGTTGTTGGCGCTCAGTTTAGTTTTACCAATTTACTAATTCTTTTATTTATTTATTTTAATTGAAAATATTTAAATCAAAATAAAAAATATTTCATTTGTAAAAATGTTGAAATTAAATTATTGTGGTTCTGTGATTTATTTCGATGACGCATCAACGAACGAGACTATAAATTTCATGAAGCCATTGGTGCGGCTGACATGGAAATGATTAAAAAATGCGTGGCCATGGGCGCCGAATTGGAGGCCAAAAATGGGAAAGGTCGCACCGCCGCACATTTGGCAATGCATCATGGCCACCTGAATATATTACACATATTGGTGGCCGAGCATTCGGCCAATGTGAATGCAATCGATGGTTTGGGTAACAGTTTGCTTGCATACGGATGTGTTCGTGATGACTACAACATTTGTTTACTGTTAATGGAATGTGGAGCATCGACTGAATTCCGAAATGTGTACGGCGAAACGTTGTATCATTATTGGGGTCGATTTAATAGCAAAAATGTGTGTAAATTGTTGGTAAGAAATACCAAACTTGATGTAAATGCACGTGATCACATACAGTTAAGAACGGCACTACATTTTGCGTGCGCCAATGATTCGCCAAATTATGAATTTATTAAAATACTTTGTACGGCAACGGGCATCGATGTGAATGCAATCGAGATGGCCACGGTGACAGCGCACTTTTTAACTTGTGCTGAGATAATAAAAACACCGATATCATACGATGTCTTTTTCGATTATGGGGGCAATATAAATTTAAGAAATGCCAGTAACATGCTTCACCATTACGTGAAGCATTCAGACATCAGGCATTCCAAAATGTTGCCATATTGTCAACGCAACGCGGTATTGTTAATGATTGTCCACATCGAATGCGGTGCGAAGATATGCGACCGCAATTATTTGAATTTAAACGTTCACTTTATTTTCCAAGAATATAATTATTAGTGTTGTTAGTGTTGTTCGTTGGCCATTTAATTTTTAAGTTTTTTTTTTTTAATGTGTTTGTGTGTGAAAATTTTAATTAATTAATTAATTATTTTCTTTTAATGTATAATTGAATGAAATCCAGAAAGTAGTATTGCCTGCAGATTATATGTTCGCCGCATTCAAATTCTTTGGAAATATTGAAAAATACTGATTTCATACACCGGAATAAAATTCGGAAAATATCACCGTGCACATCCTGAAACAATGTCAAGAAAATTGTATGAAAAATATCGATTTTCAAACGGAATATACCGGAATAAAATTCAGAAAATATCACAGCCTGAGGATTATGCTCTCCTGATACAATTTCATAACGATGGTCTGAAAAACACTGATTTCCAAGCTAAGTTTACCAGAATGAAATTCAAAAAAAAATCATTGCCTGATGGATATGATCTCCTGACACAATTTCTTGAAAATATTAGGAGGAAAAATACTAATTTCCTAGCGCAATACCTCAGAGTAAAATTCAAAAAATTTCACTGCCCGATGGTTATGTCATCGTGAAACAATTTCATGAAAATTGTATGAAAAAACCCGATTTCCAAATTAAATTTACCAGCATGAATTTCAAAAATAAATCATTGCCTGATGGGATCTCCTGACACAATTACTTGAAAATGATATGAAAAATACTGATTTACAAGCGCAATGGCCCAGAGCAAAATTTAGAAAACATCAGTGCCCGATGGTTATGACATCCTGAAACAATTTCATGAAAATGTTAGGAAAAATACTGATTGCCAAACGCAATACCCCAGAGTAAAATTCAGAAAATATCACTGTCTGTGGTTATGTCATCCTGATACAATTTCATGAAAATTATATGAAAAATACCGATTTTCAAGCGTAATATACCGGAATAAAATTCAGAAAATATCACAGCCTGATGATTATGCCATCCTGAAACAATTTCGTGATGATGGTCTGAAAAACACTGATTTCCAAGCTAAGTTTACCAGAATGAAATTCAAAAAAAATCATTGCCTGATGGATATGATCGCCTGATACAATTTCATGAAAATTGTATGAAAAATACTGATTTTCAAGTGAAATATAACGGAACAAAATTCAAATAATATCACTGCCTGATGGATATGATCTCCTGACACAATTTCTTGAAAATGATAAGAAAAATACTGATTTCCCAGCGCAATAACCCAGAGCAAAATTCAGAAAATATCACTGCCCCTGATGGTTATGATCGCCTGATACAATTTCATGAAAATTGTATGAAAAATACTGATTTCGTAGCCGAATATACCAGAACAAAATTCAAAAAATATCACTGCTCGATGGTTATGCCATCCTGAAACAATTTCAAGAAAATTGTATGAAAAATACTGGTTTCCATGCACAATAACGCAGAGCAAAATTCAGAAAATATCACTGCCCCTGATGGTTATGATCGCCTGATACAATTTCATGAAAATTGTATGAAAAATACTGATTTCTAAGCGCAATAACGCAGAACAAAATTCAGAAAATATCACTGCCTGATGGTTATGCCGCCCTGACACAATTTCATGAAAATTGTATGAAAAATACTGATTTCCAAGCACAATAACGCAGAGCAACATTCAGAAAATATCACTGCCCCTGATGGTTATGATCGCCTGATACAATTTCATGAAAATTGTATGAAAAATACTGATTTCCATGCACAATAACGCAGAGCAAAATTCAGAAAATATCACTGCCCCTGATGGTTATGATCGCCTGATACAATTTCATGAAAATTGTATGAAAAATACCGATTTCGTAGCCGAATATACCAAAACAAAATTCAAAAAATATCACTGCTCGATGGTTATGCCATCCTGAAACAATTTCAAGAAAATTGTATGAAAAATACTGATTTCCCAGCGCAATAACCCAGAGCAAAATTCAGAAAATATCAATGCCCCTGATGGTTATGCCATCCTGATACAATTTCATGAAAATTAAATGAAAAATACTGATTTCCATGCGGAACAAAATTCAAAAAATATCACTGTCTGCAGATTATTCGCGCCTGATACAATTTCATGACGGCGACGATGGTGGTGGTCCGGAGCACATTGATTTCCAAATTCCGAAACAATTTGTGTGATACTTGATGGGCTTCAATAGTTAACTTTAAATTTTTATACTTTGCTAAGTGTATTCTAAAACCTGCCACCACCACCAGCCAGATTCCCTTGTACGAAAAAACTGACAATAATTAGTTTGTCGAAACAATGTGTATTGAAAGTGGTGTCGTCACCGTTTGACAGTCCCCCCCCAATGTGTCGCACAATTTGACGGCAAACTTTTTCGCCGGACGACAAATGACGACATTCATTCCATTTTTCCGATTCATAATTAAATCGCAAATCGCAAAAACCAAAAAATCAACTGGAAAAAAATGTATAAAATTAATTTTTTAAACAAATTTTTAAATTTTATTTGATAACAAAAGAAAAAAATATGCTATAAAATTATGCCTTAATTAAATTAATATGTGTGAAATGTGTGAAAAAAAAAGAAAAAAAATTAATAATAATTAATAAAATAAAAAATAAAAAACGAACGTTTTTGGTTGAAAAAAATTCAAAAAAAAATTGGAATGTTCAAAAATATCAGTTGAGTTTTGAATGTTTTTTTTTTTTTTTTCGCCCCCCCCCCCCCCTGATCGCAAATAATATTCATTTTAATTTTAATTTTTAATTTTATTAATTATTCATTAATTCCATTTCTTATAATTATTTTTATGTAAATAAATGCCCATGTACCCTAATTTTTAAATTTTAAATACATTTTAATTAATTTTAATTAATATTCCATTGCGAAAATTGAAAAAAATAAAACTAAAATTATGTGTTTTTTTTCGTTTTCGTTTCGCTAACCCACACGAAAAGCAGAAGAAGCAGAAGACGACGACGACGAAGAAGAAGAAAATGTAAAAATATATACAAATCACCGTTACTTTTTTGCTAAATACTAATTAAATTTTTCTATTTTAACGCCACACATCTTTCGAAGAGACGTGCAAAAATATCGTTTTTTCTTTTGGTTTTGCTTTTCTTTTGTAATAAATTAAATTAAATGAAAATGAATAAAAATTAATTCTACAAAAAAATATAATAATTATTTTCGGAATGAATTTCTTAACTAATTAAAAAACGGATTTTATAAAAATTTATACCAAAAATTGAAATGTCATGGTGTGTGTGTGTGTGTGTGTGTGTATGAGTGTTTTTAAATATTTAATTTTTCATTGATAATTCCGAATTTTAAGTGGTATAATTTCAAAATTTTGCCAAAAACGACGAAATGGTTTTAATAATTTTTTTTTTGGAAAAAAAATTATTTTTCACTTCGACGACTTCGGTATCGACAATTGAAATTTTACAAAAATCACAGTTTAAAATTTTGATGCCATTTATACGATCCATAATATTTAAAATTAGAATCGGCACATTTTTTGTCAGCCGCTTCGGGTCCACGTGATCCATAAACATATGGGGTTGGTTTAATTCGTGAATTTTCAATTTCATGTAGAATTGGTGTGAAAATACGCCAAGCTTCACTTAACTCATCCGAACGTACAAAATGCATTTGTGAACCACAAAATACGTCTAAAATTAAACGTTCGTATGCGTCCGGTAATTTAACTTCCTGAAAATAAATGAGAATAGAAAAATGTAATAGAAAATTAGTTGGTAAACAATTTGGGTTTGGCAAAGTTAAAGCGCAATGCTGTGCCGTCTGTCAATGATTGGAAAAGGCAATTGTTTGATAGCAAATTAAATAACTATACATTGGCTAATGCGATTCCTAAATAATATGCTGTCGAGAGGTTATATCTCACTGTTCCAATAGTTATTTTTACCAATGACCCCAAAAATGTGGCTTTGCCAAATTCTGATCGATTGAATCTTGAATTACATTGTTCTTAAATTCTGGTCAGTTGGTGTTTAGTACACAACATTTCTGAATTGTGCGTTTGAATTGTATGGTAAAAGTTAAAATTAACCATAATATCTTTGGCGTCCCACCACTAATTTCTTTCAATGCATAGCTGCGCTTAAGATATTGTTTGAGATCGTTTTTCTTGTCGCACGATCTTTTTCGATTTACACATCTGCAAATAATCCATATGTTCATTGCCAGTTAACATTTGTTTCAAAAATTGATCAGTGGTCGTCATCCACCAGAACTGGACGCGCCTGAACATTGTGCATCGTTGTGAACGTTGTGTATCACCAGAACAAAAACCATTTGACACTGTTGACCTTTTAAGCCTTTGTCATGATATTTAGTATTTAAAACATTACTAAATTCCAGTGGAATTGATTGAGAATCACTTTTAATTAAATAATTCTCTTAATCTGTATCGATAATTCAGCTAACACATTTCTAAGATCGTGCTTCACTTAATGGTACTCTGGAGATGTTCTACAATCCGTTTAAAAAATTTAATACTTTTGACCTAAATTATTTGACATTGAATTATCGAATAATTATTCCGTCTCTGGTGGCTATCTTTGTGTCCAAAAATTGAAGCTAAAATTTATAAATATTTACCTTATACCGATGGCCATAGGTTAATTCCAATTCCGTTTCTTCCATGTCAAATGTTATGCCCGGTGATTTGGTCATCATTTTAACGTACAATGCTTCGCCCGGCTGTACACGTATCACCAATTCATTACGTTTTGGTTTCCCATCGAATATGTCACCGGGCACATCATGATATTGTATTCGCACTTCGGCCTTCCGTTCGTTTAACGCTTTGCCACAACGTAATATAAACGGTACGTTATCCCATCGTTCGTTTTTAATTTGTAGTACGGCCAATGCATACGTTGGTGTTATCGAATTTTTCGGTACCGTTTCATCATCTAAATAACCGTAGCGTTCGTCGCCGTCGCCATCCACTTTACCAATGTATTGACCCAAAACAATGTCATCCAATTCAATTGGTTTTATACTTTTCAGCACTTTAACTTTTTCGTTACGTATGTGATCGGGATGACACGAAACCGGTTTTTCCATAGCAACCAACGATAAAATTTGTAACAAATGATTTTGCATAACATCACGAATAATACCAAAATTATCAAAATAGCCGCCACGTCCTTGTGTACCAAATGGTTCCTTAAATGTTATCAGCACCGATGCAATGCTATTTCGATTCCATGTTGGATTAAATATATTATTGCCAAATCTAAAAATAAATAAATGCAAAAAAATTCGAATTATTACGGATTGCTTCTGGCACACACACAGGAGTCGATGGTGTGCCAAAGTGGGTGCGTACCAATTGATTGAATGTGTATGGGTGGGTGGGGTTTTGCTTAATGCTAAAAATCATATAACAAAGAATGTTCCTGCAATGTATATCTGGTGCAAAGGGTGCCGTCGATGAATTGCAAGATTTCAATAGCAAACCAAGGAATAAAGGTTGCACCTGCAATTAAATTGGTGCTACATAGTGACTGTTTTGGTAGATGATTGTAGTTCCGGTGTGTAGAGCACGCAGTTAATGTAAAAGCTAACTGACTTCGGTTAGGTTTTAGCTAGTGTTCATCTGGGAACCATTCGGTAATGATTGCACATTGCACATCCAGCCATTAAAACTGTAATTCAATTGATGTGCCTATTTTGTAGAAATTTTTGCATTCACTTTTTTCAAGTGATTGATTGCGATCCCGAAGCTATGTGATTGTGTGCAAACATCAATCGAAATTTCAATAATTTAGTTGACAAAAACAACACCGACCAACACTCACGACCAATCTTGAGGTTCGTCTCATAAGAACATCGAATATCTTAAACACTTTAATATAATTACCTAATTGTCATCAAATTTTGTACCATTTCTTTTCCCAAATAATGATCGATTCGATAAATTTGTTCTTCGTTAAATAATGATGCTAAATGTTCACTTAATTCTCTCGAAGTATCTGCATCTCGACCAAATGGTTTTTCCACTATTATTCGATTCCAACCTCTAAAATGAAATTACAATAAAATATAAAAAATTAATAAATAAAAAAATATAGGAAAAGAAGAGAATGTGGTGCCATAGGAGGCGATGGGTATCATATAGAAGTCGCGTTGGGGTCAGCCGAGAGTACAATCTTCAGCTAGTGGATCCGCTGACTAACTTAACGTGTCGTGATATATCAAAATGCATTCAGCATTGTTTATGGTATAACAATTGGTGCGCTACGGAATGGGAATAGATGGGTCCACCGGTGACCGGTTAATATTTTAACTAACATTAGGGTATTGCTTAACTTCAAACATTTAAATTTAAAATTATAGAACTTTTATACGTCTCTCCTATACATTTTAGTTTTCTACGATTAATTCGGGTTCGATGGTCTGTAACAATTGGTACCGTTGGACGATGTGCATTCAAACAACAACTGGTATATAAATTAAACGATGTGGATGCATAGGATAGGTCATACCTTAAGTAGAAATGTGAAGGATATTCAAAGAGAATCTTTTTGAATAATTAGTAGCATTAGCAACGGGTAAAAATGATTACCATGCAAAAATGGAATGAGAACGTATCGTAAATCAATGGAAATTAAAATAAAGTTGACTGGGTGTTTAGCACAACAATCAATTTGGATAATTCACCCGATTGAGCGAATGAAGATATTCTTAAATAATAATCCGATACAATATTTCCCAATCCATACGCAACGGAGTTCAAACAAGCAGTGAACCACTGAAGTAAATTATAAAAAATTTCCTGCATTTGCTCTAAAAGTCGTAAATCTAAAATTTAAACAATAACACTACGAATGGAAGCTCTGCATCTGCGCAATGGATGGTTAAATTTTACCGCAAAAACAAAATTTCAAAATTTTAAACTCGCCCACGTTTTTCCCAATCATCTTTTGGTTTTAAAACTTTAAAGGCCAAAAAAGTTTTGATTTCAACTGTTAACCGAATAATATTTTAGTTTAATTGGACGGATTGGCTAAAATTGAAAAAAAATCTAATATTTTATAAACGACAAAGTACATACTTTTCACCCATACATGCATTTTTAATGTGCACCGTAACGGTATGGAATACGGTCGGCGGCAGCGCCAAATAAAATAGACGATTTAAATATTGTTTTCCTTTTTCGAAACGTTGCATTTCTTGATTTAACATTTCGAAATCACGACGGGTGTCATAATCACCAGCAACATAGAAATTTTTCGACCAAAATTCATCATATTTTTCCATTTCATTTGATTTCACCTTCATGTGCGGATCACATTTTTCACGTAATTGTTGTACCGTTAATTTACTTCTTGCATAACCATAAAAGACGGTACCCGTGGGCAACAAATTATCACGATATAACCACCATAAAGTTGGATAGATTTTCTTTTGTGCCAAATCACCCTGGTATTGTTTTGTTCCAAATCAACATGTTGACATAGATGAGATGAGATGAGATGAGATGAGATGAGATGATGACGCACATAACATTTCCATGAAATTAAATAAATATAAATTTTGTTAAATAAAAAAAATATTGAAGGCGGGAAAAAATTTAAAAACACCAAAATTTTACCGATGCACCAAATGTTACAAAAATATGTGGATAAGTTCCATCAAAATGTGTACCCTCCATGTCCATGTCGGGTGATCGTAACGATTGTCTTATCAACGATAACGTTTCCTCGTTACTTCTAATATTAAGATTATTGTTATTATTTTGTTGTTGTTGTTGTTGTTGTTGTTTTCCGGTACCTGTGAAATAGACACAAAAAAAAATACTTAAATCAATAATTTTATTTTCAGGAAAAACTTTCATTTAAACAGAATACAGGCAAATGTGTGTTATCGATGGTGACCGTTACGCTTAAGGGTCTAATCACACTAACAACGATTTTGGAACTAAATTACATTTACACTCAATGTTACATGAAACATGAAAAGTTTGAAACCTTTCTGTAAAGTATAATCTCAAAATTCAGCTGTAATACTTACGTGTGTGTGTGTGAGTGAGTGGTCTATGTATAATTAATTATCGGATTGCCATTAAAGGATTTGAAAAAATTGAACGAAGCTAAATACCAAAATACGCAGCTACAAAAAATGTAAATTTAAAATTGTTCAAAAAAACCGGAACCCATCGGTGCCGGCGCTTCGAAGACATTATTTAATTATAAAAATATTAATGAGACACACAACGACCAAGAAGTGTTGAATTAAAGAAATATAATTAAGGTGATTTTTCGTGATCACACGGTGAACAGAACAGTTGTGGATGATCACACACAAGAGATACAATATTTAAAATTGCACTGATGACCAAAAGAAAATGATGAATAAAGGAATCGGAATAAGATCCGAAAAATGAATGAAAAATTAAAATTTAAAGATTTTTTATACAATCTGTGATAAAAGTGGTGATGGTGATCGATAGTGTGTGTGTGTGTGTGTGCAGAGACTGGGCAACAAATGATATCTATACAATTTTGTAAAGGTTCAATGAAGTGGTGAAGTGGTAGTAGTTTGATAAATTAACAATATCACAACATACAGTAATGCTAATAAGTATTCAGACAGTAAGACGAATTTTAAAAATTGACTGAAGGCTCAGTTAGCATTAATATCTGATGGTACAATATTAAAGTGTAGATTTAAGTAATATTTTTAAAGCATTTAATATCAAAATTATTAGCAAAAAAATTTTTTATTTAATTGTTTGGGTTTCATTAAATTTATTGTTGATGATGATGTCTGGAGGATGGTGGGGAACGGGATTGTATATCCCGAAAAAACTGTACGATGTTACTGTAGCAGGAAGAAGGAGAGCTGCGCCGACAACCTGAAGCTAAACGGTTAGATGCAGTGAATTGAGTGATATTAAAATTCTGGATTTAAAGACGTTAACTGTAGATGGGTCAGGTTGGGAAAAGGCTAAAATCGCATCTGATTTTTTGTTGCCATGCAGTAAGTAGTAAGTAAATTTTGATGATGTCATCGACGAATCTTTATGAATTTCTCGCATTTTATTACATTTATTATTTTTAATTATGTGTTCTTTGGGTGTCACGCGGCGTTCCTCCCACTTTTGGTGGTGAATAAGTTGTTGCCAATATTTCATATTTCATTAAAGTTAATTCACTTGTGAAGTTCATACTTTTGTGGTGTTCTAAATCACTTAGCGAACACCGTCACCGTAACACACGTAACAAACATCAACAACTAATTCGTTGTGCTCAGAGGTAATGGCTTTGTGACCTGTATGACCAAAAGGATTCAAAAATTTTACATAACACTGCGAACTACCATTTTTAATTTAATTGGGCTCTGTCATCAATGTTGCCATGCACCACTGACTGATTATTAGAATCTGTGACTATTATATTGTTCATATTATTGTCGATTGCAATTGTGTAATTTAAGTGTAATGGGAAAAAAGCATGATGTCAATCGACCACAACGGCAACATGACGACAACAGACAACCAGTTAAACTGTGCTGTTTGTAATAAATGCAACGGATTGATCATTTTTGTAAATATTTGACATATAACACATGCATTATCTGTCAAAAATTCATTCACTGCCCTTAAAATACAAATTGACGCATACCGTGCTGGCAGTCACCTTACCTAATTTTCTTTATCGTCAGAGTTTCGTGACACAATAATTAACCATTAACACAATAGTACAATAAAATTGCAATGGAAATATTAAATTTAAATTAAAAATTAATGACAAACAAAATTTTAATTTAATTAACACTGGCACAAAACACTGTTTTTCGAAACGGAACACAATTCAAAAACGATAAATTCCAACTGATTTCACAAAATCATTCTTTGTTAAATAATAATTGTATTTTATTTGTTTTCTCTAAAACTAGAAAAAGCAACAACAACAAAAATAATTGAACGTTGATTTTTCATTTCATTTACAAATTTGGTTGATTATAAATTATAATTTAATTGATGTCCAATTAATCACAAAATCAAAACAATTGAAAGACATACAGAACGCACAAAAAAACAAAAAAAAAAAGCAATCATGCGCAAAAAAACGAATTAATAAACACTTAAAGATATGAGAAAAAAATAAATACAGTAAAGTCTCCACCCCGTCCCCCCCCCCATATAATACAATATTAAGATGGGAAAATGTAATTAGGAATTTTTTAATCAGTTCTGCGTCACATTTAAAATGTTTTAATTGGAAAAAAAAAAACCGGATTAACACTAAAATTAAATTCAAAAACTTCGAAAAACAGGTTGGTCGGCCAAAACAAAATTGAACATAACCACAAATCGAAAATCAAAAAGTGTCATAATTAAGTCAACGGATGCACAATAAGTTTTTGCCATTTACTATATCAAGAGATGTTATAACGTGAGAGAGAGAGAGAGAGAGAGAGAGAGGCGGAGAGAGAGAGACACTTCACAGAGTGAAAAGAAAAATATTACAGGATTATGAAGTGATTGATTGACATTAATTGATATAATTTTATAGACATTTCCACAAATTTTGGCTTAAATTAAAAAGTGAAGACATTAAAAATTTCCCACTTACAAAAGCATTTACGTGTAAATGTGAACGACTTGACATCCGTCATTTAGTCCACCGTGTCGCACCGTCGTATTTACTAGAAAACGGTACTATTCGGGAAGTTTGGAAATTTTTTGATGGTGGGTGCCCTCAGAAATTTGAGAAAATATTCGGCTAGAATCCAGTGGAAGATTAAAAAATCAGCTTATAAAAATTGCAAATTGCAGCTCTAATAACGTACGCGTATACTGCGTTCAGTGTGTGTGTGTGTGTGTGTGTGTGTGTGTACCGGTGCCATATACCCGATATTCTAACGAGAGCTTTTACTGTACGTAAAAATTTAAATATTTATTTAATGTTTTTTTAATTCTATGGTTTTATGTTTATTTTTATAATGCTAAAAGTTTACTGCTAATATGGATTTATTCCATAAAAACTATCGACTTAAAAGACACGCACCATCAACAATGAAATTAATTTAAGTAAAAGATAAATTAAGATTAATTACGAATAAAATTATAGTCAAAAAATATATTCAAATTTAAATAAATGTTAAAATAAAAATTGAATAAACATTTGGTGTGACCTTTTTTTTCGGTTTTGCTTTTCTTTTGTTGTTGTTGTTGTTGTAGTTGTTGTTGATGTTGTTGTTGCCATCTTAATGTTGTTGTTATTCCTTTTGAATCGCTGTAATTAATGGTTTTGATCAAATGTCCGGTTTCTTATGAATAAAATTAAGTCTCTTGGTTTTTTAATGGAATATCGATGACGAACATTAATTGAAAAATATATTCGAATATTTAAATGTTGTTGTTTATGAGAAAATAGATAGATTTTAATCTGTAACGCAACCACCACCACCACCACCACCACCACATCAATTTGCTCTATTAATTTCCATAAATAACAAAATATTATGTGGCCAATAAAACGATCTAATAAATAATATTAACGGTAAATGTTTATTATTGTGCGCATGTGAACATTCACATTCGATGGCGGTGTGTTGTGGTGTCACTTAAAATACAGTTACAGCGATATATTCTTGAACGCATCGACTTGCGATAATTTAATAGGCGAGAATAAGTTTTCAAAAACAGTTCGTCTTCTTCTTCTTCATTAATTTCGTTAAATTTGATTGAAAAATAACCAAATTTATTACAGGTTCCAAGCAACAACGTCAAGAAAACTGACCGTGTGAGTATTGATTTACCCAGAATTTCTATAGAAACTGTTTTTAAAATCATTTTTTGAATCTACATACAAAATTTCGGTAAATATGATTTAAAAATAACCAAATTTATTACAGGTTCCAAGCAACAACGTCAAGAAAACTGACCTGTGAGTATTGATTTACCCAGAATTTCTATAGAAACTGTTTTTAAAATCATTTTTTGAATCTACATACAAAATTTCGGTAAATTTGATTGAAAAATATCCAAATTTATCACTGGTTCCAGGTAACAAAGTCAAGATAATTGACCTGTCAGTATTGATTTACCCGGAATTTCTTTAGGAACTGTTTTTAAAATCATTTTTTGAATCTACATACAAAATTTCGGTAAATTTGATTGAAAAATAACCAAATTTATTACAGGTTCCAGGTAACAAAGTCAAGATAATTGACCTGTGAGTATTGATTTACCCGGAATTTCTTTAGGAACTGTTTTTAAAATCATTTTTTGAATCTACATACAAAATTTCGGTAAATTTGATTGAAAAATAACCAAATTTATTACAGGTTCCAGGCAACAACGTCAAGATAACTGATCTGCAAGTATCGATTTACCCAGAATTTGTTTAGGAATTGCTTTTAAAATCATTTGTTTGAATCTACGTACAAAATTTTGTGCAATTTGATTTAAAAATAACCAAATTTATTACAGGTTCCAAGCAACAATGTCAAGATAACTGACCTGTGAGTATCGAGTTACCCAAAATTTCTTTAGGAACTGTTTTTAAAATCATTTTTTGACTCTACATACAAAATTTCACTCAATTTGATTTTAAAAAAACCAAATTTATTACAGGTTCCAAGCAATAACGTCAAGATAACTGACCTGTGAGTATTGATTTACCCAAAATTTATTTAGGAACTACTTTTAAAATCATTTTTTGAATCTACATACAAAATTTCGTGCAATTTGATTTAAAAATAACCAAATTTATTACAGGTTCCAGGCAACAACGTCAAGATAACTGACCAGCAAGTATCGATTTACCCAGAATTTGTTTTGGAACAAATGGCCAAATTAACCAGTATCCAAGATATCGATATTGATTGGTCAGAATATCGGAGTATCGATTTTCAACGTTTTACTTAATAACCGTTTATAAAATTTCAATTTTATTTACTAATAAGTTCTAATGTATGGTGAAAGCAAATGCACAATTCCATCACTCCGTCTGCTTGATTGCATGCTATCCCGAATATAATCCCAATGCGATTGGTTTACAATAATTTACTCAATTATTTTGTAAAATCGAAGAAATCTAAGTACAATATATTCAATAGCAAAGTTCTAAGGGGTATTATCTGTTACCGTCCTTTGCCATACTCTAATGGCACCAAATTAATTCCAAATCGAATTGGGTGTCGAACCATTCAAACATTCCCGTATTGGGACCATAATCAATCATTAGTAATATAGATTTTCTAAGGCAATAAGAGATAAAACACAATCCGATGTATGTTCCGTTTGATGGTATCTGAATATAGGGATTTGGGTCGAACTAATTTATATGGTATTTTTTCAATATAAACAATTAGGTTTTATAGTTTGATGGAAAATAATGGATGCGTTTTGTTGTCCAATTTGTCTACGCACCGCTTAGACAACAGTTTGGTCAACCAACGATTTCAACAAATGAATAACCATGAACCTTTGTTTTGAGCAAAAAAAAAATGCGAGCAAACGTTCGTGCGGATAAATTATTTGATTCCATTCGACAACCATTTCATTTTCCATCGAAGTGCACTTAACGTACAACACTTAAAAACATTTGACAAAACTAAATTAGTGGGTTGCTTTATGCGAAGCAAAACAGTCGTTTTGACATTGCATCCACAAATTACCAGACAAAGATACAGCGAATCAAAATGTTTGATGGGAATATGTAAACACACAGCACACGCACACGCGCAAACACAAACAATATAAACAAAAAAAAAAACAAAACAAAATCGAATTCAAAAAAAAAAAAACTCACCACATCCAAAAAATTTCTATGGATTAATATTTTACGTCACGTTCTTTACGCAGTTCTAGTTTTTTGTTTTTTAAAATAACACCGTGAAATTGTAAAGTTTAGAAATAAAAATAACCAAAAATTTACAACAAAAACGAAAAACGAAAATATTTGTTAGCGAAAACGTCCATAAAATTATTTTTATTTATTTTCAATAATTCTCACGTGCTTCGAAATGAGATTTTTTTTTAATATTTTAAGTAGGTGCTTTATGGCGATTCTATTTGTCGCAAAAGCAGACTATAGGCAAAAACGAAAAAAGGTGGCTTAAGCACAACAAAAAAAAAACAAAAAAAAAACCAATTAAAATGCGAACGAATGAAAACAAAATAAAAAAAAAACACAGCACAGCACAGCAAAAACTGCGCAACGCAAGCGCAATAAAAACTAATGTATATATTTTGTTTTGCACGCAAAGAGACGCAAAGAGAAGAAGCAACAAATTTAAAAAAAAAGTACTATTTTTACAAACAAAAATTTTTTACTTGCTAAAAGTAAACAACAATAAAATAAATTTCGCACTAATTGTGACCTCACGCGCATTTGACGGAGAGAGAGAGAGAGAGAACTTAAAATTAATTCTCTGTTTTTTTTTATTTTTATTTTTATTCATTTATTTATAGTTTTAATTTTATCCATCCAAAATCGAAAAAGTATTGTGATGGCGCATTGATATTAAAAACGAAATAAAATCAATCGCGCCTTGACTTAGCAAATTTATTATCCATCGATGTTCGGCCAGCAAAAATAAAATAATAACGAATGGCACATTGTCAACGACAAAAGAAGTTTAAAACTGTGAATCGACTGCTATTGGATAGTTAAGTGTGAAGGTGTAACGTTACACTGGCCCAGCAGTCACTACGCAGACCCGCCCCCTTTTTAACTTTGAACGAATAGAAATAAATGAATCGAATTAAAATTCTAAAAATATATTTCTCGCCTGGTTCGTATATGGCTTTGCAATGTCATTGTCAATGCAGTTTACAACAGTTTTCTAGGGAAGTTTTACGCCACTTTGAACCCGTTTTATTATTAAAGTTTTTTTGCGCAATTTTTGATCATCATCAAATTCGATATGGTTAAAAATAAGTTTGAGAATTCATCAAAGTTTTTTTCCGATTTCTCACACACACACACACACACACACACACACACAAACACACACAAACCAATCTATATATAAAATACAAAGTTTTTAAAAACATTTTGTTCCAATAAATTTGAAAAATAATAAATAATTTAAAGTTTAAGTTGCGGCGAAAATTAAACCAAAAAAATATTAAAAATCCTATTGTATTTTAATAATTAAGAATAACCCTACGCCGGTCCTCTATCTCTCTAATCGTTTCCTCTCGCTGACCCCTCCCTCCCCACCCCCTCCTCCAATCGACAAGCTATAAATTTAGAGAAATTATGTATCGCCAATAATTGTACTTTAAAAAAAATAGTTTGTGAATCGATTGAATAAATGTACACTGTGAAATATTGAGAAAGAGAGAGAGAGACAGCGATGGAGGGGCAAACTGGTTATGTAATAACACTGTAAATTAAAGTGACCAAAACGTAAACGTGTGTCACCGGCGTACTATTAATAAATGCCAATGTTTTTGCAACAACTTACGTTGAAATACTCGGTCGCAGCAAGCCACCAATTGATTTTTTGAATATAAATTTTTCGGGAAAAAACTTTAAAAAAAAACACACAAATATAATCCCTTGGCACACCATGGCAAAACCCAAAACCACAAACACAGCGTTTTATTTTCGATTTTCTTTGTGCGTCTTCTTCACATTCGGTTGATTCAGTTCAGATTCACTTAATACAATTTTTGTTATTTTATCGCTCCAAAAATTTATGGATTACAACAAAATTATCATATCTTTTATTTATGTTTTAAGTTAAAGAGTATAAGATAAAAGGAGGAAGATAAAAAAAAACATAAAATATATACGAAATTCGGCACAACATCACAAACGAAATTCCACCGTTTTCGAGTATAATATTTTATTTTTTTATATTGGTCGCAGCAAAATTAATGCGATGACATTTTCGTACAGGTGGTTTTACTTGTAATAATAGAAACGGTAAAATCAATATCGAAAATATTTAAAAATTGACAGTCATTTGGTTTTACATTCGGCTATGTTAAATGAATGTCAACGATCATCATATGTAACTCTAGGGTCACTTTTACCCCGTCAAATTATAAATTGATGACTCCGCAACTGTGAGTGTTACTGTAAATATTCGAATAGAATATGAGAATTTCCATTAATTATATTCTGTTCCTGGTATATGCGAACCGTTTATATGACGATGATGACGATGATGATGATGATGATTGTATTAAAAATTTTAAAATAAATTCCTAACAAAATCATCGCCACAAAATAATAACAAAAAAAGACATATAATATTTAAAAATAAATTGCCGATGACATGCAATTCGCAAAATATTTTATTACAATTTTTAAAAAACACAAAACATAAAGTATTGTTTTGGATTTTAAGTTTTCATTTCTCATTTCTTTTTTTTGTTGGTTTTTTCTTAACCCTTTCTCAAATGTTAAATGAAATGTTGTGACACAATGTTTGGATAATTAAAAGGGCTGGTGTCGTTTACCGCAACCGCAAATTAGTGCAGTTAACAATTCAGTTTTGACATTTTTACTTCAAAAATGAATGTGTCAAAGTGTATGAGGTCTGCATTACTTTAGCATTACTTGTGAAATTACATTGTTCACATAACATTCATTGTCCGTCATTCGGTATAATTTTCTGTCCACCATAAGCGATTCAAGTTATACGCACACCAATTTAATCGAATAGGGCAGTGTGAGAAGTTGGTGGTGTGGACATACAGAGAGTATACAATTAAAAATAAAGTCCATTGGCATTGGATCACATTTAAAAATATATTTTGTTTGTCTGTGCCTGTGTGTGTGTGTGTTTGTAAATTTATGAGAAAAAAAACTAAATTGAATTATAGCGATACTCGAAAAATTTATATATTACTTAAACCCATAGTCCGACACATAACCGGAATGACTTTTTAACATTTGTACTGGCCAACACACCATCTATTGTTAGCCCAAACGGCCACAACAGTGACAACGATTTTATGAATACATTTCTTTCCATTTATAATGTGTTTTTGTACGGCATCGATCACAAAAAATGTTACAACCGACACCGAATTTGTAATTTGTAATTCGGAAAAAAAAAACAAAGTCGGAAAAAAATTCTATTTTCTTAATCCATTTCGGTCCATGTCCGGACACATCGTGTGTCTATTAACAAAACACTACACAAACAAACATTCGTATTTAATATTTTATTATTACAAAAGATAATAACAAAATAAATGTGATAAGAATTTTGTGGTTATGAAAAAGTAACAAATAATTGTTTTGCATATAAAAATAAAAAAAAAAAAACTGGTGTACACCCACACCCGCACGCCTTAAACCATATGGAATTCCTGCAAATTTAAACGTAAACAAATTAAAATTCTAATTTAATTTTAATGATGGTGTGGTTGCCACTATATTTTCGCTACAGTACTATACCGTATTATTGGTATTAACCTATTAATCTATACATAGAAATCCGGCGCATATTCATTACATTTTTCACGTATATGTCACAAAATTTTCGGATCCCAAAGTACCAGTATATCCTATGCATACCGAAATACTCTAAATGAGCTTCTTAGTCTGTTTAATTAAGTCAAAAATAATGCCAGTTTCTAAAGAAATCCAGGAAAAGCAATACCAAGATCGGTTATCTTGACTAGATACCTGAACATGATAACTGGTTATCGATTAGCCGGCATTAAATTAAGAACTTTTCATAATGTGTCAATTTTATACATTAAAAATTTAATTTTCTTGCTTATAGAGGGGTTTTGCTTGTAGAGAGAGAGAGAGAGAGAGAGAAGGTGACTGTTGTTTTTTTCTTTCCCCATGACCTTTATACGATTTTACAAGGTCAAACAAATTTAAGATGTGTCGTCGAGCCATTTTGGTTCGCACATATTGTGGGTAGAATTTTTACACAACACCTGAAGTTTTTATGTCTTGTCGTGAACGAAAATAATAAACGTAATCTGTCCCAAATAACTACACACACACACACACACACACACCTATATCATTTAACTATTGTTCATTAAAAATAATGCCGGCAATGTGACCTTCAAATGAAGTGCATTTTTTGCTTTCACAATCCAATTTTATAAAAAAAATTTCAACATTCAATTTTTATCATTTTTTATTAATATTTCTATTATTTTTATAATAATAGAATAAATTGATAAACTACACACACATTGAGAGAGAGAGAGAGAGAGAGAGATAGAGATATAAATAGCAATAGAAAGGGAGAGAGAGATAGAAAGAGAGATAAGTGATAATATTTATCTTTATATTATTTAATAATAAAATATTACAACAAGTATCGTGTAATTTTAACGTATGGCTCGTATGTTAGACGATAATTAAATTAATTAAGTACATGGAATTGATTGAATTTATCGATAAAACGTGACACAATAAAATTTTTTTTTAATAATAATATGTTATGCGCCAATGGACTTTACATGGATTTTAATTTAAATAAAAAAAAAAACAATAATTTTAAGTCATCTTAATCGACTATTATCGAATCGATTGATAAATACTATTATTAGTTTGTGACATTATTAGGTAGCAAAATATTATCCAAATGTGTCAACGGCAACGTCGCAATGTTATACTATTTTCAAACGTGAAATTTGACAAGTTGACAGAGACAGAGAGAGACAAAGAGAGAGACAGAGAGAGAGAGAGTTGTTTAACAAATTACAAATATTTTTAAATACGAAGAAAAATTACAGGTTTACGCTATAAATGACGGCAGAATTACGGACGATCTGAGATGTGTTAAACTTCGAATAAAACCGAATTGGTACTTCGTTCAAATTTGCTAATCTCAAGGAAACCAATAAATTTTTATAAATTTTTTGAGAAAAAAGGTTTGGTTGAAAAAAAAACTAGTAAATCAAAAGGTATCAAAAAACCTCCTCTGTATTTTTTACAAAAATTTCGCCTTGATAACAATGGCTACTTTTTTTAGCAGCGGCCACTTCAAAGCTGATATACCAAAGCGCACAATGACTAGTAATGACAAATACAAAGATAGTGTAGAAAGTGTTGTCAATAAAGTAGAAGAATGGACGACGGAAACTATGGTGTATCAAACAAAATTGGAAGATAAACATTATTTTGTGATATATAATCAATTGGATGCCATGGATGCCAATGTCGTGCATCAAATGTTTTGGATGACGATGCAATGGGAAAACTGGTAAGAGCACGTTTGTTTTCAGTTAAATATTTTCTTTGGCAGTACAGTTCGTCGAGCATCACAAAAAAAACTCTATGTTTAATTCCAATGTTAACCCCTTGTAGTTTTAATTGTTTGAATAAATTGTAAAGTTATCACAAAGTAAATTTATATTTATACGAGTAGTACTCGTGATACTTTCACAAAGTAAAAATAAGTTTACACGAGTCAGACTCGTGATTGATTTACAAAGTAAAAATAAGTTTACACGAGTCAGACTCGTGATTGATTTACAAAGTCAAAATAAGTTTACACGAGTCAGACTCGTGATTAATGCACAACAGGTTAAGACAACAGAATTCCATGTACAATATATGTAAGTTAAAATTTACAAAATCTAACACAATACCTTATTTAACATTACCATTCTTCATTACACAATTTCAATTCGTTTACTTTTACATTGTATTTAATAAGGAAAAAAAAAAAAATTATATAAGCACCGCCGCGCGCACATAAAAAAACGATAGTTGATATTTATAAATTCCAATCTGACCCCAATTTTTATGAATTTATTATTTATTTATTTATTTATTTATTTATTAACTTAATTTTTTTTCTTTTCTTCATAAAATTATTACATAATTTATTGCTTTTTATTTCCACACATATTTTCTATCTTGCTCTTTTTTCACATCGACGCAGTGTTCCCCCCCATTTTCATTACACTGTTAAATTATGATAAACCATTTTAATTTTTTTTGCACTGCTATAGTCGACCGTAATAAGAGTAAATTGTAATTGTAATTGTGGATATGTGAAAATTACTGTTAATTGATTGAAAGGTTATTTTTACAATAATATTGTTGTTATTTAATTTAACGCATGCGTGTTGTTAAAGAAATTAAAACTTAGGTAAATTATATATACAATAAATGGGTGGCCACAGCAGTTGCCCGTCTACAAGACAGACGGAAGACAGAAGAAGATTCGGCAAATAAAATGATGGTTTTAAAATTGCCTACGAAATTTTTGGGCATCACAATCTCTATGACATAATATGCTTTTAGGTGTTTTCGGGCACCCTGTGATCGATAAATGATCAAACTAATTTTATTGGGTAAATGGTCAATCAAAATATAAATTGGCGGCGGTTGCTATCCGATTTTAGAATTATTTTTTATTTTAGGTGCCATGTGTGATTAGTGATTTCAAATCACAATGGATCCAAAGAACTTCGAGTCTAAAATGTTAGAATATCATTCGGGTAAAACGCGGTCTAATCGTATTGTTGTTCCATAAAAAAAACTATACATTTTGCATTTATTGAAATTTATCTTTAATCATGTGGTGATGCATCTTTGCAACATCACCAGCAGAACGCCAGAAGCCGAACCTAAGTATTATATATTGTAGAAGATTTACAATCGATGGAAAAGAGAAAAAGAAGTTAAACAAACGATTACTATTGAAATTTTATCAAAAAAAAATCAGATAAGGAAGTTGTCTGCTCAAGACGAAAATTACGCTGAATATCGATTTCTTCAGGCACGGCGGCTCATCAAAATCGGTTAAGGAATTTCCGGATTATTCAGTTTTTCTAAGTCTGATCAAGGAAATTGTTTTAAATACAAAAAATTTCATCAAAATTGGACGAAGAATTCCCAATTTAACTACGATTCCTAGATGTGATCACAAAAAATTCTCTGAATATCGATTTTCCCAAATTTCATTAGAAATTGTTTCATGTAATTGCATTTTACACTTATAAATACAAAAAATTTCATCAAAATCGGATAAAGAATTCCCAATTTAACTACGATTCCTAAACTTGATCACAAAAAAATAGCTCTGAATATCGATTTTCCCGAATTTCCTTAGAAATTGATTCATGTAATTGCATTTTACACTTATAAATACAAGAAATTTCATCAAAATTGGATAAAGAATTCCTAATTTTACTACGATTCCTAGACGTGATCACAAAAAAATTACTCTGAATATCGATTATCCCGAATTTTCTTAGAAATTGATTCATGAAATTGCATTTTACACTTATAAATACAAGAAATTTCAAGAAAATCGGATAAAGAATTCGCCAATTTAACCACGATTCCTAGACGTGATCACAAAAAATTGGTCTGAATATCGATTTTCCCGAATTTCCTAGGAAAATGTTTCACATAACCTCATTTTACACCTACAAATATTAAAATTTCATCAAATAATAATGATTTAGAGAAATTTCCAAATTAACCAGTTCATTAGAAAGAGGAGTGATACTATTGGATTGGAGTAAATCAGTTAGAACATCATTTCATCATTGAAATCCTTATACCATTCCACACGATCAACCTGTGTCAATTATAATAACAGCAACAACTCACAACAACAACAACGACAAAAGTTACGTTTCACTTCGATTTCAACTGCCACTTGTGACCTCTGCATTACGTAAACACACAAAAATCGCACAAAATTATGTCGTCGTCATGGTCGTTATGTTCAAGTGGATCCACCACTCATCATCCACTTGCAATATTTTTTATCATTGAAATGTGTCGTTGTTGTTGTTGTTGTTGTTGTTATTGTTGTTATCTCATTATTATTATTATTATTAAATTTTATTATAATAAAATGTAAATGCTAATGGTGTCCATACACGAACACAACTTTTATGAGCGTCGTCGTTCAATAATCATCGAAAAACCGGATTTTGTGTGGTCGCTTATGAATTAATTGGGGGCGATAATTGTACGGACATACACCAAAAATATCAAGCAGAAGAACATATGCCAAGAAAAAGGTCCGATATTCATGTCATGTCGACGAGATATTATTTGATATGTGTGAGTGATCAGAACAGTGACATACCGGTGTCACATCAAAATAAAAATATTACACAAACAAATTCTGAGAAATTTTTTTTTCTAAATAGAATTTACCAGAATTTAAAAATTATTACGTTATTAATAAATTAGTATAGAACAAAAAAACCTCTATACCGTGTGTGTGTGAAGGTTACACGCTTCACATGACAACAACATTAATGTACGAGGTGTGGCTGTAAAATAATGACATCGTTAAATGGCAACCGAAGAAGAACTGTGTGTGCACCAAAGTCGAACGATATAGACAAAGCCCGTGGTTTGCGTGAAGTCTTCCGTTTCGAATGCCTGCCGCATGAATTCAAAGCAATTCGTCAACGCCACCGAAAACTTAAAAATCAAGGAAATTGAAAGTTTAACATCGCCACGATAATATCAGAAAAATTTTCACATGGGCCATGGGCCTTCCACCAAAACGCGAACGTCAGACATATATGTCTGACATGACTCATGTAGAACTTTTTAGGGTCAGACACATATGACTGACATGGCGATTAACGTGTTAAAGCGATTACGATTGAGATATCCATTGTCATATTTTTCCAAATTGTGGAAAAATAAATACCCGAATTCTTTGTCAAGACAACCAGCTAGGAGGAGAGGAGGTCGGTGGTTAAAATCTATAACCAAACACTTTTTTTCTTGTGCGCGCTATGCTCACACAACGCATTAACAGTACATTGAGTCATACAATGAGTGCAACAGGTGAGCTAAAACAAAAATTCAACCGCTGCCCTAATTAATTTGTTGTTCGGCTGCTATGGTACACTTAAATTTTTTATAAAAATAAATTATTAATTTACACAGCCGCCCCCCACACAAAGTCTCTTCCCAATTTTTTTATGGCCACACCTCGTCCCATTCTATTTATTTAACCTCAACAGTTTTTAGTTTTTTTTTTGCGCTTCTTCAACTTACTTACAACAACAAAGTCAACATTCCCGAAATAATAAAATACAAAGCATTTTGACTTTGTCGCGTCTGCCTCTGCTTCGGTTTCATCTTTGATTTTTTTTTTTGGGAATTTTTTTCTATTTCATTCTTCTCCCCCTTAATTATCCCATCACTTGCGTCTCTATTTTATTACATTGCACAAACACTGGCCGGGAAACAAACAAATACAAGAACAAAAAAAACGAAAAACGAAAAAACTTACCTTGAATGTTTTTTGCTGCTTGATTGAATGCCATTGTTGTTGTTGTTGTTATTGTTGTTGTTGTTATTTACTATTATTATTATTATTATTATTATTATTATTATTATTGCAAAGTAAATTAATTAAATAAATAATAGAAAAATAAAAAACGGTAGCGTTTTTGATTGATTAGAGATTAATTAATTATTTTATTACCAAATTTAAAAATACACAAACAGAACGAAATTATGAAAGGAAAAAACCATCGCTTAAATTACTTTTTTCCATACAACACCGTGCAAAAACAACGACGTCGGCGTTCACCAATTTGCAACAGCACAACAAAACAAATAAATTCCGTTTGTCCGTCCGTCCGTCCGTCCGTCCGTTTGTCTGACCGTCGGCGTTTTTATACAATACAAAATGTGAAATAAAAATTATATAAAAAAAATTTACGAATTACTTATTTTGTTGTTGTTGTTCTTGTTGTTGTTGTTGTTGTTGTTGTTGTTGTTAAATTAAATTAATTTATTTATGCAAAACAAAAGAATGTAAATTTAACCGCAATAATAAAAATAGGAAAAAAAAAAATCCAATTGGTAATTAAATTATAAAAATGGAATTCTAAATAATGGAAATGATGCCTGCGAACGCGTAATTTACAAAATTATTATTATTTTTATAATTAGTATTTTTTCTATTTTTTTTTTAGTTGTTACAGAAAACCATCCAAACCGTAATACCGTCCCACCGCTACTATATAATTTTATTACTTACTTCTTTCAATTTCAGTTATTAACAGAGAACTAGTTTTGCTTTTGTGATGCAAAAAAATGAAATTCTATAATTTATTTATTTATTTATTTATTTACATTAAATCCGATTATTTGTTGTTGTTGTTGTTGTTCTTATGTATTCACATTAAACGTATTAAAAATGTTGTTGTTTTTTTGTTGTATTTCGTACGGTTGTGTTGTGTGTGTTTTTTTCTTATTTTGTAGAATGTTGTTTAAAGCATAGCGCTGCGCACACGAATAACACACACAAAAAATAGTATATAATAGAATAAAAAAATTACAAATACACAAATGATAAATTATTATTGCGTGCACAAATGGTACAGTTAGAGTGGAATTAAAACACACACACACACAAAATCTAAATATAATTGTGCGCATACGCATCGTTTTTTGTGTAGTGTTTTTGTGGATGGATGTACTGGAATAACAACAAATTGGTTTTTTTGTGTTGGTATTTTTAATAAATCCTTGTAAATAGTAAAAATAAACGGTACTTTTAAAATTATATCATCTTCGTGAGAGTCACCGCCGTACACCACACCTGACATTGTTAACGAACGAAACGATGGCAGGAGGAGGGGTAGGGTGATTTGGTAAGGTGCGGATAACACATACCGATTTAATATTTACTATAACAAAATTGTGGGGTTAATGGGTTTTGAAGAAGGAAAGAATAAAAATAGGGAAAAATGGAAAGAAAAAATAGTGTGCCAAGGTACTTTACTTAAACTATTGTGGATTGGTTGCAGTGCATAGAGTTGTTACAACACACTTTCTGGACTAACAAAAGGCGGACGAAAACCAACATTGTGAATATGATTTTATTTAATTTTTTAAAATCTGTATTGTACAATAATTTTGTTGGGCGACGTTTTGAAATCAATTTTGCGAAGCACAATTTTCTGCGCGATTTTGGCACCGTTAAAAACAATAGTGTTTTAAAAGAGCGGGCGTCGAAAATTGCGTTAACGTTTTCGATTCGCCGAAATAAATAAAAAATCAATTAGGGCTGTACCGGATGACCCATATATTTTTGATGTATTTGGCAGTTAAAAATTATTTTGTTCAACAGCCAATGTGTCTTTGCGCACTATTGGCGATAATGTGATAGGTGTCGTAAGTAGTATTGCTTGTACGCAGTCCAAAAGTGGTAATACTTTGCTATTGAACAGTGAACATTCACCCGCCCCGTCACAAAACAATTGTGAGAGTATTGGTTTTTTCGACAACGGTTTAAAAATAATGATTTTGATGTTAGTGATTAGGAACGCGTTGGAGCACCAAATGAAAATTTGAAAACGAAGAATTGGAAGCTTTATTCAGTGAGAGAAGTTCCATGTTAAAAACGGAAGAAGAATTAGCATTAGATGTTACCCAAGCACAAGTGTTTCCAAACGTTTTTAAAAAAGATGTGAATGGTTCAAAAGCTATCGTATTGGGTACCACATGAACATTGACGGAAAGACAACAAGAAAATCGGAAAAACAATGTGTGTGAAATTTTACATCAAAGACATTCAATTTTGCATCGAATTTTATGACTAGGTGATGAAAAGTTGATCCATTTCGATAATCCAAAACGTCTGAAAGCATGGGTGAAAGATTCTGCTGTGCATCTGGTTGGACCAGCGCTTGGTGTAGTGTACTATGAGCTGCTTAAACCGGGACAAACCGGGATCACTGCTAAACGTTGCATCAAAAACGACTAGAATATGACAACAGGCATGTGACCTTGTGATTCTGCGCAGCATGATAATGCTAGACCACATTAAATTGACTTTATACCAGACCATATGGATTACGGCACCTAAACGCATAGAAAATAAATTTCACTGCGTTTGCGTGCGTTTAAAAAAAAAATGTATTTTAAAGTATAAGTGCGTGCGTGTGGGTCTCAGCGATTGAGTGTACCTTAAAAAAACAACGATGGCCGCTTTTTTTTGACAATTTTAATCTTTAAACTCTGATATCTGAAATTGACTATATCAATCAGTATACCGATACGCATACGGAATAAAATCCACTGCCTTTGTGTGCGTTTATAAAGTTTTAGTTTAAACGTAGTTAAAGTTGTTGTGCGGTTTGTGCGTCTGATGGTCTGTGCGAGTGTGTGTAAATTAAAAATTCTTTAGATAAAACGAAAGTCTATGTTGGCGCCATGTGACCAGACCCACTGATCTCACATCAATATTTGCCGGCCCATTGAAATGAACGCAATACACCACATTTAAATATCTGTAAAATTGCGGAAATTGAATTTTTACCATTTTTAACAATTTTATTAATTTAACAATTAAAAAATCCGGTCCCGCCAAACAAAAAAATGGATTTTAAAGAAAAAGAATTCGTTATTCGCCTCGCCGATTGTCTCAATGTTGGAATTCAGAAAATCCACAAATGGTGATTGGTGGCACCAAACATTCATCCATTTATAATGTTAATTAATTGTTGACCGGCTAGAGATCATCGGATCATTTTTTTTGCGACGATGCGGCTACTGAAGGCAATAACAGTTAACAGGCAGTGGCCATATGGCAATTTTTATCGATGTTTGACTCGAATGTCACATTAATTTCCAGGGTTTATTACAAATACCGAAACCGATTCGTATTGCTAACGATTTTATGTATTGTGTAACCAATTGTCGTCTGTCACTTACCTCTGATGCTGAGATCCAATGTTCACCAATGCGTTCCTCAATCACTAACATCAAATTCATTATTTTTAAACTGTCGTCTAAACCAATACTCTCACAATTGTTTTGTGACGGGGTGGAGAGGGGGTGATGAATTCATATCAATGTGTCATATTTGACAACCGTAAAACGAGAGAATTTAATGAAACGCTTTCATGTTATTTTGGCGGCGGAAAATTTTAATGCGGAACGGAGAATTTTTTATGGCCGCACACAATCCGCAACTATAAAAACCGATCACATATGTCATTTTTGACATCCGAATTTTCGCAGTCTGGGTCTGGGCTGTGGCATGCGAGCTCATAAAAACTGCTAGTAAGAGAAACGCATCAGTGAATGGATAAAGAGATATTTACATGGCACAGTGAAACTGTTTCAGCCGAAACCGATATTGTAACAAGCGTACATTTCAAATTTCAGCGCCAATTTTATGACATAAACTTTTTTAAATTTATTGACAACAAAACACACACACACATTTTTTATATAATAATGAAACCACCGCATCACTACAAACATATGATGATGTGTGTGTGTGTGTGTGTGCGTGGGGTTAACACTTAACTTAACTTAACTTAACTTAACTAAATAACTTTTTGCACTTGACTATCAATTTTTATACTTAAAATACAATAAATTTAATTTTTTTCTATATATTCGATTTTGATGTATTACATTTGTGAATTATAAAGACAAAAAGTTAAAAATAATCAGACATTTGTGAATTATCAAATGAAATTCAATTGTTTAGGAATATTTTTCTATACCAAAATTATCCGCCACAGGATTTACTAAATTTAAGCCCATTTCGAAGTGGATAAAATGCGTTTGAAATAATTCAAAGATAAAATATTAAAGATAAATATTGAACATTTATAATTTTTCGGAAAAAAAACCTTTCTGAACGTTATCCACGCAATTTCCGCAGCATTTAAGCCCATTTCGAATTGGATAAAATGTGTTTGAAAGATAAAATTTTTTAAAAAAAAATTTCAAAATCAATTCCATAACGTTATGGTTCAACACATTTTTTGAGGTATGTCGTCACATATTCTCAAAATTATTTGGTACTTTTAAAACAATTTTTTATCCCTAATAACATCCAAATGGAGGTGGGGGGGGGGGGGGGGGCGTTAAAGTTGAGACGCTAACTTCCCAAAAGTTGGTAAATTTATCATTTCTTAACCGATTTTGATGAAATTTTGTATATGTGTTCATGTTGGCATTATATGAACAGTTCTTAAGAGGTAGTGCTAAAAAATCGATACTCTGGGCAGTTTTACTAATCAAAGTTTGGGTATCCTGGTTAATTTGGGTATTCCTTATCCGATTTTGATGAAATTTTGTATGTATGTGTAAAATGGGATTATATGAACAGTTCCAATGATAGTTCTAGAAATTCGATACTCTGGGCAGTTTTATTGATCAGACTTGGGTATCCTGGTTAATTTTAGTATTCCTTATCCGATTTTGATGAAATTCAGTATGCAGATGTAAAATGGGATTATATGAACAGTTCCAAAGATAGTTCTGCAAAATCGATACTCTGGGCAGTTTTATTGATCAGACTTGGGTATCCTGGTTAATTTTAGTATTCCTTATCCGATTTTGATGAAATTCAGTAGGTAGATGTAAAATGAGATTATATGAACAGTTCCAAAGATAGTTCTGCAAAATCGATACTCTGGGCAGTTTTATTGATCAGACTTGGGTATCCTGGTTAATTTTAGTATTCCTTATCCGATTTTGATGAAATTTTGTATGTATGTGTAAAATGGGATTAAATGAACAGTTCCAAAGGTGGTTCTAAAATATCGATACTCTGGGTAGTTTTATTATTGATCAGAGTTAGGTATCCTGGTTATTTTGTAGATTCTTTATATGTTTGTGATGAAATTTAGCGTGTAAATGTAAAATGGAATTATATGAACAGTTCCAAAATTGGTTCTAGAAAATCGATATTCTGGCTAGTTTTATTGATCTGAGTTGGGTATCTAGATTATTTTAGGAATTCTTTATACAATTTTGATGAAATTTAGTTTGTATAGGTGCAAAATGTTCCAATTTCAAAGGTGGTTCTGGTGGAAAATTGATGGCTGTTTTATTGATCAGAGTTAGGTATCCTGGTTAATTTCGGGTATTCCTTATCCGATTTTGATGAAATTTTGTATTTCGGATGTAAAATGTTTGATCCGGTCGGACACCGGATTCGATAAAGGAAAAATGAAATATATTTCAATGATGGCGCTACGGGGCTGAAACTAAAACCGAAAATTTAATGAAAAAACCAAATTTTATTTTAACATTTATAATAATTTAATTTATTTGATTTTAATTTTTAATTTTATTTAAATAATTTTTTTAATTTTTTTTTTATACATTTTTTTTTTTTTCTTCTTTCTCTTTCTATTTTTTTTTTTTTTTCTTCCGTTTTTCTATTTAAATATATATTCGTTCGTCTCTATTTTTCTCAATATATTAACGATTAACTGTACCGTTTTCTAATTAGAAAGTGTTATTATTTATGTTTAATTGTAGTTTGAAATTTAATTAACTAATCGCTATAATTTTAAAATATTGTATTTTTAATATATTATTAATTATTAGTGTTTTTCATTAATTAGTTAATTGTTTATAATTTTTATTGGTTATTTTTGATCTAAATTTTATGAATTAATTAATTAATAATCGTATAGTTTTTTATTTATTTATTAATTAAAAAAAAAATACAACCAAAAATAAACTAAAATAAATATATTTTTATAATATAATTAATTAATTTTGTAAGACAAAAATTTAAATATGTCGCACCTCCCTCCGCCGGTCACAATTTAAAATAAATTCTATTTGATTAAATATTAATTAAAAATTTTAATAATATTACAATAAAATATTGTTTCGAAAATATTCTTAAATGCTATTTTAGAATTGGTTTTTGTTGTTTAAAATTATTATTATTTATTTTGTTCTTTTGTTTTTATTATTAAAATATAGAATTAATTGTCAATGGTCAAATTTCTACTAAATTCTAAATAAGACTTTTTATTGCAGCAACAGCAGTAGCAGCAGGGGCAGGAGTAACACAAATTAAAAAGAAGAATTTTTCGTTTCTTTATTAACGGGAGATAGGGATATGGGGGAGATAGAGATAGCGGTTAGACGTAGAGATAGAAAAAAGAAAGAAAAAGCGGGTAGAAAGATAGACAGAAATAGAATAGAATAGATATTAAAAAATAAGGAAAGAATTTTAATAGAAAAAACACCATACACCCCGCTCCCGGTTGAAAAGGTTTTTTTTTTATTCACCGGCTGCGCCATGTTTTTTATAATATTTAATAGTTTTTAAAATTTATGGACCCAATGATTGAAATAAATTAGAATCAATTCTTTTAACATTTTTACCCTTTTTTTTTTTGTTGTCTTTTTTCCAATTGGCAACTATTAAAGTTTGGACTTCAACATTAAAACGGCGATTTATTATATATTTCTAAAAATTTTAATATAAGCCAATTTGAACAATTGTTTGATTTACAATTAATCCGCGACTGTCCTAAAAATCTTATTAAAAATTCGTTAAAATCAAACAAAATTACCCGACAAAGTAGTTCGAGTAGTTGATGAGCAGCAAATAGAAACTACCCTCTTAATCGTATTGATTTTACCGAACCACTATGTGTTAAGGATACAACTGTTTTTGTAAAACTTTGATTTGACAAAATTTTCATCAAAATTGCTTTTTCAAGTTTCAGTCCTGTCGGATTATGCAAACTTTTGGCATACATTGTTCTACAATTGGTAGATAAATTTTAACTGTATATCGTCAAAATCGATTGAGAAATAAACGTGATTATCCGAGTTCCAAAAAAAGAAGACTGATGCCAAACGAACTGTCCCTAATTATAAAATTTACGAAGCTGTACCATTGGTCATGTTTTCTAAAACTTTCACGTTTAGATTTAACCGTTCAACCAAATGCGATGTTAAATATGAGAAAAAAGAAATAAGACAAAAAAGCTCCCGACTTTCAACTCCAATTTAATAAAAACTGGAGATACTCAATTTTTGTCGAAATGAAAATTTGACAAAAAATTTAAATTTTATAACTTCAAAATAAAAAATCAATTCAAAAATGAGCAAATTATGAAGTTTCCCATTAAATTTCGATTTCGCACCATAACATTTCATTAAAAAATTATGAATTATGGGCAACGATTTTGCTACACTGCTGACAATTAGGAACTACTACTTTTATTGGTAAAATTGTGCATCGACAAAACTGTTCAATTTTGAGAAAACACAAAATTACAAATTTTTGGAAAACTGATGTGTAAATCAGAATACGGTATCGAATTTTTCCAGAACTTTGAACATCATAAATTTCGACTTCGAACCATAACATTTCATCAAATTTAATTGAAAATTTAATCGAGCAATGCCGAAATTGCTTTGGATATCTGAATATTTCCAAAAATTCCATTAAAATCATTTGAGAAATGACAAAATTATGAAATTCCTGGCCATCGATTTGGCTACACAGCTGACAATTAGGAAATACTACTTTTATTGTTAAAATTGTACATCGACAAAACTGTCCAATTTTGAGAAAACACAAAATTATCAATTTCTGGAAAACTGATGTGTAAATCTGAATGCGATATCGCATTTTTCCAGAACTTTGAACATCATAAATTTCGACTTCGAACCATAACATTTCATCAAATTTAATTGAAAATTTAATCGAGCAATGCCGAAATTGCTTTGGATATCTGAATATTTCAAAAAATTCCATTAAAATCATTTGAGAAATGACAAAATTATGAAATTCCTGGCCATCGATTTGGCTACACTGTTGACAATTAGGAACTACTACTTTTATTGGTAAAATTGTGCATCGACAAAACTGTCCAATTTTGAGAAAACACAAAATTACAAATTTCTGGAAAACTGATGTGTAAATCAGAATACGGTATCGAATTTTTCCAGAACTTTGAACATCATAAATTTCGACTTCGAACCATAACATTTCATCAAATTTAATTGAAAATTTAATCGAGCAATGCCGAAATTGCTTTGGATATCGGAATATTTCAAAAAATTCCATTAAAATCATTTGAGAAATGACAAAATTATGAAATTCCTGGCCATCGATTTGGCTACACTGTTGACAATTAGGAACTACTACTTTTATTGGTAAAATTGTGCATCGACAAAACTGTCCAATTTTGAGAAAACACAAAATTATCAATTTCTGGAAAACTGATGTGTAAATCAGAATACGGTATCGAATTTTTCCAGAACTTTGAACATCATAAATTTCGACTTCGAACCATAACATTTCATCAAATTTAATTGAAAATTTAATCGAGCAATGCCGAAATTGCTTTGGATATCTGAATATTTCAAAAAATTCCATTAAAATCATTTGAGAAATGACAAAATTATGAAATTCCTGGCCATCGATTTGGCTACACTGCTGACAATTAGGAACTACTACTTTTATTGGTAAAATTGTGCATCGACAAAACTGTACAATTTTGAGAAAACACAAAATTATCAATTTCTGGAAAACTGATGTGTAAATCTGAATGCGGTATCGCATTTTACCAGAACTTTGAACATCATAAATTACGACTTCGAACCATAAAATTTCATCAAATTTAATTGAAAATTTAATCGAGCAATGCCTAAATTGCTTTGGATATTTGAATATTTCAAAAAAATCCATTAAAATCATTTGAGAAATGACAAAATTATGAAATTCCTGGCCATCGATTTGGCTACACTGTTGACAATTAGGAACTACTACTTTTATTGGTAAAATTGTGCATCGACAAAACTGTCCAATTTTGAGAAAACACAAAATTATCAATTTCTGGCAAACTGATGTGTAAATCAGAATACGGTATCGCATTTTTCCAGAACTTTGAACATCATAAATTTCGACTTCGAACCATAACATTTCATCAAATTTTATAGCGCAATGCTAAAATTGCTTTGGATATATTTCAAAAAATTCCATTAAAATCAATTGAGAAATGACTGAATTATGTAGAATTCCCAGTGACTGGATTGTGACAACGGTGCGCCGATGCATCAGCGCGTACCGATTTTTTTTTTTCGCAACAGTGCGGTGCCGCAAATTTTATCTCAAAAATAAAAGTGTATGACGAAGGGAGGGAGCGGTTAATAAAAGAGGTAAAAATATTAAAGTATATAAAATTTTTGGATGGACAAAAATGTTGGTTGGCAGTGGTGGCGCGGAGAGGAAAGGATTGAGGGTGTATTTGGATGGGATTAGAGAGCAACAAATTCAGACATTATTTCTTTTTCACAGTAATTGTTATTAGTTTTGCATAGTGACACCAGTACTCAGCCGGCGCTAACCAACGTAACGTAACGTACTATTTTCACGTTTAACCGGCGATGCACGCTAGTTTGGGGGTGGTGTGGGGGCTGACCAATGGTGCCACTACCCTTAATTAAATAATATTTTATTATTTACTTATTTGATATCTTGTTTTTTGTTAATTTTGTTAATTTTTTAAATTTTTAAATTTTTTTTTTTCTTGTTAATTAAATAAAAAATTATATTTAATTTTTTTAATTATTTAATTAATTAATTTAATTTGTAAATCATTTTTTTTTTGTCGATATAAGTCTAAATGGTATTTTGTTTGTTTGGTGTTATGCAAAAGATTAAATAATTTTTCCTAATTTTTTGTTAATTTTTAAAATTTTGTTTTTCGTAATTATTAGTAATTTGTAATTATAATATATAAATAATTAATTTATTTGTCTAAAATTATTAATTGATTGATTTTTGCTATAAACAAAATTAAAATTAGAAAATAGAGAAAAAAAAAAAAAAATGGTGTAAAATTAAGGAAAAATAATTTTTAATTAATATAAATATTTTGTTTTAATTAAATAAATAATTAATTATTAATTTAAAATTTTGGGTTTTTTTTTTTTAATTATAATTAAATAAGATTTGAATTTTCAAAAACATAGAAAATTTATTTAATAATATATTAAATTTTTATAGAATTTTTAACAAATTTATTAGTTAAATTTTTTTTTTTTTTGGATTAAATATAAATTTTAAATTAATTAATTAATTTTTTTTTTTTTGTAAGACACTTTTTTGATTTTGATAAATTAAATTAAATTTTAATAAATATTTTTAATGATATATATTTTTATTTTTTTGGGGTACGGGGATATTAATATTATATATTTTTGGGTATTTTGTTTTTAAATTTTTTTAATTTTTTTAATTAATAATTAATTTAATTTAATTTTTTTTTTTTTTTTTTAATTAATTTCACTCAAAACATTTCTATGTTATTTATTGCACGAGAGATAATTATTATTATTTATAATAAAATACTGTTAATTTTTTTAATTAAATTAATTAAAATTAAAATGAAATACTATTTTGGTGTAAGTAGTTGTTGTTGTTGTTGTTGTTGTTGTTGTTGTTGTGTTTTTTTTATAGCGTAAACGAAGGAAGTGTGTGGGGCGGGGTAGGGGGGAAGATGTTTTATGTTTTATTTTGACGGACATTTTAATTTATTATTTGAATAAATCATTTTTGAATAAAAAAATGTATTGGAACCAATCGGAAAATTAAAGCGAATGTAACGGGATTTTATATATTAATATTAGAAAGATTCGTGGATTGATGCAAACGGGTTGATGACATAGACTCCAACGACGACACATTCTGCGTGGTAGGGTTATGTTGTGCATTTGATGGAATCGGAATATTGCTAATCGTGTAATTTATCGATTTGAATCATGCACTGTGATTGAGAATGGTCCAATAGCAGCCAATAAATAATGTAAAGTGATTTTGTTGTACGATCACTGGTTATAAAAACCAGTAAAAAAAATACGTTTTGGAATAACTAAAAATGGGAAACTCAATACAACATTCTATTTATTCACTAGACTCTGCGTGCACCATTCGATTACCATTTATTGTGATCAATGCAATGCACTGTTTTCCAAAACAAGTATTATTGGGTACCACATGAACATTGACGTCTTTCCGTCAACAAGAAAATCGAAAAACAATGTGAGTGAAATTTTGCTTTTGCAAAGACATTCAATTTTGCATCGAATTTTGTGACTGATGATGAAAAGTGGATCCATTACGATAATCCAAAACGTCTGAAAGCATGAGTGGAAGACAGGTGAACCAGGTCCATCGACACCAAAACGCAATATTCATGGTTCTAAGGTTATGTTGTGTATCTGTGTAGTGTCCTATGAGCTGCTTAAACCGGGACAAACTGGGATCACTGCTGAACGTTATCGAGAACAATTAATCCTATTGAGCCGAGCATTGCATCAAAAACCGACCGGAATATGCCAACAGACATCGCCGTGTGATTCTGTGCAGCATGATAACGCTAAACCACACGTTGCAAAACCGTGGTCAAAGAAACACGTTAGCAGCACTTGGCTGGGAAGTCCTACCCCAGCCACCATATTCACCAGTCATTGCTCCATCAGACTACCATATGTTTCGGTCGATGCAGTAATCCCTTTCTGCTCACCGTTTCAATTCATACGAAGATATAAAAAAATGTCTGGATTCACGGATGGCTTCACAAAAACCTAAGAACTTCTTCGATGAGGTAATCCATTCCTTGCCACTACGATGGTCAAAAAAGTTGTAGCTTCCGATGGCAAATACTTTGAATTAAAATATAATGTACCGTTACTTTCAAATAAATATGTTATTCTTACCAAAATATCCCCAAAACTTACGCAGAGACCTAATATTTAATGAAATCAAAAAAATGTATCTAATAAATTTTAACAGTGTTTTTTTGTTGTTTTTTAGTTTCATGTGATTTGATTTATTCAAACAATATAAAAAAAACGTACTTTCAATTAATTCCCGCCCCGATAGTTATTTATTTATTTATTATATATTAGTATCATGTGTGTGTGTGTGTGTGTGTTTGTTTGTGTGTGTGTATGTATTTGAATGTGTTTATTTGTGTGTATGTGTGTGTGTGTATAGAAAAAAAAAAGTTATTAAATTAAAATTTTCACTTTTTTCTAAAATATATTTTCAGTTCACCTGTGAATTTCATATTAATTAATTAATCTATTAATTAATAAAATATACATTGATTAGAATATTTTTTCCGTTAGAATATTTAATTAAATAAGTTTGCCGTCTCTTTCTAAAACATACGAAATTTATTTGGGTAAAATTTGTCTAATCTTTTTCCTTTGACACACTCTTTCACTCTCTTTCTTTCTCTCTCTGTCAAACTTTTAATTCCATATTAAAATTATTAATTCACTGAACTACATCTAAATTGTATTGTGTGTGTGTGTGTGTGTGTGTGTGTGTGTGTGTGTGTGTGTGTGTGTGTGTGTGTGTGTGTGTGTGTGTATGTGTTTGTGTTTGTGTGTGTGTGTTATTTTTATGTAAACAATAAATAAAATTATTTTTATATTTTTAAAACATTATTATAATTCGTAACAAAAAAAACGGCAACGTTGCGGCGGCAGTGTTTTTAATTTTTTTTTTTTTTCTAAACTAATTTTTTTTCTTCTTCCCTTTGGCTGTCATTATTATTCGACATAATTTTTTGTAATTTTTAGGTTATGTTTTAACATTACCTCTTGTTTTCAATATATAGATAATTTCCAAAATGGGCGCGCCATTTGAAATAAGAAAATGGTTATTCAAAAATATACAGTAAAAGTGCAAAATTAGAATTTAAGCGGGGGAAAAACAATAAAAAAAAAAAAAAACTAACGGAAACTTTTTTGCAAATAAATAAATAATTTCAATTAAAAATGTACACAGAGAGAAATCACATCACATTTTCATCTTAAACATTAAATATATTATTTTAATTAAATTTAAAAATAATTATTTTGATTTGTGTTGTTTAATGTTTGGGGGGGGGGGGTGGGTATTGTTTTATTAATATTTACCGTTTTTTTTTTTTTTTTTGCCCCCTTTATCTTTTATCCCCCCCCCCCCCCCCCCCCCCCTATTCTAATATACTTTTTTACTGGTTTTAAAATTCTATTTTTATATTTTAAATTTTTTTTGTATAATAATAAGAAATAACAGCTATGCGCAACATTTTCTTTTAATTTTTGGTAAAATGCACACTGTAAAATTTTTTAACCTATTTTTTTTTTTTTATTTATATATTTATATTTTTAAAATATAAATGTTTGGTAAAATTCATGGGGGGGGGGTTTGGTTGGGTATTGTTTCCAAAACCATAAAAAAAAAATTTTCAATTGTTGAAACATTAATTTTTGTGTTTTCCGTTGACTACAAAATTTCCTATTTATTATAAATCTGCCAAAAATTAAAATGATGCTTCCACAAGATAAGTACCATCTTGCATTCCGCCCGACATTCCACTTTGATTGGTTTGTGCTGTTGCTGTGGCTGGCATATATTTTCCGCAAGCCTGCTAGAAATGAGTTTTTTTTTTGGTTTTGGTTTGTTTCATTTTTCTTTTACAAAATTGAAATATTTTTCATGTGTCGTTGTGTGGGTGTGGGTTGGGTTTTTTTTTTTTTTTAACAGTGTTTTGTATGTGTGTGTTGTTTGGTGGTAGTGGTAGTGGTAGTGGTGAATAGTGATTATAATATATATGTTTATAGTGTGAATATTAAAATTGTGTGGTGTATGGCAAAAATTAAATATAAATTGTGTTAAAAAAATAAAATTTATGGACGTACAAAAAATAAAAGCAAAAACAAAAACAAAAAAACAAAAAAACAAAAATATAAAAAAAATACGTAATGGCAACGTTGCATGCATAATTTGAAATTGTGGATTTAATTGTTGGACAGTATCGGGCGGAGGCGGCGGCGGCGGCGGCGGCCAATGTTATGCAACACATAATTAATAGCAGCTATAATGCCCAGCTTTCAGCCCCCCCCCCCCCCCCACCCCACCCCACCCTAACCCCAAACATTGAAAATATATTGAACTTTCCAACAACAAAAAACCGGTTGGAAATATAAATTACACTTGTTTTCGAAAAATTGTTAGCACAAAATTTATATTTAAAATTAAACTTTTCCGAAATTTTAATTTTAACTTCGGGTCTGTGCTTGTGAACCGCAATTTTTATTTGTGCTATAAAATGGTGCGTAACCGAATGACGGAAGAAATTTATCAAAAAAATTAATCAATCAATGATCAAGCGATCGATTTGAATGTTTTGAATTGAATAATTTAGAGATTTTGTCAAATGTGTGGTGCCGGTGCCAGGTGCATAGTTTAATACATGGACGGCATATATAGTTTTAGGCCGCCGACTGATCATCTACTGAGATGATGATGTGTTGGAATCGGTGGTTGAATTCACAAATTGTTGTATGTAACTGTGGTAAGTAATTAACTTTTCTGCGCAGACAGGGCTGAGCGGTACAACTAATTTTAATGTTTTGTTTTAAATGATTTAGAAAGTTAAGATCCAGATAGGTGTAACATACCAGGAATAGGAGTATGAAGCAGAAGCCTTAAATGTAGATGAAAAAAACAATTTCTAATCGTTTAAAAGCAATGGGAAAGATTCAAAAGTGTGTGCAAAAATGGGTTCCACATGAATTGACTGAAACTGGCAACAAGAAAATCGAAAAACCATTTGTGAATTGCACCCGTTCAACGATACAAAAGAAAGTCTTTTTTGCATCGAATCGTGACGGTGGTGATGAAAAGTGGATATATTTTGAGAATCCTAAACGCTAAAAATCATGGATTACACCAGGTAAAGCAGCAACATCGACTGCAAAACCAAATTCGGATTCGGTAAGAGCAGAATGCTTTGTGTTTGTGGTGGGATCAGGAAGGTGTGGTGTATCATGAACTTCTGAAACCTGGTGGGAAACTGTTAATACGGTTCGCTACCCAACAACAAATAATCGATTTGAACCATGAATTATTAGATAACCGACCAGAATGGATAGAAAGAAAGAAAAAATCTGTTAAGGTAATTTTGCAATATGATAATGCACCAACACACAATGCAAAACCAGTTTAGGATACGATAAAGTCGATTGGGATGGGAGCTGTTACCACACCCGCCCGATTCACCAGACTTGGCTCCTTCGGACTACCATTTGTTTTCATCGATGGGACATGCTTTGAAAGAACAGCACTTCAAAACATCTGCGGAAGTTGAAAATTGGCTATCTGAATGGTTTTCGTCCAAAGCAACACCATTTTTTCGACGTGGTATACGAAAATTGCCCGAAAGGTGGTGGTTAAAATGTGTAGAAAGCGCGATGGAAGTTATTTTGAATAAAATATTTTTGATTTTTCTATTCTAAATAATGTTTAATTTTCTTCCTTTAAAAAAGGCTCATTTCATACTCCTATACCTGGTAGATGTAATAAACACTTGCGACTCAAAACCAGAGTTTGTTACAAATCCGAAACGGCAGTGTGTCGTTCTAAAACGACAGACGTGCATTTAGTGTACCACGCGCACCATAGCAGCAATTCAATCGTTTATCAATCGATAGGTGTGTGAGTGGGTTACAGTTACTTACGAAAATATTCGTACGCCTATGTTTTTTTGCCAAATTATTTAATATTTAATACTTGCAAAGACAAAACCAAAAAAAAAAAACAAAATCGATTAACCAAAAACTACTAAAAGTGCAAAAACAAAATAAAAATAAATTTTTCAGAATCACCCTATTCATTAAATATGAATGGGAAAAAATTGCAACGTGCTCTGTGTTTGTGTGGTGAGTAATTTTTCTTATCTCTATTTATATAGATATTTTGTGTCTGTGTGTGATTGTATGTGTTTTGTGTGGTTTTTTTTTTTCCTTGACTCTGGCTGAGTTGAAACAGGGTGTTCATAAATTTTTTTTTTTTTGCTGTTAAAACACCATTTTTGGTGTGTGTAAATTAATTTTTTTAATTTTTTTAATTTAACTTTAAGGATTATACGATGCCCGATCATCGGATGCAGTTGTTGCCGGACCACAAGAACTACTGTTACGTTTTTTACCACAACGATATGCTGTCGTTGGTGCTCCCTCCTGCGGTTCATTGTAACATTTGTCAAAATTACATGTGGTGTTTTGGTTGTTATTTGTTGGTGTTTGTCGGTGGAGATGTGGTGGTTGTGGCGTTCGAAGTGATGATGGTAGTGGTGATGGTGGTTGTGGTTGTGGTGGTGATGGTTGTGGTGGTGGTGGTTGTGGTTGTGATGGTGGTGGTGGCAATGATGACAAAAAAGATATCGTCGTTGTTGATCGTATTTAATTGTAATTGGTAATTTGTTATAGTGTCAAAAAAATGACGTAATTGTAATAAAAAAATATATAATTTTAAAAAATTCAATTCAACCGCTCCACACTTCTGTCTATAGTATTATTTTTATTTTAATTATTTTAATTATGAACTTTATGGCATTTTTTTTAAAAAACAACAACAAAAAAAAAACAAAAAAAAATGGTGGTAAATGAGATTAATAATTGACCAAAAAAAATTTGGAATC
Organism: Bibio marci; assembly: GCA_910594885.2. Classification (NCBI taxonomy): domain Eukaryota; kingdom Metazoa; phylum Arthropoda; class Insecta; order Diptera; family Bibionidae; genus Bibio; species Bibio marci. Next base: position 16,879,447 of record OU343119.1, on the reverse strand, counting down.
GGATTAAATTTTTATTCCGGATTTAAATTTAGATCAGTCCATAAATCTCTGCATTGTTTGACTGTATCTGCGGGGGGTCAGGAGTAGTGTACGCCATAACGTTGAATTTATTTTGTACAAATTCTATGGATATTTTTTAGGGTATTCGCATAATTTTGACATTTTAACGTATTACTTTTAAAACAAATTTTGGGTAGTGTATCGTTTCTTTAGAATGGTATCGTTGTAATTATTGTACCACAATGAACGAGTCCTTCCTTTATTTTAACGATTTTACCGAGCACCGAAGCGATTAAACGCTTAAATCGTTCGGCGGAGTGTAGCAGCGATTCACCGAGAAATGTGTATTAAACACAAAACACATGAAATGTATTTTACACTGTTGATTCTAAGCCGCGAGTGAGGGGGTGAGGTGACGGTACGCTTAATTAAAAGCAATAAGTTTACAGTGTATTGAATTACTGTATGCAGTTGGCATGTGTTTGTCCTCTGTATAATGCATTGAAATTGTTAAAATTCCAGTGGTGCTTAGTGTAAAACAATCACCATATGTTTTATGTGACATTTTGACATATTAAAGAATGTGTCACACACATACACACACACACACACACACACACACATAGAGAGAGAGATATATATATAAATATAGAAGGATTTGAACTATTAAAAAATATAATGGATATTAAGGGTCCGGCTAATTTAAAAATTATTCATTTAATGGAGGGATTCATTGGTATCGCTGTGCCAAATTTTTAAATCTATTCGAAGTGAAACATTTATAGGTTTTGGAACACTACTTGTAGTACAAATTTTTATTTACAAATTTTATGGACTGATCGACAGCGTGCCCTGCGACTCCCCCCCCCCCCCCCCACCCTCCTATTCCGCTTTATATTGTATTATTTAAACAAAAAAAAACCAAATTAATCTATTTAAATTTTTTGGGCGCTACTAAAAAATCTATACAAAATCGATATATAAATAATTATTTATTTAATGACAACTGTGAGTGAATGAATGACATTGCGTTGGGACTTCAATTTTCAATGAAACAGCAGCGAATTAATGTAATTAAAAAATGTATATTTGAAAAAAAAATAAACAGTTATTAGCAGCACAGTGAAAGAGGAAAATGAGATAGAGAGAGCGAGAAAAAGAGAGTGAGAGAGAGGGTGATAGAGCTACAGATAAAAATAGAGCGAGAGAATAATATAGAAAACGAAAATATAAAACAAAAAAACAAAATGAATGGCGAGCGGGAATAAAATACTTTTTCAAATTTAATGAAATGATATTTTTTTAATATAATAAAATTCACTAAAACAAAATGTCACAAAAATTATTTAAATTTTTATTAATATTTACAAAAAACAAAACTAAATTTTTCATTTAGCCCAGCGATAGTGAGAGAAAGAGAGAGAGACAGAAACAACATTTCTATTGTTTTCATTTTATATATGTGTGTGTGTGTGTGTGTGGGTGTGTGTGTGTGTGTGTGTGTGTGTGTTTTAAGTTAAAACCAGGATAAACTAAAATATTTGTATTACGCTGAGCAAAAAAATACACAATTTTACGGTTTACTGATACCAAATTGTCTGTTTTTTCCCCCGTCTTTATCATCCAGGTGGGCTAATATAAATTTTTAACAATTCATTTGAAAAAATTATTTCAAATATCATAAACTTAGAAAAACATTGAAATCTGCAACTGTCAACATTATTGACAATTATGTTTTGTGAAAATATATCAAAAACCCAGCCCCAAAAATAGTTTTAATTCTGTTACTAACGTTTCGCCGACTATGCAAAGTAAAAAGACCGTATGTAAACCACACATTATTTCGATTAAATATTGAATAAATTTTAAATCAAACAATACTTTTTTTATATCGAGCCGACCGCTGACAAATGGACAAATACAAAAGTTTAGAAATATCTGTACAAATTTCACATTTACTAAAGTATGTGATTTATTACAGCTTGGTTTTGTCCATGATAGCGTCGCTTAATTCCTTCATTCATTCAATCAAACAAAATACATGTAAACCAGCCTTAATACTCAATTGCATTAAAATGCCATGCGCAGTTGATTTTCGAAAAAATTAGTACATGGATTTGATGTATGACTGCAATAGTAGTTGTGTCGGCATCCCACAACCATTTATATAAGAAATTGCATCTACTTAAAAATATTCGTCATCACATCAGAATCTGGTTGAGTTTTGATTTTCAATGTGAATGGTTGTTGGACGGAATGCGCAAACATAAAAACATTATTACGAAACATAAAAAAAATTGCTTTTCAAAATTTCGGGAAATATTCTGAAATAATTAATTTTTTTTGTTACGACATAAAGGAGGCAATGGATTTAGAACAAAATCAAAGTGAGGCGAACACGAATTTATCAAGTGATGAAAAATTATTAAAATGTAGTGTTTGTACGGAAAGTTTTACGACCGCTGTCGATTTAAAGTGTCACAGACAGAACCATACAAAAATAAAGTGTAATGTTTGTTTTAAATTTTTTGCAAATAAGAAAAATTTAAGTGCACATATGAAACTACATTCCGGTGTAAAGGCTTTTAAATGTGACATATGCTCAAAAGAATTCAACCGAAAAGATTATTTAAAGCTACACATATTTGTACATAACACCGTAGAAAAGCCTTTTAAATGCGACATATGCTCAAAAGGATTCAGCCAAAACCATTGTTTAAAAAATCACAAATTTGTACACACCATTGGGAGAAAGCCTTTTAAATGCGACATATGCTCAAAAGGATTCAACCAAAAACGTAGTTTAAAACAACACAAACTTATACATACCACCGATGGAAAGCTTTTTAAATGCGACATATGCTCAAAAGGATTCAATCATAAATATAGTTTAAAACAACACAAACTTATACATACCACCGATGGAAAGCCTTATAAATGCGACATATGTTCGAATAAATTTACATTCAAATCATCTTTAAAATACCACCAAAAAAATCAACACCACAATAGAAAATTTAAATGTCCGGTGTGCTCAAAATTATTTTCCACACCGCTTGGCCTGGAAAATCATTTGAAAATATGTAAATTGATTAATGTAACAACACCACCGCCACCACCGCCACCACCACCACCACCACCACCACAAAATGTCGAACCGAAAATTGAGAAAAATCCATTGTCAGCAAATGTTAACATAAAATGTGAACAAAATGTAAGTACGTCGCTTGATCGGAACGAATGGAAAACGGATGGCGATGTTATTCCTAACGAATTGTTACAACAAAATAATGTGTCGCAAAAAGATATCAAATTAGAAGAAGAATTATCACAAATGGATCCTCAACTAGATATAATTTATATGCCAAATGATACAGTTAAGAAAGAACCGGTGGATGATTCTTACGGCGATGTCGATGTTCCAAGTGTTTCACTGCAACAAAACAATGAACTTCAAAGTGAAATAACTTTAATGAAATATGAAATATTGTGGCCACCAAAGACGGAGGACCAACCCTGACAGCCAACAAAACATATATATTATCCAAAATAATCAATTCATACATAGTTATTCGATGGCATCAACAATCAAATGAATCAAATATTTTTTCTAATAATTATTTAAATGTGAATGTAACTTTTAACAAAAAAATTTATAAAAAATGTAATTTTATTTCAATAAATATTTTCAAAAAACTAAACTCAAATACTCTGTTGATTCACCCAATAATGTTTCTGTACGACCAAAGATTGCGGACGAATTCATCGTTTATAATATTTTAACGAATCATCTCACACACACACACACACACACACACACACACACCCACTCTGCAAAATATATTTACTTAATCTCAATTTATCTACGGTTTTTAGTACCTGCCGCGTACGGGCGCCAAGCTATAATTATATTTAGGTAAAATTTAAATTAAAGTTTTATAAATTTAATTATAACGGTTCATTGTTTGATAGTATTTTGTGTGGGTGTGTGTGTGTGTGTGTGTGTGTGTGTAGATTTTTTTTTGTTCGCTTCTTATTTATTTTATCAATAATCTAAAATTTCTAAACTTAATTAATAATTTAAAAAAATAGCATTTTATGCAATAACAACCATTTTATTTACAGCTACTTGTAGAAAAACAAAAGAAAAAACAGTTAAAAAATACTATTTAAAAACAAAATGGCTACTTTAACAAAAATATAACGGTTAATTTTAAATACTTTAATGTGAAAATGATTAATTACTATAAAAATTATCGGTGGCAAAAGCTTTTATTTTTAAATTATAAACTAAAACCAAAATTTGTAAAAACACATAATTAAAAAAATGGTAACAAATGTGTGGTGGTGGTGGTGGTGGTGGTGGTGGTGACGGTGGTAGTTGTGGTTGTGATTTGTGATGGTGCAGGAGATGATGGTGAAATGAATCCAATATTCATCATCATTTGGTTTTATTTTATTTTTAAATAAAATTCAATTTAAAATTGTGTCATAAAATATAAATTATAAATTACCTGATAGCGTTGCGGACAACAACGTCCACAACAAGATTGTAATAGACCAACGGTACTGTTAGTTGAATGGGCCGGACTGGCCATCGGCGATGGTGAACCCGGTCGTTTTGGTTGACCATTATATGGTATTTCTAATTCAACAAATTCACGATCCTATTTTGGAATGAATGAAAATAAATGTTATTTTATAGAAAATATTAGGGGCGTGTGGGTTTTGTGATGGATGTTGTGGTGTCAACGGTGTACGCTGTATCTGCACCTCAACTCACTTACCGTTGTTTTTTCTAAACATCGAAGTAAATGATGATGTTGTAATTCAAATATATCCTCTTCACGATACGTATCATCTAATTCGATGCCAGACTCTTGGGCAGCCAGTCGAGCTTCGGCCGCTTTTTTCTTACTAACAAATGCAGCACCGGACGATGCTTTTGCAATTCGTATACGTGCCAATCGGGCTTTCTGAAAATTTAAATAAAAAGTTTCATAATCTTAGTATTTTCTTTCTATTTTGTATTTTATTTAAACACTTTGAAGCACACAGGCACTAAAGTAACTTCGAATTGCAACAACTCTATGGATTTACAATCATCACAGTAAAACATATACAAATAATACTCACACAACAAACGTAAACAAAAACCTTATGCTGCTGATAACTTACCCGTTGTGCTTTTCGTTTGTCGGCCCGTTGATTTTGATGATAAATTCGACTGAAATTTGATACAATTACAGGTACTGGTAATGCAATGACCAACACACCACTCAACGAACATACACCGCCAACAATTTTGCCAGCTATTGTTTCGGGCACCATGTCACCGTAACTGTATGGATAAAAAATTGTAATGTAATTAAAATATGAAAAAATTTACAAAATTTATGGTATTCCATTGCTTCTCATCTGTGGTGCAGGTTCTTAAAATTTTCAGATACTTCTACGGCATAAGTTATACAGATATTTTCAAATTTTGGAAAACAAATGTCGGATCGACATTGCCGAACGGCCCATGAAACTTTGGAATTTAATTTAATTATTCAAATGAATGTGTTGGGAAATTAATTTCTATAGACTAAAATTTACTGAACACCAAGTGTTTCGAAACCTTGAAACTGGATTCAATCCAAATACAAATTTATTTTTTACATTCCGATTCACACTTACGGATTACCGGAACGGTTCCTAATGGACTTCGAAAACATCCACGTGTGCAGTACACGTTTCTGGGCCAGCGTCTCTATACGCTTCGAACAAATACCGTCGCGTATTATTCTATTAAATTGGTAATGTCAACGGGGTATCCACACTTCTCCAACATTAAAATATTTTTAATTATGTTAAGAAAAAACTGAATAATTTTTATAATTAGCTCAACGTTTGTCTTTTGACAATGTCATGCACACCCAATCAACTTTGATCTTTGCTATCTCTTATCATTTTTTTCATCTTATTTATAAAAAAATACAAACAAAAAAAAAACAATGTTAAGTTGAATGGTTTTTTTTTTTTTTTTTAGTTTATAATTCTGCAGTAGCGCACAATAAATAAATAAAAGTTTGGGGAGGGGCTCAAAAGATATAAGTCCAAAATTTCATAAAAATCCGACACTTTGACACAAATTGACACTTTGATTGTTATTGTCAGGGGAAAATTGAATGGAATTTTCGTGTGTTGATTCTGGTGTTTGGAGTGAATTGTTGGATCCATGTTTCATTCATTGTGATGTACGGCGATGCAAAAACTCAGTCTGTACGACCACGTTTAATATCAACAAAACTACGTGTTTGATGGTTGTTATTGTTGTTGTTGATGGCAGCACAATGCGGCTAACACTTTTGAAGCCATTGCATAACAACAGTTATAACTGTCGAAAAATAATATTTGCAGTTATTGGGGGAGGGGAGGGGGGCATCATGCACTTTGTCGCCACCTTTGTACATTCGCCACAGATGCAAAAAATCGCAAAATATCTATTTTCATTTTATACATAATTACAAATAAAAATCAATGCTTTTCAGATTCGTTGACAAAAGTACAAATGCAGACACTTGAAAATTAAAATAAAATAATAATTACATAAATTATTGATTTTATTTCAATTTAAATGAACTACATTACGACTACAACAACAACAACAACAACAACAACAACAACAAATTAAAATGAAACTTAAAGAATTATGAAAAATTTAAGTTTGAAATGGTAATGAAAACTACAATTACTTTTAGTTCGAAATGGATTCGTTGGATTTTCTTTTGTTTTTCAGTGTGAATGTATAAACTCTGGCATGAAATCAACTTCATTCTCTAACTTTAACCAGATTATCAGAATCAACAACTAAAAGTAAAACAACATGTTTAAATGAAAGGTCGGGTATCGGCCAGACGTTAATAAAACATGTTCCAAAAGACTAAATTAAATCCTATCTCTGAAACATTATATTTTGCCATTGCATTTGTCAAACAAACAGTAAAACTATTTAAAACAATATAGTGTAAACTTACCCTAATGTTGTCATCGTCACAATGGTATACCAAAATGCGGCCGGTATCGATGTAAAATTTGTGCCACGTACATTTTTTTCAGCATAAAACATAACGGTTGCAAAAATGATGATGGCCATGGCCAACGAAAACACTAAAAAACCTAATTCGGATGCACATGATTTTAGTGTGTAGCCCAAAATACGTAATCCTTGTGAATGACGTGAAAATTTGAATATACGAAATACACGGAATACACGTAACGTAACAAATGCACCGGACACATCGTCGTTGTCTTTGATGCCCAATCCAATGTAATACGGTAGAATGGCAACCACATCGATGACACTCATAACACTGCGTACAAATTTACAGCGATCGGGTGCGGCAAATAAACGTAGTAAATATTCGGCTGTAAAAATCATAACGCATGCGGTGTCCAAACAAAAAAATACAATTTTATAACGTTCACCGCACGGTAATTTACCGGCACCAGCCGGTCGATCACCACACGGTACCGTTTCGACAACGTTGGCCATCACCGAAACGGCAATAAAAAATCCGGTAACATAATAAAATACAAGCGCCGCCGTTGACGTATGTGGATTTTCAAATGCACGCCACATTTTTTGACGTATATTTGTTAATTGTGGTAAATTTTGATCACCATTTTCCGACAATTTGTCGTCCATTAAACGTTCCGCATTTTCTCGTTTGCGATCCCGATAATCCTCGTAACAACAATCACCGATGACATCCGGTAGGATACCGAAAAATGCCAACTCTTCATCGTAACTGGTCAGGCATTCATGTTTTGGATAATGTAATTTACCCGTTCGATAATAATTCAAGATGTGACGAAATATGTCCGGATCACGATCGAAAAAATACTCTTTACAATCTTCGTCGTAGAAAAATTCGCGTTCGTTGGAGCCCAACAATGTATCCGGATATTTTTCCAATGTATTACGCCACGTTTCAAAACGACGACCCGACACATTTATCAATAGTTTTTCATCATCGGTTTTACGACGATCTTTTGGTATCGGTGGCGGTGGTAATGGATGCGTTGCTATCGGTACCCAACCGATAGCGGCTGCCCGTGCAAACGGTAGCCAAGCAGCCACCGAGGCCATACTGTTCGGTGGAATTATATACCACACACACACCACACACGTTGAAAATTCAAAAATAAAATACTGTTATTTTTTTTTTTAAATTGGTGTTTTTTTTTTTTGTTTTTTGTAACGGTAATTAATTAAAAACTACAAAAAATAAAATGCACTTTTTTTTGACATTTAAAATCAAAAGAAATACTTAAAATAGGTGGCGGCAACGTCACGCCTGCTCGCCGGTACGACGAATAATAAAAAAAAAAAAATAGGAAAACACAAATTTAAAACAAAAAAAAAAAAAAAAAACCGTTATAAAATCACAATTTATTTATTTTTTTTTCGTTTTTTTGTGTTACTGTTAAACAAAAAACCGTTACTTTTATTAATTTTCCATTGCAATCATTCACGATCTAAACAAAATTTATGCAATTGCGTTGTTGCGCAACGCAACGATTTAAAATTTCCCGTTACTTAAATGAACATATATATTAATACCAACAACAACAAAAACTGAAAAAAACACACAAACAAAAATATAAAATTTTTTCTATTGCGCAGCACTTAATCAAAAAGAAAAAAAATATTATTAAAATTATTAAGTTTTTTTCTGTTGTTTATTTAACACTACACTGTTATTTTTTAATGTTTTTATTCAGATATTTTCTGTTCTGTTGTCTCTTTTTAACGCACACATAAATATGATTCTTGTTTTTATTTTCTTCTTTATTCTTTTCTTAATATAATATACACACACACACACACACACACACCCACTAAAAAAAAAATGCAATTAAATTTTTTTTTATCTTTCACTTGCTTTCCATTTATTTTAATGGCGTTTATTTATTATTCCTTGTGTCGTGTGTGTGTGTGTTTGTGGTGGTGGATGGGGGGACGGGGGTGGCTATTTATTGTTTTTATATTATATATTTTATTTAAAACACACTCTTATGAGAGACAGTGTGTGTGTGTGTGTGTGTGTTTGTGGGTATGTGGATGTGGATGTGTGCGTTAGTGACGGAATTTCTATTGTTATAAAATGAAAAATGTGGCTCTGACGTGGTGTGTGTGTGTGTGTGTGCGTAGGAAAGTGGATGAATGTGTGTGTGTGTGTGTTTATGGTATATATATTTTTAGTAAAATTAATTCTTTCCTGTGATTTTTTTTGGGTTAATACAAATTAATAAAAACCAATGTTTTTTTTACATTTTATAAAATTCTTGTCCAATTGAATTGGTGAAACAAACAAAAAAAAAAAAAAACAAAAACAATTATTATTTTTATTTTTTATAAAACGCACTCACTACACACACATATACATGTACACACACACACACACACACACACGCAACAAAAACATACACTTTAAAAACAAATAAAATGTTTTTTGTTTGTTTTTAGAAAAAAAAAATGATGTAAACAAATTTGTTCCGTCTGTTTTTATGATTTTGCCTCACCACTCTTCTTCTTCTTCTTCTTCTTCTTCTTCTTCTACTTCTTCTTTATGTACTTGGTTTTGTTCAAGTTGTGCAGCCACTTGCTCTCTCTCTCTCTCTCTCTCTCTCGCGCGCTCGCTCTCTGTCGTTCTCGCTTATGCTTAACACCGTCACCAACAATAACAACAGCACGCAAATATTCAGTTTTTATTATTAATTTAAAAATGTTGTTCGTGTTGTTGTTGTTGTTGTAACTTTATGTAATTTGCACTTTTTCTTAATAAAATTTTTTTAATTGTTTTTTCTTAGTTTTTACAGGGTCATTCAATAATTTTTCTAATAAAATTGAAGTTTATTATTTAAATTTGAAAAAAAAAAATAGATTTTAGCACCACTTGATTTTTTGTTATATTTTGTTGATTTTATTTTTCGCATTAAATTTTCGCGCTCGGTACAGTTAAGTAAAAAATGAAACTGTTGATTATAACTGAAAAAAAATTAAAAAAAATATGAAATTATATTTTGATTGTCGATCACTTCATATTTCATGTAAAAAGACGTAAATGACGAATACCTAAAAGTCTTCACAACGCAAATCAAATGCTTTTGGCACGATGTTAACGAAATTACATTCTGTCAGTGCTATGGCTGTGAAGATTCGTGGCGGGAGAGAGAGGGAGAGAGAGAGAGAGAGAGAAAGAGTACTCCCCGTGTGAAAATCCAAAAAGTCATGGTAACTTAAATATGAGAAATAAATTTGCGAAGGATTTTTATAAGATTTTCACAGAAATTCCACAATAAAAACGTGGAATAGAAGGTTCTGACCAATTTAGAAAACCCACGGCGACATACAATTGATTTGATTAAGCAGCCGGAAATTTGTATGGCACAAAAATCAAGCAATATATGTTTTCGGTGGTGGACGAGTGATTCAAACTTTCTAAAAACTCAGATAAAATAAGACAATGTGGTTCAATGTGGTTTTATAATACCGAAGGGAAAAGAAGTTCGGGAAAATCTGAGATAAAATGGATGGCTAAATACAGTAAACTGTGATACAAAGATTTGAAAATAAAATTTGGGATTGGAAGTTACAAAAACCAGTCGAAAGGATGGTCCAATTTGGGTCTACGCAGGAGATAATGCAAAAAAACAACAGGACTATATACTCAAAGTTTTTAATTTTAATACTTCTTTTTTCAATGAAATAAAATATAACTATGAAGTTTCTTTTTGGCTTCCTTAAAATGTCCTTTTAAACAGTAATTCCACTCAATTCGCTGTGTGATCAAAGCCTTTAAAACGTTCCAGACAATAGGATCTGCTACTGTTTGACACACACACACATTTGCAGAAACCTAATTTATGTACAACACCTAGAAATCGATATCCAACATAGGACCCATATTTCGAAACAAAATTCTAGTAGCACTCAAATTTTGGGCTATTTTTAAACAGTGTCCGCTGAAATTTTAATTATTCGTTCATTATTGGATTACACACACGAAACGATTTGATTGTGAAACGCAACTAATAAAAATTACTACCAAAAAGAATCTAATCTTCAAAGTATCAGATGATCAGACACCTAATTTTATAGTTTTTCAATTATATGAAATTTAAATTTTTATAACGAACTTTTATAATATTTATAAAATTTTGGACCAAAAATTTCTAGATGAATCGACGATTAACATTTCAGCTAACTAATTTTTCGTTGTTACGTATCAACATAAGGACTTTCTTCTTCTTCTTCTTGTTCTTCTTCGTGTTCTTCTACACAAAATTTGAGTGCAATATTTACGCAACCATTTCTCAACCACGATTTTAATGTGATTGCAGAGCGGCTGAATGTATCACAAGCGTATGCAATGTGTTTTGCGTTAAGCGTTAAGTGTTAAACTTAAAGAAATCCGATTAAAACACAAAAAGCATTTCTATCGGCGAAACGTCCAAAGAAAATGGACCAATTTTAAATACAATTGAATAACTGGCGATGAAAAGTGGATATTGTGCAGACCAGCAGCGCAAACAATATCTAAAACGTAAATAATCATCAAAATAAGGTTATGAATTATCAGCTGGACGGTGAGATTACCTTTTGACGACTCAACCAAACGATCAATGCAGAAGGGAGTACACAAAGAACAACTAATCCAAATTGAAGAACAATGGAATTCAACAAAAAAAAAAAGAAAAAATAGGGCCCATAGAAGTAGCAAAAACAATGTCGCCACGCACACAAATCTTTGGTTACGCGTCAAAAATTATTAAAGCTTTGTTCGGAAGTGTTGCCACATCCGACACATAATTCTTGCACCATCAAATTACCAGATTATTTCAAAGTTTGCTAAAACTTCTAGAATGCTCAAAATTTCATTAAAATGATGATAATGTAAAAAACACAACTTGGTTCCCGAAATTGTATGCGCTCGAAATCATCAACATTAACAACGACGAAAGGTCAAAAGGTCATCGAACAAAATTGAGCTCCCCTTTTCGAAATTTCAATATGGCAATTAAAAGTTTCATCTAAAAATCACAATAAATATTCAAATTTCAAATAAATATAAATATCTCTGGTCTCAACTTATATTAAATTGAATTGTGATATCGCAACCATCCTCCCGTTTTGGTACTATCAAAATTTTGTGTTGCCATATGACAAAAATACTTACATCTACTACATTGATGTTTGAACTGACGCTGACGATGATGTTAACAATGTGGCGGCTGTTGATGCTGCTGTTGTTACTGTTACTGCTGCTACTTTTACTCCGGCTGCTACTGCTACTGCTGCTGCTGTTGCTGCTGATGTAGATGATGATGTAGATGATGATGATGATGATGATGATGATGATGATGTCGATGAATTCACCCCAGATATATACGAAGACGTTGTTTGTTGATGACGTATATAACGTAATATTTTCAATACATTAATTACGGATGCAATCGAGGTCGATACCATTTGCTCAACAGTTGTTACAATTTTTTGGAAAATTTTCATTATCATCATTAACATGGTTAACACCAGCATCGGTAACATTGGCATCACAACAATCATTAGCATTAAAACAATTATTAACACTATCATTTTTAATTTATTTGGATCGATCGCAATTTAATGCACTGCAAAAACCACTAACTTATTTTAAATATTAATTGATTTTTCGCGCTCATTTTTTTTCCATTTTCTCTTTTATTATTATAAAAATTATTTTTCAATCTTTTGTAACTAATTTTTATGGAAATAAATCAAAATGTTGTGACGGCGGGGCACCCTGTAAATTTTAAAAATTATTATTCAATCGAAAAAATTTTTTCTTTTGGAAAAATCGAAAAAAAATTATGGAACAACAAAAATGTTTTTGCTAAAAAGAAATTTAATATTTTTCGTTTTGGTTTTTTCAACTATGACGCGACTGCGTGTGTGTGCGGCTGTGTGCGGGTGTGTGTGTGTGTGTGTTTAGAAAGAAATGAAAAACTAAAGAATTTTCCATGCACATTAAACAACAGAGAGAAAAAAAAAGTAATAAAAATATGTAAAAGTAAATAAATATTTCTGTTTTTCGTTGGAAAATTGCCAAAATAAAAGAAAAACAGATTTCCCGTTTTTTTTTTTTTTTTTTTTATTGTTTTTTAACAAAACAAAAGAAAATATGAAAACATATGCACACACACGCACACACACACACACACACACCCGCACACACACAATCGCCCACAAATAACAGTTAAACAGTCACAAAAAAAAATTTCCATATTGAAAATTTAGAAAAAAAAAAACTAGAAAAAAAAAAACTTTAGAATAAAATTTCCGCAAAATGGAAATTTTCACTGACAAAATAAAAATTACAAATTTTTTTTCCAATAAAATTAAAAACCGTTAATATATTTCCTTAATATTTTTTCAGTCCTTGTTTTTTCTTCGGCTGACGCGCGATACAGAAATTGTGTGGGGAAAAAAAACACGAAAATGAAATGTTAAATGAACGCAAATTAAAAAAAAAAAACCAAAACAACAAAAAAATATTGAAAAAATAATCACAGAATTTTCCAAAAATTGAAATAGCACTAATCCATTGAAATTGTAAAATCTATTTAATAGAAAATTATGCACACACACACACACATACACTCAAACAAATGAATTACGACGGCACACTAACCTACCGCCACCACACACACACACACACCATAAGCCTTGTGTTATAACAAAATATCTGTGTCAAATTCTTGTCTATATGATTCATATTTGTGCGCAAGATTTTCCAATCATTTTATTTTCCCCCATCATCGCATTTTATTCTATTTACTTTTCCGATGACGCACACACACACACATTTTCTTATGTGTTTTATATCAAAAACAAGAACAGGCAAAAATGATGGTAATGATGGGAAAAAAAAATAAATAAGTAAAATCCATTATAGGTTTTTTTTTTGTTAATGATTTATATTTGGATTATTTTTTTGGAATGATACAGTTTGTCTCATAAAAAACGGTCCATTTTTTTTTTTTTTTAAAATTACTAAAATTTCCGCCACTTCTGTTTCAATTGACATTGAAACCATTTAAAAAACGGTGTCGATCCATCATTTAATAGGTGTGTGTGTGCGCCTATATGAAATTGTAAGTTTTAAAATTAAAAATTAAACGTTTATCTTCAATGGAATGATTTCAAATAATTACCCTGATCGCTAGCTATACTACACACATCTCTTTGACAATCCATTAGAATGCGTATCTCTTGACATGAAAACCATTCCAAGTTTCCAGTTCTTTCGGTTTAATTTTTTTTTTTCCAAAAGTGCTGCTCTTTTGGTGTGTGTGTGTTTTTGTCCCCCATCGACCAAAACCAATGGTAATCGGAAGAAGTGAAGTATGCAAAAATATTGGTTAATAAATTGCATTGTGTGTGTGTGTGATGTTGCGTTGTTATGGAAGAAAATCATTCATGCCGAAAACACAACATTAGCCAATTCTGGATGCCTTTCGATAATACGGTTAAACATTTGTTGTCGGTAGCGATCAGTATTAACAATTCCATCAGAATTTAATGTTTCCCGAATATACCATAATTTTCTGATTGTCGTCGAATGAAGAGAAAGTGAAATGCATAACTATTCCCTGGAACAGTAAATGTGTTTCCGAAACATTAACAATTAAAATTAATATTCCCAAATGTTAATTAAGTTTCGGGAATTGTAAATTTTTGAGCCGGAATAGTAAATAAATAGCCGGCAAGCGTATTTATTCTCGGAATAGTAAATTTGTTTCAAATGAATATCTAACATTTAAAATTAATTTCCAGCTATCAAACAAATAGCAGGTGTACTGGTTTAAAGTGAGCGTTTTTTTGGTGAAAATAAAACCCGAATTTTAAATGGGAAAGTGAAAAAAAACATTTTATTCTCAAAATATTGGCCACATTGCTTTTGCTACACATTTAGAGACCAACTTTCTGACAATTTGTTGGGCATTCCATACACCAATCGAATTGTTCGTCTCGTCGAAGCAAACCACCAATGAGACACCCCAATTTTCGACTTTTTCGTATCGTAATCGAAGTGCTGCTCAAAGCCAATCCGTGTGTCCCATCGATGAAAAGAAAAATCGGTGTGTCAAGTCTGGTGAATACGGTCAAGTGCTTTGATTGTATCCTGTACCGGTTTTGCTTTGTGTGCACAGGTGCATTGTCAAGGAGCAAAATTACCTTGCCATGTCTTCTAACCCATTCTCGTAGTTTTTCGATCAATGCATGGTTCAAATTGATTTGTTTGTTGTCGGCAGCGATCAGCATTAACAGTTTCAACCGGGTTTTTGGGAGATCGTGGAACACCACACCTTTCTGGTCCCACCGCAAACACACAGCATCTTTCTTTGTCTGCTTGGCGAAACGATTTGGTTTTGCAGTCGATGTGTCTAATTTACCCAAAATATTAAATAAGTTTTCGGACTCACCAAATTAATTTGCCCGAAATACGAAAATTAATTTCCCGAAATACGAAAATATAATTTCGCCGAATATTTGATTAGTGTCCGTGGAATAGTTATATTTTATTTCGCGCATCAGCAAATATGTTTTCGGCCGAGCAATGGGAATGTAAATTAATTCCAGGACCGTTAAATTAGTTTCTAGACGGGTAAATTTTGTTCCAGGAATAGTGTAATAAAAATTAATCGTCACACGTTTAAACGGGATTTAATGTTGTTATTGAAAAACGAGTTTGGTAACGAAAATTTTTTTTAGATTTTAAAAAAATATTTAAAATAATTTAAATTAAATATTAATTAATATTTAATTTAAATATTATTAAACATTTTTAAATTTAAAAAAATTTAAATACTCACTGTCTATCATGCCCCCCCCCACTCCCCGCATATAAAAATAAATAAATAACTAAAAAAATTAATTAAAATTATTATTATTAATTTTTTTCTTTAATTTTTTATTTATTAATTATTATTAATTATTAATTATTATATAAAATTGCTGTTTTTATTTAATTTTTATATTTTTAATATTATTATATTATTTTTTTGTTTGTTTTTTATTAATTTTATTTATTAATTTTATTTTAAAAAGTATAAATTTCATTTTAATTAATAATATACTTTTAATTTTTTTTAATTTTTTTTTAATTTTTTTTTTTTTCGTTACTATAAAATCAAAAAAAAAAATATAAAAAAAAAAATTAACAATAAAAAATTAATAAAATTAAAAAAAAAAATGCAATACAAAAATTAAAAAAATACAATAAAAATTAAAAAAAAAAAAAACAAAACAACTATTTTTTAATTTTATAATTGTTATAATGTTTTTTTTTTCTATTTTTTTTTTTTTTAATTAATATTAATTAATTAATTTTTTTTTTTTTGTGTTTTTTTTTTGTTTTTTATATAATTTATAATATCATTTTGTTTTATCTCAATTATTTAATTTCTAATTTATAAATAGTTTTCTTAATTTTTTAATTAATATTACATTTATATTTATATATTTTTTAAATTTAATTATAAATTATTAATTAAAATTGTTTGTTGTTCAAATGTGTGTGTGTGTGTGTGTGTGCATGTGTGTGTGTGTGTGTTTATTTTTATTTTTCCTAACAGTCACATACTAATTTAATTGATTTGTTTTCTTAAATTTAATTAATTATTTTTTATAATTTATTTGTCATTTTTAGTTAAGTTTAATTGTTTGTTTTACACCCCTTTTAATTGGTTGGTTGTGTGACCTTTGTTACGTTGTAGTTGTGTTGTGGCGGCGAGGCGAGCGAGTAGGAGGTAGCGGTAGGAATGCAACTGCGACGCCAAGTACAAATTTTATTTTAAATAAAATTAAAAGCAAATTTTTGATTGTCGAATCTATTAAAAACGGCGAATTGCTAGAAACCGTTTTCTAACAATTCGGTTGCAATAATAATAGCCCGAATTAATTAAACCGTAACTTTTACAACGGTGTCAGTGACAGTTGTTTTGTGCCCAATGAAATGATAACCATATCGAATGTTGTATTATCCGTTGACAATGAATGGGTGTTTCAATAGTTTTATATTTGCTATCTTCTTTATCAATCATCAATGCCTGTGGCAGTGCCTCTGTATCTGCATCACTTTCATTACAGCAAATACGAAAATTTGTGCATCATCATCATCATCATCATCATTGTTATTATTTGCGGTGTGGCCAACATTATTGCAAACAATAAATGATATTACCATCGGCGCCACAATAAACAAATTAATACACACAGCCAAAGTACACCATGGACCAAATAAATGCATAATTTCATGTGTTTTTAGTCGTTAATTTTTTATGTGTGTGTGTGTGTGTTTGTGTTTGTATTTTTTTTTTTTATTTTCATGGAATTGGTGATGTCATCGAAGAACTAATTATTAATTGATTATTTTGGATAATATATATGTTTTGTTGGCTGTTAGGGTTGGTCCTCCGTCTTTGGTGACAACAATACCTCATATTTCATTAAAGTTATTTCACTTTGAAGTTCATAGTTTTGTTGCAGTGAAACACTTGGAACATCGACATCGCCGTAAGAATCATCTACCGGTTCTTTCTTAATTGTACCATTTGGCATATAAATTATATCTAGTTGAGGATCCATTTGTGATAATTCTTCTTCTAATTTGATATCTTTTTGTGACACATTATTTTGTTGTAACAATTCGTTAGGAATAACATCGCCATCCGTTTTCCATTCGTTCCGATCAAGCGACGTACTTACATTTTGTTCACATTTTATGTTAACATTTGCTGACAATGGATTTTTCTCAATTTTCGGTTCGATATTTTGTGGTGGTGATGGTGGTGGTGGTGATGGTGGTGGTGGTGGTGGTGGTGATGTTGTTGTTACAATAATCAATTTACATTTTTTCAAATGATTTTCCAGGCAAAGCGGTGTGGAAAATAATTTTGAGCACACCGGACATTTAAATTTTCTATTGTCGTGTTGAGTTTTTTGGTGGTATTTTAAAGATGATTTGAGTGTAAATTTTTTCGAACATATGTCGCATTTAAAAGGCTTTCCATCGGTGGTATGAATAATTTTGTGTTGTTTTAAACTATATTTATGGTTGTATCCTTTTGAGCATATGTCGCATTTAAAGGCCTTTGCATCGGTGGTATGTGTAAGTTTGTGTTGTGTGAAATAATATATATTGCTGAATCCTTTTAAGCATATGTCGCATTTAAAAGGCTTTTTACCGATGGTGTGTACAAGTTGGTGATGATTTAAATTACCTTTTAGTGTGAATTCTTTTGAGCATATGTCGCATTTGTAAGGCTTTCCGCCGGTGGTGTGTACAAGTTTGTGAATTTTTAAATTATAGTTTTTTCTGAAGGCTTTTGAGCAAATGTCACATTTAAAAGCCTTTACACCGGAATGTAGTTTCATATGTTCGCTTAAACTTTTCTTATTTGCAAAAAATTTAAAACAAACATTACACTTTATTTTTGTATGGTTCTGTCTGTGACACTTTAAATCGACAGCGGTCGTAAAACTTTCCGTACAAACACTACATTTTAATAATTTTTCATCACTTGATAAATTCGTGTTCGCCTCACTTTGATTTTGTTCTAAATCCATTGCCTCCTTTATGTCGTAACAAAAAAAATTAATTATTTCAGAATATTTCCCGAAATTTTGAAAAACAATTTTTTTTTTTATGTTTCGTAATAATGTTTTTATGTTTGCGCATTCCGTCCAACAACCATTCACATTGAAAATCAAAACTCAACCAGATTTTGATGTAATGACGAATATTTTTAAGTAGATGCAATTTCTTATATAAATGGTTGTGGGATGCCGACACAACTACTATTGCAGTCATACATCAAATCCATGTACTTAATTTTTTCGAAAATCATCTGCGCATGTCATATTTATAAACTTTTGTATTTGTCGATTTGTCAGCGGTCGGATTGAAAAAAATAGTATTGTCTGATTTAAAATTTATACAATTGCTTAAAGCCGTTTCCATACGACACACACACGGACGAACGTATTTCGAAAATTTTTTCTTACAATTATTTTTGTGATGAACCAAAATTTGCAATATTTTAACTGGCACAAATTTATTGAGATTATCATCATCATCATCATCATCATCAATCGAAATTATAAACCGCAAATAAATAATTTATTTTTACGACAAAACAAATGTTGCCTGTTTTACTCTGGCTATCAGATAAAATTCGTTCGTATGGCAGCAAGCACAACGACCAGTCAAGCGGTACGAAAATAATTCGATCGAGTGCCATATGAACAGCATTTTACTGGCCAATCGATGAGACAATAAATCGTTGGTGTGTCTTATCATGTACAGAATTTAATCATAGAACTACAAACAGACTACGGTTAAACAATAACGAAAGTGAGGATAGCAAACAGACACAGAAGTGATACGCAACATATGATAGATGATGGAACTATAGACGCTCGTCTGAATTATATGAAACATTTCTGTAACTTAACCATATACTCAAAAGCCATGATATTTATAATTGTGTGCAATTATAGACGATGAGTTCGTTATTGTTGAATACCTTTTATATTTTACTTAACTAATTTCAAATCAACCGGTTTATGTTATTCACAACGAAGGCACTTACAGACACAGAATCAGCTATTGTTTTATTGTTCGTTGAGCTGACATTTTTGCCATTGTATCGGAAGGTATTCTATTATATTTTTATCACTTCACACTTCACGGTATTATCACTGCTGTTGACCAGTTGAAACAATTAATCTTGACTATCCGCATGGCACACGAATTACTACACAATGTCACTTATGCTTAGGATATTTTAATAATCTGTTTGCTGTCGTCGAAACCTAACGCATTTGATTTTATTTGATTTTTAAAAACACAGGCATAAAAAATTCGGACATATAGGCCAATGCACCTAACCTCGTCGCCAATAAACCGTTACCAATAAAACAATAATTAGTCAATCAGTTAAACGTTTGTTTTGTGATTACGAAATTAAATGTGTTAAAAAGTATTCACCATCACCACCACCACCAACAACATCAACAACAACTTGAACAACGGCAATGTTTCGGACGCATGTTATGTTAATCGGTGGTTCAGTCAGTGGTGTTTTGTAATATCAATAAAGGATAAAGTATTTGGTCGGCCCACTCCGATCCAAATGATTTTTAATCAATATCAATGATTTTATTTTGTTCGTTATTACCTGTTTTGGGTAAATCGTGCCACAACGCATTCAAATTACAAAACGTAAATTATTAATCTGATCCCAGAAATGAGTATTTAAAAATTAAAAATTTTAATTTATAATAATTAATTAATTAATTAATTAATTAATTATATAATTAATTAATTAAATAAAACTTATCATAAATTATTTTTTATAAAATATTAAAATTATTAAATGTTGACGTCGATTTGTTATTTGCATTATTTAACGATGCCGTTGAAGATGTAGATGAAGTTATTGTGAAAATTGATAATGAAGATGATGATGATGATGACGACGATGATGATGATGATGATGATGATGATGAAGATGATGAAATTAATGGTCTAAATTTAAGATTTTCATATTGTTTTTCACTTTTTTGTTGGTGTTTCTGGATTCGTTGTTGCTGTTGTTGCTGTTGTTGTTGTTGAAAGCGGTGATGTTGTTGTCAGCAAGCTGATGTTTCTTCACCTTCAAGTGTACAGGCTACATTTTCCAATTTATGTGCCAAATGACTTTTTTTACAATTTGGATCATTGTCCAGGGCAAGCAAAATCTACAAAAATGGAATATAATTTGAATTAATCAAACACATTAACCAATAATTTATATGAATGTATTTTGTGTGGTGTTAGTACTACTCACGTGATCACGATATTTTGTAACATAAATATAAAGTTCTTTTAATGCGGCTATTGTATCAAATTCATTATTTTGTTGTATCGATAATTGTTGCATTGCCGTACCCATTTCTTGATCGCTAATTTGTGGTAAACGTGCAACTTCATTATAAAAATGTTTTACCATTTCACGATACTGTGGAATGTCCTATTTTTATATTAAATTAAATTAAATTAAATGAAATTAAATTAAATGAAATTAAATTAAATGAAATTAAATGAAATTAAATTAATCTACAAACTTTTGCAAATAACAATTTATTTGATGGTGAATCTTTTCCCAAACGATGTGTTACCGTTGAGCATGCGTCCATAAATGTTTGAGCGATGACACTCAAACAAACATCAACCGTATGCGTTTTATTAATGTCAAATATAAAATCAGGATTTTTTATGAAATTTACCCAAAAACGTAACGGTAAACTGGAAAAAAATAAAAAATTTAATTAATAACAAAATTAATTATTTAATTAAAATTTTAAAACTGCTGAAAACTTATGCGGCATGAGAGTGCTAAATGTTCCTTGTCGCTCGATAGAATCCACCATGGCACTACTTATGTGAATGTCCGGCCTATGTGAAAGCTAGACATATGTGAAAAATACAAATTGGACACTTCCACAATCCACGGATCATTAGATATGAAAAACATCTCTGTTTTAGCAATTCTGAAACCAGACGCTTTGAGAATTATTGTAACTTACAGCACAATGTCTGTATAAGTGCCGGAATTAATTCTGTCTTTTTAAAAATCATCAACATCGACATAAGGATGCCTACGGGTTACTGTTTTAGATCCAGTTGTATACATTTAAAATTTTGTTAACACTAGAACTACCCGACGATCATCATCCATAACTACTTCTATATCAACATCAGCCGTAAAGGACTGACGCTAGTTGAACATACACTATTCAAATAAATTCCAGATCGCTCACACAACACACAAAGCGTATGTTAGGAGGATTAACGTATGTTAAGAAACAAGATTTATGATATATCGCTGCGATATGGAAATAATGTCCCTGGTTATCTCCTACATAAATATATCTCTATAAGATAGATCACCATCTGACATAGCCATTCACAACATTTAACAATTGCGGCGGCAAATATGGATCATTAATGACATCCCTTATTTTATACTAATTAGACCAATTGACAAACTGTCACGTGACTATTTGTTAAATGTCGTACAACAAATAGAGCATGAGCAAATTTTTAAGTTAAACCATAAATTTGACTGGCTGTGAAATTATTATGGCACCAAACAGACATACGAATGAAAGTGCTGGTATCTACGTAGTAAACCGCCCATCCCATAATCTACCTACAACATATGGCTGCTACATCTTAATGCCATCCGTGGCATATTTGGTGCCGCCGTCAAAGAACAGAATGGTTGGAGGCGAACGTACAATTTTGAATTAGACAATTAAGTACGCGGTCAACCAAATTGATTGTCAAAACAATCAAAATTAAAATAGATTGAGATGGCTTGGTGGACACGCAGTACGCCTGAAAGAGTAGCGTGTACGGAAAAAACCGGTTGAATGGTAACGCAGAAGGTATAAGGAGAGCCGCGCGAAAGACCTAAGGCGAGATGGTTAGATGCCGAGTAAACTGTGATATAAAGATCATTAAAATTCGAGATTGGAAAACATTGCGGCGCTGCGGATAGGTCAGGTTAGAGAAGCGTGTTGGATAAGACTAAAACCGCACCTGGGTTATAACGCCATGGAGTAAATAAGTGAGTAAATCATAGAAATATTACGGGGATATTACAATTTAATAATTGATAATAATGGACAAATGTGGGAATCAGAGATACTGTGAACTTTAATTAAATCAATGTTTAGTAATCCGTGTGTGTGTGTGTGTGTGTGTGGGTGATGACAATTAACATTCCCCCAATATCTAAAATAAATTTGAAAAATAATTGTTATAAATTAAATTAAATTACAACCAATTACCTATTTGATTTCCATGAATGTACGATCAGTGACGAAACAATACCTTTACGCAGTGCTGCCTCATCCAATAAATCAAATAGCCATTTGACAGCCGGTGGTAATTCTTCATTTACCGTTAATATTGTTGCAAAAAAATCGTTAACAAATTTTTGTATTGTACCCTTTGTGGCCAACAAACGTGTTAAATAAATTTCGGGTATAGCTTTATAATGATGATGATGATGATGATTATTATTTAGTGAACCGGTTCCAATTGATGACAATAAATTTGTGGAATGATATTGTTGTTGTTGATGATGTTGTTGTTGTTGTTGTTGTTGCTGTTGTTGTTGTTGATTATTATTATTACTGCATGGCATATGAAATAAACTTGATTGATTTTTTAACGATGACGTTGTCAATGATATATTAAAATTGGGATCATCTAAAATGAATGGTTTTACTAAATGAAAGACACGTAAATCTTGTTGTTGTTGTTGTTGTTGCTGTTGTTGTTGCTGTTGTTGTTGCTGTTGTTGCTGTTGACATTGTTGATGATGATGCATATTTAATGATGGCTGCTGCTGTTGTTGCTGTTGCCCCGCATTATTGGTACTATTATCAAGATCACCATTCATCAGAATTTGTTGTGATTGTGAATTATTAATGTAAAAACAATTATGATATTGCTGTTGTTGTTGTTGTTGTTGTTGTTGTTGTTGTTGTTGTTGTTGTTGCTGTGCATTCAATTGTGGATTCTGTGATTTACTGTTATTCATTAAATTATTATACGAAGTCATATCATTTTGTTTGGCAATCAATGACATAATGGCCGACTCTTTGACACCATAATGTGCCAGTGTATTTAAGCGTTTCCATTGTTGTGGATTTTGTTGTTGATTTTGATGGTTATGATGATGATGATGGTGATGGTGATGTTGTGGCTGTTGTTGATGTTGCTGCTGTTGCTGTTGCAGTAATATATTTTGTTGAAGTTGATTTTGTGGATGATGATGATGGGATGAAAATGAATGATGACTGTACGATTGATTTTGTATGGTTATTGTTTTGGTGGTTAAATCTTCGTCCTGTAATGTTAAGTGACCGCCGCGTCCATGACGCCATTCCAAATCAACTTCGTTGACAGCCGGACGCATTGAAAACGGTGTATTTTTAAATAGTGCATCCAATATTTTTGATTTAACCTGTGAAATTGTATCATAATTTAACACTTTACATTGTATTTTTTCATCCAAATCATCTTGGACGATGTGCAACGTTATGATTTGATGTTCGATTTGTTCGCGTAATAGTTTTTCTTCGGACAACGAATAACGGGCATCGTTTGTTATGGCATCCACCAAACCCTTTTCAATTTGATGTTTAATTGCTTTGAATAATAGAAATAAACTTGAGCCGGCATATTCTTTTAAATAATCGTACATACAAATTGCCATATAATTGGTTAACATTTTTTCCACAACACTTTCGGTACGTCGTAACATTACCGATGGTGTCCCACCGTCGACCGCCGATTTATCAATTAATCGTAACAACAATGATTTTAATATATCGGTTGCATATTCCATTTTATTCATCAGCACGATCATCAACAGTGACGCAACATTTACTCTGGAATTAAAATTAATTAATTTAATTGGAAAAGTTATTAATGCGGAGGGGGAGGGAGTGGGTGTACACCCCTCTACAATGTTGCCAGATTTATTATTATTATTATTATTTTTATAATGGGATACTTACTTATCACGTATATTGAATGACTTCTGGGCTTCCAATGTTTCAATGAATGATAACAAAAAATATTTATTATTTATTAATTGATCAAATTGGATCATTGCGGTATCATAATTTGTCCGTGGTGAATTTAAACGAATCTATATTGTGAAGAAAATGTAAAAAATCATAATTTAAATTTAAATATTTAAAATCGATAACTACAAACAAACAATAGACTAAGATGGTTTGGACACATATTACGCATGGAGGAGGAACGTGTGCCGCCAAACTCTTGAATGGCAATCCCGAAGGTAGAAGGAGAGCCGCCGGAATAGCTAACGTTTGATGGCTAGATGCAATGAACTGTGATATGAAGATACTGAAATTTCGGGATTGGAAAACGTTGACGTTGCGGATAGATCAGGTTGGAATTACAATAACCTGGCACTTTGGAAATAACTATAAACTTTTCGATTTTTCAAAGGAGTCAAAAATTAATCCTACAAATTCTATGTACCCAAACGTACCTTAAGATATGCTATAAATTTGAATTGGCAATATTGATGAACAATGAAATTGGATAACACATTTCATAAATCAGGAATAGTGGAGGTAGCGACACATATATTTCCAAAAATCTTGTGACTGGATGAATAGTTCAACATAATCCAATGAATTATTCCAATTGGAATATTACAAAATTATAGTATATACCAACTCCAATTCCAACTCCTCATCAATATCATACACACACACACACACCACAGCCACCAACGTACCAAACAGAAATTTCCCAGTATAACTTAATAATAAAATTAAATACACATACCTTCGGTATATTCAAAATTGGATGATCCGAAACGCCGGGAAAAAATACTTTCATAATGTAATTGACCCGATCCAATGTTGGTATACCGGAATTTTCTAGATCGGCTGTTAAATCTGTCATATCAGTTTGTAGTTCGGCAAATGCTTGTTTACACTCCATCCGAACATTTGATTCTAATGTATCCATTTGTATTTGAATTCGTTTATATTCACGTTCGGCTTGTGTACTCTTCCGTCGATAGATAACCAACACAATGACCAACAAAATTAATATGATACAAGTGGATAGACCGATGCCGGTCATTGCATGTGAAAATGAATATGGTTTTAATAGATCATATTTTAGATGACCAATTGGAAAACGTAATTGTTTACCGACGCGTACCACAACCAATGGTAATTCCATGTGGGTGACAATGCCCAATTCATCGGTGGGCTGCGGTTGTTGTTCGGGCGGCGAACACACCAATTGCGTTAACGCCAAACTTGTGACATTACATTGTTCTTGACCAATTGTTACATTCACATCACTTTCATCGCTGGCTATATTTAAATTATCGCCTTCAATCACCAACGTATCACCTTTGTACAATTTTAAATCATTTGGAAAACGAAAATAAATCGGATCATCAACGTAAACAATTTGACTGCGAACACTTTGAAAATGTTTATTTAAATCTTTGACCGCCAATACGTTATCCATTTGGAATGCAATCTGTAGTGTGAGTTGGGTTTCTTCAATTTTCAATGCAGCCACATCATTATGATTATGATTTAAATAATTTAATGGTAAATATTCGGATGAACTGACCAAATTATTATTATTATTATTATTATTACTATTAATGTCGGTATTGTCAATGTCGATGCCGGTGCCGGCGCTACCAATTAACGAAGCGGATGCCGATGACCCAGACGACGATGCCGACGCCGATGACGTATAATAACTTATTGTTGTAAACAATGAATTTGTTAAACTTCTACGTTGATTATTATTATTATTATTATTAAAATTATTTATATTAAAATGATTGTTATTATTATTATTATCATCATCATCATCATCATCATTTTCCAAATTATCCATATTATTATTATTATTATTATTACCGTTAAATATTAATAACGAAGCGGCCGACGAGTGTGGCGATTGCGACAAATCCGTTAATTTATTCATTACCATTTTATATTCTAAAAATTTGCCTAAAACCGATGGTGCCGGACATTCCATTTGATTTGAATTCAATACTAAACATATTGTTTTATTTATACGTTTCTCATCGAAATACACTTCCAGTTCCGGTTTTTGTATTGAATCTAAATTTACACCATGTACCGTTATCATTCGTCCACCACTGGCAAAACTTTTCAATGGCTTAATTTGCATAATTTTCGGATCCAATGTGTAATTATAAATGCTGCAATAATTGTTGTTATTGTTGTTATTGTTGTTGTTGTTCATATTTTGATGATAATAATTTTGGTGTTGATGTTGATAATGTTGTTGTTGTTGTTGATGTTGTTGATGTTGTTGTTGTTGCAATTGATTTAAACACGAATATGTTCGATTGGCACCGTCAATGATGAGCGTTAACAATTGAATAGATTCGGATTGTCGGGCGGCCGTTGTTTGACACGTTAAACGTGACGTTGATGTTTGCGTTATATTAATTAAACATTCATAGTCATCTAAAAACGCTTGTATATTTGAACCAATATTTAAATATTTACCAATTATTGATAGTTTGGTGCCACCGCTTTGTGGCCCCTGTGACGGATACAAACCCGATAGTTTTATATCTTTATATTGAAATTGTACATTTGATTCGGTGTAACCGGCATCGTTACCCACTTTTATCGGTGCCTGTAATTCAATGGGTACCGCACCCGTACGACATTCAATTTTAACCGATATTTCATAATTTACCAATTCACATGGTACATCACCAATACGTATTTTACCACGTACATCTTCTTCACGTATACCCAAATTACTGCCCTCAATTGTTATCAATGTGTCACCTTCAATTGGACCACTTAATGGTTTTATCTATAATTAGGTAATATAAAATTAATTAAATAATTAAAAAATTGGTCAATTGGGATGGTTTAGATTCACAATAAAAAAATACTCACCATATCAATACGTGGCTTCGGACATTCATTTGCATTACCATAAATACATGTTTCATTATAGACACATGAATTGCCACACCAACTGCATTGATATTTAGGTTCACGCGTTACACACAAACTACAATCGGCATGTTCACGATGTGATCCCAATATATCACATTTATATAAAATTATTGAAACAGTATCAATGTAATGGTTACGATTCCAATGGACATCAACTTTGGCTTCGTATTCGTTGGTCGCCGATTCATATGTGTACGGTGTACGTTCACACACAATATATTTATTGGATTCGACGCGGGCCGGTAACGACATGTGAGCGCCTTCGATATTAACGATACACAGAAAACCGGTGTGCACACTTTGCGGACGCGGTAAATGTTCAATTTCTAATTTTATTTCTTTCGGCACCTTATTGGGCAACAAAATCGGTTGCAATTGACGCTTAAAATGTGGACAATATTCATACGAACTTATTATATTTTCGGTGTTACGACATTTCGTTTTATTGTACACACATTTATTATCATAAATACACCAATTACAATTCCATTCACTTTTCACACAATTACGACACTGGACGTGACGCGAACAATCAAAAAATGAAAAACTACGTGACACAAAATCTTTATTTGTTTCGGAACTGCGTACGCTCAACGGTACCTGTACATGATCCGTTGTCAAATCAATGTGCGGTCGTTGTTCAATCGGTGGCGTTAAACATTTTAAACCATTTTCCATTACAATTGCGTCGATCGGTGTCGTTGCGTTACCGAACACACATTTATATTTTGCATTTTGTGGTAATTCGGGTAGCGTACGTATTATCAACTGTACCGTTATCATTTGATTTATCGGAATTTTTTCCGGTATTACCATTTCAAAGTCGATGCATTGTTGACCGGTGCCCAAGGATAACCAACGTGATGCACTTGTATCCTTTTGACATGCATTGCGGACGGTACAACGTTTTTCCAACGAACACCAACCACAAAATGGATCACGGGATTCCAAACAACTGGAACAATTGTTATAGATGCCACAATGTTCAACACGTAATTTTGTAATCTAAAGTCGGGGAAGATATAAGATAAAATCAAAAGGTGTTTACTTTTTGTTAAACATTAACCATAATTAATTACCTTTTTCTCCGACAACACAAACAGATAATCTTGTTTGATTGACATCATTGTATTCGATAGAATGGCATTACCTTTGTCCACTTCAATGCGTTCATATTCACCTGGATTTGTACCCGAAATTATAACTTTTTTAATGTATCCGGTTTGCGTACCTAAAAATGCTAACGTATGCGGTCCAGTATTTGCCGGTGTTATCGATGTTATCGATTCATTGTCAAAATGGAATATAGCACGTCCGACAATTGGTGCAACGCCACTTATTTTTAAACCAACATTACAAAAACTAAATACATTGCCAACCGTCTGCGCATCGGATTTTGTTAATGTAATCAAATAAACAATTAAATATTAAACTTAAATCATTTTAAAAATAAAATTAATAGTAAATAAATTTTAATAAATGAAGATCAAACGATTGTATCGGTTTGTAGTGTCAAGGAAAGCGTAGCGATCGGATAGGTTTCGAAGAAAGGAAGCATAACCTCTGACCACCAGACTAAAAACAAAAATCTGACCTGATTTCTTTGCGCCTACATTCGGCCAATGCAAACTACAAACATCAAACAAATCCATCAGCTGTCTGGTGATACCTACAACAAACCAAATTCCAATGGAAATTTTACCTTTATATCAAGAAATTAAAAAGGAATGCACAAACAAAGATAATTAGTTCATTTGTCCCAGGTAACGATGGTATTTCTTCTGCCACCTCAGCAAATGGCACAGCTACTATTGTTCG
Source organism: Bibio marci (assembly GCA_910594885.2). NCBI lineage: Eukaryota > Metazoa > Arthropoda > Insecta > Diptera > Bibionidae > Bibio > Bibio marci. Next base: position 16,849,953 of record OU343119.1, on the reverse strand, counting down.
ATCGCCGATGTGGGATATTTATAAGAGCTAGTATTGCACTCATATTTGGTCCCGTCAAAGAACAGAATGGTTGGAGGCGAACGTACAATTTTGAATTAGACAAGTTGTACGCGGTCAACCAAATATTGTCAAAACAATCAAGATCAATAGATTGAGATGGCTGTTGGACACGTAGAACGCATGGAGGAGGAGCGTGTGCCGAAAAAACTGTTAAATAGTAAACCAGAGGTTAGAAGGAGAGCCGGAAGACCTAAGGCGAGATGGCTAGATGCAGTAAACTGTGATATAAATATCCTTAAAATTCGGGATTGGAAGACATTAACTGCGGATAGGTCAGGTTGGAAAAGCGTGTGTTGGAGAAGGCTAAAACCGCACCCGGGTTGTAACGCCATGGAGTAAGAGTAAGTAAGTAAGTATTGTACATTCACTTAAATTCACAGACATCAGTTCGTCGTTTAGCTGGATTAGTTGCATCTGAACAATACAATTAACAAATTCCTCTATACCTTAACGTAGACAAAATTTTAGTATCTCTTACAATTTTAACCCTTACTTAAATACCCTACATTTATATGACAGTCATAGTTCTGTTCTGTTCCATAATAATCTGGTAACCAATTCTAAGCTTATACTACGGTACAAAAATAATTGGAAAAAATACAACAACTAAATGGTATTCATCAATCAAACCACATAACCACAGCGATTTTTCGAAATTTTTCTAAAAATATATAATTCCTTCATTTTTAAAACAATATCCGGCCTATACTTAATTGTTGGGGAACTGCAACTGTGTGCTGTGTAGAACCCAGAAACAAAATGTAAATTTATTATTTGGTATGGTGTTAAGGATCATCATCATATTCGAGGCAAATACATCATAAATCCTGTACGTTTATTATGTGAGACCGCTGATGCTTCAACAATTAACTCGATTATAGGATTGTCGGACAATCAAACTACTACACAATAATCAAAGTGGCACCAAAAATGCATCATTAAATTGTCGCTCACAATACCCAAAAAAAAAGGCAATAGCAAAAAAAAATTACTAATTTTTAACTTACCGGACACTTTCCATCATTTATCGTACCCGATATGTAACCCAAATTACGATCTTTAATACTCCCATTAAAACACATATGTATGTTTTCGGTGAATGTGTCTTCAATTTCTTTTAAACTATAAATGCACATGGCCGATTTCATTTGTGGTTCTTTGGTGATCTCTTTGGCCGGCGAAAATATTGTAATTAATATTTGATCGTCACGTTTTATACCCAATTGTTGACCCAACCGTTGCCCGGCCTGTGTTATTTTTGCATCCCTTAATATATTATAATTTTTATTATCAAATTTATTTTCACATTTTATTGTTATCTCTGTGTAACTATCATAGTTCGGATCACTGACACAAATGCGTGCCAAACGTGTCACATAACCGGCCTCTTCGGCCAAATGTGATTTCTTTTGGACCACAATAAAATAGGCAAATTCGGAATTATTAAAACCATAAATATAGTCGACCAAAAAATGATCACGATATTTTACATCAATATTTAAATTTGATTGTTGTATCGAAAATTCGGCATAATTTAAATCATTTAATTTGCGTGACGAAATGGCCGGTACATCGTGACGATAATCACCGACATTCGTAAACGTTGTACCCACATACAGAATATCTTCTTTTTTCCATGACGTATACCGTGCCGGTCCAATGAATGCATACGTTGTGGCAAATTCATCGTTTGCCGCCAACGGTATATCAATATATTTTGGTTGATGTGGAAATGTTGTTAAATTATAAATTTCACATGAACCCTGTCGTATACTACCGCATGCAATTAATTGACCACCATTACGTGAATTACTACTACCACCGTTATTAATAGAACTACTACTACTACTACTGCTACCACTGCTACTGCTACTGCTGCTACCACCATTTAAAGCACCATTATTAAAATTACCATTACTGGAAGAACTTTGACCATTATTTATATTATTATTATTATTATTATTATTATTATTTCCACCGCCACCACCATCTTGATTTATAATTAATATTTTATTATGATTATTTGTTTCCATTGTTTCAATGTCATCGAGACAACCAACCGAATGACATTGTGGACTGTCGGCTTTCGGTCCCGTCGTCGCCACATTCAATACATTTAAATTTTGATTTAATTGTATTATTCGATTTGTGGCGCCCGCATAAAATTGTAAACGCTTTGGATCCAATATTAAATGTGTAAAATATGAACCATTTTGTTGTAATGTATATTGCGCAACAATATCTAATTTTGATAGATTTCGTTGTTGTTCGTGTTGTTGCTGTTGTTGTTGTTGTTGTTGTTGTTGTTGTGATAATAATAATAATGATTTATCACCGGTTAATGATAATGCTGATATGCCTGTAATTGATTTTGTTGATGACGCTGATGATAATGCTAATGCTAATGATGATGATGATGATGATGATGATGATGATGATGATGATGATGGTTGTGATACAGCTGATGTTGCTGTTGCTGTTGCTGTTGCTGCTGCTGCTGCTGCCGCTCCAACAACATCAACAGAATTTCCATGTACAACTGTAAATGCTGTGGCTAATGCTGTAAATGCTGTAAATGACATTATTGTTGCAGTGGTTTTTGTTTTTATTGTTGTAATGGCTGCCGTTGCAATGGCTAAAATTGTTGTTAATAATATGGGATTTTTTTTAATTGTAAATTGTTCTTTGCAATCGTACCGTTGATATTGGCGTTGTTTTAATTGTTCAAATTCGTCGAATAATTGACAGCAAAAATTAATTTTTTTCTCATTTAATTTTATAATAATTAAATTATCCATTTGATGGTAATAATTAAATTGTTGTTGTTGTTGTTGTTGTTGTAGCAACTGTTGCTGTTCCATTTTATTAATTATTAAAATGGATGAATTATAATTATTATAATTATTATAATTATTATTATTATTATTATTATTATTATAATTATTATTAAATATTGATATAATAAAAAATAGTATTATTTTAAGGACGGACATTTTTGAATTTTATTTTATTAAAATTTTATTTAAATTTTTTAATTGGCTGTTTGTTTTTTGTTTTTTTTGTTTCTTTTTGTTTCTTTTGTTTTTCCGGTTTTCTATTGCACTTTTCTATCTCTCTATTTCAATTTATTAATTAATTAATTTGAATTTTTTAATATTTTTATTTGCGTTGTCTTTTTGTAATTGTTGTTGTTGTTGTTGTTGTTGTTGTTGTCTTTTTCTTATTTCTCCTCACACCACCGCCACGGCGACCCCGCCTACCTACCTCTTCATAAATTCAAAAATTTTAAAAAAGATGATATTTAAATATATAAAATGATAATGAAAGTAATAGGTTGTGCGATTCGTGTATGTGGACCAGCACCACACACCAACACCGCGCCAAATAATTACCGGAAATTTATTTCAATAAAAATAAAAAATCGAAAAAACGAAAATCAATACTTTTCCGAGGCGTTCAATGGTTAGGTTATGCCTGCAAAAATAATAATAAAATTAAATTAATGATAAGCAAAAAAATTATGGATTAAAATGTGTGTGGCAACCGAATGTTTCGTGAGTTGAGGTATACCGAAAAATTTTAAAATTAATTTAATAGAAAAATATTTTGATCAGCAAACCAACCAACCAACCAACCAACCAATCAACCAACCAACCAACCAACCAATCAACCAAACAACCAACCAAGTGTATAAAAGCGATGAATTTGAATGTGTTCTGAAAAATTAGGGAATCAAGGTTAAAATTTCTAGTATATTTTTGGTAACATATATATTCCGCACATATCAAAATCAATAAATTGAGATGGCTGTTGGACAAGTAGCACGCCTGAAGGAGTAGCGTGTGCCGAAAAACTCGGTTGAATGGTAAACCAGATGGTAGAAGGAGAGCCACGCGAACAACCTAAGGCGAGATGGTTAGATGCCGAGTAAACCGAGTGATATAAAGATCATTAAAATTCGGGATTGGAAAACATTGCGGCGCTGCGGATAGGTCAGGTTAGAGAAACGTGTTGGAAACGGTTAAAACCGCACACCTGGGTTATAACGCCATGGAGTAAGTAAGTATATTCCGTTCACATGTTCATTAAATCAACATTATTATTTTATCCAAAAACAATTGATGAACTTAAGTTTGCCCATTATCGATCCTAATGTAATGCCAATCATTACATCAAATACTATTCAATAAAATTATATATTAAATTTAGCAAAATATAATCCCGTCTCAGGTGATTGGAAGAGTGTTGTTGGAAAAATAACCAGTTATTTACGCCAAACCACAAACAAGATTATTAAATTAAAAGCTCATGGTGTTTGTGTAACCAAATTTATTATTATTATTATTATTTATTTCACATTCTTAAAGTTCTGGTGGCGTTAAAAAAATATGTGTTTAAAAATTAAGAAAACAAAAAAACAAATATTTATCGAATAAACGTTCAAATAGCAAAAAAAAATTTGAATAATTTTTTATTTTTGCGCCATTTTTTGACATGATTAACGTCAAAAATTCATTTCAACATTTGTTAACATTGTCGAATTTTTGAACGCGTCTCTGTTGATTGACACACACACACACACACACACACACATTATTTATGCGGTAGTTTGTAACATACTTTTGAGATAAGATTTGTTATGAGAGTAAGCCTGACAGATATATTTTATGATCATTCCATCTCAACTACTTCCTTTATTCAATCAATTTTTATAAGTATAGAGTTGTACGACGTTGACCGCTCCCACTCTATACCTTTGACTTTCTCACCAAGTCGTTCATTTTTGTGTAGTTTAGATTTTCAAAGTGAATGATTGTTGGACGGAATGCGCAAACATAAAAACATTATTACGAAACATAAAAAAAAAAATTGTTTTTCAAAATTTCGGGAAATATTTTAAAATAATTAATTTTTTTTTGGTTACGACATAAAGGGGGAAATGGATTTAGAACAAAATCAAAGTGAGGCGAACACGAATTTATCAAGTGATGAAAAATTATTAAAATGTAGTGTTTGTACGGAAAGTTTTGCGACCGCTGCCGATTTAAAGTGTCACAGAAAGAACCATACAAAAATAAAGTGTAATGTTTGTTTTAAATTTTATGTAAATAAAGGAAGTTTAAGTGAACATATGAAACTACATTCCGGTGTAAAGCCTTTTAAATGCGCCATATGCTCAAAAGAATTCGTCATAAAAAAGTATTTAAAGCAACACATAGTTGTACATAATACCGCGGAAAAGCCTTTTAAATGCGACCTATGCTCAAAAGAATTCAACCGAAAATTTAGTTTACAACAACACAAATTTTTACACACCACCGGGGAAAAGTCATTTAAATGCGACATATGCTCACGAAGATTCAACCATAAATATAGTTTAAAATTCCATAAACTTATGCATACCACCGATGGAAAGCGTTTTCAATGCGACATATGCTCAAAACGCTTCAGCCATAGCAATACTTTAAAACTTCACAAATTTGTACATAACACCGCGGAAAAGCCTTTTAAATGCAACATATGTTCAAAAAGATTTACCTTAAGATATTATTTTAAACAGCACAAACTTATACATACCACCGATGGAAAGCCTTTTAAATGCGACATATGTTCGAAAAAATTTACATTCAGATCAGCTTTAAATTTACACCGAAGAAAAAATCACGCCAATAGAAAATTTAAATGTCCGGTGTGCTCAAAATTATTTTCCACACCGCTTTGCCTGGAAAATCATTTGAAAATATGTAAATTGATTAATGTAACAACACCATCACCACCGCCACCACCACCACCACCACCACCACCACCATCACAACAAAATATCGAACCGAAAATTGAGAAAAATCCATTGTCAGCAAATGTTAACATAAAATGTGAACAAAATGTAAGTACGTCGCTTGATCGGATCGAATGGAAAACGGATGGCGATGTTATTCCTAACGAATTGTTACAACAAAATAATGTGTCACAAAAAGATATCAAATTAGAAGAAGAATTGTCACAAATGGATCCTCAACTAGATATAATTTATATGCCAAATGATACAGTTAAGAAAGAACCGGTGGATGATTCTTACGGCGATGACGATGTTCCAAGTGTTTCACTGCAACAAAACTATGAACTTCAAAGTGAAATAACTTTAATGAAATATGAAGTATTGTGGTCACCAAAGACGGAGGACCAACCCTGACAGCCAACAAAACATATATATTATCCAAAATAATCAATTCATATATAGTTATTCGATGGCATCACCAATCACATGAATCAAATATTTTTTCCCAACAATTATTTAAATGTGAATGTAACTTTTAACTAAAAAATTTATAAAAAATGTAATTTTATATCAATAAATATTTTCAAAAAACTAAACTCAAATACTCTGTTGATTCAACCGATAATGTTTCCGTACGTCCAAAGATTACGGACCAATTAATCGTTTATAATATTTTAACGAATCATCTGCCGCATCGGCCGCTGTCCAATTACCCTCACTGTTACTGAAGCGCACAGCCTGGTTTTTAATTTGACCGAAGCCATCACAATACACAACAATCAACAGGTAATGCACAAATTAGGTTAACTATTTTTTTCGATTCATTCACCATTATTCAATTATTTGTTAATAAAAATACATTTTCATCGCAGTAATTTTTTGTTAAAAGAATCCTTTAAAATTAATATTATTTGTTTAAACATTATTTCAATCTATTTCAAAATTGTTTTTTGTGTGATACAAAAATATGTTATTAATCTAAAAAAAAAAAGATAATTATTATCATTCATCATCTCACGTGGTATACCTCATTTCGGTTGTGTGTGTTGGCTTTCCATTTCAGGGTAATACAATTAATATGCAAAAAAATATAAATAATAAACAATCTTTGTCACAATCACCTCTGTCATGAATGAAAGACTACAGCAAAATGTCTATTTATTAAAACCGGTGTCCTTAAATCCACTTGATTGATATTTATTGCCGTTTAGTACACCACTTGACACACAAATCTTAAATCAATCATTTCATTTGTAATTCCAAAGTGATAAAATTCAATGCACCTAAAAGTAAAATTGGGAAAAAAAATTCAATTAATAAAATCAAATCTAAATTTTTGTAAATATTTGTGTTACGAAAAAAAAAGGGTAAAATAGAAATAGGGGTGCGGTGTACGATTTACAATAGCCGACGGCTACTCAACAAACAAACAAAAACAACCCTTTATTTTAACTCATTCTTTCCAATTGATGACGTTCTACTCATCATCGTGCTGCTGCTGCTGCTACTCCTCCTCATCCGCCTCAACTACGTAAGCAATAATGTTTTTTTTTTTCCTTTTTAATAACCCCAAAAAAAAAAACCTCATCATAAAAAATTCAATCGTCTCAAAAATATTATCAAAAAAAAAATCAAAAGAATTCAAAATTAAATATATTTTTGTTTATTTTTTGTAAATGTCTGTCTGTCTGTCTGTCTCTCTCTCTCTCTCTCTTTACCTCACCGCCGCCAGTACATTCAATTGATTTTTTTTTCTAATCAAATATTAGAAATTTTAATATATTTATTTTTTTTTTTCATAAAAACAACATGAAAAAATTGAAAAAAAATTGCGGGGTGAAAATATAAACAAAAAATTTATAAAAAAAAACTTACCCCTTCTCATTTAGGTAAAACAATAAAAATTGCAACAACAAAAATGGAATTTATTTTATTTAAAAATTTTTCTTTGTTCTTTGGTTTTTTTTGCCTATCGTTTGGTTCTTCTTTTTTGCGTGAATGTTTCGTGTATCGGGGGGAGAGGAAAAAAAAAAAAAAAAAAAAAGAAATAAACACACACACACACACACACACACAAACAAGTACACGAACAATACAAAACAATTTTTTTATTTTTTCCTATAATTTCTTATTCTGTGTTTTTTAATTAATATTGTTTTTTATTTAGTTATTTTTAATTATCAACACACACACAGCCACAGCCAAACACAAACACACAAAAAATTGTCAATATATTTTGGAAATTGGAAAACTGCTCACCACAAGAAAATATTTCTTTTTTGTTGGTGGTATTTTTGTTGTATTTTTTTTTTTATTCCAATTAATAATGCAATGAATTTTTTTTTTTTTTTTATAAAAACCGGAAAAATGTTGATCTTTTTTTTTTCAATTTTTTGTTTTTTTTTTGTTGTTGTTTTTATATAATTACTTTGTGTGAAAATTCGAATTTCATCAAATCAAATGATTTTATTGAATTTTGTTTGGAAAATATATTAAGAAGAAAACAATTCACAAAACACAATTTATATGGGAATGGATAACGAAAACAAAACAAAAAAACATAAAAATTATTTTTATTTAAAACAAAAAAATGCCGACGCCATACTTTTTTAATATCAAGTGTCTCTTTTTTTTTTTTTTTATTTTATTTTCTCTTGATAGTTTTTTTGTATTTTGCGTGTCGGAAGGATGGGGAAAGAAAGCGCCGAAATCGTATAATTTTGTTTTTGATTTTTCACTTCGTTGAATGTGTCACAAATGTAGGTAAATGTGTGTGCAAATCGCTAACGTCATTTCGGAGCCGGATAATAATAATAAATTGACGGCAAATTGAATTAAGGTAGAGTTATGGTATGGGCGTTTCGATTGGTTTTCATTGATCTTCGTTTTGTGTGATTTCTGTAAAAACGTAATTATTGTGTGCGTAATAAAATTCATTTAATAGATTTTTAATTGTTGTTGTGTCATTAATTATTGGATGTATTCGGTGCCTAGAGTTAAGTTTTGATAAGAAAAACATATTTATTTGAAAGTAACGGTACATTATATTTTAATTCAAAGTATTAGCCATCGGAAGCTACAACTTTTGATCATCCCAGTGGCAAATTATGGATTTCCGCATAGAAGCAGAACTTCTTAGGTTTTTGAAGCAATCCATGAATCCAACAATTTTTTTATATCTTCGTATGAATTGAATCGATGTGCAGAAAGGGATGACTGCATCGACCGGAACAAATGGTAGTTTGATGGAGCAATGTCTGGTGAATTTAGCGGGTGGGGTAGGGATTTCTAGCCAAGTGCCGCTAACGTTTCTTTGACCGCGGTTTTGCAACGTGTAGTCTAGCATTATTATGCTGCGCAGAATCACACGGTCATGTCTGTTGGCATATTCTGGTTGTTTTTGATGCAATGCTCGGTTCAATTGGATTAATTGCTGTCGGTAACTTTCAGCCGTGATGGTTTGTCCCGGTTTAAGTAGCTCATAGTACACTACACCAAGCATTGGTTCCACCCAGATACACAGCATAACCTTAGAACCATGAATATTGCGTTTTGGTGTCGATGGACCAGGTTCACCTGTCTTCACTCATGCTTTCAGACGTTTTGGATTATCGTAATGGATCCACTTTTCATCATCAGTCACACAAAATTCAATGCAAAATTGAATGTTTTTGAAGCAAAATTTCACACACATTGTTTTTGCGATTTTCTTCTTGGACCATTTCCCCATCTTCTTTAAACGTTTGGAAACACCTGTCTTAGGTCACATCTAATGCCAATGGTAATTCTTCTTCCGTTTTTAACATTGATCTTCTCACTGAGTAAAGCTTCCAATTTTTCGTCTTCAAATTTTCATTTGGTGCTCCAACGCGCGTTCCTAATCACTAACATCAAAATCATTATTTTTAAACCGTCGTCTAAACCAATACTCTCACAATTGTTTTGTGACGGGGCGGGTGATCGTTCACCATAAATTTGTAACAAAAAGCGATGCTGTTTTCTTTTGGAATAAACTTAACTTAACATAACTTCCTGCAAATGCTGTTTTGTTGGTACAAAATTTTCTATTTTTAATCAACTAAAAACAAAATACTTGTTTACACTTCAACTGAATGTCAAAATACTGAATATGAAAGGTGGATTCAACTACTTCAATAGCAAAGTATTGCCACTTCAAAGTGCGTACAAGAAATACTACTAACGATACCTATTAGATTATCCACAGGACCCAATTTATAATTATTAAATTAGTTATTAATTTCACAAATTGTTTAATAACTTTTATTTAATCAATCCAAAAATCGTTATAATTCTTGGTGTAGAGTACAAAGTAACCACTACTTTTAGATGAGTGAGTGGTACTCACTTGAGTACAAAGTAACTACTACTTTTAGATGAGTGAGTAGTACTCACCTGAGTACAATGTAACTAATACTTTTAGATGAGTGAATGGTACTCACCCGAGTACAAAGTAACTACTACTTTTAGATGAGTGAATGGTACTCACCCGAGTACAAAGTAACTACTACTTTTAAATGAGGGAGTGGTACTCACCCGAGTACAAAATAACTACTACTTTTAGATGAGTGAGTAGTACTCACCTGAGAACAAAGTAACTACTACTTTTAGATGAGTGAGTAGTACTCACCTGAGTACAATGTAACTAATACTTTTAGATGAGTGAATGGTACTCACCCGAGTACAAAGTAACTACTACTTTTAGATGAGTGAATGGTACTCACCCGAGTACAAAGTAACTACTACTTTTAAATGAGGGAGTGGTACTCACCCGAGTACAAAATAACTACTACTTTTAGATGAGTGAGTAGTAATCACCTGAGTACAAAGTAACTAATACTTTTAGATGAGTGAGTGGTACTCACCTGAGTACAAAGTAACCACTACTTTTAGATGAGTGAGTAGTAATCACCTGAGTACAAAGTAACTACTACTTTTAGATGAGTGAATGGTACTCACCCGAGTACAAAGTAACTACTACTGTTAGATGAGTGAGTAGTACTCACCTGAGTACAAAGTAACTAATACTTTTAGAAGAGTGAGTAGTACTCACCCGAGTACAAAGTAACTAATACTTTTAGATGAGTGATTAGTACTCACCTGAGAACAAAGTAACTACTACTTTTAGATGAGTGAGTAGTACTCACCTGAGTACAATGTAACTAATACTTTTAGATGAGTGAATGGTACTCACCCGAGTACAAAGTAACTACTACTTTTAGATGAGTGAATGGTACTCACCCGAGTACAAAGTAACTACTACTTTTAAATGAGGGAGTGGTACTCACCCGAGTACAAAATAACTACTACTTTTAGATGAGTGAGTAGTAATCACCTGAGTACAAAGTAACTAATACTTTTAGATGAGTGAGTGGTACTCACCTGAGTACAAAGTAACCACTACTTTTAGATGAGTGAGTAGTAATCACCTGAGTACAAAGTAACTAATACTTTTAGATGAGTGAATGGTACTCACCCGAGTACAAAGTAACTACTACTTTTAGATGAGTGAATGGTACTCACCCGAGTACAAAGTAACTTTGTTACTTTGGAGAATTGGTAACAGTTAGTTTTTTTTTTGATTTTAATATAAGTAACGAGTAAAAAGTAACCGAGTAGTAGTTACTTTTGGCACACCGCTATCCAACAATGAAAGCATGAAACTGTGGTGGGTGAACTAATATGAAAACGAATAACAATTAAAAATCAATGATTGATTTTGAAAATGTATTTTAATTACACCGTTCAAATTTTTTATAATTATAATTTTTTATTTTTTTTTTTTAATTAATTAATATAATTTCCTTAACTTAAAAAGAGAGAAAAAAAAAAAAAAATTATTTTATTTTTAATTCTTTTGGAAATTAAATAATTAAAAGAAATAATTGGTTTTTTTTTTATTTCATTAATTATTTCTTTAATAATTATTTTAAAACGCAAACAAAAGAATTAACTTAAAAAATTAAAAATAAAAACAGAAAAAAATATAAAATTTCAATTGTTTTGTGTTTCAAGTTTTTTTTTTTTTTTTTTTTAATACTGTATTTTCCATTCAAGAAATGCACTTCATCGGAACGGAAAAAATAAATAATAATAAATAAAAATATTATTTATTCAAAATTTAAATAATTTAAATTTAAAAAATTAAAATTTTTCTATTTTAATTTTTAGGAAAATTGTTTTTTTTTTTTGCTTTTTTTTTTAAATATTTCAAAAAATAAAAATTAATTTATTTTTTTTTTATCATATTTTATTTTCGGATTTTAATTATTTTAATTATAATTAATTGATATTTATTAATAAATTAAGTCTTTTAATTTTCATTTATATTTATTAGTATTTTTTTGCGGGTTGTTTTTGTTACATTAGTTTTGTGTAATTTTTTAAAATTTCAAATTGACAATTGACAGCAGCCGGAGGGGGGGGGGGGGGGGTAATAAAAAAAAATAACGAACAAAACGCAATTAAATGTAAAAATAAATAATTAATACCATTTGGGTGGTGTGGCGACCGAGGTCTGCGCGCGCGCGCGCACATACGAAACGCCCCCGCAAACTGTCAATTTTAATTTTAATATTTATTTTAAAATATAATTGTTCGTACACAAATAGGGTTGAGAGAACTAAGTGGAACGTGAACATAACGTGAATTTTTGGTGTAGTAAGATTGGGTGGGTGGTTGGTTAGTTGGTTGGTTGGTTGGTTGGGTGAGTGGGTGGTGTGTTCGAGAAAAAACGGAACCACATAGAATGTGATACGACTGTGTGATGAAGCAGAGTAAAAGTATGTGGGAAGGGGTGGACGGTAGAATGATGGAGGAGGTGTTTGACAAAGAGAGAGAGAGATAGATATAGTTTCTTAATTTTGCCTTTCTTTTTTCTTATTTTGCAAAACCAGCGGCACAAAAGATTTTTTCGATTCGTTCTTTTTAATTTTATTTGTATTTAAAAAATAAATTAAAAAATTTATTTTTATTTAATTAATTTGTTGAATTTGATAAAAAAAAAATTAATTATTAATAAAAAAAATAAATAAATATTACGCAATTGAATTTTGATTTGATTGCGTTTTTGCGTTTTCGTTTTCGTTTTTCGTTTTTTCGTTTCCACTTTAATTATTAAAATCTCATTTGTAATTTGAAAATATAATTTAATTAAATAATAATAATTAAATTATTATGTGCAAAAATGGTAAAAAAAAAATTAATTAATTAAATTGTGTGAAGCGAAAATACGAAAATGCAAGGACAGAGTGTCAGCACGACTTTGTTGCACATCATTAAATAATAAAAAAAAGGGGGTGTGTCCATCGATTTTCAACTGTATGGCGAAAATGCTTTTTGGGTGGTTTTTAAATTTAAACATTTGGTCGATTCAACAACACTAAGGCACTGGGCGAAACAAAGGAGTCGTCTCTGTGAACCTCCAATATTTTAATTATTATAATTAATCGTTTGTAAAAGATTTGTTAAAATTATCAAGTATCTGAACACATTTTACGAATTAATTCATCACACGGTCTAATCTGTGACCGTTTAATTTTGTGTCAATTGGTTTCGATGTCAACGCAACCGATTGTGTGATCTACGCGTCAAATGTGGGCGGCACATAAAAAATTTTGTTTTTTTAACTCAAAATAATTCCAAAAAACCCGTTTTCAAATGCATAAAAATTGTTAATTCATATTAAAATTGAATGAAAAATTCCTATGGCGTACACTTTCACCCAATAATTATTCGTCCGTTTTGCTACCAACCCAAATTTTAATTTATTAATTTTTTTTTTTTCTATAATAAATTTTTAATTAATTTAATTTAATTTTTTTAGTTTTTTTTTTTATAAAATTTAAAATATAATCATTTTTTGTTTATTTTTTTTTATTTTTTTAAATTGGCATTCTTAAATTTTTATTAAAATTATTAAATTAAAAAAAAATTAAAAAAAAATTAAAAAATTAAAAAATTAACAGAAAAAAAAAAAAAATGTGTTTTATAAAATTTTTTAATTTATTTTTTTTTAATTTTTTTTAATTTTTTCTTCGCGATTAAAAATCAAAACGAAATAAAAATTAAATATAAAAAATAAAATTTAAAAAATAGGAACCTTTTGCTACTAGTATTTTTTATGTTTTTATTTTTGTGTGTGTGTGTGTGTGTAAAGTTTTAAATATTTATTTTTTTTTTTTAAATATTTTTTATTTTTTTAAAAAAAAAAAAAATAAAATTTAAATAAATTGGAAGAAAAAAAAAAAAAAAAAGAAAAATAAAATATTTTATATTAAAAATATTAAAAAAATTAATATTTTTATTTTATTTTATTGTTTTTTTTGTATTTTTTAAATTTTTCACTAGCCTTTTTGCATTTTTTGTTTTTTTTTTGTTTTTTGTTTTTTATTTTAAATTAAATAAATTTTTAACTATTTATTTAATTAAAATAATATTTAATTAATAATTAATGGTTTTTTGTGTTAATTAATTAATTAATTAATTAATTAATATCGGGGTAGTAATGGGCGGGTGGCGGGTGGTTGGTTTGGCGTGAGTCGATGGATATAACGACGACACACACGGAGAGATAGAGAGAGATAGAGAGAGATAGAGAGAGAGAGAGAGAGAGAAAGAGTGAGAGCATCGTCAAATAATTAATCTTTGTTTTTCTTTTTCCGGCTCTCTCTTTTTTATTTACAGAGAGCCATCAAAAAAAGAGAAACGACTGAGTGTGTGTGTGTTTGTGAGTGAATGTATGTATGTGTGTGTGAGTGTTTGTGTTTGTGTGTGTGAATACCAAAACGACGAATAAGATAAAAAATAAATGAGTGTAAAAATATGTTTTATTTTTTTGGTTTGTTTTTAAAGGAATAGAAAATTTGCAAAAATAATTACAAATTTTTTATTGGGTTTTTTTTGTAATTCTATTTTTGGATGAGATATTTTAATTATTTTAATTTAAATTTAAATATATTAAATATTTTATTAATTCATCATTTTGTTTTTTTTTTTTGATAATAAATTAATTATTATTATTTCATTTTTAATAAATTAATGAAAAAATATTTAAGTCTTTTTTTTTGGTTTTTTCGTTTTTTTTTTTTCCGTTCCATTTTAATAAATAGAAAATTAAATTAAAAAATTTCTTTTTTTTTTATTTATTATCACAGATGATTTGCAGAGGGGGAAGGGGGGGGTGGTGGGGGGTCGGGCAGCGGTGGGTGGTTGGAATAGTTTAAAAAATTTAAAAATATTTATTTAAAAAAATGTACAGATTTATAGAAAAGGAATTTAATAAAATTAATTTTTTAATTTATTTTTTATTATTTATTTAAATAAATTAAAAATTTAATTTTTTAACAAAATTGTTTTTTTTTTGTCTATCCACGCGTCGTTCAGACAGAGGAGGTTGATGGTGGTGGTGGTGGTGGTTGTGCATGATCGTGGATTGTGTGATCTACACACATTTCCCATAATTTAAATTTAATCGTTAAAAATTTCTATGAAAGTTAAATTTTTTAAGCAAAAAAAATTTAAAAATTATTTTCTTTTTTTTTTTTTTTTTTTATTTTTTTTTAATTTCATTTTTATTTTTAAATTCTTTTTTCTATATTTTTTTTTTAATTCAGATTAAAACAAATATATTGGAAAAAAAAAAATAATTATAATTTTAATTTTAATTGTTCATATTTTTGGCAAAAAAAAACAGACACTTTTAATTTTCAATTGTTTTTTAAAAAAATAAAAAAAAAAGGTATTTTTAATAAAAATTAAATAAAAAATAAAAAATAAAAATAAAAATTAAACACCGGGAAAAAACTAATATTTTGTTTGTGAGTGAGTGAGTGAGTGAGTGAGTGAGTGAGTGATTGTTTGTGTGTATTTAATATAAAACAAATTAATTTCTATAATAATTAATAAAATATTTCAAAATAATATTAAAAATAAAATAAATAAATATATATTTTTTAATTTTTTAATAAAAAAAAATTGTGTGTAAATAGTATTTTTTTTTTTTTAAAATATATATTTTTAATTTTTTAATTTTTTAATATTTTTAATATACAAAATAATCGTGATTTGTTTTTGTAATAGTTTTATTTAATTTTTTTTTTTTTTTTTTTTTTTTTTAATTTAAATAATTAATTGGTTTTTAATTATATATATTTTTTTTTTAATATATAATAAAATATATTAAAATTAAAAAATATTAAATTAAAAAATGAATAAAAAATTTTTTTTAATTTAAATAATTAATTGTTTTTTAATTATATATTTAAAATTAAAAAATGAATAAAAAAAAAAATACCCTGTAAATATAAAAAAAAATTAAATTAAATAAAATTAATTAAAACAAAATTAAATTGGAAAAAAAAAAAAAAAAACCGTATTTTTATTTTTTATAAATTTTCTATTATTTTTTTAAATAAAATTTTAATTTTTTTTTATTTTTTTTTTATTTAATTTGCGTCTCTATTTGCCTCCATTTTTTTTTTTTTTTACTTGTAGCAAAAGTTTGTACTATTTTTTATTTTTTATTTTAGTTTATTAGAGTTTTTTTTTTTATTTTTTAATAAAAATTTTTCTTTTTTTTTTTTTTTTAATTAATTTAAACAAAAAAAAAAAATATTTTTTATTTTTTTTTAATTAATTAAATATTTCCAATAAATTAATTTTTAATTTTTTGAAATAATTTTTTTAATTTTAATTTCAATTTATTGTTAAGTTAGTTTTTTTTTGTTATTTTAATATTTTTGTTTTCCATTTTTTGTTTTCCATTTTTGTTTTCCATTTGTTTTGTGAGTATTGGGGCCGCCCCCGCGCACACACACACACATACAAAAACGTAAAAACAAACACAAACGCACACAATTAAATTGAGTTTTGTTTTTGAAAATTTTTTTAAAAAAAATTAACGCAACGGTAAAATAAATTTGTTTTTAATTCAGAAAACGGAAATTTGATTGATTCTCAGTAATTTTGTACACTGAAAATTATTCAACTGATCGCGTTGATCAAAATTGGGGGAATTGCTTTGAATAAAATGGTGATTGGATTGGCGAACGCTCGGCAGAGATTAACAATTTACAACGATATGGAGAGGTTGGCGTTCGGGGGGCTATTCACTCTTCAGAATTGAATTGAATTTATAAAACATTTGTCCATCGAAACGTTATATGAAAATGAAATGAGTGAATTGTTACTGAACTGGACTGCAATTAAAAAAGGATGAGACGCGGTGGAGTGGCTGGGTGGTAATGGGACTCTGCGATACAGACCCACCACCATACAGTAGTTTTTGTACCCAAAATAAATAAATATATTTTAAAAATTAAAATAAAATATTAAAAATAATAAAAAAAAAGAAATTTTTAAATTTAAAAACAAAATTTGTAATATGCGCATGCGCATCTGAATTACCGGAACCCACAGTTTTTGTACAATAATAGAAAAATGTATAAAAAAAAAATTATATATATTTGGTCGCGCCGTCAAAGAACAGAATGGTTGGAGGCGAACGTACAATTTTGAATTAGACAAGTTGTACGCGGTCAACCAAATTGATTGTCAAAACAATCAAGATCAATAGATTGAGATGGCTTGGTGGACACGTAGAACGCATGGAGGAGGAGCGTGTGCCGAAAAAACTGTTAAATAGTAAACCAGAGGGTAGAAGGAGAGCCGCAGAAGACCTAAGGCGAGAGGGCTAAGTAAACTGTGATATAAAGATCCTAAAAATTCGAGATTGGAAGACATTGCGGCGCTGCGGATAGGTCAGGTTTGGAAAAGCGTGTGTTGGAGAAGGCTAAAACCGCACCCGGGTTGTAACCGGCCATGAAGTAAGAGTAAGTAAGTAAGTAATAGAAAAATGTGTGTGTGTGTGTTGGGTTTTTTCATATTTTATGTGTGTGCGATATTATTTTGAATGCCAAAGTAAAATTTAAACTGAAAACATATTAAAGTTTGTTAACATTAGTTAGAGAGGAGGGAGAGGGAAATGGGGGGCGGGGAATGAGGGGGGGGGGGCGGTTATATGATTTTTTTTTTGTTTTTTTTTTTTTCCTTAGTTATTCAAGTAATTTCTAAACATTTAATTAATTACAATATAAATTAAATTCATTAATTTATTTAATTTCTTAAAAATATCATATTAATTTTTTGTTTTCTAAAATATAATAAAATATAATAAAAAATATAAAAAATAAAAAAAAAAAATGCTAGACAAAGACAAAAAAGATATGTGTGTGACAAAAGATGAAAAAAAAAATTAATAATTAAATTAATTTTTTATATTAATTATTTTATCGATTATTTAATTAATTAATAACATTAAATTGCATTTAGTTTAGAATTTATTTGTTCCGTTTTTGCAATGGGAGCGGTGGAGGTGAAGGAGTCGCAGCAGGAGGCGGAGGCGGAGACGGAGACGGAGGAGGAGAATGAAGAGGAGGAGGAGGAGGAGGATTGTTTTTCTTTTTTTTTTTCTCTTTATATTTGTTTCTGATAATTGCTGCGGTCGGCGGGTGAGATGAGATGATATTTTTTGTTTCATTTTATATTTTCTTAATATGTCTTTTAATTGCTTTGTTAATATTTTATTAAATTTTTTATGTTGTGGTCTCTTTCTATTTTGTATAAATATTTCAAAAAAAAAACAATAAAAACCATGATAGAAAGAGACCAACCAATAAAGTAGAATGGGCGGTGGGAGTGGGCGGAGGAGGGATGGTATTACAATTATTTAAAAATATATTAAAACTGGGCACAGTTTTATTTTTATTTTTCCTTTTAAAATACTTGCACCGGCGCAGTATTACAACTTGAACACAATTTTTAAATTTTAATTTAATTAATGTTAAATAACGGCAATGTTGTTTGGGGTTTTTTTTTTCTTATTTCAAAAATTCAGTTCTCCTTTTTTTTTGTTTTAAGGCACGCATAATTTTTATATAAAATTTAAAAATAAATTCGTCGTGTGTGTGTGTGTGTGTGTGTGTGTGTGTGTGTTTTTGGTTTGTGTGGAACAAAATAGTATAAAAAATATGATAAAAAAAACACGAAAACCGAGTGGTGTTCGGCGACAACAAAATAACGTAACAATTGGTTTGATGGTAAAATATTAGCTAAAACACGTATTGAACAATGGCAGCGTGTTTTTTGACAAAAAAAAATTCGATTTTTTTAATTGTGTGAGCATGCGCTGCAACACTGTTTCTCAAAGTGAGTATTTTGTCGTTCAAAGTAGGTACATAAAAGTGTTTCAAAAATTACAATTTATAGTTTGTAACTATTTTTAGCTGTACAAAAACGCACCTCCCCTCGAAATTAAACGATGCCCAGCTAAACAACTGCACTTTAGCCACACGCATTAGTTTGGAAAGTGTTGGTGTTGTGGGGCCGCCGGCACATACTTTAGCATAACATTAAATTGAAGTTGAATGAACTGAACTCGTAACGTGCGCGGTAAATTCGAAAATTTTTTTTTCTATCTGAACGTGTGTGGACGGTTTGGGATTAACAAATATCTATTTTGTTGTCGTCGTCGCCGTGTGGTGTGCGCACTCGAGAATTACATTTTAGAATCACGTCAAATCAAACTTATAAAAATATTAAACATAAATATTATAATTTAAGGAACATGGTCTGTCTTCTGTCTGGTCAATTCAAATTCAATTCAAATTCAAATTCAAATTCAATTCAAATTCAATTCAAATTCAATTCAAATTCAATTCAAATTCAATTCAAATTCAATTCAAATTCAATTCAAATTCAATTCAAATTCAATTCAAATTCAATTCAAATTCAATTCAAATTCAATTCAAATTCAATTCAAATTCAATTCAAATTCAATTCAAATTCAATTCAAATTCAATTCAAATTCAATTCAAATTCAATTCAAATTCAATTCAAATTCAATTCAAATTCAATTCAAATTCAATTCAAATTCAATTCAAATTCAATTCAAATTCAATTCAAATTCAATTCAAATTCAATTCAAATTCAATTCAAATTCAATTCAAATTCAATTCAAATTCAATTCAAATTCAATTCAATTCAAATTCAATTCAAATTCAATTCAAATTCAATTCAAATTCAATTCAAATTCAATTCAAATTCAATTCAAATTCAATTCAAATTCAATTCAATTTAATTCAATTCAATTCAATTCAATTCAAATTCAATTCAATTCAATTCAAATTCAAATTCAATTCAAATTCAATTCAAATTCAATTCAAATTCAATTCAAATTCAATTCAAATTCAATTCAAATTCAATTCAATTCAATTCAAATTCAATTCAAATTCAAATTCAATTCAATTCAATTCAATTCAATTCAAATTCAATTCAATTCAATTCAATTCAATTCAAATTCAATTCAATTCAATTCAAATTCAATTCAAATTCAATTCAAATTCAATTCAAATTCAATTCAAATTCAATTCAAATTCAATTCAAATTCAATTCAAATTCAATTCAAATTCAATTCAAATTCAATTCAAATTCAATTCAATTCAATTCAATTCAATTCAATTCAAATTCAATTCAAATTCAATTCAAATTCAATTCAAATTCAATTCAAATTCAATTCAAATTCAATTCAAATTCAATTCAATTCAATTCAATTCAAATTCAATTCAATTCAATTCAATTCAATTCAATTCAATTCAAATTCAATTCAAATTCAATTCAAATTCAATTCAAATTCAATTCAAATTCAATTCAATTCAATTCAAATTCAAATTCAATTCTAACTTAACTTAACTTTTAATTAATTATAAATGCAAAAAATTAACAAAAAAAAAAAAAAAACACTACCCTAAAATACTTGGAATAATTACTAATTTCAAGGACCACTCACGCACAGTGTCGGTTGTAACATTTTCATGTAATTATTAATATTATAAATATGGTGTGCGGGGTACCGGCGGGCGCACAAACCAAAAAAAAAAAAAAAAAAAAATTAAACATTTAATTTAATTTCAAATGTTTTTGTTTTTTTTTTTTTTTGTTTTTTTTCTTAATTATTTAATTGAATTTTTAAAATTAATTAAATTTTATTTTGTTTGTTTTTTCATCTCTACGGGCACACAATTTCTTATCACATTATGGAACAAAAAAAAAAAAAGAAAAAAAAAATTAATTAAAAAAATTAATAAAAAAAAAAAAAAAAAAAAAAATTAATTTTTTTTATTTTATAAAATCACAGTTTCGCATGAATGAATGAGAAAAAAAAATAAAAAGTAAATATTTAATTCTTTTTTTTTAATAAATATTCTCCTTTTTGTTTTTTTTTTTATATAATTTAATAATTTTTGTTTTTAATTATTTTTCTATTAAAAAAAAAATGAAATAATTTAAGTATTTTTTTTTTTTTTTTTTTTAGTATTTAATTTTCCAATTTTAAATAAATATTATTTTTTTTTATTAATTAATTAATTAAATTATTAATTAATTTTTGAATTTTTTTTTTTTTAGTTTATTTAATGAATAAAAAATATAAAATTAAATGAGAAAGTAAGAGAGAGAGAGAGAGAGTGAGTGAGTGAGAGAGAAAGAAAGAGAAAGATTGATATTAATTAATTTTTAATTAAGATATTTCGTAATAAAAAATTAATATTTTTGGTACATTTTATTTATTTTTCGTCGTCGTCGTCGTCGTCGTCTTCTTCTGTTTCTTCTTCTTCGGCGGCGGTTGCTTAAATTTTTTTTAACACTTAACTTAAAACAATAATTAATAAAATAATTAATTTTAGAAAAACGATTTTAATTAAGAATTTTTTGTTTGGTTGATTTTTTTTGTTTTGTTTTCAATTTTTCGACAATAAATTCTCCCAAAAATTTTTTTTTTTTTTTCATTTTTAAGTGCATTTCAAATTTTTCTTTTAATATTATTAATTTAATTTTAATATTTAATTAATATTATTTTCTTTTTAAATACAGACATTTTTGTTTTTCGTCGTTTTTTATTTTTCCATTTGTTATTTGTTTCGCGGGATGTTTTTGTGTTTTGGTTTTTTTTGCTTTTGGTTGTTCAGTTTTTTAATTTAATTTTTTTTTTTAAAAAAACACAAATTTTTAAACAATTAATTTTTTTTTCGTAATTATTTTTTTTTTTTTTTTTTTTCTGTTTTTAAAATAATAATTTTTTTTTTTT